>CM061052.1:44007495-45207495 GCA_030762865.1 Paraleonurus japonicus | reverse complement strand
GCAGAGGTCACATCAACCTTCAGCCATCGATTAGCCCCTTTAAATGTAACTGTGAGAGAACTCACGGGTGATATGCAACTCTCAAAAAATGAACTGGAAGAGACACAGGTTTTTTGTTATCCATATGCTTGGCTTGATTAAATATCTTTTTCTGGCATTTGTTGTATAACTATAACCAATGAACTTCACATGATTTTAGTTGAATAGCTTGTAGATCAGACTCATAAAATTACTTGTTTTTTTTTTTTTTTGCTTTTGTGATTCAGATGATTGTGACGACTCCTGAGAAGTGGGATGTGATTACTCGTAAAAGCAGTGATATGGCACTCTCCATGCTGGTGAAGCTCCTAATCATTGATGAAGTACACTTGTTGAATGATGATAGAGGTCCTGTAATAGAAGCATTGGTAGCTCGCACTCTTCGGCAGGTGGGGCATGTTATATATTCAGTTAACATTTAAAATTATTCTATAATTCACTGTGCTTCCTTCTCTATAATTTGGAGTGGTATATCAGTAAGATGTTAACATTTTTTGCAAGTTATATCTCTTGTGCTGGAGTTATCTTTTTATTTAGACACACATACGTGGGGATGTCTCTACCATACTGGCTAGTCTGTATTACAATGCTGTTTTGTGTTTCTACAGGTTGAATCTACTCAAAGCATGATACGCATTGTTGGCCTTTCTGCCACTCTTCCGAATTATTTGGAGGTAGTAATTTTTTTGAAAAAATAACCATCATGCTGAATAAACTTGCAAATTGTTTTTCATTATGTGGATTAAGATTGTCCTTCATGATCATCTGTCAACTTCCAATACTTATCCAAAATTAGGTTGCACAATTTCTGAGGGTGAATCCAGATGCTGGCCTGTTCTTCTTTGATTCAAGTTATCGCCCAGTACCTCTGGAGCAGCACTACATTGGTATCTCTGAACATAACTTTTCAGCTCGCAATGAAAAGATGAATGAAATATGCTACAATAAGGTCAAATTTATTTTTTATGCGGATTGCTGCTATGCAAGATAATTTCAGTGACAGGTTTACCAATAGTCTTATACTTTTCCAAACAGGTGGTTGATTCACTAAGACGAGGACATCAGGTCATGGTGTTTGTTCATTCACGTAAAGACACAGGAAAGACTGCTAATAAACTGGTAACTTGTAGCATTAATTTTTGGTAAAGGTTGTACGGTGCTGGAGTCTTGTATTGAAAGAGTGGCAATTATGGGAACATTTTCCTCACTCGCTTTAAGGGAAAATTACAAGGAAATTGTGATTAATTAAGTCATATATTGATCTATACATGCTTCTCCTCTTTTTACAGTAATTCAGTATTACCGAGTTCTAGAAAATGACACATTTTACAGAACACTTCCTAATTTTGGGTAATTCAACTGAAATGCTTGACGACAATATTGATGCTGTTAATGCTATCTGATTGTTTTAAGAGAATGAGAGAAAGATTTTCCATTTGGGTGGACCTGAGTTGAGCAACTTCAATATACTTTATAAGATTTAGGGCATTCTATATTAAAATTTCTCTCCTTTTATTCCGCACGTCATGAAAATACTAGACTTCAAGAATAAATCTCTTAGCTGGAGTCTGGGGCTTTGTATCAAGGAGCTGTGCTCAAACACATGCTAAAAATATTTATAAATTTATTGTTACTGTTTATAAAATGTGTAATATAGTTACGAATATGGTATTAATTCACCTTCTACCTTATAACCTCATTTCGAGGCATTTTTCATGTTGCCTTCTGCTTTGTAATCTGATTACATGGCATAATGCACAGGTTGAAATGGCAAAATTACATGATGGCTCAGATCTTTTCACAAACACTTCACATCCTCAGCAAGGACTTATAAAGGTAAGGTGCTTTCAAGTTTAGTGCGATAACCGTCCCATTTGAAGTTAATTGTTTGTGTTATATTCATCCTCTTTAATGAATTCCTGGTACTCAGAAAGAAGTAATGAAGTCCAGAAATAGGGAGCTTGTCCAACTTTTTGAATATGCTGTTGGCATCCATAATGCTGGAATGCTTCGTGCTGACAGGGGTCTGACTGAACGACTTTTCTCTGAGGGACTTTTAAGGGTTTGTTTCTCACTTTTCAGCCACGTTTTCTTATAACTTTGATCTTCCTCTAAATGTGTTGTTATGCTAGGTCCTTGTTTGCACGGCAACTTTGGCATGGGGAGTGAATTTGCCTGCTCACACTGTGGTGATTAAGGTTATTTCTCTTAGAATATAACTTCTGAGAAGTGTGTATCTATCCGTGTCAATTATTTAGAGTAAAGCAATCAGGGACTTCCACATGATATATTATTAGATTAAATTTCCATTTCTAATCAATTCCTCTTTTGTTCAGTTTCTTCCTGGCTCTCTCTGTCTCATGCTAGTTATCTAGGACAACTTCTTTCGTCGACCCCTTATATGCTATCCAATACCTTTAGGCTCCGTTTGGTAGACTATATAAGGCCTATATTAGGGGTATATTAAAAACCTTATATTGTTTGGTAGCCCATATAAATTATACAGATCCATATTTTTATCTTACCGACTCTATATAATCCGGTAAGTAATACTGAGAAAACTCTATTCCCTTTTACATAAATTATCCGGCATCCCCCCTATTAATTTATCTTGATTGAACAGTGATATTTATTTGGGCAATTATTGGGCAATTATGTGTGTTTATATATGGGTATTTATTGTAAAAGGCCCTGTAATATGGTGTACCAAGCAAAATATTAATTTATATCATGTTTTATTACTCCCTACCAAGCAAGTTTGAGATATTCATTAATTTAGTATGTATCTAGTTTTATTACCTACCAAACAAAATAATAACACCAAACCCTTTAAATTTGTACTATCTCACTTCGAATAATAACCCCTACCAAGCTGAGCCTTAGGATAAACATTTAAATAGCACTGTTTTGCTTTCTTAGCTAATGCGTCTGTCTGGCTATTCTCAGATCTTTCTCTCTGTAACTCTCCTCTCGTTTCAGATTATTATGACACTTTGGTAAATTGAAAGGAATTTATTTGTTGATGTGTCCCTCCACCCCCTTCTATAGATGGTGGAATAGCAGAGAAGTTATTCTAGGACCATAATCAAGATTGTTATTCTAGATTAACTTCTCTGCTAAGCTCTCAGGCTTTTATGTATGCGAGTGATTGTTTTCAGCCTTTTAATGGTGTTTATGCGTGTTTTCTAGGGAACTCAAATTTATGACCCAAAGGCTGGTGGGTGGCGAGATCTAGGAATGCTTGATGTTATGCAGGTGTGGGATAACTTATGCTTGCTTCTACATAGATTCTTTGTCAAATGATATGTTTCCATCATGAACTCTTCTGAGGTTAAAAATCCTTCTATAGATATTTGGGCGTGCTGGAAGACCGCAGTTTGATAAAAGCGGTGAAGGCATTATAATCACTGGTCATGACAAATTAGCATATTATTTGCGGCTTTTGACCAGTCAACTTCCCATTGAGTCACAGGTTAATCCTTGCTGTTCCCTAATTTCCTCAAAGAGACTTGATTGTTGTAGTGATATAGAATCCTGATCTTGGAATCTTAAGCCTGTGAAGCTGCAAATCTCTGACTAAGTAAATGCACTATTGCTCAATTCAACAGGATAAAGGAGCTATTGCTTTATGCATTTCACTTGCTATAGTTATCCTGCTTTTACAACGTAGAATCAGGCTAGTTTTATCTAGTACATTTACTTTTATACCATGTTTTAGGTCATTTTAATCACTGGCTTTACCTCGAAAGATTATTTCCATGTGTGTTAATTTCCTGGGCAAAGATAATGATTACCTCCTCTGAGGCATCATCTTAGCAGATGGGTTCTCACAGATTCTTGAGAATCATGAATCAAGTTGGAACAGTGTCCTACAAGGGTGACAAATTAGGAGCTCTTTTTACCAGTTTCTTTTAGCTTCAGCACGTTCAGTGTAATATGTAATACAGTAGAGATCCTTTAATTCTTAGTAATCAATAGATTCATCATATTACCAATTGTACCTCTCACCATGATCACAGTCGAAAATAAGAAAAGAAACTCTTTTTTTTTCCATAAAGTTGGTGATGACATCATCAATCAGAACCAAGGGACAGCCCCATGCAAACTTGATTATTCATCATAGATGGATAATCATTACAATTTTCTTCACCAGTATATAATTGAAACATTTCTTTTTAAGTGTCTGACAAGATTTTCCATCCTCATTAATGAGACATGAATAAAAATGGCCTGACATTACCATGCCATAGAGGGATTTGATTTGTAGACCTTAGAGGAGCAACTAAGTATTATTTTACATGACATTTTGCTAAAATATTACTAAGTATTATTAGATAGTATTTCGTGATTGTTGTGAAATTTTAGTGCATCTTTTTGTTTCCTGGAACCCAGCATTGTCTTGCCTCTTGGGGCACTCTCATTGACCCTGATTCCTGGAAAATTTACCTAGTGGCAAATATTAATATCTGCTTATTGACATTATCCTTTTTCCCTATATTTGATTTGGCAGTTTATAAACTCCTTGAAAGATAACCTAAATGCTGAAGTGGCATTGGGCACCGTGACGAATGTTAAGGAAGCTTGTGCATGGCTAGGGTATACATACCTTTTCATAAGGATGAAAATGAATCCTCTGGCATATGGAATTGGATGGGATGAGGTAAATACTTTCACTTTAGTTATTGTAAATGATCATACCTGTGGATTGCCTGCATGATTCTTATGTTCTTAAGTATTGTTATCTTTCATATGTCAAATGATTCTATGTAGATCACTGTGGTGTAACAAGTTATTGATTTCAAATCTATAATCTATTACGTATTAATAAACGACAAAGCTGTGGACTGTGAAACAGATCACACACACATCCACCCGCTAATGATTTGGCTTAAAGGATGAGATGTATGTATGACTGCACTCTCAGATTGTAGTTTACGAGGTGAATATATGCTTGAACTAGCCTAATTGGAGATAATCTTTCTTCTCCTCCATGAATCAGGTTTTTGGTTCTTGCTTAATTAAAGAAACTTAATGGTTTTGCTAGATTGTATATGTCAAAAGGTTTGATTCTTGAAGTGGTTTTGCCAGGGTTTAATATTTGCTATGCTATGATGTCTTCTAAAATTTCTGATCTATCTTGCTTTAATTGCAATCTGTTCATTTAACATGCAATTTAGTTCAAACTTCTCAGGCATAATCACCAGTCTTGTCCTTACCCACATTTCTTACGCTGTATTTGCTAGTTGGATAGGGCATAGAGATTCATGGGTTTCCTCTATAATTCTTGTTGAAGACAATTAACTATATAAATAAAGCTCCACTCCATTGGCTTAAGCTTTTATGAGGTGGTCGTATAACATTTCTTAGTAATTCTTCAGTGTTGTGCATGCTCTCATCATCTTTTCTGTATTAAAATGTGATAGTATGCTTAACTTCTTTATTAAATTATTATTTAGAAATATTTATATATTTTTGTTATGTGTATATATAGACGTATGACATATCCACATACATGTAACCTAATCTTGGATCCTTTTTAGCTGTACCCACACATCCTAAATTTAAAAAAGGAGTTGGATTCCAGATATGTAACCGTGTCATACACTCGGCATCAAGCCCAATGATATCTTTTACAAACAAAATAAGAAGAATTGAGCATAAGAGAGGTATAGTGTGAGAATCCAGATATGGTGCATATGCGTGTGTTGAAAGAATTGCTCTTAACTCGAAAACTTCCATCCTCAAAACACAAAACCTACTTAACCACTTCATTTTTCCCTGATGCATAATGCTACATTCACACGTCTTAGTTGCTAAAAATCTGAATGTCTCCTTTAAAGGCTCTTAATGTGGAATCTTTATTTTGATTAATGGTACTTTGCTCATACTGCAATTTGAACAACTGTTTAAATTTGAGGTATGGACACAAAATTTAAATTATGAAAGCAAATAGCTTTGGAATGGAACCCTGTTGATATCTACTTAAATATTTTAAAGTTATGGGCAGCATAACTTTATATGATATCTATGATACTGTCTAACATCACTTAAGCTTGACATCTAACACCACATGAGATGCCTTTCCTTCATTCCCTGCAAATATGTTTATTGGTTTTGGTACTTTTACTCTTTTCACTTTGAATGTGAAATGCAAAGTTTCTGCTTGTTTTGTTATGGGAGTAGAAATATGTACAGAAATCATCAGGGAACTAGATAATGATCATGGTGATGGGCTCATTTCTGAGCTCCTTGTCTTATGGGTTATCTTACCAAAGTCTACTCTATATATCTCCCTTTCTCTGTATGTGTGTAGCTAGGTGACCCCACCTTGCTTCTCACCTCTCCATTTGAAATGGCTAAACTAAATCTTGGGATATGACAGGTAATGGCAGATCCTTCACTGACCCTGAAACAAAGAGATCTGGTGTCGGATGCTGCTCGATCTCTTGACAAGGCAAAGATGATGCGCTTTGATGAGAAAAGTGGAAACTTCTATTGTACTGAGCTTGGTCGTATCGCTAGCCACTTTTACATTCATTATTCTAGTGTAGAAACTTATAATGAAATGTTGAGACGCCATATGAATGATAGTGAGGTAAGTTATCACAATATCTGGGCTTTTTCATTCTTGTTCTACAACCCAGAAGTTTATTTTGTTATAAAAATTCTCTGGTACTTTATCTCCTGTACTGTGAGTGATTTTCTTACACTCTTTATCTACTGAGAGGAAAGCTCAGTGAATATTGAATTTTTCACATGTTGTATAACATAAATAATTGCAGTATACTAGCAAATAGATGAGACACAGTTAAGGTGGTGTGAACATGTGCATAAGTGACCTTTAGATCCTCATGCACAATGAATGGAAACTCAAAGTAAAAGGAAAGGGAAAGAGATAAAGAAACTAGGAGAGAAACCGATAAAAGATAAAATGTTGTACTTGAATATAAATGAGAATATATGATGAGGAGGTATGATTCATATAGCTGGCCCCAAATAGTTTGTTAGTTCTCTAGTCAGTTTGTATCATTTTGTCCTCCTTTCTTGTAGGTGATTGACATGGTTGCTCATTCTTCTGAATTTGAAAATATTGTTGTACGAGAAGAGGAACAAACTGAGCTGGAAACTTTGGCTCGCACATGTCCTCTAGAAATCAAGGGTGGTCCGTCAAGTAAACATGGAAAGGTGTCAATTCTTATTCAGGTTAGTGGCTGTGACCTTATGATTAAATCATACTTCAAATAAAAGATATCATTCCTTATGGTTATAATTCTATTATGTCATGCAGATGTTCATTTCCAGGGGCTCATTTGATTCTTTTTCACTAGTTTCTGATGCATCATATATAAGTTCAAGCTTGGCTCGTATTATGCGGGCTTTATATGAGATTTGCTTGCGAAGAGGGTGGAGTGAAATGTCTTCCTTCATGCTGGAGTACTGCAAGGCTGTGGATCGTCGAGTTTGGCCCCACCAGCATCCGCTCAGACAATTTGATAAAGATATTTCAGCAGAAGTAGAGAAGAATATTATAATTACTGTTTTTAATGTAACCAAATTGAAATTTTCTGACAAATATGTTGCTTCATGTTCTGCTTCAGATTTTGAGGAAGCTTGAAGAAAGAGGAGTGGACTTGGATCACCTATATGATATGACGGAGAAAGATATTGGAGCTTTAATTCGCTATGCACCTGGAGGAAAGGTATTTCCCGCTGTTGTTGTAGAATATGGATTGGATTTTTGCTTTATAAATCTGTTGAGCACCAAAATTGTCTGACATTCTTTTACATTGAAGTTGGTGAAGCAATACTTGGGATATTTCCCAATGGTCCAGTTATCTGCTACAGTAAGTCCAATCACAAGAACAGTTCTAAAGGTAATTGCAAGTTATGCTTCAGTTTCTACAGCTATTAAATAATTTGTAAACCAGTATACTGTCATTGTAAGCAACATTATCTCTTTTTATTAGGTTGATTTGACTATTGCACCAGAGTTCATCTGGAAAGATCGTTTTCATGGTACTGCACAGCGCTGGCTGATTTTGGTCGAGGTGCTTCCCTACTAATTGACTTCTTGGTTCCTTGGAAATTAGATGGCCTAGTGATTTCTTATTACTAGAAGAGAAATATTGCGATCATGCAATTTGTAGCTTTTTGGAATTTGGAAGGTATATTATGTGAAAGTGACTAATAAAGAACCATCCCCTTCTATTAATCTATCTTGAATAAATCTAACAAAGTAAACCTGATAGCTGACAGATGCAAGCCTTGAAAGGGGAAATGTTTTCATACTCATTTTACAAATTTAACTTTCAGGATCATTAATATTAATGAGTACTTTTATATCATCTTTCTTGCTTTAAATTTGTAATTAGATTCCACAATTTCAAGGTTAGCATTAATAGGAAATAATTGGGTTAGGGCTTTACCTACAGATGGTCTGATGACAGGAATGGAAGTGATTGATATGATTGAAATTGGACCTCCATTAGCTGGAGATTAACTGGCGTTATGCCTTATAGTCAATCATTGTAATTCATTCAAGGGATCCCTCATCCCTTTTCTATTACCTTCATTAATAAATTTCCTTATTCGCATCATGAGAAGAGATTAACTGGCTTGTATTGGTTTGTCTGGGAAGTAATAGAAACAATGGTACCCATTATTGTTCAAGAAATGACCTATGGAGAGGTGCATGAATAGCTTACCCTGGGCAGCTTCTGGAAGTGACTTTTTTTTTATCATTGGACTGGTTGCCTATGATGATTCTTATCATCTGCATTATACTTATCTACGCATAAAAAAACATTGATTTCTTGAAATTTTTCTTGATGCATTTTATAGCAAGTTAAATGTGATTATATGTAGTTTTGAAATGTAACTTTTCATACGTGAACGGTTATACATATCTGTTATAAGTAAAATTGTTAAACACAGCATACTCCATGCTCTCCGAGGAATTGAACCATCGGCTGATCATTTTACATTTTTAGGATTCTGAGAATGACCATATATATCACTCAGAACTTTTTACATTAACAAAAAAGATGGCCAAAGGGAGGCTCAGAAGCTATCCTTCACTGTTCCGATATTTGAGCCACATCCACCTCAGTACTTTGTCCGTGCAATTTCAGACTCATGGTTGCATGCAGAGTCTTTCTACAGCATATCCTTCCAGAACCTGACGCTTCCGGAGGTATTCTTAGAGATTTGGCTTATATTTCTCTTGAACTTTATAAAAGAAATTTAAGTTAACAATCATGTTTTCTTATCTTCCTTCAGGCTCATACAACTCATACTGAACTCCTTGACTTGAAACCACTTCCTGTGACAGCACTAGGAAATGGAATTTATGAAGCATTGTACAAATTCACGCACTTTAACCCCATACAGACACAGGTTCGGATTAAGCAAGTTCCTTGCTATTCCTTTCGTGCTCTATTTGGTATGTTTTTTTCTCAAGTTTATTACTTCTGACATGTTTTATTGGTAAACTATCAGGCTTTTCATGTGCTTTACCATACAGACCAAAATGTTCTTTTAGGAGCTCCTACAGGAAGTGGTAAAACCATATCAGCTGAGCTTGCAATGCTCCATCTGTTCAATACTCAACCTGATATGAAGGTATTTCTCTTTTATCATTGTCATCTGTTGATTAAGACAAAATGCACCCCTGCAGATTAGTTTTTCAACGAACATTACATTTCTACTAGGTTAATATCCACTACCAACTTTAGGAGAATTCAGTATTCCTTGGTTATCATCTTCTACTGGCCAACTTAAAATTGTAAATAAGTCTGCTGAACCTTGATGCTGATGGATTTTCAGGAAATCATAGCATATATTACAAAGACACACTAACAATAAGTTACTTGTTGGCCATTGATGAAACTGTGTCAGGCCTGGTCCAGCCATCCATTCTGTTAATTTTGTTCAACATAAGTTCAGGTCTTTTTCTGACTTTGTTGATGACTATATTGTTAATTGGTTCAGGTTATTTATATAGCACCGCTGAAGGCTCTTGTTCGAGAAAGAATGAGCGATTGGAGGAAGCGTCTTGTGTCGCAGATTGGAAAACATATGGTGCTTGCATTTTTTCCTCTTATATGAACAACCAAGCATAACTATCTAACATGACTTCATTATTAGGTGGAACTGACCGGGAGTATACCCCAGATTTGACCGCGTTGTTAGCGTCTGACATTATAATATCTACTCCAGAGAAATGGGATGGTATCAGCCGTAATTGGCATACTCGATCTTATGTTAAAAAGGTGAACTATATATTCTGCAGCAATTCAATTGTGATAGGAAATATTTCTCTTTTTGCTTCTCTGTACTAAATTTTGTATTTTGAAGTTTGTATTACATTATTGATCAGACATGCTCTTTACTGTTTAGTGTCTCTTGCTTGGTATTTGCTAATAAATCTTCTTCTTCTTTATTAACTTTTGAAAAACGTCTAGGTTGGGCTAATGATACTCGATGAGATTCATTTACTTGGCGCTGATCGAGGACCCATATTAGAGGTATGCAGTGTGCACTGTGTGTTTGTTTTGATGTATTATATATTTTACATACCGGTTTTGAGAGCTTAAGTATGTAATACAAAATTCTTTTGGTCTGATCCTTTTTGTTTTCTCATCATAAAAGGTGATAAGTGTTTTGACAAGAACCATGCAGTTGGCATATAATTTCTTAAAAAACTTAAGTGAATGTTTATACTTCCTGTTTCAAGCACTAAATGCTGATGATAATTTTGTGAAATCAGGTTTGATTTTGAGTCTTTTTTTAGATTCTATACCAAAATCCTTCTGTGTTTTACGATTTAAAATAAGGATATCTATATATACAATGAGCTTTTACATTTAGTCATTTTGTATGTCATGTGAAAGGTATCTTTAACACAAGAAATTGTAGAAATCATAAGCCTGTTGCATTTGATATTACTTTTATTTTAATAGGTTATTGTATCTCGAATGAGATATATATCATCACAGACAGAACGTCCGATCAGATTTGTTGGACTTTCAACAGCTTTAGCAAATGCACAGTAAGTTGTTATCTTAGTCCTTATTCTTCAGTTTTACATATTTTCATTTTAGTTTCTGGTCTTCTGATTTTACATATTTTAGAATGTTCTTTGATTTTACACCTGGATAATTAGTTCTCTTCCAAATCTCGATGCATAGAATAGTTTAAATTTCTTTGCACATGCAGTGTTGAAGCTGAACCTTAATTTACACTAAGATATATGACGGTATGATTTGCATACATATTTTACATTTGCATATTATTCTTTGACAACTGGTCTAATGATGTTAAATACGGCCATTTCCCATGCTCTGCATCTCAATAGATGTCTTATTAGGTCATAAGCATACAAACCAAGCGATAAAAAACTAGTGAAGGTCGTTTTTCTTGTTATTATTTGTGTGTGTGTGTGTGTGTGTGTTTGTTTTAAATTCTGATAATGATTAATTAATATTTTTATTTTTTATCCAGTGATTTGGGCGACTGGCTTGGTGTTGAAGAAAATGGTTTGTTCAACTTCAAACCTAGTGTTAGGCCAGTTCCTCTTGAAGTTCATATTCAGGTAAGTACATGGTCACATCATTTAATCTTCATAGAAAACCAGGAGACTTGCAGGCACTTGTGAAAATTTTATTTACCCAACTAATAAATATTGGTACTCTATTAACCCTGGCAAGATATTTCATTTTATTTTATGCTTCTTGTAAGGAACAAAAAAATTCCCCTACTCCATAGCTCCACTAAAAATTTGATATGTTTGAGTAATCACATGTCAAAGAAGAAACATAGAATTAAGGGCCCGCTTGGTTGGGGGTATTACAAGTAGGTAATGGGAATGACTCATTAATCATTTCCATTGATGATGCTCGGTAACATTTACATTTTGGAATTGATTTAAAAATAAAATAATCACTAATCTATTTTGATTACATAATCTCCCTCTTATAATCAATCATTTAACAATCATTTATTTTTCCTCCGCTCAACTTTTTTCTCGCTCAATTTTTTTGTGCTCAATTTTCTTTCCAAAATTCATCAATGGGAATGAATCACTAGTCATTCCCATTACCTAATTCTAATACCCTCAACCAAGCGGCCCCTAAATGAATGTGATTTCTTATATTTAGATGCTGGATGAATAGGGAGCTTCTATCCCTATCTACTTAAACAAATATAGCTATTTCCTGTAAATGTTTTAGTACATGTTAGCTTTAATCAGTAACTAGGATACCATTTACCCTTTTTGTGCTCGCTGGCACAGTGTAAAATGTTCCGGTGAGAACTATAGTTATATTGGTAGTTTGGTACTGAATTTACGTTGTTTTTCTCATCAGGGATATCCTGGAAAGTTTTACTGCCCAAGAATGAATAGCATGAATAAACCCACATATGCAGCTATATGCACCTATTCACCTATAAAACCAGTTCTCGTGTTTGTTTCATCACGTCGACAAACTAGGCTTACTGCATTGGACCTCATTCAGGTGAGGATCATTGTATACTCAGCTCTTGTGATTTCTTGTTTCAGCAACTTGAGGACTCAACTTTTATTGTTTTGGACAAATGATTTTTGGTCCTGTTAAGGTATTCCTATTTCGATCTTAGGCATGTTGACTTTCACGAATTGAAAATAGTCTTGTAACTTTCAATTTTTGACATTTTGGTCCAGTACCCGGTTGTACAAGGTGAAACACCCGGTTGATGCTGGTGTGGGCATGTGGCAGAGTCTAATTGGTCAACCGGATGTTTTACCTCTTATAGCCAGTTATCGGACCAAAATGCTGAAAAAGTGAATGTTACAGGACTATTTTCAATTCGTGAAAGTCAACATGACTGAAATCGAAATAAGGGTAATTTGTAGGACTAAAAAAACTATTTTCCTTTTTTATGTTTGTGATTATAGTATGCAGCTTCAGATGAGCACCCGAGGCAGTTTCTGGCTATACCTGAAGAATCACTTCAAATGATACTCTCCCAAGTTACTGACCAGAACCTTAGACACACTCTGCAATTTGGTATTGGGTTGCATCACGCAGGATTGAATGACAAGGATAGATCTCTGGTTGAGGAACTTTTTGCCAACAACAAAATTCAGGCAAGTATTTTTTAACTGTGGTTGCATGATCGGAGAATTAACTTTAATTATTTTAATTTGTATGAGCTTATTCTGCCCCAATATTATTTTCTTTATGCTTTCAGGTTTTGGTTTGCACCAGTACATTAGCTTGGGGTGTGAACCTTCCAGCCCATTTAGTTATCATAAAGGTAAGCTTGTTCTGTCCTATAATAAAATGCAGTTTATATCTATAGTATATTGTTTACCTTCATCATTAGACCCTCGTTCCTATTATCTCTTATTGGTAAAAATTAAATAGTCTCCCCTTTACGTTGCACTAAATCCAGAAAGTAATGATTTTTATGTGTTATGACCAGGGAACAGAATTTTTGATGCAAAAGCAAAGAGGTATGTTGATTTTCCAATAACTGATATTTTGCAAATGATGGAGTCGAGCTGGACGGCCTCAGTTCGACCAGCATGGGAAGGCTATTATTCTCGTTCATGAACCAAAAAGAGCTTCTACAAGAAGGTCAGAAACTAATTGAATTATACATGTTCGTCATTGCATGAAATTTTTTTGCATTAGTTTAATAAATTGTGAACTTTTTTCTTCTCCCAGTTTCTCTATGAACCATTCCCAGTTGAAAGCAGCCTGAGAGAGCAATTGCATGATCACATCAATGCTGAGATAGTTTCCAAAACGATTTGTCAGAAAAGTGATGCAATACATTATCTCACCTGGACATATTTATTCCGTAGATTGGTATGACTCCTCTCAATCCAGCTCACTTGGGGTATGTTTGATTTGGGATTAGAAATTTGGATTTGGGATTTTGAAATCTAAATTCGGTTCTGCTTTGGGATTTTAGAATCCGGTTTTATATACATCCACCCTGCAAATACCTATAAATCCCAGTTCATTAATGCAAATTTGATTTTTAATTCTTACTCTTATTTTATTTATCCTTTTCACACCTCTTTCTCACTTTTACAACTTCCAGTAAAACACAATAATTATTACACAATTATTCAATCATTACAATACAATCAACAATTATATAAGAATACAACATAACACATTCTTACACATCGATTTCACATAAAGTCAAACTTTACCTTACTTAAATCTCAAAACAAACACACACCATTACTATTTATCAGGATTTTCAAAATCCACTAAATCCCAAATCAAACATACCCTTTAGGTTATATCACCAACAGAGTTTAATTCTTCTCTTAACAGATGTTTAATCCAGCTTATTATGGCTTAGAAAGTGCAGATCCTGAAACTTTAAGCTCTTACTTGTCAAGGTAGAATGGTGTTTGCTCTAAAGTGCTTATATTGGACTCTGGTTGTCAACTGTTGGTAATTAATTCCATGTTTCGTGTGTGTATATATATATACACATTTTTAACAGCTTAGTGGTGGGCACATTTGAGGATCTTGAAGACAGTGGTTGCATTAAAATTGATGAAGACATGGTGGAGCCTACAATGTTGGGTTCAATAGCTTCTCAGTATTATCTGAAATACACAACTGTATCGATGTTTGCTTCAAACATAGAAGCAGACACATCTCTTGAAGTTAGTTAGCTGCACAATTCTATCAGTGTGTTTCTTATTTTTAATTACTTCCCTTATGTATATGTTTCCTTTTTAGGTTTTCCTTCACATATTATCTGGTGCTTCTGAATATGACGAACTTCCTGTGCGACACAATGAAGTAAGTTACTCTAAATCTTCATTAGTCGAGCTATGTTTTGTATCTATCAATATGACCTTGACTTGTTAAATTTCATTAGGAAAAAGTTTCTTTTATAGTCCAGTAAGTTTGCCATTTTTGGTTTCGGGACACTCCACTTTCCTAAAATGAGCAAATTTACAGGACTAAGAAACACATTTTTCCAAACTTTTATGAACTTCTTTTATATTTCTTGGATTACGTCTTTCTTATTGGTTGTTCTTTTATTTGCTGCAGGAAAATCTCAATGCAGAATTATCCAGTAAGGTTCATTACATGGTTGACAAGAATCTTCTCGATGACCCTCATGTGAAGGCAAATCTTCTTTTCAGGTTTCTATCCTTGTTTTAACCTAATTTAGATGCATTAATATAAATACTTTACTTAATCTAAAAATCACATTAGCAACACTTCTGCTGAAACGAGTATTTGATTACCTTCAAATCGTTTATGTTCTGGACTCGTATCTTAATGGGATCCAGGCACACTTTTCCCGGGTTGAACTACCAATCACCGACTATGTCACAGATCTGAAGTCAGTGCTGGATCAAAGTATTCGTATTGTTCAGGCAATGATAGATCTATGTGCAAACAGTGGGTGGCTCTCTAGTACCATCACTTGTATGCATCTTCTGCAAATGGTCATGCAGGTAATCTGCATAATGCTATTACAAAAATTTGTTCTTTTAATATAAATAGCACGAGTTTATTATGGTACGAGTTGTCGAAGTTGTTTTCACATTAGGAAGGTTTATGGGTAACTTGCTGAGTTATCGGTCCAAATATTAGAAAATTTGTCCAATTTTGGCTCTAAACTAAATCCTCATGCGACATTCGCGTGAAATAAAATGATACCATTTTGAGGCCAAAAATTGGACAACTTATTTTAATATTGGTACAAAATCGTATCAATCAACTTTTCTTGGGACTAATATTAGACAGTTGACAAGTTATGAGAGCAAAAACATTTTCCATTTTTGCTTGGATAAATTTTTAATTTGTTATATTGCAGGGATTATGGGACGGCAAAGATTCGTCATTGTGGATGCTGCCCTGCATGACAGACGATCTCATTAGCATGTTGAACCAGAGAGGAATCTCGAATATCTTGCAGTTATTAGATATTCCTCTGGAAAGTTTGCAGGCCATCGCTCGAGGTTCCACCTCCTCAAAGTTATATGAGGTCTGTTATTTGCTTTAGTTAACAATTTTAGCACTTGTAATTATATTAAGTAGAACTAATTTTATTTTTGTATACTGTAATAAATACTATAGTTACATTCATCTTAAAATTTCATAGCAGTTACTTGTGTTTTACCTGTAAATGTTATTACATCTTTATCTAAACTTATTTTTCATTTTTATGTGTGCAGGAAGTGCAACATTTTCCTCGCATTCAAGCACGATTAAGTGTTCAAAAACGAACTAATCCTGAAAACCCCGGTGTTAGTTTGAAGCGTTAGATTGTCAAAACATAGACGTAGGAAAACATCGAGAGCTTTTACTCCACGTTTTCCAAAGGTTAGCCACGTGAATTGGGTGTTAGTTTGTCATTCATTTTTGGTGGGTAAATGCTTTTTTATGCTTACAACTATTTTTTTCGAGCTTTGAAAATAGTCCCTAAGTTTACCAAATTCAGCATTCTCATCCTTATAATCGGCTAAAAGGATGAAAAAACTGAATTTGGTAAACTTAAGAAAAATTTCAAAGTAAAAAAATTAAGTGGACTAAAATCAAAATTGATGCAAGTTAAGAGGTAAACAAATATTTACCTTGGTTAAAAACGAGGAATGCTGATAATGTCGTACCGTAGGTAAAAGACGAAGCGTGGTGGTTGATCCTGGGAAATACCTCTTCGTCTCAACTGCATGCCTTGAAGCGAGTTTCGTTCACAGATTTCCTGCAGACAAACATTGATATCCCTTCAAATGTGAATGATTTCCAGGTTTCGCCTTCAACTTCTCTTCTCCCCCTCCCTCCCTCCCTCCCTCCCTCTCTCTAGAGTATAAATGATGGAATTATGAGAATATATATATGTGTGTGTATATATATATATGCGATTCTCAGCTTTCTCTCCATCTTATAAACGACTATCATCTAGGCTTTATCAGCTCTTTCCTAGAACTGAAGGATTAAATTACTGAACTAGCCTTGACGTTCGAAGAAATCCTGTTTTATTTTATACTGTCCATTAGAGTTTGTATTTACTTTCAAATACCTTTCTGAATAGTCAATTAGTACAAATTAGTAAGGGAAAAATAATATTTTAGCCCTATGAGTTACCCATATTTCGGTTCAGTCCTGTTGACTTTTAAGAATTGTAAATTTCACTTTTTCGACATTTTGATCTGATAACAAACTATAAGAGGTGTAACATCAAGTTAATCAATCAGATGTGGACAAATCAAACTCTATTGCGTCGGTGTTAACCTGATGTTTCACCTTCTATGGTCAGTCATCGTATCAAAATATAAAAAATTGATAATTACGAGACTATTTTTAATTCGTTAAAAGCATCATGGCTAAAATTATAATAGGACACAAAGACCATGTCCCTATTTAGAAATCTCAATTTAAGATATTTCCCTAAATACCTTTTTTTTTTTTTCTGAAATAAATTTTGTCTTCGGTTATTTTCTAAGAGTTGTTTCGCTCCTCCTCAGGGTATGAAGCTGATCGTGGTATCGGATTGTTATATTGGTCTCGATCAAGAGCACTCCGTAGAAAATCTTGTGTGATTGATCTATATAAAGTTTAAGCTTTTTCAAGCGGCTGTCATCTTAAGTTGCGATACATATATCATATATGATGGTGTGAAAAATTAATTCACTTACATCCGAAATTTAATTTTTGAATTTCATTGAATTGACAATGAGGCGGGGTTCCAATTTAATTAAATATGTTACATATTTTATTTTATGTGGTCAAATATTTGGACCTGAGTTGGAGGGCTTGAATTCATTATAGTTGGATTAAAATAAAATGAAAAATCAGATTTTTAAATAATTATTAATGCTCGAAGCAATATAAGGTTACTAAACCAGCACTGGAGGTGATATAATCGTAATCACCTGTGCAACGGGCGTAGCTTATGTTTTGTATTACATGGAAACACTCTCCATATGTCCGAAGCTTATCACAGCAAAAACTACTTGGAGGAGACGGCATATCCACTCGAACATCAACGTCATTCTTGCATATCGAATCAACTATATTATTCACACATTCTGTTGTAAAGTTTAACTCTAATGTTTTTGGCAGTCTTCATTTGTCTCCAATGCTAGCCTGCCTTCCAACATCATTGCAATGAAAATCACAATCCAGATTACGGTCTTTAATTTGGTACCCATGTTGATTATTGAGATTAATTTCATACAATTTCAATCTTAATCGGCTCTTATATATGTTGGATTCATTTGTTACGTTTTAATTAATTTTATTATATCACTCGAAACTTATATATATATGTATTGAAAGTTGTCTTTAATGAGTATAACGGATGTGAATACAATTAATTTCTATGGAATATTAATGCGTACAGTGGCATTTACAAAATATTTAAAAGATGAAATAAGATTTCATACAAGGAAATAAGTATAGGGAATATTTAAAAAATGAAATAAGATTTCATATTAAGGAATTATTACAAAGTATTTAAAAAATGATTATAGGAACGCCCCCGTTTATATTAAACGGACAAATTTTCACAACAAGGTCCTCTAAATTTGTAAATAATTTTACAATATTAAGAATTACGAATTAACATTTTGAATTCATAATTATCTTTATATTTTATTTAGCTATTCAAATTAAGTTCAGTAAATCAGAGTAGGAGGACAAGGTTAAAACACTACTACTTTTATTATTAGGTACTAGTACAATTCCATGGTGAGTCAATTTGCATATCTATTTCATTAAAAGTGATTCTATCAAAATACCAGTCCCCAACAGCTTCTCCAATTGTCTGAAAATAGTAGATTAAAACAAAATCAAAGATATATTCACAAAATATTTTAAATTAAAAAAATATTAGTGATCTTACTTTATTGGCAAGAACATTTCCTCCAATAGATGGGTAAATCCATCCATTTTTCTCGGATATATGCATATGGCGGAGACAAGAGTGAACAAACATTCCTCTACTTGGAGATTTATTAAGTTTCATTAATGTCTCTATAAAAGCACGTCTAAAATCTGAAATCAAAACATGATAATGGCGTCAATATTTCCTTTAATGATTCGTTTGAATATTAAAATTTTTCAACTAAAAAAATACTTTTCTTTAAGTAAGAATTTCTTTTTTAATCATCTCTTTCAATTCTTTATATTATATATATATATATTAGTTAAAATAATCGTGTACCTTTCATGATTCCAATTTGAGTAGCGTTACATAGTTTTATGTCTATCGTACAATTATGCCATTCGACATCACCTCTAAGCGCAGGTGTTAAGTGGTATTGAATCTGAAACAAAGTAATAAGTAATTATTTAAAAACATATATCATCAATCATATCATAAAATGAAGAATTAATAATTTTACCTGGAATTGATCAAAAGCCGACTCAATCATAAAAAGCGGCGTCTTAATATTGTCAACCAAATTCTCGGGAAAAAGACACTGGCACATTAATATGATTAAACACATTGTTAATTAGCATTTGATAAATAATATAATTTAATTTAATTATATGCAACTACAACAACTCCTCACCCATTCTGGATTTATTTTTGATGTGCATGCGCTAGGCAAATAATTAGTTAATTCCTGCAGCCCACATATAAATCAAATAATATTACAATTGTAATATATATACTATTTATTTAATTTAAGAAATGAAGGACGAAATAATTATACATGGGTCGTAATCACGGCACTGAAAATTTGTTCCCTCAACTCCACGCCAATGAGATCCCTTCTGTCAGAATTAATAACAAAAATGTATATTTTTAATAGTCTATACAAATTAAATTAAATATTTGATTAATTACTTAATTGTGAATTATACCCGTGGATGAAAAATCCAGAATCAGATACACATTTGACTCTTTTTGTATTTGGTAAGAGTGATCTAAACATGTCACAATGCAGGATGGTTGCTAACCCACCTGCAGAGCTACCTGCTAACATAGCCTGTAATGATATATAAATTAATTTTTGAAAGAAAGAATTATCAAGAATTAATTAAGTAGTAACAAATAATTATAATTATATCTTCAATATTAATCGAGCAAATTAATTAACAAAAAGACACGTCACACTAATTGACGGATGAAAATTAATTAATCATACGTTCTCTGCAGTTCCCAATCCTTTGGCTAGCAATTCTTCCATCACAATTTTATAAATCCGTGCACCTCGATAATTAAGTTTAGTTTCCTGAAATTCATGTGCATCATAATTGATTAAATTTCATATAATTATCTTAATATAAGTGATGAGTGGCATTTCAAGGTTGTAAATAAAAAAATAAAACAAGTAACACGAAAACATATTGAGACTTACTGGATCAACTTTTTCAGTGTCGGACATAAATGATGATTGATCACAATAATGAATATATACTTTATTCCAATTGTAAAAATCTGAAATCAATAAAAAAAAACCTAAATTAAATTCAAATTCGCGACAATATAAGTAGTAATTAATTAACTTAGTGATACCAGGATTAAATTTGATATCGTCGTCAAATATTCCAAAGGGTTTTACGACACCCCGAAAAGTAGTTCCAATATACATTTTGATCTCTCGACACATTCTTCCTTTGAAGTGCACCATCCACCACCCTAAAATAAACACAACTTATTTAATATCTAACCAACGGAACAAAATATATAAACAAAGAAAACTGATATATATATATATATATATATATATATATATATATATTTTATGCATGCATAAAGTAAAGTAAAAGCATTATATTGGCTAAATGTATTATCAGCACACTTATAGCTTAACAAGGTAAAATTTTTCGTTTTTACTATATAATTTACCTCCAAATAAACAATCCAATTACTGTATCCTTTTCCAGATCCCTGAAAATAATGGTAAGAAGGTGGTGTCCCATCCAGGCAAACTGTAACATAAAGAAAGTAGTCAATTATAAATATATATATAGACATATTAAATATATATATATATATATAATTATAATTATAATCATTTGAATTTATTATTAATTTAATCATTAATATAAATGTAGAACATGCTCCTCTTGCAACCGCATTTTGTACAATAGTACTTCTAAGGACGACAGCATGGACTTGAGCACTCATCACAATTGAGCAAAGCAATACATATAACCAACCAACCTCCATTCTTTACATAAAAAATTACAAAATATATGATTAGATTTCAATAAACCATAGTCGGAAACAAAATAATAAATTTCACTGTATCTAAAAAAAAAAAAACCTTAAATATGCTTTAGTGCTTAAAATTTCCACTTAAATAATTTTGAGGCGTAATATTTTTAAATATTACGTCTTTAGGCCCGGAACAACAGCTAAGGCCCAATATTTAGGGCCCGGCCCAAGATTGTGTTATAAACTCAAAAAATAATATAACGATATGTTATATGAACAGAGAAATCATTTGAAGTTTGATCATCAGTTCCACCTTTAAAAAATTGAATGTTGGAGAGAGAGAGTAAATAAGATTTTCTTAGAGAGAGAGAGTAAAGAGAATGTTGAGAAGAGAGAGAGCAAAGAGAATGTTATGGAATGGTAAGGATTGGCATTGTTATTGTGCTTTTATAGCGATGCGCAATTTATTGAAGCTAATTATACTGGTAATTAAGTTACTTCATTTCTTTTTTTTTTTTTTTTCTTTTGACAGGGAAGTTACTTCATTTCGACACGCAACACATCATTCAAATTAATAATGATGAGAATTAGGTTTTCCATTATTAGAAATCGTACATCACATATAAAAGCCATCCGGTAATATAGAAAATACTACTCTCTCCGCTCCCCCAATTAACTTCACACTATCTTTTTTGGGGCGTCCCACAATTAACTTCATAAACTACACCCTCACAATACTATTTTACTTTATTCTTTCTCATACACTTTATCTCATACAATCACCCAAAATACCCTTACACTTTATATATTTTCTCTTCTACACTAATTTAAGATGGGGTCAAATTTTAAATTTTATAATTTTATGTTTTTCTATCATATAATAAATGTATCTTTACGATAATTATAGATTATATACTCAAATATTCCGATTGACTGAAAAGTGAAAAGTTAGGGTGAAATTACCAAACTGACGAACAATGGTAAAAAGTCATGAATCCATCTCTTCCTTAAATTAAATGGTGATAGTGAAGTGCACCCAACACTGTCATGATTGATACATCCAAATATTACTGAGCTGGTGAAAAAGTGTGAACATGACGACCATCACCATTCATTCCCATAATGTATAAGAATTAATGGTACGTGCATGATATGCACATGCATTGTCCAACTTGTTTAGTATAAGCATTACTGAACTCGAATTCAAACTCTAACTTTTACGATTTTTTTTTTTTTATGATAAATAAATTGTGAACTAGCATTCTGAAAACAAATTAAAATTTGAACTAGTATTTTGAAAAATGTAAACTAATATTTACCCAATTTGAATAGTGATGGAGCATTCCGAGCATATATTGAATTCTTATAATGGAAGACCTAATTTTGTCCATCTCATGACTTTGTAATGCACATAATTTCCAATGGCGGAAAACCTAATTCAAATCATTATGCTAGCTGCTCGATCGATCATATATATACCACACAATTTACATTTTTTTAACAAAAATTATGTGAGATATCATGAAATGAATCTGAATTGAGCGTATTTTAATCTACCAACCCTTATTCATTTAAATTAAGTGGTGAGTTTTAAGAGGATCTAGCAGGAAATTATTTTGGTAAAGATTTAATTATGCATGTAAACCAATTTTAATGTATAATTAATTTGTATTATTAAATAATTTTATAATTAATATTTATTAGGTTTTTAATATAATTAATTTGTATTTTAGCCCCATGGGTATTTTAGCCCCATGAGTTACCCATATATCGATTCACCTGTCAACTTTTAAGAATTGAAAATTTTACTTTTTTGACATTTTGGTCCGATTATCGACTATAAGAGGTGAAATATCTGGTTAATCAATCAAACGTGGACAAATCAAACTCTATTATGTCAGTGTTAAACTAATACTTTTTAATTAAATAATTAATATTATTTAAAAATACAAACAAAATAATGCTAATCGATTGCATGTAAAACTAATATAAATAAAACATTACCCAAATAATGTTTTGAGATTCTCTCATACACCATGTACTTAAAATGAAAAATGAATAATAAGGATTAGAAGGTGAAAACACACTTAATTTAAATCTATCTTATCATGATTCATCTCACGCAACATCGATCTACCTTAGACAAGAAATTGTCAATAATTTAATCGTGCACTGTGACATAATAATTAAATATGTAAATTGTGGTACAAATATGAGTAGCAATATTCTTACGTAAATGACACGAGACACGGTAAGAATTTAATGAATGCTCCATCACTATCCAAATTGGGTAAATATTAATTAAGAGAAAATTGTAGTCCCATGAGAATTTTTCAACGACAATGTTAGTTTTACGTTCTTTTTTGGTCCTTTTTTTGCAAAAATAGTCCCAACCATTATATTTTAGGACCAAAACTGCAATTTTATCTCATTCTCTCGGGATTAAAACTGTAATTTATCATTCTCTTGGGACGAACTATAATTTTTTTGGGACTAAAAATGTTAGAAAAACTATGAGACCAAAAGTGTCAAAAAAGACCATTTTGCAAACCACTCATTCTCTTGGGGACCAAAATGCAATTTACCAAATTTGGATAGTGATCGAGCATTCATTATTAATTTAAATGATGTGAATTTTTATATGAGATTATATAAACATTATATACTTTTGTAAAAATCTACAACGAAACACCCCATAAATGATGTGGTGTTGCGCGTTTTATACATGCTCCTCACGTGTGGTTTCCCAGCAAAATTAAAAAAATAAAGAAAATTTTCTTAGAGAGAGAGTAAAGAGAATGTTGAGGAGAGAGAGCAAAGAGAATGTTATGGAATGGTAAGGATTGGCATTGTTATTGTGCTTTTTATAGCGATGCGTAATTTATTGAAGCTAATTATACTGGTAATTAAGTTACTTCATTTTTTTACAGGGAAGTTACTTCATTTCAACACGCAACACATCATTCAAATTAATAATGATGAGAATTAGGTTTTCCATTATTAGAAATCGTACATCACATATCATGTGACGGATAAAAGTCATCCGGTAATATAGAAAATACTACTCTCTCCGCCTCCCAATTAACTTCACACTATCTTTTTTTGGGACGTCCCACAATTAACTTCATAAACTACACCCTCACAATACCATTTATAAAATTTTAAAATGTCACTCTTACTTTATTTTACTTTATTCTTTCTCATACACTTTATCTCATACAACCACCCAAAATACCCTTACACTTTATATATTTTATCTTCACTAATTTATGTTTTCTTTATAAATGTGCTTCTTCACACGTGAAGATAACTCCGAGACGAAGGGGTATATGATTTTACATTATTTTACAATGTGGGGTCAAATTTTAAATTTTATAATTTTATGTTTTTCTATCATATAATAAATGTATATTTACGATAATTATAGATTATATATACTCAAATTTTCCGATTGACTGAAAAGTGAAAAGTTAGGGTGAAATTACCAAACAAACGAACAATGGTAAAAAGTCATGAATCCATCTTTTCCTTAAATTAAATTGTGATAGTGAAATGACCCAACAATGTCATGATTGATACATCCAAATATTACTGAGCTGGTGAAAAAGTGTGAACATGACGACCATCACCATTCATTCCCATAATGAATAAGAATTAATGGTGCATGATATATATGTACATGCATTGTCCAACTTGTTGAATATAAGTATTACTGAACTCTAACTTTTACGATTTTTTTAGGATAAATAAAATGTGAATTAGCATTCTGAAAACAAATTAAATTTCAAATCTTAAAATTTGAACTAGCATTTTGAAAAATGTAAACTAATATTTACCTAATTTGAATAGTGATGGAGCATACATTGAATTCTTATTATGGAAGCTAGACCTAATTTTGTCCGAGCATATATTGAATTCTTACACTACAACAAAAACTACATATTGCGACACTTTTTGGGTCATTTTTTTATAAGTGTCTCTAACAATTATTTTTGGGACACTTAATTAAACTTGCTCATTATATTTAATTATTGAGACACTTAAAAATGTAGTATACAGACTTAAAAAGTGCCCCTAACTCTATTGGGACACCACACACTTGGAGGCACATGTGAATCGCCTCAAAATTTATAAGTGCCCCAACAGATTACATATATTGGGGCACTTTTCAATGTCCTAAAACCCTTTTTGTTGTAGTGTTACAATGGAAGAACTAATTTTGTCATCTCCTGACTTTGTAATGCACATAATTTCCAATGGCGGAAAACCTAATTCAAATAATTATGAATTTAAATTGATCATAACGTGTTTAGTTACGTAGATTGCTGCTCGATCATATATTTATTATATATCACAGTGCATGCATGATAAGGTTATTAACAAAAATTATGTGAGATATCATGAAATGAATCTGAATTAAGCGTATTTGATAAGATGAACGGCCATGATGAAGATAAAGAAAATAGTACAAGGTAGAAAGTGCAAAGATGCAAAAGCAACAAAATAATCACTGGGTATCATTTATTGTTATTGTCTTGTAGTATAGGCATATTGGAAGGAGACACCTGTCCCATGAGTTGCAGCTGATTGTTTGCTATATATGTATCATCTGTAGCACTCTTTAGTTGTCAAGAAAAGAGTATTCGTTCTCAGCAAGAAATACCTTTTAATTTACAACTTTCACTGTTCTTCATTTATGCATATTTGTGATGAATCTCTTTAGTATTTTAATCTACCAATCCTTATTCATTTAAATTAAGTGGTGAGTTTTAAGAGGATCTAGCAGGAAATTATTTTGGTAAAGTTTTATGCATGTAAACCAATTTTAACGTATAATTAATTTGTATTTTCAAATAATTTTATAATTAAAATTTATTAGTTTGATAGTATAATTAATATTTTTAAGTCTATAAATTTAGACTCATCTCACAATTTAAAAGTGATAGACAATAAAACATATTTTTGGACTAAACTCTTTTAATTTATTTTGTTTTTTTAATCTTAATGTACCTTTTTATCAACCAAAGTTATTAATCTGCACGAAATTCAATTAGCAAATATATATATATATATATATTATTAATAAAAATATTTCATCTCTAACATCCAAACACATCAGTCTTCGTATTACTTGGGTCAGCTGCAGAGGTTGCCACACCAAAGCTCCCCCAGCCCCAAGTTTAACTGCCACCGTTGTCTTTATTTTGTCTTCGTATTACTTTCATAATATATATATATAGTTACGAATTATCTAAAAATGCTTTAAAATAAAAAAAAATTAAATCAATTATCATTAATAATCCAGTTCATAAAATACTAAAAACCAAAATTTGTAATTTGGATGCTTGAAGTTACTTTTATTAAAGAATAAACTAATTAATTATATGTTTTTCAAGTTTTCAACATTGATTTTAAAATATTGACAATCTCAACATTATGTTGTTTCTCACGATAGAGAACGATACAATGTTTCGCGAAAATGGTACGGACGCAAGTTGTTCACGAAATAAGATGTTTCGATAATACTAAAATTAAATGAAACTAATAACGATAATACAAATATTTTATAATTTCGCCCGAACAAAATTTCTGACTCCGTCGCTAATACATACGTACTTAACTCGATTAAATAGAGGCAATATGCGTATACACGATGAGCACTCCTCGAAACACGATCTCCTTGGCATCGAGCGTAACTTTGGTTTTTTATTACATCATAACAGAACTCAATTTGACCATATGGCCGAAGCATATAGGATCAGGAGGTGCCTGAAACATCGCTGGCATATCAATATTCTTGCTTATCGAATTAACTATATCATTTACACATTCTGGTGTAATGGATGTTTTTTTGGCAATCTTTATTTGTCTCCTCAGCTAGGCCTTCAAACATGATTAGAAAGAAAATTGCAGTCCAGATGATGGTATCCAATTTGGTAGCCATGCTAATTGAGATAATTAATTTCATGCAAATTTGGTTTAATGATCGCTGTCGAAACTTATATATACATGTAATTTAATGCTGTCTTGAATTGATATATAAATTAAGGAAATAGATGTGAATCGGTGGGAAATTAATGCACATGATGGAGTGATTTATTGTATCTACATCAACAAAATATTAAAAAGAAATATAAAATTTCAGTTTATAACTCACACAAACACCCCGAAATATATAGATTAATATTATAGTAGTATTATTTATAAATATAATGATATTATTGAATGTACTGATTAATCAAGTTTTATAAAGTGAAATTTTTTTATTGGAGACTAAACTTATATATCTAATTGCATGAATGCCTAACCATAAATATTAATTATCAAACTCTCACGATCGGGTCCTTTAAATATGTAAATAATTTCATAAGATCAAGAACTACGTACATACAAACTGGAGTATATATCTATTTTCTATTCATAAGTATCTCTTTTTTTTAAAACACTCCACTTGTACAATTCCATGGTGATTCATTCTGTATATCTATTTCATAAAAAGTGTTTCGATCAAAATACCAATCGCTGACAGCTTCCCCAATTGTCTGAAAAATATGAATCATGGAGTATTAAACAAGGAGAAATTTTGACGTGTAATAAGATTATTTAACATTTCAAAAAAAAAAATAGAAAATAGTTTAGCATAATGTTCATATATACCAATTAAATAAAGGTATAATGCATCTTTAGATCCTTAAATTATTAATTATTGTTTAAGGCATAGTCTCCTATAAATAAGTTTCATGGTTAAACTTGATCCATTTTTTAAAGAATACCAATTGTAATAACTAAATGACGATGAGGGCCAACTTGGCCAACCGCCCTCATACTATGATCATAATATGATCTGTTTTTTAAAATTGTCAATATAATAGAATGATGGATCCTTCCGTTTTTCATAATTGTATAGAATTTTTTGATTCATCATGAATTGTTCATTAGAATCGACATTCTCTAGATCTAGATAAATCGAATCTAGTAAGCGGAGCAAAATAAAAAAGTTATAAAAATATTCTTTAAAGACTTTAGTTCAAGGGGTAGAGTAGAATCTCTTTATGACATGATTCGATGAAATGTCATGAAATTCATTTTATATCAAATTAGTTAGTGTACGTGTATTTTATGTATCAATTAAGTGAATTTTGTTTTCATAAAGGATCATCTCAAACTTATATTACCAAAGGTACTAGTTGTAATAAATAAAAGGTACATTTCGCGATAATCAAGCGCTATGACCTATATTATTAAATGATATTAATCATAACAACTAAAGAGTATGACTCAGTATTACTAAATTATATCAATCGTGATAGATAAAGGGTACATACAACCTATATTACTAAAGGGTATCAGTCGTAATAAATTAGTAATTCATAACTAAACCACAAGAATTATATTATTATATATATCTTTAGCTTGTAAAGAGATTTTGCAAACTCATCGTCAAAGAAGCAAGACTAGCTACACTTAAATTAATTTCTTTCATTTTCTCTTAATTAATGATAAAAACATAATAAAACATTTATGCATAAGAAATTCTAAACCCTTTAAATTAAAACATTAAAGAAATATATAAAGATGATCTTACTTTATTTGCAAGTACATTTCCCTCGACAGATGAGGAAGTCCACCCGTCTCTTACGTTTATGTGCATATGACGAAAGCAAGAGTGAACAAACATCCCTCTACTTGAAGATTTATCAAGTTTTGTCAAAGTCTCTATAAAAGCATGTCGAAAATCTGAAATCAAGCATGCTAATGGTGTCAATATTCTTCTAATGATTTGTTTAATTGTCAATAAAATTTAAATGTTTTGGGTAAGTCTCTTATGCACCAAATGCACCATGCAATTCAAGTGGGTTTTTAAACAATACTGAATATTGTAAATATTCAATTTATACAATTGTAATCATCTGTTTAGTGAAAATATAACTAATAATGTTTAAAATATACTTGAATCGCACGATTTACTCGATACAAACAAGACCTTGTCTAATTTTTCAGCTAAAAATACTTTTCTTTTAGGTATATATATACTTATTTTTTCCTTATACAATTTCTTTTAATTTCTTCTCTCTATTAATTCTTTATTATACATTATGTATTATTCTAAATAAAATTGCTCGAGTACCTTTCATGGTTTCTATTTGAGTAGCACTACATACTTTTATGTTTTTAATGCAACTATTCCATTCGTCATGATCACCAGCAGCAGGTGCTAAGTTCTTTTCAACCTGACACAAAGTAAATCATTTAATAATTGACGTATTAGTACTTAAGTTTACCGATTATACCGTTACGTATTAATTCTAAAGCATGATTAACAAACTAATAAGATTTTTTTAAACAAAATTAACTTTACCTGGTATGAATCAAAAGCTGACTCAATTATAAAGAGCGGGGTCTTAATATCTCCAACAAAATTCTCAGGGAAAATACACTGACAAATTAATACGATTGAACATACAGTTAATTAGCATTTTGATTAACAATTCACAATCTCTACTGTAAAACTTATTCATTACACTAATTAATTAATATCATAATTCATTTAATACTATTATTCCATGATAAACTAATATCACAATGTAAAATATTACTCCCTCCGTCCTGCAGAACCTTTCACACTTGACTTTTCAACGGTTTTTGTGTGAGAGTTATTTTTTTGATCGGAGTGTGAGAGTTATTTCATAGTAATACGTTAACAAAAGCTATTTTATATGAATGATATGCTAGTTGATCATATGAATGATCATTCATATAAAATAACTTTTGTAAATGTATTACTATGAAATAACTCTCACACAAAAACCGTTGAAAGAGTCAAGTGTGAAAGGTTCTGGGACGGAAGGAGTATGATATTACTTTATAAAAGTAATAGTATTATTGAATATATGTAATGATATTAATTTTATATGATGAAAATATTGTGGAGATTAACTCTAAATTTAATTATATTCGTATATGTGCAACTACGTACAACTCCTCACCAATTCTGGATTCATTTTTGATGTGCATGCAGTAGGCAAAGAATTAGCTAATTCCTGCATGCATAATAATGTTAAAATCGTAATATATATAGCTTCCGAAAAATCGTAATATATATGAAATTGTAGAAAGAGAGAAAATACATGTGTTGTAACCACGGCATGACTGAAATTTTGTTCTCTTAATTCGACTCCAATCAGATCCTTTCTGTCAGTAAAAAGAAAATTATTAATATTTGTAATAATCGGAATTACTAAATCTTCCCTCTGAATAAATTATAGTAAAATATTCCATAAAAGATTAGAAGAATTGTTTGATTAATAATACAAAATTACGAAACAATTAGTGGATTCAATTAATATGAGGAAAAAACAATAAGTAATTAAATAATTTTGCATTACTCGATCAATCAAACAAATTTTTAGTTTTTTTAGAAGGAATTTAGTAATTATTGAATCTGTAAAGTTCTTTTTGGTAATATGGATAAATTTCAAGGGTTTAATTTATTTTATAAGTAGTATATAAAAATAAAAACATATATTTTGATTTGTAAATTTTACCCATGAATAAAAATCCAGAATCGGCTATACATTTGACTGTGCTAGTACTTGGTAAGATAGCTCGAAACATGTCACAATGTAGCATAGTTGCTAATCCACCCGCAGAGCTACCAGCTAAAATAGCCTGTGAAAATTATAAATTTGTATTTTTGTTTAAAAAATTATGTTCAACAATTAATCGACGGACAAAAATTAATCGTACCTTCTCTGCAGTTCCCAATCCTAGGGCTTGCAATTCCTCCATCACAATATTATAAATCCGTTCACCCCGATAAGTAAGTTTAGTTTCCTGAAATTGTGCATCAAATAAATTTTCGTATAATATATTAATATTCTTTTTTTTTTTTTGATCGGGATAATATATTAATATTCTAACTATAAGTGATCGGCATGTTTATGATGTTAATAAAAATAAAACAAGAACAAGAAAAACGTACACATCACAAAATTATGTATATTTAAGTGTCATTGTTAAAAAAATCAAGCATTTTTAAACAATGATACTTCATAGGCATAATACTAACACTTAAAAATTTTTTTTTACAAGTTTTGAGACTTACTGGATCAACATTTTCAATATCTGACATAAATGATGAGCCATCACAATAATGAATAAAAACTTTATTCCAGTTGTAAAAATCTGAAATCAGTAAGAAACATAAATTAAAATTTACTTCAGGACCGAAATTGATATTATGTGAACAAGAACAACGTACTTACATTTTTTTATCAGGACAGTACTTACTAATTAATTTAGTGATCCCACATATATTAACACACACATATATATATATATACCTGGATTAAATTTGATATCATCATCAAGTATTCCCGAAAATTTTATGACACCATGGTAACCAGTTCCAAGGTACATTCCTGATCTCGTGACACAATTGTCCTTTGAAGTACACCATGCACCACCCTAAAATCAAAAAAATAATCAAGTCTTTTTTTTTTCCTTAAATCTAATGAAGAATCTTTTTTTCTCTTAAATCTAATGAAGAAAAAAACACATTGCAGTTAAATATATAATTAGAATACTTATATATAGCTAATTATGCAAGGAAAATCATATCCTTTTTACTAAGAATTTACCTCCAAATAAACAATCCAATTATTATATCCATCTCCAGATCCCTCAAAATAATTGTATGAAGGTGGTTTCCCATCCAGACAAACTGTAACATAAAAGACTTGTATAAATATATAGACATAAGTTATAAATATACTTTTATATATAGTTATCGTTTGAATTTATTATAAATTCAATCATTAATATAAAAATATAGAACCTGCTCCTCTTGCAAACCGCATTTTTTACAAGAGTACTTCTAACAAAGATTTCAGCATGGACTTGAGCATGTATCACAGCATATGAGCAAACCAATAAATATAACCAACCAACCTCCATTCTTAATTAATTTACACAAAAAGAATTATGAAAATATGATCATTAATTAGCTAGCATTCAATAAAACTGGCACACATTTTATCAGCAGAATGTGAGGCAATAAGAAACAATGTTTGTTATTTAATCACGAATATATATAATGCTACAATTTTGTATATATATATATATATATATTATATATATATATATACAGTTAATGAATAGGAGTTATACTGCAGTGTTGGAGAAAGTAAAGAGATTGTTGGAGTATGAGGTGGAGAAGAAGTGGAAGTTGTGTGGTGGCTATTTTTCCACGCTTTTATAGGGGAAAATTATCAATATTGTTATTTATTTTTACCCTATTTGGATTTTTTAGCTTCCGCCCTTTTAATTTGGGCTCACGAAGCGGGCTGCTGCTGGATTAAACTATTAGATGAATTTGTTTTTGGATTTTAAGTGATTTTAAAAACTGATTTTTGAAATCTAGGAATTTTTAAATTTAGGAATTTTTAAAATCTATGTTTGTTTTGAGTTTTTAGGGTGGTAGGATTTAATTTTATAATGTAAGAGTGAATAATATTATGTTATATGTTGAGTGTGGTTGTAATGATTAAATAGTTGAGATATAGGAGAGAGCAAAAAGATGAGAGAGAAACTTTTTTTTTTTTATAGGTGTGTAAATTTTATAGATTATTTATAGGTGTGTAGTAGGTTTTTAAAACCCAAACGAAAACAGGTTTTAAATTTTAAAATCTAAATCCAGATAAAAAAAAAAAAAAAAACCTTACCGTGTGCTTCTTTTGGATTTAAATAAAAACTTACCGTGTGTTTCTTTTGGATTTAAATAAATTCTCTTTGATCCAATTATTTTTCCTCAAACCTAACGTACAGTTTCGCTTAACTTTAATTCACTTCCTCGATTTCTTCCTTCATTTAATTGGTTTTACTAAAAATAGATACATGTTTTGTATCAAATAAAATAATAAAACATGATTTTTTTATTAAGTGTAATTAGCCAAAATTAAATAATAAAATTTTGAAATTAAACTAAAAATGCAATATTGAAAATGTTTCGAACCTTCATATTTACAGAAAATTAAAAGGGAACTCAAGAAAATGTGAATTATACTCCTTCGATCTCTTTTATTATACTTTTAGATATTCATTGCTTAAAACCGTAAGAAATGAATTATGCTTTCTTGAGCTTATTATAAAGAAAAGTGATTCCACAACATGTGATGTCTATATATACGGAAGTTGCAAATTTTGTTACTCCAATCGAATTCCACCTTCAGTTGTACCTATATATATATATATATATATATATATATATTAATTCCAATTTGGATCGTTTGCATACGGTCTATGGAGGAGTGTATCGAACATTTTAGTCACGAGCACCCATTGAGTTCTTTTCAAGTGGGTGCCGATGAGGATCCTAAGCCTTATCGGTGTAATATTTGTGGCTTCCCAATTCTATCAACTCCTTCTTACACTTGTAGCGTTAATGCTAATGCTAATTGCAACTTTTTTCTGCACAAACCATGCGCAACATTGCCCAGTAATATTGATCATAAACCTCACTTTGAAACCCTTTTTCTTAATAAATCAATGCATGGCGGTCGGAATTTCGTGTATAGATGTTTGCATCATAGCGATTGCAAATTCGATGTGCATCCTTTGGTGGCAAAACCAGTGGAGATAAAGAGCCAACACAAAAGCCACGAATCTCACCCATTGGTAGCCTTTTGTAGAGAAATAGTGTCTCTATGTGATGGTTGTGGAGAAGAAGAAAAGGGTTTCTTCTACCATTGCCATGTTTGTAATTTCTGGATTCATCAAGATTGCACCATTTTGCCCAGCGTTATGAAATTAGAGTTTCATCCTCACCCTTTTATTCTTGGATATTCTCTGCCTTTTATGCCCTCACATACTTCATTTTCTATGGTAAAGAGAAGGTGCTCAATTTGTAGCGGGACGAAGTGGCATCTTCCCAAAGGTGGGGTGTATTTCTGTGGCGAATGTTATTTGTTGGCTCACGTGGCTTGTGCAAAGCCAATCACGAACAATGTTATACCCGGTGCGTATAAATATTATGATATTATTGAAAGTTGGTAATTTATTTTGCAATTAATAAGACGGTGTTGTAATGTAATTATATGGCAGATGCAGAAATCCTCCATCTGCCGGATGAGGAGGAGGATACATTTCCCAGTTTGGCAATCCGTAGATTCGTGGAGAGAAGAAATTCATCGAATATAAAAGTAGAAAATGAAATAACGACGAAATATCACCCACATCCTTTGATCCTTGAGGATGCATGCATGAGCATGAGTAAGGAGAATGTAGTTTGTGATGTATGCATACAGCCCATAGATGTAAGGTCATACTCATACAGATGCCACGTGTGCCAGGATTTCGTTGCCCATCCTATCTGCGCCAATCACCTTCCCGATGATTTCCAACTTTTCCGTGGGCCCAAAAGCATCAAGGCACGACTCCATACTGATTATAAATTTCCGAAGTTGTTTAATTCAGTAACAGTTTGTTCTCTCTGCAATCGCCCTTGCAATGGATTTTCCTATGAAGTAGTATTGCCAGCAGATAGTCATGCGCTTTTGGATATAGAGTGCGCATTTACACCCAGAATTGTGAAGCACGCCTCGCACAAGCAACACATTCTCTTCCTAAACACTATCTCCAGGAATATTTTTTGTATCCTCAGTTGTTGCTCAGCCGGACCTAATAATTATGGCGTTTATAGATGCGTTGTATGTGATTATAGCATACATATAAAGTGTTCTCTCCTGCCTAAAACAACTCATCATAAATTCGACGACCACCCTCTACACTTGATCATGAATGATCACCAGAATCATATCATCTTCTGCGAGGTTTGTGAGAAAAACATTGACATCAAGAAGTGGTACTATGGTTGTTGTAAGTGCGAGCAATACTTTCATGTGGACTGCATTCCCAGTGTTGGGTTTACATCCAAAGTCAAGTTCGGAAAAACTCATTTTGATTATGACCTTCATCGGCATCCTGTGGCTCTAACTCGGATGCTCACCCATCCAAGCCATGAGAGGTGTGGACTTTGCAACAAAATCATTCAAGGCTTTTCAGATGGACTGGCTTTCCACTGTTCTCCCTGTCATTTTTGGATTCACTTTTCCTGTGCAGCTCCCAAACTCCATTAGATAATTCAATAGCAATAAGGAATCGCTTGTTACAAAGGTCTTCAATATATTGAAGGACGGTATATGCCTTCATGGTGGTTACATCTTTAGTGTTGTGCTTATTTTGAAAAAATGAAACAAAAGAGGCTTGTTGGCGGTGGTAGAGGAGAAATGATTGTATTGGTGGAAAAAATTAATTAAAATGGATAGTGATTACCATATTTTGGAGAAAAAATAGTGTTATTAATCATCTTTTGTTCTCATTAATGATCCTAAGTTGCCTTATACTCATTCTCATTGCCATTGAAGAATTTTTAACCAAGCTCCACCTAGAGTTGTACAGCGACACTAGTACCTAATAGTATATGCATTTGATTTGTTTTCTACTTACACCTTCATATATATATATATATATATATATATATATGAATAATACGGAAAATATTCTTTTAGAACCGTAATTTAGGGATTGCATTTTAAGGACAATAATATATTTTACGAACTTGTGAACATAAGACATTAATTTTTTTTTTTTTTTGCAAATGTAGGCCATTGAGTTTTTTTTTCTTTTTGGGAAAGATAGGCCATTTTCTCAAATTGACGGACCTTAATTTGTGGAAAAAATATAATTTACAAAACTAAATTTGCAAAAATTCAAAATTTACGGACCTACATTTGCAATAAAAATAATTAATAGCTTATTTTTGTCAAAATGAAAACATGTTTTCCTTAAAACACAACCCCTAATTACTGGCCTAAAAATTATTTTTCCTTGAATAATACACCTATCAAACTAACTTACAGACTGAAAAACTATTTTTCAGTCTAATTGATAATTGACATATCTTTCAAGTCCCGAAATGATAATATCTCTAAATATAAACATCTTTCAGTTCTAATTGATAAGTTTTATCTTTCAAGCACCGAATTGATAATTAACATATCTTTCGGACTTGTACCGATAAAAATAGTCACCATTTTTTGTTTAGATTTTACTTTAATTTATTAGTGTCCATGTGTATTAAATTGTGTTTAAAAAATAAAACATTAAAAATAGTCTAGTCAAGCATACACATCAGCATTCGCATTGAAAATTCCCACTCTTTGTCGGCATGCACGTGTTACGTGATAAAAACGATATCGCTTTCAATTTTACGCTAAAATAGGATCAAAATTGGACAAATTAAAAATAATTGGGACCAAAATTGGACACCCGCCAAAACTGGAGGACCAGGTAGTCCAATTTTGAATTTTCTAAACTTACAATGAGGAGCAGTTCCAATTTAATTTGTTACATTACACATTTGCCTGAACTGGATGGGTCATTAATTCGCTTCATAAAAGGCCAGTTAAAAAAGTAAAATGCAAAATCTGATATTTAAAATACAATTTACCCTTAAAAATTTAATCATGATGCATGATGATTTTTTTTTTTATCCTAAGAGAATGAGTGATTTGCAAAATGAACTCTTTTTTACACTTTGATCCCGTAGTTTTTTTCAATATTTTTAGTGCCAAAAGAATTACAAGTTTTGGTCCCAAATTAAAGAATGAGATAAAATCACAATTTTGGTCTAAAAATAATGGTTGAGACTATTTTTTCAAAAATAAAAAAATAAAAAAGAATGTGAAATTAACATTATCATTGAAAAATTCTCATGGGACCAAATATACAATTTTTCCAAAATTTTAATGCTCGAGGCAATACGCGAATACTAGATCAGCACTCCCCGTAATATTATCATGATCAGCTCCTTGGCAACGGACGTAACTTTGATTTTTACTACATCATAGCACTCTCCTGCTCCATACTGCATAAGCTTATAACCTATATTTTAAAAAGCGGAAGCGGATGTTGAGCCGGATACCCTCAATACTTTTGTCGAACCGGTCCGACCGGTCAAACCGTTAATAAAGCGGTTGAGACGGAATGATATTGTAATGATATTATAATTAAATAATATATAATTAAATAGATATTTATTTCCTTTATAATATATATTTAATAAACAAATTACAACAAAAATTAGATAAACATACATCTAACATTGTATGATAAAGTGGTGTAGAATATAATAAATACTAAAAATTGAATGAGAATAAATATATTATTTTACAGATACAAACAAAAAGTAGTGTAGAATATAATAAATACTAAAAATTGAATGAGAATAAATATTATTTTACAGATAAAAACAAAAAGTGAGAATAATTTTTTTTTGAACGGAGAAAGTACTAAAAATACCTATATTTTATAATTTAAAATTCTAACAAATCTCAGAATTTAAAATAATATTGCATATTGATACAATTTGTTCTTACATATTATTTTAATTTATCTTTTTATTGCTTTAGGAAAATGTATCAGTACCCCAATTCAAATCTGCATATATATATATATAATAATTTTGTGTGATTCTCATCCCAAGGGCGTTGGCTAGACAGAGAGGCCACCATCCACCACCAGATTAAGCCCCGTGACAAAAGCCGACTCATCGGAATCCAAAAACGCCGCAGCCTCGGCCAGGAGGTCAACCGTCGGCACCACCCCGTTCAATCTAGTCAACGGCCCCACAAGGTTTTCCGGATCATTGGCGTGCATCATTTTCATATATTGTCTGAACAAGACGGCGACAAACAGTTAACCCTAATACCAACATGTAGAGATCAATAATATGAAAAAATGAAAAACACTTACTACTAGATAATAGATATGAGCGTGCATACAAAGTGTGGGTAAATCAATGTGTCCAAAAAATCCTCTGCTCCTTTTTTATCTTCCGTTGCTCTCGGTTCTTTCTGTTAAAAATCGCTGAACTGTCAGTAGCACGTTTCTTTAATTGAAATCGCTGTTTAATTACACAACAGCTGCCTGCTGCCCACCTGCTTCGGTCAAATGGGCTAAATTGGGCCTTAATTAATAGCTTCAGCCCTTTTAATTTGGGCCCACGAAACGGGCTGCTGCTGGATGGATTAAACTATTAGATGATGTTATTTTTTGAGTTTTAGGCATTTTCTAAATTTAGAAATTTTTAAAATCTATGTTTGTTTTGAGTTTTTTTAGGGTGGTAGGATTTAATTTTATAATGTAAGAGTGAATAATATTAGTATATTATGTTGAGTGTGGTTGTAATGATTAAATAGTTGAGATATACTCCCTCCGTCCCACTTAGAGTGTCCCATAACTTTTGAGCACAAGTTTTAAGAAATTGTGTATAATAATAATATAGTACATGTGATGTGATAGATAGAGATGAAAGGTAGTATACTAATAATATAGTATAAATGATGTGATGGAGAGAGATGAAAAAATATATTTAAATATATTAAATGAGTGGCATATTATGTAAATATGTATGTAGTATAGAGATAATTATAAAAGTAGGGTATTGAATATAAAAGGAATGAGAGACACTTTGGTGGGACGGAAGAAAATGGAAATATGGGACACTCTAAGTGGGACGGAGGGAGTAGAAGAGAACAAAAAGATGAGAGAGACTTCTTTTTAATAGGTGTCCAAATTTTATAGATTATTTATAGGTGTGTAGTAGGTTTTTAAAAACCGAAACTAAAATATGTTTTAAATTTTAAAATCTAAATCCAGATTTTAAAAAAAAAAACCGTGTGCTTCTTTTGGATTTAAATAAATTCTCTTTGATCCAATTATTTTTCCTCAAACCTAACGTACAGTTTCGCTTAACTTTAATTCACTTCCTCGATTTCTTCCTTCATTTAATTGGTTTTACTAAAAATAGATACATGTTTTGTATCAAATAAAATAATAAAACATGATTTTTTTTTATTATGTAATTAGCCAAAATTAAATAATAAAATTTTGAAATTAAACTAAAAATGCAATAGTGAAAATGTTTCGAACCTTCATATTTACAGAAAATTAAAAGGGAACTCAAGAAAATGTGAATTATACTCCTTCGATCTCTTTTATTATACTTTTAGATATTCATAAACGTAAGAAATGAATTATGCTTTCTTGAGCTTATTATAAAGAAAAGTGATTCCACAACATGTGATGTCTATATATACGTAAGTTGCAAATTTTGTGACTCAAATCCAATTCCCCTTCAATTGTACCTATATATATATATATATATATATATATATATATATATATATTAATTCCAATTTGGATCGTTTGCATACGGTCTATGGAGGAGTGTATCGAACATTTTAGTCACGAGCACCCATTGAGTTCTTTTCAAGTGGGTGCCGATGAGGATCCTAAGCCTTATCGGTGTAATATTTGTGGCTTCCCAATTCTATCAACTCCTTCTTACACTTGTAGCGTTAATGCTAATGCTAATTGCAACTTTTTTCTGCACAAACCATGCGCAACATTGCCCAGTAATATTGATCATAAACCTCACTTTGAAACCCTTTTTCTTAATAAATCAATGCATGGCGGTCGGAATTTCGTGTATAGATGTTTGCATCATAGCGATTGCAAATTCGATGTGCATCCTTTGGTGGCAAAACCAGTGGAGATAAAGAGCCAACACAAAAGCCACGAATCTCACCCATTGGTAGCCTTTTGTAGAGAAATAGTGTCTCTATGTGATGGTTGTGGAGAAGAACCATTGCCATGTTTGTAATTTCTGGATTCATCAAGATTGCACCATTTTGCCCAGCGTTATAAAATTAGAGATTCATCCTCACCCTTTTATTCTTGCATATTCTCTGCCTTTTATGCCCCCACATTCTTCACAGGCAGAAGATAAGAAAAGGTGCTCAATTTGTAGCGGGACGGAGTGGCGTCTTCCCAAAGGTGGGGTTTATTTCTGTGGCGAATGTTATTTGATGGCTCAGTGGCTTGTGCAAAGCCAATCACGAACAATGTTATACCCGGTACGTAATAATTCATTGTTTTCTATTTTCAACCACAAAATAATGCCTCGTCTATTACGTACAAGTGTTTATATATCATTGAATTTTAAGTATTAACCATTTAATAATTATACACTATTGAGGATGGATTAAAAATTTTAAGGACACTTACAATTTCAGGACAAAAGTATTGTGGTTTCATAATTATAGGACAAGTTCGATAAATGCATGAAACAATTAAGTCAAATTTTATATTTTTGTGTGTCACTAATATCCCAGTGTATATATATCAAAAGTTGGTAATTTATTTTGCAATTAAAATGGTGTTGTAATTATATGGAGATAATTTCGTAAATGGTCCTGTAACTTTGCCCCAATCCAGATTTGATCCCTTTTCTTTTTATTTTATCAATTGTGGTCCTTTTCATATCAAAATAGGTTATTTTCATCTGATAATTCAAATCTGTTTTAGCATATAGAATAACACAAAAATGTACCAAAATGACGGACTTGACAAGAGGAAAAGAAACTTATAGGGCTCGATCTTCCCCTCATCGTAAAACACTAGGAATTAGTGATGAAAATTGATAAATTTATGATTTTAAAATTACTTTTTACGAGAAAGGTGTAATCGAAATTTGAAATTAATTAAGGGATTCAAATGAGACTTGAATAAAAAATAAAAATAAAAAATAATTTGAAATTTATGACACGGCCGTCGACGTGACAAAAATAAAAATTAGGGCAATTTTCCGTGAAAAGGACAAAAATTGACACCAAAAGAATCAAAATTGTTAAATTAAAAAGAAAAAAGACTAAAATTAGATTTAAGTAAAGATATAGGATTGTTTGTGATTTTTTCTCTAATTATATGACAGATACAGAAATCCTCCATCTGCCGGATGAGGAGGAGGATACATTTCCAAGTTTGGCAATCCGTAGATTCGTGGAGAGAAGAAATTCATCAAGCATAAAGAATATAGAAAATGAAATAACGGCGGAATATCACCCACATCCTTTGATCCTTGAGGATGCATGCATGAGCATGAATGTAGTTTGTGATGTATGCATACAACCCATAAATATGAGGTTTTACAGATGCCACGTCTGCCAGGATTTTGTTGCCCATCGTACCTGCGCCAATCATCTTCCCGATGATTTCCAACTTTCCCTTGGGCGGGAAAGCTTTGAGGCACGACTCTGTACTGGTAATGAGATTTCAATGTTCTTTAATTCAGTATCATTTTGTTCTCTCTGCAGTCGTCCTTGCAATGGATTTTCCTATAAAATATTCTTGCCGGGAGAGGGGCATGCGCTTTTGGATATAGAGTGCGCATTTACACCCAGAATTGTGAAGCACGCCTCGCACAAGCAACATATTCTCTTCCTAAACGCTAACAGTAAGATCTTCAGTGATGTCAGCTGTTGCTCAGCGGGATCTTTTCTTGATGCCATTTATAAATGAGCTGTGTGTGATTATAGTATACATATGAAGTGTTCTCTCCTGCCTAAAACAACTCATCATAAATTCGATGACCATCCTCTACACTTGATCATGAGTGATCACCAGAATCATATCATCTTCTGCGAGGTCTGTGAGGAAAACATTGACATCAAGTGGTGGTACTATGGTTGTTGCAAGTGCAAGCAATACTTTCATGTGGACTGCATTCCCAGTGTTGGGTGTACATCCAAACTCAAGTTCGGAAAAACTAATGTTTATGATCAACTTCATCCGCATCCTCTGGCTCTAACTCGGATGCTCACCTATCAAAGCCATGAGAGGTGTGCAGTTTGCAACAAAATCATTCAAGGCTTTTCAAATGTTGGACTGGCTCTCCAATGTTCTCCCTGTAATTTTTGGATTCACTTTTCCTGTGCAGCTGTCAAAACTCCATTCATTGATAATTCAATGGCATTAAGGAAACTCTTGTTATATGGTCTTTTATATTAGACTATTGTCTTCACTATTGAGAATGAAAATGAAATTGTATTTTTCATCTATGTCCCCGAATATATTGAAGGACGGTGTATGCTTTCATAGTGGTTACATCATTAGTGTTGTGCTCTAATTTAAAAAAATAAAAATAAAACAAAAGAAACTTGTTGGCAGTGGTGGAGGAGAAATGATTGTATTAGTGGAAAAGGCTAGGTTAATCAAAATGGGCAGCGGTTACCATATTTTGGAGGGAAAGTAGTGTTATTAATCATTTTTGTTCTCATTAACCACTCTAAATTGTCTTATACTCATTCTCATTCTCATTGACATTGAAGAATTTTTAACCAAATGCCACCTAAAAGAGATGTACGGCAACACAAGTACCTAATAGTACATATGTTTAATTTGTTTTCTACTTACACCTTCTTCATATAATACGGGAAAAATATTCTTTTAGAACCGTAGTAATATAGGGGATTGTGAATGTAAGACATTAACTTTTTTTTTTTTTTTTGTGGCAAGCATAGGCCATTTTCTCACATTGATGGGCCTTAATATGTGAAAGATTTCTGCAAAATATCATTTATCTTCTTCCTCGCCTCATCAAACCCCTTTCTGCAAAAAAATATTCAACACTAAAACCACACACATACAATACAAAGAGGAGCAGTAAACAAAATTAAATTAACAAAATTTAATTTAAAACAAATCTCAAACTAAGCCCCCTCTTCTTCCCCAAACGTCTACCTCGATCCTCCACCCTTCCCCTGCATATCTTCTTCACACTCCCTCCCCTACATTGAAAAAATCATCAACAAACAAAGAGGAGCAGTAACCCTCTATAAAAATAATTGGCACACGAAGGCAACAACTTATTCAAGCTGTGGTGGAGCCGTGGAGGTGCGGTAATCGTAGCGCGGCCGAGATTGAGGAGATCGAGCTGTGGTGGAGCCGTAGAGATCCTAGACCGTAGGGACGGACGATTCCCTCTAAGAGAGAAGAATCGTGGGTGGGGGAATGATTGGGAGAGAAGAAATGAGGGTGGAGATGGGACTTGGGGGAGATTAGTTTTATTTTTTTATTTGTTTCTCTTTTTTTGAAATATTTAAATTTGTTTTCTTATTTTTAATTTTTTTAGTTTCTTATTATTTTAATTAGTCAGCATTTTTATTTAGATTTTACTTTAATTTATTAGATTTATTTGCAAGAGTATTAAAATGTGTTTAAAAAACATTAAAAATAATCTAGTCAACATACACATTAGCATTCAGATCGAAAAATCCCCAATTTTTGCCGACATGTGCGTGTTACGTGATAAAAAAGCGACTGCTTTCAATTTTCCGGCAAAAATAATTGGGACCAAATTAGACACACTACTTATTCGGGACCAAAATGAGTGACCTGCTAAAATAATAGTCGGAACTATTTTTGTTAAAAAAAAAAATTAAAAAGAACGTGGAATTAACATTGTCATTGAAAAATTTCATGGGACCAAATATACAATTTTTCCAAATTTTTAATGCTCGAGGCAATACGCGAATACTAGATCAGCACTCCCCGTAATATTATCATGATCAGCTCCTTGGCAACGGACGTAACTTTGATTTTTTATTACATCATAGCACTCTCCTGCTGCATACTGCATAAGCTTATAACAGCAATAACCAGGAGGTGGCTGAAACTCCTCGTCCCATTTAAATTCATCATTCTCGCATACAGACTTAACTAGTTCATCCACACATGCTGTTGTCACGTTTTCTATTGCTTCCTGGCAATCTTCATCTATCTCTATTGCTACCCACCCTTCCATCATCATCATCATTGTCAAAATTGCAATCTTCAATTTGGTAGCCATGTTAATTAATTGAGATCTTTCAAACTCCATCGACTCTTATATGTTAATTGGATTCGTTTGTTACGTTTCAAGTACTTTAATGATCTCACTCGAAACTTATATATATATATATATATATATATATAATATTTTTAATGGAACAACTGATACCATCAAACTAATAGTACGTACTGCTCAAAAATACATACAAAATGCAAACGTTACACGATAAAATTGGTTCAATACTTTAATTCATATATGTATTTAGCGTTCTCTTTAATTGATAAATACCAAACGGATGTGAAGACTTGATTTATTGTTGTTAAAAAATATTTTTGAAAATGATATAAAATTAATTAAATTTCATATAAAGAATTAATAATACAGGGAAAATTGCAAAAATGTCCATTAGATTAGGGATAGTAAAACTTGTTTGTCATGTTAGGGGTATAGCAATTTATACCCCAAATTATCCAAAATATATATATTTTATAAATTGCTATGTTAGAGGTATCCAAATGGACGCCATGTATACGTAGTCGTCAAAAATCGCATACACGTGCCGGACACGTGACTGAAACGACGTTGTTTTGTATTTTTCGACGAAAATGGAACGTAATTTGGATTATGTCAGAGAAATTGAGACTAAATCGACTAAAAATTAATTTTGGGACTAAATCTATTTTGTCGAGAAAGTTATGGGACCAAATATAATTTAAACTCTATTTTCCAATACAAAATATGAAAATAATGAAATGCAATAAAATAATTTACTACAAAATAAATTAAAAAGAAATAGCCCATTGTCATTCAACCATCACATAGTTTTAGTGATTACAAAATACATAGAAAAGTTGAGTGGTAATTTCTATATCGTGATCAATTCAACAAATAAATTGTTGGGAAATTGATTTTAGTTCATTTCAAATTAATGAAATATGTATTTAATTATTTTGGGTAGGCCCAGGCTCTCCTACGAGGGTAGGCCCCTGTTTGTATTAAATGGACAAATACTCAACAGGGCATCTAAATATGTAATAATTTTATAAGATTAAGAATTACGAATAGAATTACAATTATTAATATTCATAAATATCTCTATATTTTATTTAGAGAATACAAATTAAGGAAGCGCTTGTTTCAAGATCTTAATGAGAATGAAATTATATTTTCCTTCAATGTCTTGAATATATTGGAGGAAAGAATATCTCCATAGTGGTTATATCATCGGTGTTGTGTTCGATTTTGGAAAAAATGAGACAAAATAAGTTGTTGGTAGTGGTGGAGTGGAATGATTGAGGATAAATGATTGTAGGAGGAGAATATGCTAATCAAAATGGGTAGTGATTATCTTATTTAGGAGGGAAAAATGATGTCATGATCATTTTTTGTTCTCATTAACCACCATAATTGCATTATACTTTCATTCTCATTCACATTTCTATTAAAGAATTTGCAACCAAACGCCCTAAAATCAGTATTACAATGTGTAATAAGATAATATTAAAACACTACTGATTTTATTTAATACTAGCTAGTACAATTCCATGGCGAGTCAATTTGCATATCTATTTCATTGAAAGTGGTTCGATCAAAATACCAGTCCCCAACAGCCTCTCCAATTGTCTTAAAATTATAATTAAAAAAAAATCAAAGATATATTCACAAAATATTTTAAATTAAAAATATTAGTGATCTTACTTTATTGGCAAGGACATTTCCTCCACTAGATGAGTAAATCCATCCATTTTTCTCGAATATGTGCATATGACGGAAGCAAGAATGAACAAACATTCCTCTACTTGGAGATTTATTAAGTTTCATTAATGTTTCTATAAAAGCACGTCTAAAATCTGAAATCAAGCATGATAATGGTGTCATTATTTCTTTTAATGATTTGTTTGAATATTAATTTTCAATAAATAATAGGAGTACTTTACTTGTAGGTACATAATTGTGTACCTTTCATGATTCCAATTTGAGTAGCATTACATAGTTTTATGTTTTTCGTACAATTTTGCCACTCGTCATCACGATCAAGCGCAGGTGTCAAGTGGTGTTGAATCTAAAACAAAGTAATTAAATTAACACATATACCATCATAAAATGAAGAATTAATAATTTTACCTGATATTGATCAAATGCTGATTCAATCATAAAGAGTGGCGTCTTAATATTGTCAACCAAATTCTCGGGAAAAAGACACTGACACGTTAATAAGATTTAACACATTATTAATTAGCATTTTGATAAACAATTAAATTTAATTATATGCAACTGCAACAACTCCTCACCCATTCTGGTTTTATTTTTGATGTGCATGCGCTAGGCAATGAATTAGTTAATTCCTGCAGCCCACATACAAGTAAAATAATGTTACAATTGTAATATACATATTATTTATTTAATTTAAGAAAAGAAGGACGAAATAATTATACATGGGTCGCAATCACGGCATTGAAAATGTGTTCTCTTAACTCCACTCCAATGAGATCCCTCCTGTCAGAATTAACAACAAAAATGTATATTTTTTAATAGTCTATACAAATTATATTAAATATTTGATTAATTACTTAATTGTGAGTCATACCCGTGGATGAAAAATCCAGAATCAGCTACACATTTGACTCTTTTGGCATTTGGTAAAAGTGATCTAAACATGTCGCAATGCAGGATGGTTGCTAATCCACCTGCAGAGCTACCTGCTAGAATAGCCTGTAATAATATCATCAAAACGTAATTAATAATCAACAAATACTAATTAATTATGTTCAATAATATTAATGTTGATCAAATTAACAATCATACGTTCTCTGCATTGCCCAATCCTTTGGCTAGCAATTCCTCCATCATAATATTATATTATCCGTGCACCCCGATAAGTAAGTTTAGTTTCCTGAAATTCATGTGCATCAATTAATTTTCATATAATTATATATCTAGTTAAATATAAGTGATGAGTGGCAACTCTCTGTGTTGTAAATAAAAATAAAACAAGTTTTGAAGACATCAGAACAATTATAAATATATATTATATATTTTTGAAACTTACTGGATCAACTTTTTTGATATCTGACATAAATGATGAACCATCACAATAATGAATATATACTTTATTCCAGTTGTAAAAATCTGAAATCAATAAAAAAATATAAATTAAATTCTAACCCACCATAATATAAAAGCAGTAACTAATTAACTTAATTATATAATATATTATACCTGGATTAAATTTTATATCATCGTCAAATATTCCAAAAACGTACAAAAAACTACGGTAAGTAGTTCCAATATATTGTTTTGTTCTCATGACACAGTCGTCCTTTGAAGTACACCATCCACCACCCTAAAATCAACAAATTACTTCATGAGAGAGACAAAATTTATAAATAAGGAAAAATAATATTATCAGAATATATACTTATAGCGCATAACAAGGTAAATAATTTCCTTTTTCAGTAAAGAATATACCTCCAAATAAACAATCCAATTATTATATCCATTTCCAGAACCCTCAAAATAATGGTAAGAAGGTGGTTTCCCATCCAGGCAAACTGTCACATAAAGAAACTAGTACTGAATGGTATATAGACATAAGTTATATATATAGTTATCAATTGAATTTATTAATCAATAATAATTAATTAATATATATAAAGTAGAACCTGCTCCTCTTGCAACAGCATTTTCAACAGTAGTACTTCTAAGGGCGACAGCATGGACTTGAGCATTCATCACAGCAACTGAGCAAACCAATACATATAACCAACCAACCTCCATCCTTTATTTACGTGCAAAAATATGATTAGCTTTCAATAAAACATCGTTGGAAACAAAATAATAAATTTCACGTACGGTACGACCGTAAAAGAAAATCCAAAATTAAAAAAAAAATACTCAAATATGTCACAGTGCTACTACAATTTTGAGAAGGACATAATTATATTTAATTACAAAAGCGCAATCTTCATCAAAGATAATTAACAAATTAAAAAAAAAAAAATATATCCCTAAAGAGATTCAAAAGCTAGTGCACGGGCCCGGAACATTAACCAGCTAAGGCCCAACCATTAGTGCCCCGGCCCAAGATTATGTTATCAACTCCAAATATAACTATTTTATGAACAAAAATCATTTTGATCATTGATCACCTTTTAAAAGTGGAGCTATAGCTGAGCACTAGCAGAGATTACCTGAAATACTCTTGGAGAGAGAGAGAGTTAAGAGAATGTTATGGAATGGTGAGGAATGCCATTGTCCTTTTTATGGCGATGGGTGTTGAATGCTAATTATAATATAAAAAATTGTATAGGCAGTACTTTCCGAATAGGGGGATTAACTTACATAAAAATATTGATGCGTATTCACTTAGGCTCCATTTGGATGAAGTGGATTTGAAATCAATGGATTTGAGGGTAATACACAATATATTTACAAATCAAAATGGAGAAAAATCAATGAATGGATTTGATTCACACAAATATTACTTATAAGTGGGAGGATTTCAAATACCCAACAAAACCTAGTCATTTGAAATCCTCTCACTTCTTCCACTTGTGCTTAATATTTAAGTGAATCAAATCCATTCATTTAGCTTTTCTCCATTTTAGTTTGTGTGAGTGCATAAAATCAATTGATTTCAAATCCACTCCATCCAAATGGAGTCTAATGTACACACACTCTTAAAATTCACCACTTAACCAAAAGATACCATGTATAAGAAATAAACACCCAACACATTATTTAAATTTTATAATTAGTACTCCCTCAGTACGTTTTCAAGTTTAATATTTTGTTATTTTGGGCGTCTATCCCATATTTATAATATAATTAATACTATTTTTTACTTTTTACACACACTTTCTCTCTACAGTTTTATCTTCCTTACACTTTTTACCAACAACGTTCTTATAATAAAATATTATATTCATTAGTGTCATTTGTCAAGTGTTAAACTTAGGGACGGAGGGGGTATGTTTTTCTATCATATACTCTCCCCATCTAATATAAATATGCATGTAGAAAACTTTTTACATGAATTTCTAAGATTTTACGACAAAAAAATGTGCACACTAAAATCAGATGGAGGAAATACTATATTTATTCTTATAGTAAGTGTTGATTATACACTCAAATATTCTGATCGACCAAAAAGTTGGGGTGAAATTGCCAAATAAATGAACAATGGTAAAGAGTCATGAATCTGGCCGGCCATCTCTTCTTTTAAATGGTGATAATGAATTGCACCCAACAATATATCTTTCAAATATTAATGAGATGGTAAAAAAGTGTAGATGATGCATCAACAAAAATTTAGGCGAAATTATTGCACCATATATACAAGGAAAAGAAGTGTCAATGATGATGCAGATGTTGTATAGGATGATTAAAAAAGTTTCTCAATTTATGTGGTTGAAATTAGAGGGGTTTTTAAATTTATAATAATATATCACCAATCATTCTCATAATGAATACGAATTAATGGTGCATATATGTATACAATAATTTTCAAATATAAAATTTGACTAGCTACCTAGCTAGCATTTCTTAAAATGTATAAATTAATATTTAACCAATTGGATAGTGATGGAGCATTCATTGAATTCTTAAAATGGAAGACCTAATTTTGTCATACATTGAATTCTTACAGTGGAAGACCTAATTTTGACCGTCTCATGACTTTGTAATGCGCATAAATTATTGTATGGTAAAACTGTTTTAAAAGGTTCAACTCAATTATTTTTATGTGCCATAAAATCTTTTTACGACAATATTTGAAGTGCTTTCCTTTTCCTCTTTAGTATGATAATACAATTCTTTCACTGCAACTAACCTATCATTATAATTAGCTTCAATAATTTTTTTCTTTTTTCTTTTTAATTCTAAAAATTGACTTCCTCGCTTGGATATTAAGCGTGCAAGTCGTATAACATACAAGCCAAAATTGATGGTATGGAAATATCAGTTTTCTTGGATGCAGCTGAAGTTAAATATTCATACAATATATTAATTAGGGTTATTAATTTATAAAATTGATGGGAGTATGTTTATATGGGTCCTCCAAAAACTATTATTATATTGAAATGGGGAGGATATGTAATTTATATTGCTAGAAATGGTGGGGACGTGACATCTTGTCTGAAAAAGTTGGCATTTTCTTTTCATTCGTATATTTTATATCACCGAGAGATGAAAAATAAAAATTACTGCATACTTCCCTTGATGTTTGAATTTATCAAGTCCCCTTCCCCTACTTGTACGTCGTAACATATTAGTAAAAGTAACGAAAGGTACTTACAATATACAAATTTTATTGATTTTCCAATAAAATAAACCAAACCTTGATGTAATTTACCTAAAAAAACTCAGTGTGAAATAATCACACAAATCCCATCACATGAAAGAGATTCAAATTCATTTAACACATACGTACACCACCTCAGAAGTATCAGTTCACTTAGTATAATAATCCGAATGTTACAGAAATTTACAATTCTACTGCAGCAAATGCACTTACACTAAGTTTGATTTCAAGATGATGCAGTTTTTAGCTGGTTTATTTACAAGCCTACATGAAAGCCTCAATATCCCTTTCAACAGTATACATGCATCAACTAATCCCAGTCCGTATCGAAGAAACCAGCATCCTTCATTTCCGAGTAGTATGCATTGTCCAGAAGCCAGTCTTCCTCCTGCAGATGTATTAGGATCAGAATCTAATTCGTAAAAAGGAGCGAAAATTACAGAATTTAGCCAATTTACAAGAAAAAAAAAAAAACAGAGTTTGTTATTACAATTACTTCCCTAGCCATTTAGTTCTATTAGGCAAATTGTACTTTTGAGGAGAGATACTTGCAAGAAACATAACAGGATTATTTTGATTATAGATGAAATCTCAATTTTAGTTTCTGTAATTTAACATAAAAAGTAAATGCATGCAGTGATCTGAATTGAGCAAATGCAAGACCACTATTAATTACCTGGAAAAAGTCAGCCAGGAAAGTTACGTAGAGGAAAGGAAGATAAAGAGAGTGACGACAGATAGTTATGAAATTGTACAACCTGAGAGAACAATTTCATTTGTTAGATCATTCTGAATATCCATATTAAATTGCAGCCCCCTTTGAATTTGATGAATTGAAATATGTGGAAACAATTTTTAAATTGTTAGGGATAAGAGACCTACCAAAATCCAACGCCAAAACCAATTCCAGCAAGTCCACTAGCGAACAATCCAATAACATTAACTATGAACATGACAACAACGTAGTTGTAGAATGATGGCCTTGCTGCATTTTGTCAAAAATATTTTAGGATCCATCAGTAGGGGCAGATTAGTCAGAAAAATGATAGCCAAAAAGTATCAATATATATCAGAGAAAGAGAAAGTATCACTCACGTGGAAGCTTATCTCTCCACTTTGAGTAGTGAACAAATAGTATGTAGCAGTAGACTGCCGTGAGGGCCAAAGTGTGAACAAACAACACACTCCACTTTCCCCAATGTGTAGCATCAGCATTACTAAATAGGGGCACTCCAAATCCAAATATGAAGATTGCCTGAGGAGGGCAAGAGTGATCACATGCTTTTGGGAGAAAAACCATTTGACTGAAAGAAACTCAACATACTTCCGTACAATGTTTTTATAAGAAAGTGATTTTACCATGAAACATCGAATGGTAAGCTATTTATTTCAGGTTTAAGGCACGAGATTAAAATTATAAACAAATTGTTGAACGGAAACCTTTCTCTCTTCCCCAATCTTGTTGTTCCAGACTTCAAATCATTTTTTTTTTTCATATTTTAGTGTAATAAATGATAGAATAAAATTGATCAGCTGTGTTTTAGATCATTAGATGTACCCAGAAACTTCTTCAACTAAAAACTTAAATATTAGGAATGAGAGACATCCATTACCTGGATAAGTATATCAGCAGCAACAAAAGAACCTGAAACCAAGAAAGTGTGTGCCAGTGCTTCTAATCCACTAGCATAATTCTCCTGCAGCAGGAAAGCCACTATGCTAATCTCTAAAGATAGCATCCCGCATTCTGTGAATAATGACAAAAGATTCCAAGCAACCGTCTTCCCAGGAGCACACTGCCATCCCTTTATTTACATCACAGAATTAATACAATAAGAAAACGGATACTTTGGATCTCTGATACTATGATATTAACAGTCAATGAAGCCGTTTATATAGACAAACTTTTCTGGGAACATCAAAGAAGACAAGTTTCTCAGACTGCAGGAAAATTTCTCTGGAACAAGAGAAATCCTACATGTATAAATGTTACACTTTTTAAAAAACAAAAAAAGCTTCTAGTATAGTTTTTCATTCAATAAGTAAATTGAGCAAATAAACAAACTCATCTATAATTATCTTCACCTATGCACAGTGTTAGTAATGTATAATTAGAACTTATCACCAAGCATTACAATATAACAAGCAAAAATTCAGAAAGAATGCAAACAATTAATAATGTAGCAAATCTGCAAAGCTGCTTATATTTTGTCATCCTAATCCAAGAAATATTTAACAGCTTGTTTTATAATTCATTTGTGACAGCACAACCCTCAATTCATATTCTTGAGTAAATCTGAATTGGATATATACAACCATAAGACACTAACTGCCATCAAAAAGGTTTAAGAAAACAGTGCAACTACTTAAATATTTATAATAACCTTCTCCGCTAGTAGACCCAAAGTTCATTAATACTAATATATAGACTGCAGTTCCAGTTATCCCACTAAGATAATCACATTTTCCTTTTTGGCATGTTCTAAATTATGATCTTGTTCCTTATTTTAGTCATTAAATATTTTATTTTGGACCAAAATAACCTTCATTAATCATCTCATTTTTCACAACAACTGTCGTTTTTTTAATTGTGCGAAAAAAGAAATAGGAAGTGGGACATAATTGACTGCCAAACCATAAGAAATTTCAAAACGAAGGATTTATCCCAGAATATGAAACAAAAATCAACATTAAAAATTGCAGACTGATGAAAGATTTCATAAAAGAACCGAACTTCTAAAATTACTCAAGTCCTATACAAAAATGAAGTGAAAACCAGCCCACTTTTTATAATTTAAAATACATATTAACCAAAAATTCCAAAAAATTAAGAAAAAAATTCCACCTGAAGAAGAGACCACGCCAAATTGAGAAGAGCCGAGAACCAGAGGAGCGCGTAGTACGCAATCATGACGTAAGACTTCCGGTGTCTGAGCTTCTTCACATTGCGCCTCGCCTGGAACCCTAGGTACAACACCAACAAAACTGACGGTAGAACCAGGGCCGCTTCGCGCCAGAAACTGTTGCATCCCGCCCTTTTCAAGTTGTACCATTCAGGAATTCTTCCAATTTCACTCCGGACGGGGGATCCGATATGTTTTGCGAAGAAGAGATCGAGAGGGTCAGATTAGGGTTTGACATTCGCCAAAATCGACTCAGTTTAGATAAGAGATAATCATCAAATCAACTTCCCAGAGGACCAAAGTCAATATTTCATCAATTATCAATGAAAATTCGGAGCTGTGATGATCATTGATCAGCGATTGGAATGATAAGAGAGAGACGGGAAGACAGAGAGACCGAGCGACGAGGGAGGTGTTTTCCCTGGGTTTATAGTTTTAACATTTTACTCCATACAAATTTCATTATTAATAATTTACCCCTGTAAATTGTAATTGTGTTCTATCTGGGCCCATGCTGTAACTGTAGCCTGTAGGCGATAGTCGTATAGCTTCGAATTTCAACCTTTTTCTTCCTGCAAATTAAATAATATTAACCATTCAATTGTGTGTAATCTAGGTATAATTTAATATTTAATATATTTAAATTCATATAAAAAGAATTAATGAAGAGGAAGAAAATAAATAATAAATACTAGATAAAAAGAACACACATTCAATTTCATCATGAAATTACAAAAAATAAGTAAAGTTTCTCGATATACGAAGATCAGTAGAAGAGCACAAATTTTACATGACACATTAACTAGTCTTCACAGATATATAATATAAATTTAAAATAACAAAATATTAAATTAAAAACACGTGGAACCCACTAAAATAATTTCTACCAAACTAATTCGTCCATTATATAATTTTTGGTGTCACGCAATGTGGAATCGAATAAATATATTTTAATATATTTTGCTGTCTTGCTCCTTTTTTCAGTCACAATCAAGTCGTATAAAATTATTATTATTATTATTATTATTATTATTATTATTGATAATTTAAAAAAATGTAGTCGATAAAAAATTGCTGTCTACCTTTTTTATATCAGTTATTGTAGCGATTGCTTAGTGCTTAGGTTTTGCAATGTAGAATCGTTCCACGAATTAAATATTTTCTTGTTATTAAATTTATTTATTTAACATTGATCAATCAGCATACGATATCTTCATTTTAACATGTATTCGAAAGAAGGCAAAAGGTATGGAAAAAGTGAAAATTTTATTCAAAAGTACACAACCATAGACGTCAAATACATAAAAACATATCTAATGAAAAATAAATAAAAAAATTCAAACACCAATTACATGCTATATAATGATGTCCATCAAACTTGGGGCTGATAAACATGATGGGCCAATCTGGGCCTTAGATGAACCACTAGCGGCTTGGCCCGTTGCAGCGTAAGCCCATAAGCTTCCTCCATATTTAAATTATGGGCCAATTCTCCTTCACTCAATTCAAAATCAAATGCATGAATCAAAGTAGCAACCAACATCTGGACCATCCGTATCCCCAAGTTCAACCCAGCACAAATCCTACGACCCGCCCCGAATGGTATCACTTCGAAATCGCTTCCTCTCACATCAACGTTGGGCTTTTCCCCACCCGCCAAGAACCGTTCAGGCCGGAAATCCAGTGGGTCGGCCCATATGTTTGGATCACGAGCAATGGCCCAAACATTGACCAGAAGTGTCGAGTCCTTTGGTATAAAATAACCGTTGATTTCACAATCATCGTGTGCGATTCTTGGGAGAGACAAAGGGGTGGAAGGATGAAGGCGAAAGTTCTCCTTGATTATTGCTTGGAGGAATGGTAGGTGAGGCAGATCGAATTCTGTAACGAGTCGATCATTACCTACTACTGAGTCGAGTTCTTGCTGGGCCTGGGCCAAAATTTTTGGGTTACGAATGAGTTCTGCTAAGGCCCATTCAACAGTGCTAGAAGTCGTATCTGTCCCAGCTGTAAATAGGTTCTACATGGAAAATATATTGTTATATTCACATTTGTTTATGGATTTACTATCGCAAATCCTCGTATTACGCATGTTATGAAATATAAAAAATTAAATTGAATTTTAAACTATAATGTAATAGAATATCAAATTTTAATAAATCTTGTGAGTTGAGAAAAGAATAATAATTGCAATATATTGAAATTGCACAATTTTAGGAAATTAGTATCATGGCAAGAAATTCAAAATTTATTGACATATAAACAAACATATATAACATATTGACACGTAAGTAAAATCATTTAAAAGGCGACACGTAGATAAAATAAACCAAGATGATCACCTCAATAATTTTAAACTCCCTATTAATATAATAGGGTATTACATCACTTTTTGGTAGAAAAAATTGGTCACATTTATGGAAAAAAAAAAAAGTTAAAATACTTTTAACTTGAATGATATTTTTTTAACTTGGGACTATTGGATAAAATATATTACCTTTGTCTCATATCGGTAAAAGTTTTTACATGGATCTAAACACGAGAAAAATGTAATTTTTACTTTATAAAAGTGATAAAACAAGAGTATTTTTAAACCTTTCCACTTTTTTATAGTGGGTGAGTTAATTGTATATAAAAAAATATAACATACAAGATAAGTATATTGTAAGAGTGAGGATTTTAGGTAAATTTTTCAGTTTTGAATATTAAAACTACTGTAAGATAAAAAAATGTAAAAATTGATTTCAAACTGAGGGAATAACTTTATGAGACACAAGTTTTGTGCCTCAATAAATGTGAGTTTTTCATGATCATGTTATAAAAAAAAATTATCATTTAAACCGTTATAGATTTAATCTATAACGTAAGGATAAAATTATCATTTAAACCGTAAACTAAATTTACAAATGACAGTGGTAAACTTTGACACTGGAATACTATAAATGGAAGGATAAAAATGTGAAATGTATTTCTACAAAACTATACATCTAAATGTATCCATTCACCAGTGTTGATATGCAACTATGAATCTGGAAAAACAAATTCATGTCGGCGTGCACTAGATGTGTCGGCGTGTCATACAAATTGGTCCGTGACCCTTAATTGTAAATTTATTACGATATATAAAGTCTAGTAATAATGGATGCTACCACAATCACAATCACAATCACAAATGACAAAAACGTATATACTAATACACAGGTGTATCATGTACTTTATATGCACTTTTAAAAGATATTAATTGATAAATAAAAAAATTTATTAATTTATTAATATTAATTGTTTTTAAAAAGTTTTTTTATCGGACTTGAACTCATGACTTTTGGGTAATATGTAATGGAGTTTTAACCACTTGAGTTATACCACTTCATCGTTTTTATTAAAAAATTAGTTAAAAAATTAATATCTTCTTAAAATATAACTAATATATAAAATTGCACCATATAAAAATATTTTATCAAGACCTTTTTGTTAGCAAGATAAAATATAAAAATTATTACATGATAAATGTTCTTGAACCACGAATAAAAATGAAAAATTTCACTTATAAGATATAAGTGCAATTAGGAACAACATTTTGTTCAAACAAGAAAAATAAAATAATCTGACTAGTAATAAAATTTATATACTGACTATTTTTTTTTTTTAGAACAATTATACTGACTATTTATATACACTATGTTTTATGAATTTATGGATTTCAGTCTTAACTATATTTTATATTAATGTATGCACGCTTTAGTTAACCATTTTTAATGTATGTCATTCAATTTTGTTGTGTTCAAAATTACGGTGATTTGTGGGATATATTTTAATAATTCACAATGTTATAGTGGAACTCAGAGTGTAACCTAAAACTAATACAAATAATATCATTCCCATGTATAAAATGTTCTCTCCACAATTAATATGGTCCAATCAGATATAAAAGGAAAGCCGCGACAAATATCATAAAGTTCTCTCCTGTCTTGTGATTTCAATATTTGAATTATGATAAGAAAGTCAAGACCCATTGTTAAAATAGATGGGGCCCTTTTGGTTCTTGAATATTCCGTAATTAATTTTATTAATTAATTGTGATTTGTGAAACAGTTAATTACTCAACTGCATTGATGGGTAGTAGTGACTAGTGACTAGTGACGGCCTTTATTAACAATATTTATTTAATTTCCGAGGGAAAATATCTACCAACTATGTACCATTCATTCATTTCCATAGACGTACACTAACGTGTTAATACCACAGCCAAATTTTCAGATTCCAAAACCAACCCTACTAGATGAATACATGGTGTTTGTAAACTCTAGAAAGTAAGGAAAATTAATTTATTTTCAAAATTAACTCCCACAATTCTTAATATAAAGGATTAATTATTAAATTTATTTATTTGCAAGTACACTTCTACTATTTATTCTTGACATATCAGTGATACACACATTTACACGTCTCACCATTATAGTCCAAAAGCATAGGTTATACTTTCTTTCTTCCGTGTCAATTTTCACATCTTACTCATAAAAAAATTAAATATGGGATTTTGTTTTGCTTTACGATAAAAATAAATTAAGAGCATTTCAGACAATTTTATTTTTAAATAGTGAATGTGAGTTTATTGTGTCACAAAATGCAATGGCATAAAGAATTGGTGTTTGGTGTGAAAACGATGTAGGATAAATTAAAAGGCAAATGTAAAAACTAATTAATTTAGGACGGAGGAGGTATATTTTAAATAAGAGTTGATATTATATGTATAAGTTTCACCGTAAAACTGGTTTATAACCTATAGTATTTTTAAATGGAACAATAATACCGTTTAAACAAAACAACTATTGTTATTCAAAATTAAACCTTATAACAAAACAACTAATACCCTCTAATAAAAACAACTAAAACTCTCCAAATAAATTTAAGGTCAAACTTATTCACACGTTACTTTGCCTTCAAAGAAAACACGTACACGTATAACTTTTTTGAAAAACACGCACACACATAATTGAGAACCACCAAAAATAAAAATAGAGATACTAGGATAACTAATAAATAAAAATGAAAAACGTACTTACCAAAAGTAAGGCTTTAATCTCGGTGTCCGTGAGCTTCCCTCCGTCACCGTCAACGTCCTTCAAGGAAATCAACGTACTCAATAAGTCCACGTGGCCCTCCGATCCATCAGAGCCCTTGGTTTTATGCTCCTCGAGGATTGAAGTAAAGAAAGCATCGAAACGCAGGTGCAGCTTCTTCATCTTACCCACCACTCCTTGCAAGTCGAAGCTCTTGAGTGGTGTAATAAAATCACCAATGTTGAATACTCCGGCCAACACCATCAGTTCCACCACCATCGCCTTGAACTCCTCCGCCTCCATATCTCCACCACCGCCGCCGTGTCCCACCACCCGCCGCCCTAGCATGACACGTGATATTGCGTTTGTGGCACATGCGTTCAGCAATTGACCTATGCTCACGGGGCTTTGTCCTGCACTTGCTATTGTGTGCACTAGGCTTCTCACTTCTTCCTACGAGGTCAGTAAAAATCTTAATAACTCAAAACAAATGTTAATTTTTGATACTTTTATCTGTATTTCTGACTTTTATACAAAAATCTAAATAATTAATTATAACTTGTCTCATTTTAAACTCGTATATAACCTAAAAATGAAATAATTAATTATGTTCTAAACGTGTTCTTCTACTGAATTTGAATATTCATCATAATTTAAGTATCTGTGGTAAAAAAAAAGTAAACTATATAATAATTTCAAAAAGCAAAAAATAAAAATAAACTCTACACATATATATAGCTAACTAACTATTCTTAATTTTTTAAATAATAATTCCATATAGTAATTATCGGGCATTAATTCCATGAAAGCTAGCATTAATTTCTACTAAAATTAATGAAAGTTAGATTTAATGAACCAATTCGATAATTCACGTGCCGAAAGTAGTCATGACTCATGAAAACATAAATTTCTACTAAAAATTAATAAAAGTTAATGAGACAATTCGATAATTATTAATTAACCTGTCTAACGTGCCGAAAGTCATCCAAGGCCTTGGTGGAGAAGAGGTGAAGGGGCACAAATTTTCCTAAGCAACCGCCACCGTGGGCCGTACGGCGCAAAAACCAAGTCATGGTAGTTGTAAGCAACGTGTTCGGCGCCGGAGTTTGGGGGCGGCTCGAGAAGTTGGCGTCGTGCACTTTCAAGAACTGCTCCGCCACACTGGCGGAGGCGGCCACAACCACGTGCACGAATCCCATCTTGAGATGCATGAGGGGGCCGTGCACATGTGACATGGCCGCCAATGACTGGTGGGGCTTCGGCCCCAGCTGCGGAAGGTTGCCGATAATCGGCCATGGCTTCGGCCCGGGAGGCAGCCGCCGCGCCTTAGTGGTGGCGGGCCTTATAATTTGGAGGAAGGAATATAGAAGTAAAACTAGAATGGAAGTGCATATTATGGAAGCTAAAGTCACACTCATTGTTTGTTAAGTATGTGTGCCTTTCTATTGTGTTTGCTCTCTAGATCTTATATATGTCGAGACTGGGGGTTTGGAGATGTGGGGGTTAGATATTTGGAAGTTGGGGGTTGGTGTGGTTTGTGGCTGTAAATAAACTAGGTACTTTACAAATGTGGGTGTGTATATTTCATTTTATTAAAAGCAAACCAAATTATATAATTACTCACCTCACTTCCGTCCACGTTTCGGGAACTCTTTTACACAATTTTTTTTTCTTTTTAAAGTAGTATAATGAGTAGAGGTGTTGATTGATAATTTTATAAAATTTTACTAATATGGTGAATTGAGTGTATTTGTGGATTCAAAGAATAATGACACTAAATATCTAATATTGTGAAGATGTAGTTTAATGAGATTTTTTTGTGCAAATTTTTATGGAACGTCCCATTAAAAAGTTATAAAAAATTTTATGGGATGGTGTGTATATTAATTCAGATAAAAACTTGTATAAAACCATCTTTATAAGTATGTGTTTTTGTCAAAATAATATGAGACGATTATTTATGTATTAGTATAAATTAAGTTAAACCTTTGTGGAATATAATATATCCAAATACCTCCCTGTACCGTCACACTCCAAGAAAGACGGGAAATAAATAATAAAAGGAGAATTCAGAATTTTAACAAGAGATGTGTGCAGCCGTCCCTGAAATTTTCTAAATTTTTGCTATGTATAATAGTTTTTTCTTTTTCTTTTTTCTTGAAGCACTTGGTATACATATTAGAATGAAAATAGAATGAAAATGGATATTATTAAGAAATTAATTACTAAGTCTCCGTTTATTTTAAGGGTGATAACTTGGGATACTGAGTTATCTATGGATAACCTTTAAATTAAGGGATTAGTGATTACATTGTTAATGCTAACTTGTTTCAAAAATCCACAATGAGAATTATTGTGATATATGATGCTTGGTTTATTTTCAATTTCAGCAATGATAATCAGTCCAATTTTCTTACTTTTTTTTTTTAAAAATAATTTTGGATTTCACGCGTTGTATTTTTGCTTAATGTTACATCTATACATACATATTTATATATATATAAAATATGTGTGTGCCAGTACTGTGTGTGGATATTTAATGTGATTATTGTTTGCACCCACAGATATCTCTCCCTAATTTCTGAAAAATGTGTTCCGGTGAATTCCCCAATTCAGGCGGAATTTGTTGCCTTTAAAGTCGCTGAATTTCTTCTCCTCTCTTTCGTTGCTGAAACCTTTTTAAGCATGGCCGAACTTAATTGGGCCGTCAAAAATTAATGAATGGAATACTAATTTGGGCTTCTCCCTTCGATCCCAATTTTTATTTCACTCTCGTTGTCAAAAATTATTTTTCATTTTAGTCCTCTTCTCCAATCATTCATGTTGACTCAATACCAGGAAATAATCCTCATTTTTTTATTTTTTACAAAATAAACAAAACACTACATTTTTATTTCAGCTGTAATTAGATAATTTAATATATATATATATATATATATATATATATAAATTAATAAAATCCTATCAAATTAACCAAATTAATCATATGAATTTCAAGAAATTTTCACACAAATCATCAGCATTGCATAATATTTTTCCAACCGATTTCCATCTAATTTTCAATCATGGAAGAAAGAGTCATATATCAAAATTAAGGACTTAGAGAGATGCACAATTTGATATTTTGATATATAACTTGACCTTAAATTAGTTGAAAAAAGTTCGAATATTGGCAATATAAAACGTGAATGAATCACTCAAATTTAAATTTATAAAATTGTAATATGCGTACATAATGAACAATTGAAGTTACCAAATTAACGGGCTTAGAGAGGCGAACAATTTGACATATATTTACATATTGCACAATTTTTTAAAAAAATTTCATCCAATTAATTTATTTCATTTATCTAATTTGATTAAATTATAACTTTTTAAAATTTTAATTGTAAAATATAACTTTTATTTCTTTATATTTTTTATAATTATAACATATTTTAAATGCAAATTTTTTATCTATCACCCTATTAATAAATCTCATCATACATGTGAATAATAAAAATTAATTAGCTCATATACAAAATGAAGTGTCGAGAGATGTGATTCGGATTATATTTGCATGATTTAATTTTGCATTTGATAGGGGTGTGCAAAATTGAGTTGGACCGAAAAAATCGACCAAATCGGACCGAAATAAAAAATTTGGTTTGGTTTTGATCTGAAGAAATTTAAAATTTCGGTTTTCGGTTTGATACCGAACCGACAAAATATATATATATATATATATATATATTATATAATAATATTAAGTATAATACTTAATATATTAATCTATAATACTTAATTCTATTATTTTATATTAATAATTTTTTATTTAATTATTAATCCTATTATTATCCTAATTCCTAGTTCAAGAATCGGTAGAAAGTAATCTATAATATTTACTCTATATTAATTCTATTAGAAAGTAATCTATAATACTTACTCATCACCATCGTAGTCATCGTTATTTTTCAAAGTTTGCTATGTTTATATTTGTTTTTGTTTGGAGCGTATCATCGTCAAACGATAAGTAGATTATTTTAGTTTTTATATTTAAAGTGTGGACTTATGAACACTATGTAATTGTTGTCTTTTGATGTGTTTTTAGAAAAATGTATTAATTTTTTAACATAATTTTAAATTTTTAAAAAATATAAAAAAATTCGGTTTGTTCGGTCCAAGATCGAAACCAAACCGAAATATTTCGGTTTCCGACCGTTCGGTTTTAAAAATTTCGGTTCGGTATTCGGGTTGAGAAAAAAATTCGGTCTACAATTCGGTTTGGAGTTTTGGGCGGTTCGGTGGACCGAACCGACCGATGCACATCCCTAGCATTTGATGCACAATTTATTTAATTTTATATTTTTAAATATTTATTGCTAAAAATTTCCGTTAATTGCATTTGATAGAAAGACAAGCCTTGTTTTGCTATTTATAGGAAAATCGAGAATTTTTAAATGTAAAATACGTGATTATTTTTTTAGTGAAATCAGTGAAACATAAATGTTGAGGCCCAATTTCTCCGGCCCATTATCTCCAGATAGGCCACCCCCACCCATTTCGTGAGCCACTTTATAAGAAAAGCTTGGCACCAACTTGTTTAATCTCAGCAAGAGAAGGGATTCGGCAATAATTAACGTAAAGTTGCTTTTCTCTTCAGCAATTTCATTCAGCGCCATTTTACAAGAAAACGTTTATTTGGGTAAAGAAGAGTAACAAAAGAGGCGTCAGTTTTTTTAGGGCACACTTCCCCAGTAGCAGCCACATTCACGCACATTCAAACACTTAGAAGTGCTCATCACATATTCTTCAATTTCTCATTATTTTGAATCTTCAAAGAGAGATTGTAGTTTGAATTTTCATGTACAAGTGATTAAAGTTTTCTTTTCTTTTCTCTTCTTTCTATTTTATATTTTTTAATTTAATTTTATAATAGATAAAACTAGAACACTTTTGGTTCTAACTATTACTTTGTAAATATTTATATTGAAGTTTATGAATTATTTTTTAATTTGTTTATTTCGTTTGTTTGGATTAGTATGCTTAATCTTTAATTTTATCAGAGCATTTTCATCTCTCGTATTACACATTCACGCATGCACACATTTTACAATTTAAAGCTAGCATAATCACAAATTGCAACATATAATTATTACTCTAGATTAAAGATTTAATTATATAGTAGTGTAGCGTGCAGGAATTAGCAAATGCTTTGCCAACTTCATGCACGTCAAAAGAAAATCCGGAATGGATGAAAGTTGAAATTGCATCAATTTCATATTTCTTGTATATATATGTCAAGATTAAATGCTAACTAACAATATGTTAATGTTTTTTTCCCGAGTATTTGGTTGAAGATATTCAGACACCTCTTCTTATTATAGAATTGGCTTTGATAGCTATCAGGTAAACTTACTCTTTCATGCATAACTAATGATTCATTCTCATTGATGAATTTTGGAAAAAAAAGTTGAGCACGAAAAATTTGAGCGAGAAAAAAGTTGAGCGGAAGAAAAATAAATAATTGTTAAATGATTGATTATAAGAGGGAGATTATGCAATTAAAATAAATTAGTGATTATTTTATTTTTAAATCAATTCCAAATTGTAAATATTGCCAAGCATCATCAATAGAAATGATTAATGAGTCATTCTTATTACTTATTTCTAATACCCCAAACCAAGCGGGCCCTAAATTTAGTTTTATTCTTTGGGTTGAATCCATACTTGATAAGATCAAAGAAATGAACGCACAGGATTGCATGAAGAAAGGAATTAATTGTACAATGCATGCACAGTCTGTCATCCCTCAACAGCTGCAAGCTTGTAGTAGATCATTTTGTCCACTAATAATTGTAAAACACGTATGTGTCCTTGCTATGACTATTTATGTATTGTAGCAGATCAACTTTTTGTTCAATGAAAGAAAATAATTCCTATCATAGATAAAGCTTTTCTTGTTCATCTTATTTCATCTTTTTACATGTTTAATTAATTAATTGCAGGTGGGTACCAACTTATTCCCTTCTGTTGCCTTTGATGATTCCGAAGTTGAAAATTGCACCCAAAACGTTCAGACTATTGGAGAGGCAGTGACTGATACTTTGACCGAAGCTCTTTTCGTAAGATAGATGCCCGGAAAGACTTCCCTTTATATGTACCACTCATTTAGAGAATACTGATCCATATTTTAACAAAAATGTCATGCTACTCTACATGATGAATTTTACTTAATATGTACTCCAAATGTAATTAAAATTATTAATAGTAACTCCAGATTATAGAAATATTAATTTATATATTTAAAGTATATGATTGTGAATTTGTGTATAATTTTATTGTGGACGTCGCGTTGGTTAATGCATTTTGTTGAATATATATTGATTTGTATATTATATATTTACAAGCTTAAAAAAATGGTTTCAAATCATTAATGTACTTCCCGTGGCTAGTTTCTGATTGATGTTACACAAATATTGTATAATACTTTTTAAAATTATTTGTAGATGAATGACATAAAATTAACTCATGAATACATGTTTATTCATCGTCTTATAATTAAAAGATCGAGTCACATGCATGACTTGACAAATTAAAGAGAATCTAAAATGCAAAGTTATATACATGTTTTAACTGAATCAATTAAATGAATTATATGAGTTGTAACAACTAATCAAACAAATTCAAGCAAGAAATTATTCTAATATATAAAATCCGATCATTGTGTATGTATTTCATGGATCGATCGTCACTTAATTTCAACATGATTTCCAAATCGAAGACCATAACTGCGATTACAATAATAATTATAGTGTTAATAATATTTGAATCGGAAGGTGCAATTGAGAAATTTCCTGATCAATTAAGTCCGCCGGATTGCAACACGACGTATTCAGAAATGGTGTAGGAATGACATTAAGGACTTTGATTATAGTAACGTGCTTTACTATCTCATATTAACTTGTTTAGGTTGAACCATCAATTATTCACATCATTATGCACCCATATAATAAACTAATCACTTTAAATAGTATTTTTGAATTTATATTACATTATTTTAGAATAATATATATATTTTACGTTATGAATGTTGATTTTGATTTATTTTTGTTATCTCGTTTATTTATTAAATGTAATTCAATTCAACTAAATTATAAGTGAAATACAAATTCTAATATATAATTCACTCGTATAAGAAAAAAAAAAACATAGGGATAAATAATTTATTCATCTGTAATTGTCTAATAAAAAGATGTTACATCTATATTATTGTATATCTGAAAATTCAAATTTACAACGGAATTTTATCCAGTGAATTATTAAACAGTTTCGTTTTATTTAATTCCCTTCTCCTGTAATTAATTAATTAAAAAGGGTCACGTGCATGACTTAATCAGTTAATTGGTTTATTAATTAATCAATTAAAGACAAGTTTAAATGCAAATAATGTTTAAAATGAGATGAATTAAATGAGTCGTAACAATCAAATATATTCCAGCACTTTATGAAATTATTTATTTAGAAATCCAATCAAGTACTGCGTGCGTACGCAATTTCATCAATCGATCAAAAGAGTAGATCGAAGTCGTACATTAATTAGTTTCAACATGAATTCCAAATTGAAGATCATTTTTGAGATTGCATTAGTTTTAGTGTTAACAATATTTGAATCGAAAGGTGCAGTGGAGAAATTCACAGAGGAAAGCCCTGCCACGTGCAACACGACCTATCCGGCAGATTGTAGGGCGGAGATTGTGGATTGCATATGCCAGAAGGCTGCGTTTCTGGAAAGTGGAAAATATCCATCATTTTCTTGTTGTGATGTTGTTCGGAGAACTCAAGGAGAGTGTTTTGGACAGTTTATAAATGAGAGTTATGCCAATTGTAACAAGGGTAATATTCCATCTGCGGCTATTGATATCATGTTGAATTGCTTAGGTTGAGTATGCAATCAATATAATCACAATAATTAATTGTTATTTTATTTTAGTTAGTCTTACTTAAAAAATTAATATTAGCAATCGTCCTGTAACTTAAACTGTATTTCTATTTTACTCTAATATATTTGTACCTTTTAATTTGGTCAGTTTGAACCAAAATTGACACTAAAATAATCAAAATTGCAAAAGAATAAAAACAAACAGGACTGAAATTGGACATCAAAATTGACAAAATAAGACTATAATTGTATAAAGCAAAACATACAAGATTAAAATTAACACATCAAAATGGATATCAAAACTAATATTCCCACCAAAACAAAGTTACATTAATAATATATAATAAATTATCGATCAGCACAAATTTTGTGTAATTTAATAATGAATACTATTATAAATATTACTCCCTCCGTCCCGGAAAAATTTTCATATATAGGAGGGCACACACTTTAAGAAAAAAGAGTACGATTGAGATTTTAAGGGGTAATTTTGTAAACTTTTATGTAGAAAGTAAAAAATCTTATTGAGTTATGTATATGTGAGAGATTAAAAAATAATGACATGTGTGTAAATTAGTAAAAATTGTGAGGGTGGAGTTTATAGAGGGTTTTCCATTTTAAAAGTATGAACAGACGACGAAAAGGAAAGTGTGAAAGTTTTTATGGGACGGAGAAAGTAATACCCTTGATGATCCATCGATTATTATGCATTTCGAAGAGAGATAGACGCGTGATAAAATAATAAGCGAGTCTTATTTTTTGTATTTCACTAATTATATATTATCATGTGTGTCATTCTCCCCGAAATTAAAAAAAAAAAAATTTACACCAAAAATATTGAGAACTCATTTTTCGCTTCATAATATGAACACCTACGCACTTAAAAATTATTACGACCTATAAAGATAGAGAACTTTACAGATGACAATGACATATGAGTACCTAATAAATGTTAGACGCGCCTCAACTTTTAAAATTTCAAAATTAACTCATGCTTTGTTTTATTTCAACGTCCAAATGAGTTATGTCCTTGTGATTGGTGAGGATGCCATCCATACTGGATACTCCGTTTCATTGTTTTTATTTTTTATTTTTTTATATAGAGTCTGATTGGTTGTTTTACGTCTCACGATCACGACTATTCATCTTATATTCGAGTTTGATGGATTTTAAGTGCTCCGACTCATCAGTTTTGAGTGTAAATAGGCTTTTTGATTCTTTTTTATTTCATATCATAAAAATTAAAAGATCTTCTGGTTTGATAATGTTATCGGACATAATCATTTTTAACAAATTTATGTTCTTTAATTTTTCTTCCTATTACAGATTTATTCCTAGCATTTTTCTGAATCCGAGTTCTATTTGATAACTTTTTTTTCTTGTAATTAATAATAAAATAATTTTCTTTACAAGTTTCACAATTCAAAACTCATCTAGTCGATATAATATTGGTTTTTATTTCCTTGTAATAATTATTATATTATTAACTGTAAAATAATAAAATCAGTTAAATTGAAGAATGTATGAAGAGCATTATACTCCTCCCGTCCCATAAAAGCTTTCACACTTTCCTTTTTCGTGCTGCCTCAATATAAGTTTTACACCTTTAAAATGAAAAACATTTTATAAACTCCACCCTCACAATTTTCGCTAATTTACACAAATGTCATTACTTTTACTCTTACATACACATAACCCAATAAAGTTTTTTTACTTTATACATAAAAATTTATAAATTTATCCTTCAAAATTTCAATCATTACTCTTTTTTAAAGTGTGTGCCCACCTATATATGAAAGCTTTAGGACGGAAGAAGTAGTACTTTATTGAGTTTGATTCAAATTTAAGGTTCTCGAGCTAGGTTGACTCAATAAAATTATTTATGTCAATTTCAATATTGTTTCAATCGAGGACGTGAATGAATTCGTTGATGGGACATACTTACCCTCCTAGTGATTCTTGTGATCATTACCCATTCGCATTAATTGATGAACATGATATGTTGGGTTCAAATCGGTGGAAGTATGGTTTACAAATGTACTGTTTGGGCTTAAATAGAGAATTAGGAAACAACTAAGTATGGTATACAAAAGTGTTTGACCTAGCTAGTTGCCCATATTATTATTAATTAATTATTATCCATAATGTTAATCAATTACACTGTTCTATTAATTTTTAAATAATATCAAGTATATATAATTTGATAAAATAAGTAATATCTAATAAGAATGCACAATGCATGAAATGGTGTATATAAAAATTTCCCTACAATATAATGGCTCATGTGTTTATTTTTTTGACGGAAAATAATTTTATTACTTAAACATAAAAATAAGAGATATCGAGAATGTCATCCATAAAAGTTGGAGGCTTAACCCAATAATGAGGATTTGAAATAGATTCAGACATCCTAACAAAATGATTAGCAAAATATTGTTATATCTATGAACAAGATCAAAACACTCTTTCGGTCTCTCATCCCTTCACCCGTATATGTAAGAGGGATGCTACATTTTTTTTTATATAGATCTTCTTTTTGCATATCAATATTTTTATGTAAGTTACTTCCCCTCTTAATTATTATTATATATTGTCAGAATGTAGTATTTATATTTTTATTGTAATGTACTATTTTTAATTGAAATGAAGTAACTTAATTAATTGCCATTATAATTAGCCAGCTTCAATAAATTGGTATTAGAAAAGGAACGAAAAATCATAAATGCATGCTAAAAGATAAAAATTCATAGCTGGGAATAGGATTTCTTTTTGAAAATGGACTTATGGAAGCAGACTGCATCTTTACATAAATAGGCTACACTAGGGTGTAGAGGTAGGACACGTGTATTGTTATTACTATCTGTTAAATAACTTGCATACAATTGTTTTACAGCTAGCTACAGTGATGCTCCTGTGTGATACTCCCTCCGTTCCATACTAAAATATTGTTATATCTATGAACAATATCATTACTTTATCTACACTAACCAAAATCTACTTTTTGCAATAAAATAACATGAACTATTATACCCTTACTTTATTTAATTTAATACTAATAAATAATTCCTACCTTAATAACCATGCAAATAATAAATGTATTATTGAGTATGAGACGAAGGGAGTACTACAACTCTTTGTGCATGCATGGTACATCCAATTTGTCCATTACCATCCTTCGGCTTATCTTGACCGTTCATTCCTCTCAATCTTATCAATTGGTCTAATATTGAAGACCAATCACTGGCTATAAAAGGACGTCAATGGTAATCCCCACCATTCCATACAACTACAACTTCTTCTCCACTCCAACATTCTCTTTATAATTACTCTCTCTCTCTCTACCTACGGAAAGCATCCTTCTCTCCGGCAAATACAAACCTAGGTTTCAAATTTACATGAAAATTATTATTTTTATTTCCATGCATTTGGCAACCGTTTCAAACGTTCATCTTTCTAATTTTTTTCAAGATTTGTGTGGTTAAGGATGTAGATTTATATGAGTATCAAGCATGTATGTGTTTCATGGTTTTGATCTCTTTCTCGCACTACTATAACATTAATGTTCTTCTCTATCTCTAGACTTAATAATAATTAAATTTAAACTAAGGTTCATGATTTTCTCTTAGTTGATCAACTTTATTAAAACCTTCTTCTGCTAATTATTAAAGAATTTAATTATTTCTTGTTTTTGCTGACCTTACTCTACTTATCTGATTTTCTGACACGTTTCTTGGTTTTGAAGAAAAATTGGCCCTCTTTTTTCCAACTTATACGTAAATTTTCTAGAAAAATTTCAAATCTAGAAAACTAAGTATGGTTAAGGGAGCTTTTTGCACACTTTTCTTCAGTCTTCTTATTTTCAATTTCTTCTCTAATATATGATCTGTCTCTCTCTTTTCATTATGATGTGTATACACACACAAATTAGTGCTTCTACTTACAAAAAAATTCAATATTTTGCATGTAGAGAAAAAGAATGATGGCAGCCGGTTGGTTATATCTACTGGTTTCTTCACTTCTTCTGATGAACATTCAAGTCATTGCTGCTACTCAGGTTGCCATTACTATTCTGGAGAGCGCGCTTGCAAAAGGAGCAGGTTCCTTTTTATATCTATATATATATATTCACAATTGAATTATAAATAAACTAATTTATAATTTTATTTTTATTTTTCTCCCATAGCGTGCTTGGACGGGACTCCACCTGCTTACTACTATTCTGAGGGTTCTGGAGATGGAGTTAGCAACTGGATTGTTTATTTAGAGGTAAATCTGTAGCTTGATAATTATTTACCATCTTAATAATTTTATTATTATTTGCAAAAGCAAAAATCATATATATTTTCTTTTATGCTAAGTGGTTTTATTTTTTGGATTAGGGTGGTGGATGGTGTAATTCTACAGAGACTTGTGTCGATAAATCACATCGGTTTTCAGGGAGCAGTCGCAAGAATCAAGTCTATTTTCAATATTTTTTAGGATTACTTGACAATGACTGCGTATTTAATCCAGGTATATATATATATATATATATATATATATATATATATATATATATATATATTATTAAATCAGTTAATGCTTATTATCTTAATATCATCCTAAAATAATACTAGTTTACATTTACTGATTTCAGATTTTTGCAACTGGCACAAAGTGTCCTTCCATTATTGTGATGGCTCATCATTTTCGTCCAATGTCGAAAGAGTTGATCCCGTAAGTCTTGAAATGTCTCTGCATGTATATTTGTACATCATTTTTGTTACTTCTATTATGTAAATAAAGAGCAACCTTGATTAAAAAATATTATTTAAATTAATTTGTATGAAAGTTAATAAATGATGCACCTGCAGAGGACCAACCTTACCTTTAGAGGAGCAAGGATTTTTGATGCATTAATTGAGGAAATGATGGCAAAAGGACTGGGAAATGCGCAGAATGTATGTTTAATTTTAACACAATGATTATCTATGTATGTTTGTACTATAATTAATTTTATTTAATTGAGTCCTGCTGATATTATTAATTGGTGACAGGCTATGTTAGCGGGTAGCTCTGCAGGAGGGTTATCCACGATCTTACACTGCGACATGTTTCGATCACTCCTACCTAATACTGGTAGAGTGAAATGTATCTCCGACTCTGGATTCTTTATCCGTGGGTACGTATAATACACAATAATTATAAGTTTTAATTTTTGTACAATATAAAAATATATATCTAATTCATTTTCTCGGTTTGATTTAGTGAGGGTCTCCCTGGAATTGAACTCAGAGAAATCTATTTCAGTAAAGATGTGATCGAAACACATGTATTAATTAATTCTTCTCTCATACTACATTTTCACACGTACGCTCATATATACCACGATTATAACATGTTTTTATTAATAAATTTGTGGCGTACAGGAATTAACTAATTTGTTACCAACAACATGCACATCAAAAAGAAATGCGGAGTTGGTGAGGATTGAGTTGAATATACATTAATTTCATATTTTTTTCCCTATATACATCTACATATATATATATATATGTATATATGTCCGATTAAGTGCTAACAATATGTTCATCTTATATAGTGTTTTTTTCCGGAATATTTGGTTGGTGATATTCAGACACCACTTTTATAATTGAATCGGCATTCGATAGCTATCAGGTAATGTTTATCTTTTATGTTATATTAGAATAGAATATAAAAAATAATGATTAAAACTAATCAATTTTTTTAATAAACCTAATTTTGGAGCAATACTTTAGAAATCTGTTCGAATAATTGGTCAAATTAATTTAATGATTTTTATTATTTATGTTGAATGTATACTTTTTTAATTACATGTTTAATTATTTGGTTTGTCACAGGTTGGAAACAACTTATTCCCTGATGTTGATGCGAATAAAAATTGCACCATCAACATAAGCCTGTGTAACGCGAACCAATTAAGTATCTTGAGAGGTACTTGATCATGAATATATATTTTTTATTATATATGAAGATCAATTAAAACAAAATTAGTGTTTGAGTTAGGGTTAAGGTTAGGGCGTTTAATTGGGATTAATGTCCACAACAAATATATTAAAAAGGAAACCGACCAATATCTCCATAAAAGACAAATAATTTTTCTGATCGATGATTGCGAGAAATATAATATATACTAGATTACTAAGGCAAGTGTTTTCAAATTTAAATTAATTTACAAACAAAAGATAATTAAGATAAATTTTTCACATCATTAATTAATTGCCATGATTTCAGATTTTCAAGTACTTTTATAGAGACTTTGATGAAACTTAATAACTCTTCAAGTAGAGGAATGTTCGTTCACTCATGCTATCGTCATGTCCACATCAACGGACGCAGCGGGTGGACTTGCTCATCTATTGGGGGTAATACACTTGCAAATAAAGTAAGTTCAGTAACTAGTATTTCGTATTTTCATATCAAATTTAAAGAAAGAAGATCAAATATAGTCTTCTTCCTTTGATGATAATTATGCGAAAATGTTTCAAAGCTATTAATTTCACTAAATATGTTTATTTAATATTCTTAGTTGGACATTAAATTTTTGTAAATAATCTTATTACATGTTTGTTTGTGTTTAATATGATTATTATATGTTTATATGACATATTATTCAACTTGCAGACAATTGGACAGGCGGTTGGTGGCTGGTACTTTGATCGAAGTTATTTTCATGAGATAGATACTCAGTAACAATTCGCCGTTTATTTGTACCCGTGAAAAAGAGTCTGATCCTAAATTTCGCCAAAAGTGTCTTGCTACTCTGCATCCACATTAATGGATTTTAATTAATATGTACGACAACAAATACAATCAATATTAATAATAGTTTTTATTACTCCAGATAAAAATATATTTCCCTATTTTAAAGTATATCTGATTGTGAATTTGTTATGGCCAGTTAGTGCATTTTGTTGAATACACACGCGGGGTATGTTGTGATTTGGAATTTGAGATTTGGATTTGAGATTTCGAAATTTAAATATCGTTCTGCTTTGGAATTTTGTAATCATGGTTTTCTAAAATTCAATATATATCTTTTTTCTCTCCATCACCCTCTCTCTAGTTACTTAAAATTCAATATGATTCTTTTTATTCGCACTCTTACTTTATTTATTATATTTTTCATTTCTACATCTTCCAATATAACACATTATTACCAATCGTCTACTTAATTAATTTTAAAATAAATACTCAATATTACTGGGATTCTGAAATCCACTAAAAATTTACAATTTAAATTTCAAAATTAACTAAGTCTCAAATCAACATATGCATAATATATATATGTTATTCTATTTACATGCTTAAATCAATTAAAATGGGTTAATTGCACATTTGGTCCTGTAAGAATTTTTAATTTCACAATTGATCCCTATGTTTGCAAATAGTCCTTTTACATGAATATTTGGTCCTAACCGTTAACTAAGTTAACAGATTCCGTTAAGTGCTGAAATTGTGGGACTAAAAGTACAAACTTGCGGGACTAAAAGTGCAAATTTACAGGACTAAAAGTGCAAAATTTAACGGCGCGTGTTATTTACGCTCTCAATATCCGTTAAATATTGTGAGAAGAATATTAGTATAGGACCAAATATGCATGAAAAATGACCATTTTAAAATCAAAAATTCTTACAGGACCAAATGTGCAATTATCCCCAATTAAAATAGAAGTTATTGGAGGAGACGCCAGAAATTTGAGAAGAGGGAGATGTGGGATTTCGGTAGAGTTTGGCTGATATATACCATGTGAAAGAGGGATTATGATCACTAATGAATAATAAGGATACAAACGATGTACATGAAAAATAAATATGTACAAATTTTGAGAGATATACGATAGAAGAATCTAGAAGATACAATATCCACACCATACAAGCAGAAAACTTGAAACATTAAAAAAGTTATGCATGTTGTAATATTTCATCTGCGGCTATTGATGTTATGTTGGCTTGCTTAAGCTGAGCATGCACACAATATAATTAATCACAATAATTAATTATCATTTTATTCTAAGAGTTGTTAGTTGAAGTTGTTAGGTGTTAGTTAGTTGGTTAGGTAGAATTGATGTCTATATAACTAGTTGTATAAGCTCATTTGAGATATATGAAATATAACAAATCAGTTCTTGAAGCAAATTCTTGCTTTCTTTGATTGATTCAAAAGCTTGCTAGCCCGAACTAGAGCTTCGAATCGGGTTTCGTTGCTTGTCAACCCGAGTTGGAAAATCGAAATTACATAGGATTGAGGAGTACGTTGCTTGTCAACCTGAGTTGGGGCATCGAAATCATTGATCCTAATTCGCGGTTCTCATCATGTACTTCTGGCGCCGCTAGCTTCGGATCGATTCTGAACAATTGTATTATATTCTTTTTCTAGATAAATGACATGGCATTAAATGTTACTCATCTATAATTGTTTAACAAGATGTACAGCAGAAAATTCAAATACAAACGATGAATTTCAAGTCAAGTATTTAATTTAGAGACGGTTGAGGAGAAAACGGTTTTATTAACTTAATTACAAAAGAGTCACATGAGTTGGTTTAAAAATTAATGAATATTTAAAGATATATGTTTTGACTGATATCAATTAACTAAATGAGTGGTAACAATCAATTAAATTCAAGCACTTAATGAATTAATTATTTCTTATAAAAAACAATTCGAGCACGCTCACATAATTTCATGAATCGATCAAAAATTTAAATTGAAGTCATACATTTAATTTGAACATGAATTCAAAATCGAAGATCATTTGTGAGGTCGCGTTAATTTTGATGTTAATAGCATTTGAATCGGAAGGTGCAACGGAGAAATATGAATTGGATAGTCCGTCGTTCTGCAACGCAACGTTTACAGAAGCGTGTAGGAATAACATTGTGGATGTCATCTGCAAGAGAGGTTGGTCTCTGCCCAGTGGGATAGAATTAGATGTTGATTGTTGTGATATTGTTCAGCGAACTCAAGGGGCGTGTATAGAAGTTTTTACAAACGAGAGCTATGCCCGTTGTGAAAAGGGTTTGGATTATACTGGAGCGGCTTACTTTGTCTATTTGAACTGCTTAGGTTGAACCATCTATCACTCTCATCACTGTGCATCAGTATAACCAATAATAAACTTACCATTTTGTATTTAAACAGTACTTTTGAATTTATATATATTAACGTTTTCATTACTTTACAATGAATTATGGAATTAATATAAATGAATTAATTAATTTAATGTCACTCTATAAGTTTGAATTTTTAGATGAGATACAGTTCTTTCACTTGGATTATTAATCATGAATTAAATAAGCTAACTGAGATAAATAAATTAAATGAGTCGTAACAATCAATCAATTAATTCAAGCACTTAACGAAATTAATTATTCATTAAAAAATCCAATCAAGTGTGTAATACATAATTTCATCAATCGATCAAAAGAGTAGATCGAAGTCAAATATTTAATTTCAAAGTGAATTCCAAATCGAAGATCATGACAGGATATTTCATTAATTTTTATGTTAATACAATTTGAATTGAAATGTGCAATCGAGAATTCACAGTGGAAAGTCCATCCACGACCTATCCGGCAGATTTTAGAGCTGACATTGTGAATTGCATATGTTAGAAGACTGAGTTTTTGAAGAGTGGGAAATATCCATCGTTTTCAATTTAGTCTTGTATGTTTTTACTTTTGGTCCTTTTGAATCAAAATTGACACAAAAGATCAAAATTGGACACCAATATAGTGAAATAATAATTAGGTAAAAAAATGTAATTAGAGAAAGAATGAGTAAATGTAAGAAAAGTAGGAGATATAATGGGTAAATGTAGGGCATTTTTTTAGGACCGTAACTTAGGGAGGTGGTAAAATAAGGACTGTATATTTTCGGGTTGGCATTTTTAGGCCCGTAACTTTTAATTTTAGCAAAATAAGGATAAAATAGCCCGAATTACACTTAATCGGGCTGAAATTGAATACGTGGACGCCAACTAGACTCCAACTCATTAAGAAGTTGCCACGTAACATCCAGAGGTGGCAAAATAAGGACCGTATGTTTTGGTGACAATTTTAGGTCTGTAACTTTTAATTTTAGCAAAATAATTCAACTGAAAATAAATTAAACACACCTTTATAAATAAAAAAATATTGATCTAGATTCTGGACGCGGTCTATACATTTTAATATTATGTGGTTGATAATATGGGCAACTCTTAACTAGGAGAAAAAATCACAAACAGTCGGTATCTTTACTTGAATCCAACTTTAGTCCTTTTTCTTTTTTATTTATCAATTTTTATCCTTTTGGTTTCAATTTTGGTCCTTTTCATAGGAAAATTTCAATTTTTGCCGGAAAATTGCCCTAATTTTGTATTCTTATCACGCCGAGTCGTTTCAAGTCTCATTTGGTTCGTCACTCATCCAGGAAGCAAAACCCTCAATTAATTTCAAATTTCAATTACACCTTCCTCGTAAATTGCAATTTTAAAATCGTAAATTTTGTAAATTTTCATCATTAATTCCGAGTGTTTTATGATGAGGGGAGGATCGAGGCTTACGGTTCTTAATTTGTCAAAATGATTTGGGTTGAATGATTAGTATGAAAATTGCTAGAAATTCATGTGATTTATTTGCTTAATTTAATATGATTTGTTGAATTATTTACAATAAATTGACTAATTGCACTTGAGATGAGAATGATATTGTTTTGCTATTTTTGTAGGAAAATTGAACATTATTGAAAGCAAAATACATGCTTATTATTTTGTGAAGTCAATTGAAGAAGAAATTCGAGAGTCGAGCAAAATACGAGAAGAATTACAACTGGGCTCAAGGAAAAAAAAAAAGATATTTGTGGCCCAAAATGGGCCCATTTGCAAGGCCCAATATACGCCTAAAAGAAGCTGCCAACTTAATTGGCAAAAGGAGCAGCTGCCACGGTCAAAGAAAAAAAAAAAAAAGAAAAAGAAAAATGATTGAGGCCCATTTTGATGGAGGCCCAAACTAAGAAGAAAGGCAGCATGACACGCCCTTTGGAAAAGAAAGAAAAAGCGTGAATAGCTAAAAAAGAAACAGCAGTAGACAGAGTAGGAACAGAGCGGTAAAAAGACAGTAGCGAAGTAGAAGTAGCAGCAGGAAGAAGACATCATTTTAGCTTAAGAATTTTTAGGGTTTTCTCATATCATTTCCAAATATTATATCCACACATTAGAGCACTCTTTTCTTACATTACACACATTACACACATAGTTTTAGGTGTTCTTCATAGTATTTTAATTTCTTGCAAAATAGAAGGTAGTTTCATACAATCAAGTGTATTTCACATTTACAAGGTGACATCTCTCCTTATATCATTTATCTATTGGTTTAATTTCCTTTTAATCATGTTTTCCCTAATTTTAATTTTCATGGGTTTGTTGCTTAATTTCATGTTTGGCTAAATCTTTTAGTGTTTGGGTGTAATGACCCTTAGATGAGTTGATTATGGTGTTAATATGATTGGATGTTTCAATATTGGGGTTGATTGATTACTCTCTTGTGCTTTGTATGAATTAATTGCTTGATTATGTCTTGAACCCTTGTTTGATGAATTAATTATCACAAAGATATTTGGGTAATTGAATTATTTGCTAGGGTGCTAGATTTTAATTGTGTGATTGATGTCAATATTGGATTAACGCAATGATACTTGGTTAATTTTATTAGAACCTACATTTGAGTACATTAATTGTTTGATTTAATTGCTAGTAATTAGTGAGGGGGTTAGAGTGTTGTCTCTAACAATCCTACGTGCTTAATTGATCATGCATATCCTAGGCTTACCAAGTACGGTTGTGTGTGAACTTTTGTTAGATATCCCCTATCGTCACCCCTTGTAATTGAACCCCGATTGTATGTTGCCATGTTTAACGAGTCTTTGGTGATTTACACCCGAGCACTTCTCTCTCCCACTTCATATCTCTTTGGTAGATTACTTGTTTGCTTTATTTTATTGTTTAATTGCTTTCTTGTCATTTAAATATTTGCATATCCGTGATCGCTTCTATAATACTACGACAACGCTTAATCTCATGGCTTCATTATCCTCCTAGTCCTTTGGGTTCGATAAACTTGGTCGTAAATTCTTATCACTAGAAATTACAACCGATCATTGAATCGGGTTAATTTGACTTCAATTTTTGAATTTCTGCCCAATTTGAGTTGATTTGGCATCAATTTATGAATTTTTAAACTCATAGCCCTTAAATTGTCAAGTATGAGTCCTTTTTGCTACACCCAAAGTTACTGTCATGAAAAAAAAATCCTGCTAATAACAAATCCACCTGATTTAGGGGTAAATTGCATTTTTGTCCCAAGAGAATGAGCGGTTTGCAAAATGATCATTTTTTTGATATTTTTGGCCCCGTAGTTTTTGTCATTTTTAATCCCAGAAAAATTGCAGTTTTGGTCCCAAGAGAATGATAAATTGCAATTTTAGTCGCAAGAAAATGAGATAAAATTGCAGTTTGGTCCTAAAAATAATAGACCGGACTATTTTTGCAAATAAAAGGACCAAAAAGAACGTGGAACTAAAATTGTCGTTGAAAAATTCTCATAAAACCAAAACTACAATTTTCTCACTGATTTAATAAAAATATAATTAATGTGGTAGCAGTCTTACATCAAAAAACAGGAGACGTGCTCATTTCAATTTCTTAATGATGAAAAATAAGTGTTCCACTGTTAGAATTCATAGGTCAGAGATCATGTGTATTATGCAAACGAGAAGTCATGGTAAGCTCATTTGGGAGACACATTGTTTGCTCCATATCCCAATCACTTTCCAAATCGGTGAAATGTTTAATTTACATTTATTACGATGCTGAGGTAAAAAAGTAATGTATTTAAGCTTTCAAAAAAAATATGTATAATATAATTAAAAATTATGAAAAATATACACTCAAATTATTGTTGGTTGAAGTGTGAAGTTAGCAATCAAATGGTAAAAAAACCATGAATTCACGTCTTCTTCAAATTAAATGATGATAAAATGCACCCAACAATACATGATTCATGCATGCATTTAATTATTATATACTGATATGGGTGACTTTGAAAAGTGCGAATATGCATTTAACAAAAAAATAGATGAACTACAACATACAAGGAAAAGAAGTACCAATAATAATCATGTGCCCAATAGTTAGGAGGATTAATTGGAGAAATTTCTAAATTTATTGAGTTGAAAGAGTTGGTTTAAAAGTACTAAAAATATATCACCAATATCTATTCACATGGTGAATAATAACCAACAGTTGTCAACTTATACATGCGGTTGAGCTGGTGAATTGAGAGGGGAATAAATTTTTAAGGACTAATTTTGGGGGAATGACAAAACGAAAATCGTTATTCCTCTAATTGGTAATTTAAGGACATTAATTTTTTATAACCGTGAATTGAGGTAAAATAAGCTCAAATCAACCCAAATCGTGCTTTGGCAATTTAAGGACCACATTATAAAAAAAAATTGAATGATTTGATCTAAATTCATTACTTTAATTTTTAATTGATTTTGACTTATTTGTTTAGGACATAAGTTTTTTTTGTCTTGCAAATGATGACTCGAACTTTTGACCTTTTGGTCATAGGTAATAGAGTTCTAACCACTTAAACTATACCTCTGTTAATGTCTATTTTGCAGTATAGAATATCACTACCTCTTTTAGAATTAGTTGAAAGTTTTTACTAAGTATTAAATTATTCATTGCAGACAGTAGAATATGCAAATTAAAAGAACCAAAAATATATAATGTAGAATGCAAATGGGCAATGAGCATGTGAGTAATTACTTTAATATTACTCAATTATTTTTCACCAATTATTAACTTCAACTGTATTTTATTGCACTTCTCCTATTGATCTTAATATTGGGCATGTGAGATCCAACTTTAGATTTCATAATTGATATATTGTCTATCGGATATGTCTTTATCCTTTTAAAATTACAATGTAAATCATAGAAAATGTTGGGGTTATTCTTTTACATCCAGAATTTGGTTACTAATGAAAATTTTGTTAGATGTAGAGGTGTAAATTAGCCGAACATGTGAGTAATTACTTTAATATTACTCAATTATTTTTCACCAATTATTAACTTCAACTGTATTTTATTGCACTTCTCCTATTGATCTTAATATTGGGCATGTGAGATCCAACTTTAGATTTCATAATTGATATATTGTCTATCGGATATGTCTTTATCCTTTTAAAATTACAATGTAAATCATAGAAAATGTTGGGGTTATTCTTTTACATCCAGAATTTGGTTACTAATGAAAATTTTGTTAGATGTAGAGGTGTAAATTAGCCGAATGGGCTCGAACTCTTTTTTTTTTTTTTTTTTAAAAGAAGAAAAAAATTTGAAGCACGAAATTTTATTACACCAAACTTAAATTTATTTAAGCTCGATTTGATGAGTTTTTTTTTTTTTTTTTTTTTGTTTAGGTTCATGATTTCATAGCATACGAATTGTCTTGATCCATTTGCACCCCAAATTTGATTAATGTTTCATTCAATATTTAAAGGATGAGTCAATTTCTGTGTATTTTAGGACCATTTTATATGAGATCAGAATTGTGGAATACATGTAACTATATGAGGGTAACAATATAAGAACAATAAGATTTAAGATTGGAAAAAGAGATTATTAACCTCTTTTTGGTAAATATAGGTTATTTTTTCGATACTCACGGGGATAAATGTTCGAAAAATAATAATTTACAGCCTTAAATTTATAAAAATAAATATAATTTTTACGGGTCTATATTTGTAATAAAAAATTATTGGTCTCTATTTACCAATATGAAAATTTATTGTGTTTGACAGACTTAAAAAAATGTCTTTTTTTGTCCATCAAAATTGATATCGTGAGAATATTTTTCAAGATTACTTTTTCAATCGGCCCAACAAATGCAGTCATCATAAATGCATGATGTTGAATGATCACAAAAATAACTATATAGGATAGGAATCTAGTAAAGATGACTTAAAGCAAATAAGTAGCAATCAGCAATTGAGTACATATATGGTGTAAAAATACTGCTTGGCTTCCCTAGGGGTTGCCCATATATAACTTTTAACCCATGCCTAACAGAAGAATTCAATGTTTGTTGCATGTGCCCATCACTCTCCAAATAATTAATAGGGAAATATTTAATTTACAATTTTTACTATTCGAGGTCAAATTTTAGATTTGATATTTAATGCATTTACCGGTAACAAAGAGTATTCTCTTTAAAATGAACTCAAGTTGTAAGAAAAGTTAAAAGTAAGAGTATTGTGAGTGATAATGAGGTTCATTTATAAATAATATAATTATTTGTGAGTAAAGTTTAATGATAATTTGAGTAATTAAGTGATAATTGAAGAGAGAAGATAAATTTATTTATTCAAAAAAAGGTATGTGAATAAATTTGATGGGAAAATTGCATATTTGGTCCATGAGAATTTTTTAATGAAAACTTTAATCTCACATTCATTTTGGTCCTCAATTTCTCATTCTCTAGGGACCAAAATTGCAATTTTTTTGGGACCAAAAATGTCAAAATAAACTACAAGGCCAAAAGTGTCGAAAAAATGACCATTTTGCAAAATATTCATTCTTTTGGGACCCATGCAATTTACCCAAGAAAAAGTTTTTGATCCCATAACTTGTTGGGTCCCAGTTTTGGTCCCAAAAAGTTGTCTGCCCAATTTTAGTCCCATAACTTTTGAATTTGTCCAATTTTGGTCCCATTTTCACCGGAAAATTTAAAACGACGTTGTTTACGGTCACGTGACATGGGATTTTATCCAATTTTGGTCCCATAACTTTTGAATTTGTCCAATTTTGATCCCGCCACCAAAGACGTGCATGTCAAATGACAAAACGACGTCGTTTTAGATTTTACGGCAAAAATGGGACCAAAATTGGACAAATGAAAATGTTATGAGACAAAAAAATAGACAAATTCAAGAATCATGGGACCAAAATTGGGCGACAACTTTTTGGGACCAAAACCGGAGATCCAATAAGTTATGAGACCAAATTTATTTTTTTCTCCAATTTACCCTAAATTTGTTGGACAGACAAAATAAGACAAGTGATATAAAATTGGCAAGTTTATTATTGGTTATACTGATGCACAGTGATGAGAGTGATCGATGATTCAACCTAAGCAATTCAAATAGACAAAGTAAGCCGCTGCAGTATAATCCAAACCCTTTTCACAACGGGCATAGCTCTCGTTTGTAAAAACTTCTATACACGCCCCTTGAGTTCGCTGAACAATATGACAACACTCACTTGCTAATTCTGTCCCACTGGGCAGAGACCAACCTCTCTTGCAGATGACATCCACAATGTTATTCCTACACCATTCTGAAAACGTTGCGTTGCAGAACGACGGAGTATCCAATTCATATTTCTCCGTTGCACCTTCTGATTCAAATACTATTAACATCAAAATTAGCGCAATCTCACTAATGATCTTCCATTTTGAATTCATGTTCAAATTAAACGTATGACGTCAATTTAAATTTTTGATCGATTCATGAAATTATGTGAGCGCGCTCGATTGGTTTTAATAATAAATAATTAATTCATTAAGTGCTTGAATTTAATTGATTGTTACTACTCATTAATTAATTGATATCAGTTAAAACATATATCTTTAAATATTCATTAATTTTTAAACCAAGTCATGTGACTCTTTTGTAATTAAGTTAATAAAACCGTTTTCTCCTCAACCGTACGTCTCTACATTAAATAATTGACTTGAAATTCATCCATTAGATTTCAATTTTCTGCTGTACATTTTGTTAAACAATATTACAGATGAGTAACATTTAATGCAGTGTCATTTATCTACATAAAAGGTGAAAAGTTAGCTAGCCGCGCGGAAGTACATTAGGCCTTTCTTCTTTTTCAACTTGTGAAGTCCAGATTTAGGATTTAGTATTTTGCATTTCGTCCACTTTTGAATTTACAAATCCAATTCTTCATTTAAATACACATTTATTCCTATTATACACCTAATCATTTTTTTAAAAAAGAAATACACATATATATCTAAAACTGCCAAATCACCTTACTTTTCTTTTATTTGCTAATTTTCGTTCCTACTTTTAATACATTTACCCATTATCTTCCTACTTAATTTTCTACATTTACTCATTCTTTCTCTTACTTTTTTCACCTAATTATTATTTCACTAACCAACATTAATTTGGTGTCCAATTTTAGTCTTGTATTTTTTTCAATTTTGATCATTTTAGTGTTAATTTCAATTCAATAGGACCAAATTGAAAAAGTAAAAACATACAAGACTAATTGAATACGGTTAAGCTGTTATTGTGATTATATTGCGTGCATGCTCAGCTTAAGCAAGCCAACATAACATCAATAGATTTTTCTATCGTATATATTTATTTTCCATGTGAATCGTTTGTATCCTTTTTATTCATTAGTGATCATAATCCCTCTTTCACATGATATCAGCCAAACCCTACCGAAATCCCCATCTCCTTTTTCTCAAATTTCTGGCGTCTCCTCCAATGGCTTCTATGTTAATTGTTTTAAGCATGTAAATAGAATAACATATAATTATGGATTTGTTTGATCTGAGACTTAGTTGATTTAAAATTTAAATTGTAACTTTTAGTGGATTTCAGAATCCTGTACTTCTTGTGCCACATATCCTTTAATGAATATATTTTTCAGATAAAAAAAAGATTTAACATTATTAAATTACGGAGAAAAAAATTGTCTCATAACTTATTGGGTCTCCAATTTTGGTCCCAAAAAGTTATCTGCCCAATTTTAATTTCATAACTTTTGAATATGTCCAATTTTGGTTTCATTTTCGCCGTAAAATCTAAAACGACGTTGTTTTTATCATGTGACATGCACGTGCCGGTGAAAATTGAGACCAAAATTGGATAAATTCAAAAGTTATGGGACTAAAATTGAACAAATTCCCGTGTCACGTGACCATAAACGACGCCGTTTTAAATTTTCCAGTGAAAATAAGACCAAAATTGGAAAAATTCAAAAGTTATGGGACTAACTATTTTTGGGACCAAAATTGGATACCTAACAAGTTATAGGACCAAAAAATTTTTTCTCTAAATTACGCAATATATGTGTTGATAATATATTTGGCCAATTTGGACTCAATTTAAGAATTTTTAAATCTGCGGTCCTTAATTTGTCAACACGATTTGGGTTGAATGGGGTCATTTTGACTTCAATTTGTGAATTTCTGCCCAATTTGAATTTATTTGACCTCAATTTATGAATTTTTAAACTCATAGCCCTTAAATTGTCAGTACGATTCCTTTTTTTGCTAGACCCAAAGTTACTGCCATAAAAAAAAATCCCGCTAATAACATATATAATTAATGTGGTAGCAGTCTTACATCAAAAAACAGGAGACGTGCTCATTTCAATTTCTTAATGATGAAAAATAAGTGTTCCACTGTTAGAATTCATAGGTCAGAGATCATGTGTATTATGCAAACGAGAAGTCATGGAAAGCTCATTTGGGAGACACATTGTTTGCTCCATATCCCAATCACTTTCCAAATCGGTGAAATGTTTAATTTACATTTATTACGACGCTGAGGTAAAAAAGTAATATATTTAAGCTTTCAAAAAAAAAAATGTATAATATAATTAAAAATAGTGAAAAATATACACTCAAATTATTGTTGGTTGAAGTGTGAAGTTAGCAATCAAATGGTAAAAAACCATGAATTCACGTCTTCTTCAAATTAAATGATGATCTAATTTAATTATCTTTGCATTAACTCGAATACTGAAGTAGTTGGGTAAATCTTGTCAAAAAAAAAAAAAAAGTATAGTTGGGTAAATTGCTGATTGCAGTTTTTTGTAACTTTTCAGTACTGAGCTGATAATAACACAACCCATTTATTGACCAGCTCTCTCTCTCTCTCTCTCTTTCTGTCTCTCATCCCCTCCCCCATGTATGTAAGAGGGATGCTATATTATTTTTTTAAAAGATATAGATCTTCCTTTTAATAATTACATTTTTTATGTAAGTTATTGTTATTTCCCTCTTAATTATTAACAATGTCAGAAAGTATTATTTGTGTGTTTTTATCATAATATATAATTTTTAATTGAAATGAAGTAACTTAATTAATTACCAGTATATTTAGCTAGATTCAATAAAAATTGTCTGATATTGAAGACCCATCACTAGCTATAAAAGGACGTCAATGGTAATCCCCACCATTCCATACAACTACAACTTCTTCTCCACTCCAACATTCTCTTTATAATTACTCTCTCTCTCTCTCTACCTACGGAAAGCATCCTTCTCTCCGGCAAATACAAACCTAGGTTTCAAATTTACATGAAAATTATTATTTTTATTTCCATGCATTTGGCAACCGTTTCAAACGTTCATCTTTCTAATTTTTTTTTTTTTTTCAAGATTTGTGTGGTTAAGGATGTAGATCTTATATGAGTATCAAGCATGTCTATATGCGTGTCATGGTTTTTCTCTTTCTCGCACTACTATAACATTAATGTTCTTCTCTATCTCTACACTTAATAATAATTAAACTAAGGTTCATGATTTTCTCTTATTAGTTGATCAACTTTATCAAAACCTTCTTCTGCAAATAAAGGATTTAATTAAGTCTTGTTTTTAGCTCACTTTCATCTACTTATCAGATTTTCTCACACGTTTCTTGGTTTTGAACAGAATTGGTCCTCTTTTTTTTCCAACTTATACGTAAATTTTCTAAAAAAATTCTAATCTAGAAAACCAAGTTATAATTAAAGGGAGCTTTTTTTTTTTGCACACTTTTCTTCAGTCTTCTTATTTTCAATTTCTTCTCTTATGGTTTGTTCACAACAGAATCTCTCTCTCTCTCCCTCTCTCCTCTTCATTATGATATGTCTACACTCTACACACAAACTAGTGCTTCTACTTACAAAAAGAATTCAATATTTTGCATGTAAAGAAAAGGAATGATGGCAGCTGGTTGGTTATATCTACTGGTTTCTTCACTTCTTCTGATGAACATTCAAGTCATTGCTGCTACTCAGGTTGCCATTACTATTCTGGAGAGCGCGCTTGCAAAAGGAGCAGGTTCCTTTTTTATATCTATATATATATATTCACAATTGAATTATAAATAAACAAATATATAATTTCTCTTTTATTTTTCTCCTACAGCGTGCTTGGACGGGACTCCACCTGCTTACTACTATTCTGAGGGTTCTGGAGACGGAGTTAGCAACTGGATTGTTTATTTAGAGGTAAATCTGTAGCTTGGAAATTAATTACCATCTTAATAATTTCATTATTATTTGCAAAAGCAAAAAATCATATATATTTTCTTTTATGCAAAGTGGTTTTATTTTTTGGATTAGGGTGGTGGATGGTGTAATTCGACAGAGACTTGTGTCGATAAATCACATCGGTTTTCAGGGAGTAGTCGCACGAATCAAGTCTATTTTCAATATTTTTAGGATTACTTGACAATGACTGCGAATTTAATCCAGGTATATATATTATTAAATCAGTTACTTATTATCTTAATATCATCCTAAAATAATATAGTGTACGTTTACTGATTTCAGATTTTTGCAACTGGCACAAAGTCTCTTTCCATTATTGTGATGGCTCATCATTTTCTTCGAATGTCGAAAGAGTTGATCCCGTAAGTCTTGAAATGTATCTGCATGTATATTTGTATCATTTTTGTTACTTCTATTATGTAAATATATAAATAGCAACCTTGATTAAAAATTATTATTTAAGTTAATTTTTACGAAATTTAATAAATGATGCACCTGCAGAAGACCAACCTTACCTTTAGAGGAGCAAGGATATTTGATGCATTAATAGAGGAAATGATGGCAAAAGGTCTGGGAAATGCGCAGAACGTACGTATGCTTAATTTTAATTAAATTTTATTATATATATGTTTCTAATATTATTAATTGTTTTTAATTGATTGAGTGTTGTTAATATTAATTATTAATTGTTGACAGGCTGTATTAGCGGGTAGCTCTGCAGGAGGATTGTCCACGATCTTACACTGCGACATGTTTCGTTCACTCCTACCTAATACTGGTAGAGTTAAATGTATCTCCGATTCTGGATTCTTTATCCGTGAGTACGTATACTACAAAATATAATTATGAGTTTTAATTTTTACAATATTAAAAATATATATCTAATTCATTTTGTCTGTTGAATTTAGTGAGGGTCTCCCTGGAATCGAACTCAGAGAAATCTATTTCAGTAAAGCTGTGGTCGAAACACATGTATTAATTACTTAATCCTTCTCTCATGCATACTACATTTTCACATATATGTACCCATATTACAACATGTTTTTATTAATAAATTTTTGGACCGCAGGAATTAACTAAATTGTTACCAACAACATGCACATCAAAAAGAAATGCTGATTTGGTAATATACAATAATTTCATAATTTTTCCTATACACATCTACGTACATATATATATATATATATGTCAGATCAAATGCTAACAATATGTTCATCTTATATAGTGTTTTTTTCCGGAATATTTGGTTGGTGATATTCAGACACCACTTTTATAATTGAATCGGCTTTTGATAGCTATCAGGTAAAGTTTATCTTTCATGTTATATTAGAATAGATTATAAAAATAATGAATTAAAACTAATCAATTTTTTTAATAAACTTAATTTTGGAGCAATACTTCAGACATTGTTCGAATAATTGGTCAAATTAATTTATTTTATTTTTTATTATTTATGTTGAATGTATACTTTTACTTTTAATTACATGTTTAATATTTAGTTTGTCACAGGTTGGAACCAACTTATTCCCTGATGCAGATGCAAATAGAAATTGCACCGTCAACATAGCATTGTGTAACACGACCCAATTAAATATCTTGAGAGGTACTTGATCATGAATATGTTATGTTTTTCTTATTATATATAAAGATCAATCTAAACAAAATTAGTGTTTGAGTTAGGTTTAAGGTTAGGGTGTTTAATTGGGATTAGATAAGTCCCATTAATATGTAATTAGGTCTAGTTAAGACCTGATCAATAAAAGAAAATGTCCCAACAAATATAATAAAAAGGAAACCGACCAATATCTCCAAAAAAGAGATAAATAATTTTTCTGATAGATGATTGCGAGAAATAATATATATACTAGATTATTAAGGCAAGTATTTTCAAATTTAAATTAATTGACAAACAAAAGATAATTAAGATAAAATTTTCACATCACTAATTAATTGCATGCATGCATGATTTCAGATTTTCAAGTACTTTTATAGAGACTTTGATGAAACTTAATAACTCTTCAACTAGAGGAATGTTTGTTCACTCTTGCTATCGTCATGTCCACATCAATGGACGTAGCGGGTGGACTTGCTCAGCTGTTGGGGGTAATGTACTGCAAATAAAGTAAGTTCAGTAACTAGTATTTCATATTTTTCATATTAAATTTAAAGTATGAAATTCAAATATAGGCTTCTTTCTAAGTTATGCGAAATAGTTTCAAAGCTATTAATTTTACTAAATATGTGTATTTTATATTCTTAATTGGAAATAATCTTATTACATATCTGTTTATGTTTAATATGATTATATGTTTATATGACATATTATTCAACTTGCGAGACAATTGGACAGCGGTTAGGGACTGAGTACTTTGATCGAAGCTCTTTTAATGAGATTGATACTCAGAATGATTCGCCATTTATTTGTACCCGTGACGACGAAAGAGATCCTAAATTTCGCCAAAAGTGTCTTGCTACTCTCCATCCACATTAATGGATTTTAATTAATATATGTACCACAACAAATACAATCGATATTAATATTTAGTTGTTATTACTCAGATTATAATATATTTACCTATTTTAAAGTATATCTGATTGTGAATTTGTTATGGTCGATTAATGCATTTTGTTGAATACACATACGATATGTTTGATTTAAGATTTCGAAATTTAATTACTGCTATGGAAATATGATATTTTTTTGAGTTAATATTTTTAAACCCATTTGGTTTCCACTGATTTGATTTTAGTCCGAGCTACGTTGACAATTTGAATTACGTCCAATTGGTTGAAAAATAATTTGAAATTAACCCCATTACCGGTATTAGCCAAGTAACTTAACCGGTAACATTACAGGTGTAATTTTTTTTTTTTTTTAAGTTATGCACCCACTGTTTAATTTAAACCTCCACCATGCTTTTTCCTTAATTATTTGGGTCGGTTTTCGGGTTGGCCATTCCGGTCGGTTAAACAATTAAATCCAAATACCTTTGACTGAAATCAAAATTTAATTTCTGAAAAAACAAATTTATATTTCCTAAAAATAAATTAAAATAATTTATCTAATTATCAAAGTATGAAATAATTTGATTTTCAAATGTTTATATTTTTATATTATTTTAATTAATTATTTAAATAAATAATGCCACATAAATATAAAAATATAAATAGCTGGAGGCTTTTAATTTATTTTTAGGAAATATAAATTTATTTTTCAGAAATTAAATTTTGATTTCTATTTAAAATATACAATATATCTAAATATCATAAAATAAATTAATTGTTCTCTCTCAATTTAATTGTAACTGTCCTAATTATTTTATTTATAGGCAAATAAATATTTTTAATTGTAAAATTTAACGAAATTAAATTTTTTAACACTTTTAATTGTAATTTTAACATATTTAATTCTCCCTCAATTTAAAATTAACAAAAAAAAATAGAAAGTTGTTTAATTATTTAAAAAAAAAGTAATTAACAACATCAGTTCAGTAAATTTATCAAATAAATCATTTCAGAAATTTAGCAAATAAATCAGTTTAGAAATTAACAAATAAAACAGAAATAAAAAAATAAAAAAGAAATTAACAAATAAAAAAATCAGTTCACCCATTGAATTGGTGAGTGCACCCACCTTCTCCTTCAACAAATCTGCAGACGTCGCAACCCCTTGCACCTCGCAACTTCTCACCATAACCATTTTCAACCAGCACAATAATCCTCTCGCCGCCGACAACCATGCACCATGATCGTCGCGACCCAACCGCCGTCGTCTCGGCCACCACCATCGCCGCCGTCGCGACCTCCATTCCCGCAGCCCCTCTTCCAGATCCTTGATCGGCGATGCCACCAGCCACCACCACGCGATCCCACGCCTTCTCGCCGCAAATCACAGCCGCCGCCTCGCCTTCTCGTCTCCGACACCGACGCAATCCTGAGAAAATTCATCGCCGCCACCGTCGGACCCACCGCAGCAATCGACGCCGCCATCGCCGCCTCCTCCCTTGCCGCATGCACCCAACCGCCCTCTGCCGTTGCACGCATCATCCTCGCCGCAGATCGCGTCGCCCGGCCGCCATCGTATGCTTCTTCTTCGTTAGGGGTGTGCATAATTCGGGTTGGACCGAAAAAACCGACCAAATCGGACCGAAATAAAAATTTGGTTCGGTTTTCGTGTTCGGTTCGGTGTTCGGTCTGAAGAAATTTAAAATTTCGGTTTTCGGTTCGGTGTTCGGTTTTTACTAATGTAAAAACCAAACCGACCAAACCAACCAAAATATATATATATATATATATATATATATATATTATATATAATAATATTAAATATAATACTTAATATATTAATCAATAATACTTAATCCTATTATTTTATATTTATATTTTTATATTTATTTTTGTTTTGGAGCGTATCATCGTCAAACGATAAGCGTATTATTTTATTTTTTATAATTAAAGTGTGGACTTATGAACACTATGCAATTATTGTCTTTTTGATGTGTTTTTAGAATTTGAATATTAATTTTTGCACTTACTTTTAATTTTTTTAAAAATGTAAAAATTCGGTTTGTTAGGTCCGAGATCGAAACCAAACCGAAGTATTTGATTTTCGACCATTCGGTTTTGAAAATTTTGGTTCGGTGTTCGGGTTGGGAAAAAAATTCGGTCTACAATTCGGTGCAGGGGTTTTGGTCGGTTCGGTGGACCGAACCGACCGATGCACACCCCTATTCTTCGTTCTCACAAAGAAATGAAATGTTACGGTGGATTAGGGTATTAAACCCATTAATTTTTCCCCGACCGGTTTCCCGACCCAAATTAATATAACAGGTGGAGGCTAATATACAGCTGGACGAATTTATTAAAAAAAAATTAATTCCACGTGGCAATTGACCGGTTTAGTTACCGGTATTACAGGTTTCCGGGTTAATTTCAAAGAAATTTACAACTTATTGGTTAATATTCAAATTGTCAACGTAGCAAGGACCAAAATCAAATCGTGGAAACCAAATGGGTTAAAAAAATATTAACTCTATTTTTTTGGCTTTACACATAAATCTGATTTATGATATGCAAAATACACATATTTTTTAATTTAAGATTTAAGATTTATGGAAATATGAAATTTAATCATCTAAATCTCAAATCAAATATACCCATAACTTATATGCTATTCTATATATTTACATGCTTTACACAATTAAAATAGATATGATGGTTTCAAATACAAACTGATCCACACCATATGAGCAGAAATCTTTTTCGGTTATAGTGAGATTTTACGAATCTGGATAGGAAAAAATGTAGATGAGACAAATCCAATGAATAGTATATCGGTGTATGGTTTGGGATGAAGGAAGTAGAAGTGAGTGTAATTTTATGTCAAATCAATGCTTTTGACTGATGATGATAAAATATTCCCCCGTCCAATAAATTTATTTCCCTTTCTTTGGGCTTGAGTTTTAATAAATATTAATAGTTTATGTATAAACTAGAAACGTGTGATATATATATATATATATATATATATATATGGTGTTTATAGGGTGATGATAAAAAAAGTGTGAAATAGAGTTATTACCAAAAATGAAATGTGAATCAATTTTTTTGGAGTGACCAAAATGGAAAATGAAAATAAATTTTTTGGACGCCAAAGAGTACTATAATTTTATTGTTGTTAGTTGGTGAAATAATAATAAGGTGAAAAAAAAGTAGAGAGAATGAGTAAATGTAAGAAAAGTAAGAAGAAGAATGTGTAAATGTATGAAAAGTAGATAGAGAATGAATAAATATAAGAAAATTAAGTAAGATTATTATAATATTTATATAAATAAATTAATTCTCAACCTCTCTACAAATTCGAATTTTTAGTTGAGGTAGAATTCTTTCATGGTATCAGAGCAAAACCTTGTTTCAAACCTTGCTAAAAATAATTCTTTCCATTTAAATTATTGGTTTGAGTTAAAAACCGATTTGGTCCCATAACTCTGGCTTTTTCCACAAAAGGTCCCAAAATATTTCAAATTTTCAATTTTGTTCCATAACTCACCAAGAATTCAATTTTAGTCTCATTTTCGCGGAAAAATGCAAACGACGAATTTCAAGTCAATTATTTAATTTAGAGACGTTTGAGAAGAAACTAGTACTTTTATTAACTTGACTGACTTAATTACGTACAAAAGAGTCACATGACTTGGTTTAAAAATTAATGAATGTGTAAAGATATATGTTTTAACTGATATCAGTTAATTAAATGAGTGGTACCAGTCAATTAAATTCAAGCACTTAATGAATTAACTATTTGTTATAAAAACCAATCGCTCACATAATTTCATGAATCGATCAAAAATTTAAATTGAAGTCATACATTTAATTTGAACATGAATTCAAAATGGAAGATCATTAGTGAGATCGTGTTAATTTTGACGTTAATAGTATTTGAATCAGAAGGTGCGATGGAGAAATATTCGGAGGATACTCCGGCGTACTGCAACGCAACGTTTTCGGAATGGTGTAGGAATAACATTGTGGAGGTCATATGCGAGAGAGGTGGGTCTCTGCAGAGTGGGACAGAATTAGCAGGTTTGTGTTGTGAAACTGTTTACCAAACTCAAGGGGCGTGTATGCTAGTTTTTGCAAACGAGAGCTATGCCCGTTGTGAAAAGGGTTTCGATTATACTGCAGCGGCTTACTATGTCTATATGAACTGCATAGGTTGAATCATCGATCACTATGCATCAATATAACCAATAATAAACTTACCATTTTTATATTTAAACAGTATTTTTGAATTTATATATTAAATTAACGTTCATTACTTTAGAATATGTGTGTGTGTGTTTGATGCAATTTTTGTTTACTAAACTCTTCCAAATATCTTTTATTTACACCTCATGTCACTCAATAATAAAAAAATAAGATGAAAAGGGAGTAATATATAACTGAAAATTCATATTCAAATGACGGAATTTTATCAAGTGATATAATATTTTGTAAGGTCAAAAAAATATTTTAAACGAGTACAAAGGTACTCAAAACGTAATCAAAATCAAATTGACTGAATGAATTAACTAAAAATTAAAGTGTCTGACTTGGTTTTTTAAAATAGATATGATGGTTTCAAATACAAACTGATCCACACCATATGAGCAGAAATCTTTTTCGGCTATAGCGAGATTTTATGAATCTGGATAAGAAAAAATGTAGATGAGACAAATCCAATGAATAAAAAAATGTAGATGAGACAAATCCAATGAATATTAAATCAGTGTTATGGTTTGGGATGAAGGAGTAAAGATGGATGTAATTTTATGTCAAATCAATGCTTTTGACTGATGATGATGAAATATTTATTTCTCCGTCCAATAAATTTATTTCCCTTTCTTTGGGCTTGAATTTTAATGAATATTAATAGTTTATGTATAAAGTAGAAACATGTGATATATATGTGGTGTTAAGAGGGTGGTGATAAAAAAGTGTGAAATAGAGTTACTACAAAAATGGAATGATAACCAAAATGAAAAATGAAAGTAAAAAGAAAGTAAAAGAAGAATGAGTAAATGTAAGAAAAGTAAGAAGAAGAATGTGTAAATGTATGAAAAGTAAAGTTATTAATTCTCAACCTCTCTATAAATTTGATTGTTTAGATTAGGTAGAATGCTTTCATGGTATCAAAGCAAAACCTTGTTTCAAACACTGCTAAAAGCAACTCTACCCATTTAAATTATTGGTTTCAGACCCTAATGAAAGCAACTCCATCCATTTAAATTATATATATTTGTTGGGTCTCCTATTATGGAGTTGTAAACAATTGTATTGTATTTTACGTAGATAAATGACACTCCATTAATTACATGTTACTCATCTATAATTGTTTAATGTACAACAGAAAAATCAAATACAAACGACGAATTTCAAGTCAATTATTTAATTTAGAGACGTTTGAGGAGAAAACAGGTTTATTAACTTGACACATGACTTGGTTTAAAAATTAATGAATATTTAAAGATATATGTTTTAACTGATATCAATTAATTAAATCAGTGGTAACAGTCAATCAAATTCAAGTACTTGATGAATTAATTATTTATTATAAAAACCAATCGAACGCGCTCACATAATTTCATCGATCGATCAAAAATTTAAATTGAAGTCATAGTTAATTTGAACATGAATTCAAAATGGAAGATCATTAGTGAGATTGCGTTAATTTTGATGTTAATAGTACTTGAATCGGAAGGTTCAATGGAAAAGTATTCAGTGGATACGCCGTCGTCTTGCAACGCAACGTTTTCAGAAGCGTGTAGGAATAACATTGTGGATGTCATATGCAAGAGAGGTTGGTCTCCGCCCAGTGGGACAGAATTAAGAACTGAGTGTTGTCATATTGTTCAGAGAACTCAAGGGGCGTGTATAGAAGTTTTTAGAGACGAGAGCTATGCACGTTGTGAAAAAGGTGGGGATTATTATAGCGCGGCTTACTTTGTCTATTTGAACTGCTTAGGTTGAACCATCGATCACTCTCATCACTATGCATCACTATAACCAATAATAAACTTACAATTTCTATATTTAAACAATATTTTTGAGTTTATATATATATATATATATATATATATATATATATTAACGTTCATTACTTTAGAATAATATATATATACTAATTCTGATGCATTTTTTGTTAGCTCATTTATTTATTAAATTAAATTTTAAATTATAAATAATACTCCCTCCTCCGTCCCATAAAAGCTTTCACACTTTTCTTTTTCGTCCATCCCATTATAAGTTTCACACACTTAAAATGGAAAACCCTTTATAAACTTCACCCTCACAATTTTCACTAATTTACACAAATGTCATTACTTTTTACTCTAACATACACATAATTTAAGTACATTGACGGGTTGATAGTGCTTTAAGGTTTGTTCCTTTGGCAAATTTGTCACCACATTTTTTTGTTGACTCCAACTTGCTTAGTAGGTATTGCTACATTATCTAGCATGTATATCATATTCTTAAATCAGATTTGTACTTATATCTTGTGGATTTGATCGTCTCTCTGTTATTAAAATTTTGATATTGCTTCTTCATAACTTGTTATTTTGTTATTGAAATTCAAAAAATTGTGGTTTGTGTGACAATATTTTGAATTTCACACACATTTTGGAAATACCTCACTTTCTCACTTCTCATATAGCAATGGCTGCTTATGTGATGCATGGATTTATAATTAAATGAGCCACATCTGACTGCTTCCTAACTTGTTTCAGGCTTTTGCATATTTTCTTGTGTTACTTTAAATGTTATGTTAATTTGAGTGCTAACATGTGGGGATAATACATTATTAGAGTATCTCTCAAAGTAATTATTAGTGTGCCCCTTAAGGTAAATTATATAACATTAAATTGCAGAATTGGACTAACCCCTGTTATTTTCCTTTATTGATTAATGCTAACGTAGCTGAAAAACTGTGAGAATTTCATGAAATTTTCTCCTGAAGCAAATTATCCAATTCACGTCCTTGAGGTAGTGCAAAATTTTGTTAGATTAATGTAGAAAAATTGGACTATGTGTAATACTTGTGAAAAATTCTTCCTTGTTTTAGAGAAAAAAACTAAACATGAACGGATGAAAAATAGGCACAAAGTTAATAGAGAAACAAAAGAAATATATATGTGATGTATCAATCCATGTTCTGAAGTTGGGGATCAAATCATGGGATCAAATTTATGTGAAGTAAATGTGCAAGTGATGCTTGAACCCGAAGAAGAATTGATAAGTGTACTTGGAGAAATGATTGTGTGTCCTTGTCATTTGGTATGCATTTCTTATTGTTCTAAAACATGTCATAAGTATTAATTAATTTCCACAGAATTAGTTAATTGTTTTACTAAGTTATATTATATGTGCAGGTGACACCTAATGAAAATTGCTTACTGCTTGAATATCGATTAAAATGATGCTGCATCGAGTAAGTATCTTTCATGCTTCTAGATCATCGCAAGTCACCTTTTGTTAACTTTATTTCTATGCATCTTGACTTGATTGTCTATTTAAACATGTTATTAGTAAAGCTCATGTTGTGTATTAATAGTTGCATAGAGTTTCTTCATAAATTGCTTCGACACTTATTTTTGTTTAACATTGTGAATACTCATGTTGTATTTTAATTGTAGGTTGGTTGCCCCAGAAAAACTTACCGTCGAGAAAGAGAACTTGATGAATTTTTTAAGTTCCGAGCTTTTGAGGATGCATGTTGCTCATTCTATTGAATTCCGACTGCTCTTCACCAACAAGTGTTTCAAGATACTACATTATTCTTGTGCATGTAATCCTCGAAATTTTGTAAAGGTGTCTTGTGTAAATTTTGAAATGATTTTAGATGAAGTTCAATGTCACTTGGAATTGAGAATTCTCTCATAGTTTTTATTTGTCAATTTTAAATGTATGAGTACACATTAAATTCTATTATAATTTTTATCTTTTCAATTACACTTTGAGAAATATATATATATATATATATATATATATATATATATATATATTTAATATATTATTTTTAGAAATATTACTCTCTGCCATGGATTCTGTTGAGCAACAATTATGTCATAAAATAATTATTAAAATAACAATTAAATTAAATAATATATCTATTATTGCACAACTAATGACGTGGAAATAATTGAATTGAAAAATGATATATATATATATATATATATATATATATATATATAATGTCCAATTATATATATTTGTTATGACACTTTTATGTGTCATATTAACTCGTATTCAAAAAATGTAAGTGTACTAATAATTTACTTTTTAACACATTTATAAGTGTAGTTATAGTCTCCTACCTATTGTTACATTAATCAAAGGACACTAATTGTAAATGTGGAGATAGGTGAAGTGTAATAATAGGTAATCACTAACCACATTTTTAAATGTCATTTTAAGTAATTTTTCTTGTAGTAAAGAAATTAACTGAGATCAATAAATTAAATGAGTCGTAAGAATCAATCAAATTCAAGCACTAAACAAAATTATTTAATCAAAAATCCGATCGACTGTGTGCATACATAATTTCAGCAATCGATCAAGAGTAGATTGAAGTCGAATTCAAAGTGAATTCCAAATCTAAGATCATGACGGAGATTTCATTAATTTTTATGTTAATACAATTTGAATTGAAATGTGCAATCGAGAATTCACATTGGAAAGTCCATCCGGCAGATGGTAGAGCTGACATTATGAATTGCATATGCTAGAAGACTGAGTTTTTAAAGAGTGGAAATATCCATCGTTTTACTTGTTTTGACGTTGTTCGTAAAATTCAAGGGAAATGTTTTCAACAGTTTAAACGAGAGTTATGCCAAAGCAACCCTGAAAAAAAAAAAAAAAAATTATGCCTTTTGCAACAAGGGTAATTTTCATCTGCGGCTATTGATGTTATGTTGGCTTGCTTAAGCTGAGCATGCACGCAACATATTCTCAATAATTAATTATCATTTTATTCTTGTTTGTGTTATTTAAAATCAATATTAAGAATCGTCCAACAACTTAAACCGTATTTAATTTAGTCTTGTATGTTTTTACTTTTTTCAATTTGGTCCTTTTGAATCGACATTAACACTAAAAAGTCTAAAATTGAAAAAAATATATATATACAAGACTAAAATTAGACACTAAATTAATGTTGGTTAGTGAAATAATAATTAGGTGGAAAAAAATATGAGAGAAAATGAATAAATGTAAAAATTAAAAGTAGGAGGGATAATGGGTAAATGTATATAAAAATTGAAGCGAGAATGAGTAAATATATATAAAAAAAAAAAGTAAGATGATGTGATAGTTTTAGATATATAGGTTTATAATAGGAATGAATGTATTTAAGTGAAGAATGAATTTGCAAATTAAAAATGTGAAGGGAATGCAGAAAACTAAATCTTAAATTCAGACTTCACAAGTTGTAAAAGAAGAAAGGCCTAATGTACATCCGGTGCACTAGCTTCGGATCGAAGCTGAACAATTGTATTATATTTTCTCATAGATAAATGACACTCCATTAATTACATGGTACTCATCTATAATTGTTTAACAGAATGTACAGCAGAAAAATCAAATACAAACGACGAATTTCAAGTTAATTATATAATTTAGGGGATAATTGCACATTTAGTCCCGTAAGAATTTTTGATTTCAAAATGGTCCTTTTTCATGCATATTTGGTCCTATACTAATATTCCGTCAATATTTAACGGATTTTGAGTGCGTAAATAACACGCGCCGTTAAAGTTTGCACTTTTAGTCCCGCAAGTTTGCACTTTTAGTACCACAATTTCAGCACTTAACGGAATCCGTTAACTTAGTTAACGGTTAGGACCAAATATGCATGTAAAAAGAATATTTGGAAACATAGGGACCAACTGTGAAATTGGAAAATTTCTACAGGACCAAATGTGCAATTAACCCTTTAATTTAGAGACGTTTGAGGAGAAATGACTGCCTTAATTACACAAGAGTCACATGACTTGGATTAAAAACTAATGAATATTTAAAGATATATGTTTTAACTGAGTGGTAACAGTCAATCAAATTCAAGTACTTAATGAATTAATTATCTATTATAAAAACCAATTGAGCGCGCTCACATGCATAATTTCATGAATCGATCAAAAATTTCAAATTGAAGTCATACATTTAATTTGAATATGAATTCAAAATGGAAGATCATTAGTGAGATCGCGTTAATTTTGATGCTAGTAGTATTTGAATCGGAAGGTGCGATGGAGAAATATTCAGAGGATACTCCGTCGTACTGCAACGCAACGTATTCAGAATGGTGTAGGAATAACATTGTGGAGGTCATATGCAAGACAGGTTGGTCTCTGCATAATGGACCAGAATTAGCAGGTGAATGTTGTGAAACTGTTCGCCAAACTCAAGGGGCGTGTATGCAAGTTTTTGCAAACGAGAGCTATGCCCGTTGTGAAAAGGGTCCGGATTATATTTTAGCGGCTTACTATGTCTATATGGACTGCATAGGTTAAATCATCGATCACTATGCATCAATATAACCAATAATAAACTTACCATTTTTATATTTAAACAGTATTTTTCAATTTATATATATATATATATATATATATATATATATATATATGTGTGTGTGTGTGTGTTTGATGCAATTTTTATTCACTAAACTATTCCAAATATCTTTTATTTACACCTCATGTGAATCAATAATAAAAGAATGAGATGAAAAGGGAGTAATATATAACTGAAAATTCATATTCAAATGACGGAATTTTATCAAGTGATATTAATATTTATTTTGTAAGGTCAAAAAAATATTTTAAATGAGTACAAAGGTACTCGATCAAAACCTAATCAAAATCAAATTGACTGAATGAATTAACTACAAATTAAAGTGTCTGACTTGGTTAATTTATTAATTAATGAATTAAAGACGACGTTAAATACAAGTGTATGTTTTAACGGAGATCAATTAAATGAGTCGTAAGAATCAAACATATTCAAGCACTTGATTGAATTAGATATTATAATTAAAATCCGATCATCACATGTTACTCAAAAGAGTAGAAGTTGTACATTTAATTCCAACATAAATTGAGAATGCATTAATTTGATATTAATAGAATCGAAAGGTGGTTAGAACTCCACTACCTAATATCGATGGTCTAAATGTGATGGGTTCGAGTCACAATTTGTCGATAAAAAAATATATAATCGAAAGGTGCAGTCGATAAATGAGTAAATTGTATTTTTGGTCCCATGAAAATGAGTTGTCTGCACAATGGTCTTTTTACACTTTTGGTCCCGTTATTTTTTCGATATTTTTAATCCAAAAAAATTACAGTTTTGGTCCCAAGAGAATGATAATTGCAGTTTTGGTCCAAAAGAAAGTGATAAAATTGCAGTTTTTGTCCTAAAAATAATAGTTGGGATTATGTTTGTAAAAAAAAAAATGATAAAAAAAGAACGTGAGATTATAATTATTGTTGAAAAATTCTCATGGGATCAAAACTACAAATTTCCAATCGATAAATCACACTGAAAAGCCTGTTATTGTGCAACATGACGTATTCGGAAAGTTGTAGGGCTGATATTGTTGATTGCACATGTTCGACGGTGGGGCCCCGTTCACTTCGAGAAATCCGTCAGATTTTTTGTTATGATATTAAGTTAACTAAATGAGTCTTAATTACAATCAATCAAATTTAAGTACTTAATGAAATTATTTATTATAAAATCCGATCAAGTGTGTGCATACATAATTTCATCAATAGATCAAAGACAAAGTCTACCGTGAACAAAAGTTCATGGTGAAACTTAATTCATTTACTAAAGAGTATCGATTGTCATGACTGAAGAGTATTACCTATATTATTAAAGAGCATGAGTCGTGATAAATGAAAAGTATGCACTATATTTACTAAAGAGTATCGCTTATGATAAGTGAAGTGTGTTACTTATATTCTTGAAAGGTATCGATCGTGATAAGCTGCAGGATATAAGTCGTATGACCTATATTACAAACAAGACAACATTACAAAGAGTATTAGTCATGAAAACTGAAGGGTAGTAACCTACATTGCTAAAGGGAATTAGTAAGGATAATTGAAAGGTAAACTGAATCTATTTTTTCGGTGTGGATCAAGTTTCACCGTTAAACTTGATTTACAGGAGACACATTCTATATCATTTTTTTTTCTTATCACACGATATTTAATTAGAGACATTCGAGGAGAAACATGACTTGATTTACTAATTAGGGTCCGCTTGGTTAGGGGTATTAGAAGTTGGTAATGGGAATGACTCATTAATCATTCCCATTGATGATGCTTGATAATATTTACAATTTGGAATTGATTTAAAAATAAATATAATAACTAATTTATTTTGATTACATAATCTCTCTTTATAATCAATCATTTCACAATCATTGATTTTTTTCCGCTCAATTTTTTTCTCGCTCAAATTTTTTCGTGCTCAACTTTCTTTCCAAAATTAATCAATGGGAATGAATCACTAGTCATTCTCATTACCTAATTCTAATACCCCCAACCAAGCGAGCCCTTAATAAATTAAAGGTATCTAATTTAACTGAGTTCAGTTAATTAAATGAGTCGTAACAACAATCAAATTAAAGCAATTAATGAAATTATTTATTATAAATTCCGAATGAGTGATCAATCGATCAAAATAGCATATTGAAGTCATACATTTAATTTCAACATGAATTCCAAATCGAATATCATTACAGAGATTGTGTTAATTTTGGTGTTCATAATATTTGAATCGGAAGGAGCAATCGAGAAATACTCGGTGGATACTCCGTCATTCTGCAACGCAACGTTTTCAGAATTTTGCAGGTATGACATTTTGGATACAATATGCCTGAGAGGTGAGTCTGATCCATTCAGTGGGAGAGAGATAAGTGTTGATTGTTGTGTTATTATTCGACAAACTCAAGGGGCGTGCATAGAGTTTTTTACAAACGAGAGCAATGCCCGTTGCTTAAAGGGTTTGGATTATTATACTGCGGCTTACAATGTTTATTTGAAATGTTTAGGTTGAATCATTAATTACTCTCATCACTATGCATCAATATAATCAAAATAATAAACTAATCATTTTTATATTCAAAATAGTATTTTTTGAATTATTTATATATATTAACTTTCATTACTTTATAATTGGACACCAAAATTGACAAAATAAGATTAAAATTGTAAAAACAAAAATTACAGGATTAAAATTAACAGAAAAAGGATCAAAAGTGATATCAAAACTAATATTAACTTTAATTAGAGCTTGTTTGCTAGCTAGATATATTGTGTGTGTCATGAGAAGGAAAAATGTAAAAAGAGACTGCTGAACACGTGATCGATAACCTTATTCAACCATATGACACAAGAGAACAAGGGATATCTTGAGGTATTTCTTATATCGTGTATGGTCTTGTGCATTATACATGTAATAACATATAAAAATAACAATTTTGTCCCTTGCTCAAATTGAAAATATAGAAAGTGGGGTTATTGTATAGTAAACTAAGAGATGAGATGCAAAAAGTATTAATTAAATAATACCATAAGATCAGGTTCATTTATTTGAAATACTCAAAATTTAATATTTCATAATATAATTATTAAACTTTCTCAAATACAATAAAATAATAACTTGATACGATCGCAACAAAAATATATACACTTTTATAAGTGAAGATAAATAAAAAGTTTTTCAAGATACTAAATATTTATGAATTGATTTAATGGTAATATCCTAATTACTTAGCAAAAGGTTCAATGTTCAAATCCTTCGTACTAAAGCACCAAAAACCGATATAAATTAATTGGCTCGTATTCTGGAGAAACTATTGGGGTGATGCATGTGTATTGCATAAATTATGGAGGTGGGCGTTTTTTTTTTTTTTTTTTTGTGTGTTCTTTTACAAATTGATAGTATTATTAAAAAGGAAAAGAACCTGTCTAAAAAAAAAAGGAAAAGAAAATATGGAAGGGTCACCAACCGACTCTCATAGGTAATGTGTACATGCACACAAATTTTTGGTAATATATACACACCAATTATTTATCATATTTTACTATTAACTTGACTAACTTAATTAATTACAAAAGAGTCACATGACTTGGTTTACTAATTAATGAATTAAAGATATCTGTTTTAACTGAATGAGTCATAACAACAATCAAATTAAAGCTAAGCACTTAATGAAATATATTATTTATTATAAAATCCGATTGAGTGTTCAATCGATCAAAATAGCAGATTGAAGTCATACATTTAATTTCAACATGAATTCCAAATCGAATATCATTACAGAGATTGTATTAATTTTGGTGTTAATAATATTTGAATCGGAAGGTGCAATCAAGAAATACTGGGTGGATACTCCGTCGTTCTGCAACGCAACATTTTCAGAATTTTGCAGGAATGACATTGTGGAAACAATATGCGAGAGAGGTGCGTCTGATCCATTCAGTGGGAGAGAGATAAGGGTTGATTGTTGTGTTATTATTCGACAAACTCAAGGGGCGTGCATAGACATTTTTACAAACGAGAGCCAGGCCCTTTGCTTAAAGGGTTTGGATTATAATACTGCGGCTTACAATCTCTATTTGAATTGTTTAGGTTGAATCATTAATTACTCTCATCACTATGCATCAATATAATCAAAATAATAAACTAATCATTTTTATATTTAAAATAGTATTTTTTTTAATTAATTATATATATTAACTTTCATTACTTTACAAAATGCACACCTGCAACACTTCTTTTTTAGAGACCTTTATGGGTTTTCATTCATTCTTCATGAGAGAGAGAGAGAGAAAGAAAGAGAGAATGACAGGTTTTCCCAATACGAAGGAAGCGTGAAGATGTGGGTTGTGTTATTATCAGTCATGCATTGTAAAGTAATTGCCAAAACCTGCATTTAGCCAGCCATTACCCAACTATTTCAAGAATATCCGAGTTAATGCAAAGATAAATAAATCAACAAAAATATTGACTTAATTCATAGATAGTGATGGGTTTTATTTCATTTGAAATTAAATTAAATTAAACACCCTTTTATCAATAAAAAAAATACTCTATCTATCCCTTAAAAATATGTTCATTTATTTTATTTGTTCATGATTCCCAAAAATATATATGTTCATTCCCGTTATGAACACTAACTATTTTTTTTTTTATCGGGCAATTGATGACTAAAACTCATGATATTTAGGCAAAAGGTAATGGAGCTATACAACTTCGTCATGGACACTAACTATTTTATTGTCACCCATCAACCATTATTGATTTTTCAAATTATCATTGTATTTTACTTATAAGCAACTACCCAGCTGTAATGGTCGGTAACTTTCAAATTTTTCAAGACTCATTTAATGCAAGTTAGGTGTACTATAGACTCCACACTAAATTTTGTAGTTATAGAATAACTTATTAGGTCAATGATTTGTTGCAAGTAAGGTGTCCTCGACGTACTCCATAACCATCTTCCTTTATCAAAACATAACATAAGTTAATTATTTCCTCCAGTCAAAATGATGTGTATGAGTGATTGTGTGTTTGTAATGAAATTAATCTTTAAGAACATAAATTTAATTGATGAAAATCGGTCATTGTCTCTTTCGTAATCATACTAAGTAAAAAATTGTAAATACATATGAAAAGGACTCAAAACTTGGCAAATCAATTTAGACTATGTGGAATGTCAGTACCATTTAGTTCAAAAGTTGGCAAAGAAATTAAAGTTAAGATCTAAGATTTGTGCAATTTGCGACCTATTGTCCCAATTTTCTGTCCTTATATGAAAAATATTTGATCACAGTACCTTGTTCTTAATGAAATCGCCGTAAGACATGTGCTAAAAACGATGATGTTTGAAAAAAATTGGGCGTAAATTGAGCAATGTACAAAATTATGAGACAACTAAATTGTTTTTTTTTTTTTTTTTTTGACAATTTTAGGACGATTTGTGGAAAAAATAACAGTTACAAGACCAAAAATATTTTAATTTCTCTCAATCTTAGCAGTGGGCATGGACAAAAATTAGTGATTTTGAAATCAGGATTCTTGAAGATTTACTTGAAACTTGAAATTGATGGAAGGTTTTGTTTCCTGATGAGGGGCGGTTCAATTGAGAGTGGTGGTGGCATTCAACGAGATTAAAACTAAAACTAGGACAATTTTTCAGATAAATTTTGAAAAAAGTATAACAAAAAAGATACACCAAAAGAACTAAATTAAGTAAAAAGAAAAAGAAAAAAGTTAATTAAATTAAATTCTCGCAGACATACAGGGGTTTTGTTAAATTAACTCTGAAAATTCGGTAATTGTCTCATTCGCAATAATACTAGATCGAAAATTGTAAATATTGAAGGACTCAAAAGTTTGGAATTAAGGGTGGCGGCTAGGGGTGGGAATAAGTCGGGCCAGGACTAGGCTTTGCATAAGAAAGTCTAGGTCTATTATATAATTTTTAGGTGCGAGTCGGCCTATTATCTATGTTAGACTTTTTTTAAGGCTCGGTCGACCTCTTTAATAAATAAACCAGTCTTGAAAGCCTTTTAAATGCCTATTTCTTTGCAACTTTTCTATTCTTCATCAAATTTTAAAAATCATATTTGCCACCGTAAACACTATAAAACTCAAAATACGAATAAAATTAACATACCAAATCACATATTCACAAATCACAATTTATTTTTTATTTAGATTTAGTATTAGAATTTCAATATTATCTAATTTATCATATATGTTATTTTTGTATCTTAATATTATTATGTTGTTATCTAATATAATATATAATACCATATATTATTATATTATATATATATTATTATAATATATTTCTCATATATGCTCTTTTCGTATCGAATGTTATTATGTTATCTAAGATAATATATATTATATATTACATATGTATTATATATATAAATATAAATATAATATATTATATTATTATATATATATTTAAATAGGCCGGCCTGTTAGGTTTAAAAGGCCTACGAGAAAACTTAAGCCTGACCTATTTAATTAAATAGGCTTCTTAAAAGGCATGAGTCGGCATATTTATTAAACGAGCCGAGCCGGACTTTAGTAGGCTAGGCCGTAGGCCTGTCGGGTAGTCGACCTATCCCCACCCCTAGTGGCAGCACCACATCTTTTACAACAATTATATTTTATATATATATATATATATATATATATAGTATTTCGTTTGTAAAATCTTACATTCTCATTAAAAATTAATTAAATTTTCAATCTCGATTCTACATTTTCAATTAATAATTTTGATCACTAAGTTTAAAAATACAAAATATAACGGGACTGTATATTAATTAATATTATTTAATAATTAATATGTATTTGAGATAATTATATTTTTGTCAAGTTCATAATATCAGTCATTTATTCTTTTCTAAGAAATTACAGTCCAAACCGTGCACTCTATTTTAGGTCTAAATGTCTAATCAAAAATTAATCTCAATTTTTCACTTTTTACTTTAAAAAAAATGTTCAAAATATTTAATTTAGAATTAATATTTTTTTCAATCCTTCATAATACTCGGAATTATAACGGTGTACAGTCCTAATTCATGACACACTAAATTGCAAAAGCTATTAACAGCAGCCCATCAAGAAATAATATTTGAGCCCAAAGACAGAAAAATTCAGTTCAACGTGGTCAAAATTATGGCCCAATAAATTCGGCCCAACAAACTCGGAAACCAGAAATTTGTTTGATCCAAGATTAGAATTTCGGCCCAACTAGAAACCCCAGAAAAGTTAACGCCGCCGTCAAATTCCGGCAAATACGAGTATCCGGTATCAGCTGCTGGATCTGAAATAGGTTGTTGACTTATATTATATGTTATTCTATTTACATGCTTAATAAAAAAATACTAGGTCTTGTATGGTGCATCATGCACTCAGTTACATTTTAATTTTAATAGTATTTGTTGGTTTTGTTGAACAGTATTAGTTATGTTGCATTAGCTTAACAATATTAGTTGACCACCATTAGTTGTCTTCACTTAATAGAGATAATTGCACATTTGGTCCCGTAAGAATTTTTTATTTTAAAATGGTCTTTTTTCATGCATATTTGGTTCTATACTAATATTCCGTCAATATTTAACGGATTTTGAGCGCGTAAATAACACGCGTCGTTAAAGTTTGCACTTTTAGTCCCGATTTGCAATTTTAGTCCCGCAAGTTTGCACTTTTAGTCCCACAATTTCAGCACTTAACGGAATATGTTAACTTAGTTAACGGTTAGAACCAAATATCCATGTAAAAAGAGTATTTGCAAACATAGGGACCAACTGTAAAATTGAAAAATTCCTACAGGACCAAATGTGCCATTAACCCTCACTTAATAATATTCGTTGCATCAGGTGAACATGAAACTTACTCATATATAAACAAATTAGTTAGTTTCAAATATGAACCGTTTCACCGGACACAACTTGAAACATAATTTCGAGTTTAGGCTTCAATTAGAAATAGCCGCGCATCTTGACTTGGTTTATTAATTTATTAGGGTTCTTAATTAAATTAAAGTAGAAGTTTCAACTGAACTCTTTAAAATGAGTTGTAACAATATAATGAAATTAATTCAAGTACTTAATGAGACCATTCCATATATAGCATCTCAACAAATCAATTACACAAAAGAGAAATTTATACGAAGTCGTGATTTTGAACATGATTTCAAAATTGAAGACCACTTTTGATATTGCAATTTTATTTTTAATTATAAGTGGGGCAACGGTGTGTGAATCAGAAAATTTGGAATTAGAGGCATCCACGTCACCACCAGTTGACTGCGTGAAAGCGTATTCAGAAGACTGTAAGAATGAAATTAGCGAGATCTTATGCAGTAAGGATGTGGGTCAAATATTTCCATCGGGGGTTGTTGTTCAGAAGTTATAGATGCAATGGGGTTGTGTTTGGACGTATTTATAAACCAAAGTTACGTTCGCTGCAAAGAGGAAGCGTCTCTTATTCAAGGGAGGGCTATTGAGAAGGTGCTGATCTATTGCAGTGTTTAGCATTGCATGTCTCTCCAAAATTTAAAAATATATAATGAGATGGAGTTTTAATAAATTACGGATTACATAAATATAACAATTACGAATTATATCGTGTAATCTAGTTGTGAATAATAAATTAATTAAGCAGGATAATCAAACTCACAAATTTAATAAACATCCAACGCATCACATAAACCAAATAACGAAGAAATCAAGATAGAGTAAGAAAAAAATTACTAATTAAAAAGAGTCTCAAATGGCTGCCGAAGTCCAAAACTCACGTCTTTTCCCAATCTAAAACTTGTCTTCCAACTTCACGAACAAATTAAAGGAGATATAAATAGGCATAGAAAATCTTTATAGATCGGGCCTTCAACCTCCTCTGACCTCCAAATGAATTCAAACATATGCTATTCTGTAGCTAAACATGCACGTGCCGACGAAAATTGGGACTAAAATTGGATAAATTCAAAAGTTATGGGACCAAAATTGGACAAATTCCCATGTCACGAGATCAAAAACGACGCCGTTTTAGATTTTATAGTGAAAATGAGACCAAAATTGGACAAATTCAAAAGTTATGGGACCAAAATTGGGCAGACAACTTTTTGGGACCAAAACTGAAGACCCAATAAATTCTGGGACAAAAAAACTTTTTCTCTAATTATTACAATTTTTATTGCATATTACTATTGATTCATCAATCTTTAACATTCGAACAAAAATTCTAAACTTGTTGAGCCTTCTCATCAAATCATATTTGGATGTATTTTTAAGATACAAAAGCTGTCTTTTCTGATGCTTACTCTGGAAAAAAATCACAAACGGTCCTGTATCTTTACTTGAATCCAACTTTAGTCCTTTTTCTTTTTAATTTATCAATTTTGATCCTTTTGGTCTCAATTTTGGTCCTTTTCACTGGAAATTTTTAATTTTTGCCGGAAAATTGCCCTTATTTTGTATTATTATCACTTGGACGGCCGTATCAAGTCTCGTTTGATTCGTCACTTATCCAGAAGCAAAGCCCTCAATTAATTTCAAATTTCGATTATACCTTCCTCGTAAATTGCAATTTTAAAATTGTAATTTTGTAAATCTTTATTACCAATTCAGAGTGTTTTACGATGAGGGGAGGGTCGAGGCCTATAAGTTCTCTTTCTCTTGTCGAGCCCTTGATTTGGTACATTTTCGTGTCATTATGTATGCTACAACAGATTTTCGACCATTTTTGGTAATTTTTCCGGCCAAAAATTAAATTATCCGGCTAAAAGGACCTATTTTGATATCAAAAGGACCATAATTGATAAAATAAAAAGAAAAAGGACCAAATGTGGACTCGATCAAAGTTACAGGACTATTTATGAAATTATCTCCTTACTACTGTTGCATTGAAGAAGCAATTAACCTTTCCCAACTTGAGTTTTGAGGTTACGACAGATGTATATATGGATATAGATGATCTTTCTCATTGCTGCATAGTACATCAGTAATAGTTTGATATGTTCTAAATAGTTAAATAATTTTTCATATTCACATCCTTTTGGTATCACAGGTTCAACATTTCCAAATGAATCTATATAGAATTCATATGCTACAATAGAACCATCAGTTTCCATAACAATTTCACAACAATCAAAGGATGGAAATTGCAAGTAATGATGTGGCTCTTTCTAAATGACATGCGATTTCGAATTCATGTTACAAGCTGCATGTGTTGTGTGGATCACTTCATATTTAAAACCAACTATTTTGTTTATTAAGCATGTAAGTAGAATAGCATATACGTCAATATAATATTGTATATTAATTCAACGGATCCAATGCATTAACCATTGTGAACTAATTTGTGAAGTATCATTGGTTTAACTGATTGGTATTGCTTCTTGAGCATAGTGGTATTGTTGCCTTAAGATGGTTTTAAGTCGTGAACCGGTTTTAGTTAATTAATCCGAGCTGCAAAACCGGGTTTTGAAGAATCTGTTTTGGGTAGTTATTCTTAACTACTTTTCAGTTTCCGTTTTGGGCGCTTCTCTGTGATGGTTCGATTAACTTGGGGTCTCAATCAATCAACGACAATAATTCACTGGGCTTTGATCAGTTTTTGATACTGAGCATTTCAGTTGTATTTTTCCCAATAGTTTGTTATGGATTATGTTCATTGTGTGAGAATTAGGGTTTATACATTTGAGTGAGAAAATACGCTGAATTCTTAAGTATTACAATTGTAATCTGTAATTGATCTTTCATATAGTGATAGTAGTGAGCTCTGATCCCGTGGATGTAGGTGGATTTCACCGAACAATGTAAATTTGTTGTGTTGATTGCATTTTCTGATTCGGTTTTGCATTGCTCCTCAATTGTTCTTCTGAAGATCAGTTCACACACTAAGTGATTAATACACCCACTTTGGTTTCACAACCATAATAATAAAATAGTCAAATTCATAGTTGGATATCCTCTAGATTAATATGTGAATATGTTTATAACATCTGGAGTTACAATAACTATTAATTATATTTAAAATCATACAAATTAAGATACAATACGATCAATGCAGGGTAGCACGACACTTTTGGAAAAAACTTTGGTTATCTAAGGAACTAGTACAATTCAATGGCATGTCATTATGTGTATCTATCTCATGAAAAGAGCTTCGGTCGAAGTACCAGTCTCCAACAGCCTGTCCAATTGTCTCGCAAATTAAAAATTATTGTGTCATATAATAAATAAACATATATCTAATAAGATCTTCACAATTTTAAAAGAGTAAATACTATATTGTGAAATAAATACCTATGCAATTCTATTCACAAGACGAACCATCAAGGAAACTAAACATAAATACTTTTATTCAATAAGAGAGAAAATGCAAAATACTAACTTATAGTGATCTTACCTTATTTGCAAGTATATTTCCCACAAGAGATGAGCATGTCCACCCATCTTTAAATCCAACTATGTGCGCATGACGAAAGCAGGAGTGAACAAACATCCCTCTACTTGAAGATTTATCAAGTTTCATCAAAGTCTTGATGAAAGTTCTCCCAAAATCTGAAATCAAGCATGCATAAAATAATGATGTCAATTTTTTCTTAATGATAAATTTTTTTCAATTGAAAGTTGAAAACTCATGCATTTAAAATTTGAATACATTATTTCTCACAAACATCTTTAATATCTTTTTATCTTATTTATATGTTATTTTGGTTGCGGAACAATTTAACTACATCTAGTTACTTGTTGATTTACGGACATGTGCTCTATCGACTTTAACACTACGATGTCTTCTTCATTTTTTCTACCGGCCATTTTATTTTCTATATTTTGCAATGTCTTTTTCATCCGATATATGACAAAAAAATTAATTCGGTTTACCTTTCAATAAACTTGCTAGGGTTGCATTGCAGAGTGCTAAGTTTATGGTGCAAGGTTGCCATTGATACGTAAAATAAATACCCTTAAAAAAGTTCTCCTCAACCTAAGAGAAATTAAAAACATGTAATGTTAGTAAAAAAATAAAAGTATGCGCGCATCCAACAAAAAATAATAACATTATAAATCTCAATGGTACTTAAAAGTTAAATTAAATTGACCAATAATTCTAACAGAACTATAATGCATGACTCTGATCATATTAGGTATAGTATTATCAAATAATGGATTAATTTTGATTCCTCGTATATTTACGTTCTATTTGAATATATATATATATATAATATCTTCATGCATGGGAAAATAATTTTACCTGATATGTATCAAAAGCTGATTCAATTAAAAACAGTGGCGTCTGAATGTCTCCCACCAAATACTCGGGAAAAAGACACTAACAAATTAATAATAAACATAAATAAATGTTAGCAATATTTAATGTGATGAAGCTCAAAGAAAATAATGTTACTAAGACATATATGCAACTCCTTACCAAATTTGGATCTCTTTTTGACGTGCATGAAGTAGGCAGAGTATTGGCTAATTTCTGCATATCGTACACATTAATATAAAAATATATTTTAAATAGTACTATAGTAATATAGACTATATTTTGTATATATATATAAAAAAGTGTAGAAAAAGTTGTAGAAATCAAGTACATGTGTTTCAACCACCGATTGACTGAAATTAACATCTCTACGATCGAGAGCAGGGAGACCCTCTCTGTGAGTAAAATAAGGAAAATTAATTTTTTTCTTGATAAGTAATAGGAAAATTAATTAAATCTATTTTGGATGTACATGCAAATTAAAACATATATTTATATGCATATTGATTGTGAGTATTACCCACGAATGAAGAAACCGGAATCAGAAATGCATTTGAGTCGGCTCGTATTGGGTAGGAATGATCGAAATAAATCACAATGCAGAATAGTGGCTAAACCACCTGCCGAACTACCCGATAATATAGCCTATATGTACAATACAATAATATCAAGAATCAGCTAGCCATCAAGTATAAAAATATATTACTACTAATTTATTGGAATTAACCACACATTTTGAGCATCTCCCATTCCTTTTGCTATCATCTCATCAATTGTAGCGTTAAATATCCTTGCTCCTCTTAAAGTAATGTTGAATTTCTGAAAGTGCATCAGTTAAAAATAACAATTTAGTTAATGCATGTAGCTTTAATTTATATATCCACACACACATATATTTTAAGACTTACCGGATTAACTTCTTCCACATTAGACTGAAACGATGAGCCATCACAATAATGAACATAAACTTTATGCCAATTGCAAAAGTCTGAAATCAATAAACAAAAAGTATATTATTTTTCGATAATATATAAATGTAATAAGTATTAGTAATTGAGTTTATAAATTATTTACCTGGATTAAGGGTGCAGTCATCATCCAGTAGTCCTGAGAAGGGTATAGTTGTCTTCCTTTCCACTCGACTACTTCCTAAATATGAAAAGGATCTCCCTGAGCATGTTATATTTGAATTACACCAACCACCACCCTGATTCACAATTCAACCTTCTTTATTAATGTAAAGCACGAAACATTAATACTATGTTACAGAATTTAATTACCTCCAGAAAAACAATCCAGTTCGTAGCTCCATTTCCAGATCCCTGGAAATAATAGTAAGCAGGTGGAGTCCCATCCAAGCACACTATTGACAAATAATTAAAAGATATGTAAATATATATACAAAATATTTAATTAAAGTAGATATATGAATTGGTTTATTAAAAAAGAAGAAAACCTGCTCCTTTAGCAAGTGCGCTCTCCAAAATAGTAATGCTGACATTAACGGTAGCGTGGACTTCATCAATGCTCATCACAACAAGTGAAGAGACCAGTAGGTATAGCCAACCAGCTGTCATCATTCTTTTTCTTTACATGCAAAATATTGAAATATTTTTGTAAGTTGAAGCACTAATATTTGTATGTGTATACATATCATAAAAAGAAGAAATTGAAAATAAGAAGACGAAAGAAAAGTGTGAAAAAAAAAAAAAAAAAAAAAGCTTTGTATGCCATTAGTTATAACATGTTTTTCTAGATATGAAATTTTTCTAGAAGTTTTAAGTTGGAAAATAGAGGATCAATTTATGTACAAAACCATGACCATGACGTATCCAAAATCTGATTAGTAAATAAAGGTGATTTAAAAACATAAAATAAATTCTTTATTTGTAGAAGAGGGGTTTGAGAAAATTGAAATCCAAGAAACATGAATTTATTAAGTCTAGAGATACCGAAGAACATTGTTATAGTACTGAGAGAAAAAGAGAAACCATGAAACACATACATGCTTGATACTCATATAAGATCTACATGCATCCTAACCACATAAATCATGAAATTTAAAAATTAGAAAGATGAAATTGAAACAGTATCCAAATGCATGTAAATTTGAAACCTTAGCTAGCTTGTTTGGAGAAAATGTGTATTTGCCGGAGAGAAGAATGCTTTCTGTTAAGCTTACACGAATTCCCAATTAATATCGCTCTTCAAACTCAGCCTACTTCTTTAGTGTGAATCAATATATCCTCATACCATGTATATATATAGACACCCAACCCTCTTACACATATTATTGAGAGAGAGAGAGAGAGAGAGAGGTTTTCCCCAATATGAAGGAAGCGTGAAAATGTGGGGTGTGTTATTTTCAGCTCTGCACTCTAAAGTAATTACCAAAAACTGCAATCACTATTCTGCAATTACCCAACTATTTCAACATATGAGTTAATGCAAAGCTAAATATAGATCAAGAAAAATGTAGACTACATGTATAGTGATGGGTTTTATTTCTATATTAAACATCGCTTTTTATCAATAAAAATTATTATTGATCTAGAATCTGAAACACCCCTTTTTACGTAGTAGTGCATTAATTATCTATCAGGGACATTGCATGTGAATCGAGTCTAGTCAAAGACGCAATGCGCATACTCTTCTTTAAAGACGTACAAGGAGAAAATATTGAGACTCAAACTCGTTAATAGTGATCTGATCAGTTTGGAAAAATGTTATAGTATCCAAATTATATGTTACCATAATGGGAATAAGTTAAATAGTGACTCGATCTTATATCGACCGTCTCTTTTGTCTTTGGTGTGTGGAAATAATCCGACCCACAACCAAAAGCTATTAACAGCAGCCCATCAAGAAATAATATTTGAGCCCAAAGACAGAAAAATTATGGCCCAATAATTTTGGCCCAACATACTCGGAAACCAGAAATTTGTTTGATCCAAGATTAGAATTTCGGCCCAACTAGAAACCCCAGAAAAGTTAACGCCGCCGTCAAATTCCGGCAAGTACGAGTATCCGGTAGCAGCTGCTGGATCTGAAATAGGTTGTTGACTTATATTATACTCCCTCCATCCCAAGATAACTTTCATATGTAGTGTGACACACACTTTAAGAAAAAAGAGTAATGATTGAAGTTTTGAGGGATAAATTTGTAAACTTTTATGTATAAAGTAAAAAAAAAAATTTTTTTAGGATGTGTGTATGTGAGAGTAAAAGTAATGACATTTGTGTAAATTAGTGAAAATTGTGAGGGTCAAGTTTATAAAAGAGTTTCCATTTTAAGGGTGTGAAAGTTAAGATGGGACGTCTGATTCGGGTGATTTTTGCATGATTTTATTGTGGTTTAATTACTTATTTTTGATCTATTTTATGAACAATTTCACCCTAATTAGTGTGATTGTGAGCTTAACGGTTGTGGAAGGTATTATGCTTGTTTTGTAGGCTTTTGATCGTATTTTATGCAAAGAACAAGCCTTTCACCAAAATTGAGTTCGATGTTTGAGGCGATTTTGGAGAAATTTTTCAGGGAAATTAACGTCTTCAAATCAAACGAGCAATTGTTTGGGTAGAAAGAGGACCGAGAGAGCTTTGCAACGCAAAAAGAATGAGGTCAATCGGAGTTCGTATGAAGGAGATACGGTCGAACGAAGTTGAGACGGCGAAAAACACCACAATCGCATACACCCTTCATATTGGCGCATACACCCAAAGCAATACATCCAACTGCACCCACGAATTTAATAAGTACACCCACCTTCGTCCTCAGCAGGTCTGCCCCCATCGCGCAATCCCAGAAACTGCAACAACCACAAATCACAAACAACCACCACAAATCCACCGTCTACCACTCACCTACTCTCGCCGTCAACCACCAAACACCCACCACAATCACCGCCGATGCCATATTCACAGATCCGACGCCTCCTCGCCGCCGGCCACCACCTCTCGTCGCTGCCATCACCACTGCCTTATCTTCGCCGCCATCACTCCGTCCAGAATCGCTAAACCACCACCGCGACGCCCAGCAGCGCCGCCGTCGCCCTTAAATTTCGCAGCAACCGCGACTCGAACCAACCTCTACTCCTCGAACCAGTTTCTCCGCCTCGGTTCGAGACGCAGCCGCTCGCTCGAGTCGAGCCGCATGCCTCAAGTCGAGCGGAATTTGCAGCAAAAGCAAAGCGCGACAACGTTTTCTCTGTCCAGCGTGTTTTGATCCTTTTCACACAGCCAATCATCGCGTGCCACGTGGAGGGAATAGGCTTACACCTTATAGCTCAATTTTTCATCAGATTAAGGGAGGAGGATAGCAGCGAAAAGAAAAAAATTCACCCACACACACTCACATTCACACACACTTGAAGGTGTTTTGTGCCTTCTCCCTCAAGTTTCATTATTTTGGAGTAAGAAAATATGTTTTGAGCTCGGATTTGCATAGATTTTCATCCCCAAGAGACTAAGCTTCTTTTTTTTTTCCCTTCTTTTATTTCATTTTTAATCCTTTATTTTGTAATAGTTTGATTATGTAGGAATTTTCCTAGAATCATTTTGGTTCTAGGGATTGTGATTCCTAAATTGATATTTATGGTTTAATTCTTCTTTTATTTGGTATTTGTTGGTGATTATTGTTTATGTGTTCAAATTATCATTTATTATAAGCATGCTTTTATTGGCCATGATTGTGTGCTTTACTTATTATTGATTGGGTTTAATTGAGAAATTGGATCCAACAATTGACCTTGTACACATAACTCATTAATTGTCGCTTGAGAAAGGATTAATTAGTGGGAAGGTATTGAGAGTCTTAGGGGTTTATTGGGTTGATTATGCTAGTAGGGTAGAGATGCATGCTAGTTTAATTTTCCTTTGAGTTGATTGGATTTAATGAATCATTCGAACTCTTGCTTAGCGACCCACCTTACAAAATCATCACTAATACCATTTGAATTTAGTGTTCTACCATAGATGGATATTTAGGTGTAGCAACTCCCTAGGACCACCTTTTCATTTATTGTTTATTTGTTTTAGCTTGTTGTTGGGTTGGACTATTTTTATTTGCTTTCTTAGTGGCAATTTTTAGATAGCATTTAGATTTAGTCTTAGTTTTTAGAATCGATCGTGTCTAGATAGAATCGGGCCAACGCACATCACTTTTTCACTAACCCTTCCCTGTGGGATCGACTCGTACTTCTTGCACTAGGATAGACACCGTACACTTGTGGTTGATTATTTTATGTGTTGAAAAAATACGGAACAAGTTTATGAACGTCCCAAAAAGGAAAGTACGAAAGTTATCTTGTGACGGAGGGAGTATGTTATTCTATTTACATGCTTAATAAACAAACACTAGGTCTTGTATGGTGCGTCATGCACTCGGTTACATTTTAATTTTAATAGTATTTGTTGGTTTTGTTGGACATAATTAGTTGACTAGCTTTAGTTAATAATATTTGTTGCATTAGGGGTGCACTTGAAACTTACTCATAAACAATTTAGTTAGTTTCAAATATGAACCGTTTCACCCGACACAACTTGAAACGTAATTTCGAGTTCAGACTTCAATTAGAGAAATAGCCGCGCATCTTGACTTGGTTTATTAATTTATTAGGGTTCTTAATTAAATTAACGTAGAAGTTTCAACTGAACTCTTTAAAATGAGTTGTAACAAAATAATGAAATTAATTCAAGTACTTAATGAGATCATTCAATATATAGCATCTCAACAAATCAATTACACAAAGAGAAATTTATAAGAAGTCGTGATGATTTTGAACATGATTTCAAAATTGAAGACCACTTTTGATATTGCAATTTTATTTTTAATTATAAGTGGGGCGACGGTGTGTGAATCAGAAAATTGGGAATTAGAGGCATCCACGTCAGCACCAGTTGACTGCACCAAAGCGTATTCAGAAGACTGTAAGAATGAATTTATTGAGATCTTATGCCGTAAAGATAGGGGTCCAGAATTTCCATCGGGGGTTGTTGTTCAGAAGTTATAGATGCAATGGGGTTGTGTTTGGACGTATTTATAAACCAAAGCTACGTTCGCTGCAAAGAGGAAGCGCCTCTTATTCAAGAGAGGGCTATCCTAAAGGTGCTGGTCTATTGCAGTGGTTAGCATAGCATGTCTCTCCAAAATTTAAAAATATATAATGAGATGGAGTTTTAATAAATTACGGGAACAATTACGAATTATATCGTGTAATCTAGCTGTGAATAATAAATTAATTAAGCAGGATAATCAAACTCACAAAGTTAATAAACATCCAACGCATCACATAAACCAAATAACGAAGAAATCAAGATAGAGTAAGAAAAAAATTACTAATTAAAAGAGTCTCAAATCATTTAGGACTCAACATGGCTGCCGAAGTCCAAAACTCACGTCTTTTCCCAATCTAAAACTTGTCTTCCAACTTCACGAACAAATTAAAGGAGATATAAATAGGCATAGAAAATCTTTATAGATCGGGCCTTCAACCTCCTCTGAAGAAATGATCTAATCTCCAAATGAATTCAAACATATTCTTAATTTTCTGTGAAGAATTTAATTTCCAAGAATATCTTAAAAGTTGTCGCCCAAATCTCTCGTATGAAGATATAAAAAGTCATGGACCTCAAATAATGGGCCTGATTTTAGTAAGTCTGTTGTTTTCTCTAAAACTGAGGGGGTCAGTGTTGTTCTTTTTTTTTTTTTTTTTGAATTTGGCCCAATTGCTTACACCCATGTATCTGCACATTAGGCTTGATTCAAACTCCATTAAAATACTCCAAAATAACCTGAAATCCAAGAAAAATAAAACATCATAGTAATTGAAGGCCAAATAATTTTAAGTCTGAAATATAAAAGTGTAGCTAAATATTGATCACAAAATAATTTTTTTTTTTTTTTGAAACAACAAAATAATTATTTTAAGCACATAATTTATTCACAAATTCCCACTTATCAAACACACATGTATTAAGGGTAAATATGTTTTTTGTCCTTTAACTTGTACCAATTTTGATTTTGTCCCCTAGTATTTCGACTTTGAAATTATCTCTATGTTTAAAAAAATCAGTATTGTTGTCCCTTTTATCGGCTAACAGAGGGAATCACTCTGGTAATAAGCAATCTATCAGTTACATTCGATTTATTTTTGGAAAAAATTTAAAGTGTGGCATCAACTTAGAAGAAACGAACGATTAGAAGATATTTTTTTACCCAGAACACGTACGTCTTTGGGATTTAGGGATTTTGAGTTTAGAGAAAATCTCTTATTTTTAGAACCGATTATTATTCTTAAAGAAAAATGTGTTTTTGTATTAAAAATTGGGTCGTCCACTTTTTCCACGTTGATGTCATGTTTAATTTTCTTTTTAAAAAATAAAAATAAATGACATGTTAGTTTTTGTCGGATGGTTTACCTCCCTTATACTCCCTCCTCCCTCCGTCCCATATAAGCTTTCATAGGAGGGAGTGTACACACTTTAAGAAAAATCAGTAATGATTAGGGTTACAAGATAATTTTGTAAACTTTTATGTATAAAGTAAAATAATTTATTGGGTTTGTGTGTATTGTGAATCAAAAAGTAATGACATTTGTGTAAATTAGTGAAAATTGTGAGGGTGGAATTTATAAAGGATTTCTCATTTTAAAGGTGTGAAATTTATATTGGGACAGATGAAAAAAGTAAGTGTGAAACTTATATTAGTCAAAAATAGTAATGCTGACATCAACGGTAGCGTGGACTTCATCAATGCTCATCACAACAAGTGAAGAGACCAGTAGGTATAGCCAACCAGCTGTCATCATTCTTTTTCTTTACATGCAAAATATTGAAATATTTTTGTAAGGGTTAATTGCACATATCGTCCTGTAAGAAATTTTTCATTTCAAATTTGGTCCTTTTATTTGGAAATGGTCCTTGTAAAGGACTATATGTGCATGTAAAAGGACCATTTCCAAATATAAGGACCAAATTTGAAATGAAAAATTTCTTACAGGACGATATGTGCAATTAACCCATTTTTGTAAGGTGAAGCACTAATATTTGTGTGTGTATACATATCATAAAAGAAGAAATTGAAAATAAAAAGACTGAAGTGAAAAAAAAAAAAATGCTTTATATACCATTAATTATTAACATGTTTTTCTAGATATGAAATTATTAACATGCCAAGGTAACTGTGAATCAAATCCAGTGAGAAAACTCTGTAACAAGAAAAAGAATGTTCTAAAAAGTAAACCTGGAAAATTTAATGTTCAATTCTCTTGAAAGAAAATCATTGCCTCAAGTTAAATGTCAAGAGATTCTTACATAATACTGTATATATAAATTGTTTATATACTTATTACAATTTAATTTTATTGCATATTACCATTGATTCATCAATCTTTAACCCTGGAACAAAAATTCCAAATTTGTTGAGCCTTCTCATCAAACATATTTGGATCTCCAAATTTTAAACAAAGGGTGTCGTTCCTGAAGCTTGCTAAAGTTGCATTGAAGAAGCAATCTTTCCCAACTTGATTTTAGGTTACGACAGTAATCTGAATAAAAATCTGACTCATCAAAAGCATCTGTACTGCATATTGCATCAATAACAGATGTATAAGTTCCTTCTAAATATTTTTGTTCACATCCTTCTGGTATCACAGGTACAGTATTTCCAAATTCATCTGCATAAAATTTAATTGCTACAATTGTTTCCCTAAACATTACTAGCAAAACTATAGTATTGAGCATTGTTCGACATTGAGAAATCATATCGAAAATTTTAATTGGTGATATATATGTCATATATTCATTTTTTAATAACTAATTAGTGAAATATATACTATTCAGAATTGATTATGTTACAACTCGATCGGTTTAGAGATTTGGATTGAAAACATTTAAGATAATCTTACGTTGATAAATTAATCATTAATATTTCATATTAAAATGCAACTTAAATGACATGATCTCATTAATTAATCACTAAATTTTCTGAAATATACATTTTTATCAATTCTCTGAATTAATTATTTATTTTACCATGTTAAACAGAAAGTGAACGTAAAACTGCAGAACTATTCTATCATAGATATACAAATGAATAAACTGCAAAAGAAGTGATCAAATTATAGAGACAATGTTATCACGGACGGATTTTTGGGGGCGGTCACCCCTTTGGATTTAAAATTTTCTACTATATATGTATATTTTTTTATTTATATATTAAATTCATACAATATTTTGTCATTCAAATTATAAAATTTTCCTCCTCTTATATTATGACATATTTCGCCCCATTGGAATGAATCTTGAAATGATGAGGCTCTTTCTAATTAAAATCTGAATTCGAATTAATACATGTTACAAGATATGTTATGTGGATCACTTCATATTTAAAACCAACTATTTTGATTATTAAGCATGTTAATAGAATAGCATATAAGTCAATATATCCAACGGATCCAATGCATTAATTATAATTAACATAGCCAAATTCATAGTCGGATACATCTAGTGTTACAATAACTACTTGATTATATCTAAAATTATATAATTAGGATCCGGACAATCAATGCAGAGTAGCACGGCATTTTTGGAAAAAACTCGGTTCATCTAAGGGACTAGTACAATTCAATGGTCTGTCATTATGTGTATCTATCTCTTGAAAAGAGTTTCGTCGAAGTACCAATCGCCAACAGCTTGTCCAATTGTCTGCAAATTAAAAATTATTGTGTCATATAATAAATATGAACAGCTATCTAATAAGATCTTTTATAATTTTACAAAAGAGTTGTATAGTGATATAAATACCAATGCAATTTTATTTCACAAGATGAATCACTAACGAAACCACTAGGCATAAATTTTTCTTTCAATATGAGAAATGCTAAATACTAAGTAGTGAACTTACTTTATTTGCAAGTACATTTCCAACCAGAGATGAGGATGTCCACCCATCCTTAGATCCAACTATGTGGGTATGACGAAAGCAAGAGTGAACAAACATCCCTCTACTTGAAGACTTATCAAGTTTCATCAGAGTTTCGATGAAAGCTCTACCAAAATCTGAAATCAAGCATGAATATAATAATGATGCTAAATGTTTTCTTAAAGATCATTTGTTTGAAAATTGAAAGTTGAAAATTCTTGCAGGAATAATTACATATTCGTTGATTGTACGGACATATGACCTATTTACTCTAACACTACATTGTTTTCTTCATTTTATTACTATTTTATTTTCCATGTTTTGCGATGTCTTTTCCATCTTACATATGACCAGAAAAATTAATTTGGAGTACCTTTCAATAAACTTGCTTGAGTTGCGTTGCAGAGTCCTAAGTTGACGATGCAAGGTTTATATTCGTAAGTATAATAAATACCCTTAAAAAGTTCTCCTCAACCTAAAACAAATTAAAAGAAAAACATGTGATGTTAGTTAAAAAAAAAAGTATGCGCGACATAGAATAATAATATTGTATTACTTAAAAGTTAAAATTGACCAATAATTCTAACAGAACTATAATACATGACTCTCATATTATGTACATATTATCAAATAATGGATTAATTTTGAATTTCTAGAAGAACAATTTTACCTGATATGAATCAAAAGCTGATTCAATTAAAAAGAGCGGCGTCTGAATATCCCCAACCAAATACTCGGGAAAAAGACACTGACAGATTAAGAATGAACATAAATATATAGAAGTTAGCAACAATTAATCTGATGTGACAAAAGAAAATAATGTAATTATCTATATACACATATATATATGCAACTCCTCACCAAATTCGGATTTCTTTTGACGTGCATGTAGTAGGCAGAGTATTGGCTAATTTCTGCATGTAGTGTACATTAATATAAAAATATATTAAAAATAGTACTATGAGTAGACTATATTTTTGTATATAAAGAAGTGTAGAATATAGTTAAAGAAATCAAATACATGTGTTTCAACCACACTTTGACCAAATTTGACATCTCTTTGGATGATACCAGGGAGGCCCTCTCTGTGAGTAAAACAAAGGAAAACGAATTAATATATTTTTGATTGTGCATGCAAATTATAACTTATATTTATACATATATGTATTACCCACGAATGAAAAAACCGGAATCAGAAATGCATTTGACTTGGCTCGTATTGGATAGGAATGATCGAAATAAATCACAATGCAAAATAGTGGCTAACCCGCCTGCCGAGCTACCCGATAATATAGCCTATATATGTACAATACAATAATTAATATCAAGAATCAGCGCATCGAGTATATAAACATATATTTATAATTTATTGAAATTAACCACACATTTTGAGCATCTCCCATTCCTTTTGATATCATCTCATCAATTGTAGCGTTAAATATCCTTGCTCCTCTTAAAGTAATGTTGAAATTCTGAAAGTGCATCAGTTAAAAATAACAATTTAGTTGACTTGGTTTATTAATTTATTAGGGTTCTTAATTAAATTAAAGTAGAAGTTTCAACTGAACTCTTTAAAATGAGTTGTAACAAAATAATGAAATTAATTCAAGTACTTAATGAGATCATTCCATATATAGCATCTCAACAAATCAATTACACAAAAGAGAAATTTATTAGAAGTCGTGATGATTTTGAACATGATTTCAAAATTGAAGACCACTTTTGATATTGCAATTTTATTTTTAATTATAAGTGGGGCGACGGTGTGTGAATCAGAAAATTGGGAATTAGAGGCATCCACGTCAGCACCAGTTGACTGCACCAAAGCGTATTCAGAAGACTGTAAGAATGAATTTATTGAGATCTTATGCCGTAAAGATACGGGTCCAGAATTTCCATCGTGGGGTTGTTGTCCAGAAGTTATAGATGCAAATGGGTTGTGTATGGACGTATTTATAAACCAAAGCTACGTTCGCTGCAAAGAGGAAGCGCCTCTTATTCAAGAGAGGGCTATCCTAAAGGTGCTGGTCTATTGCAGTGGTTAGCATAGCATAGCATGTCACTCCAAAATTTTAATAATATATACTGAGATGGAGTTTTTAATGAATTACGGATTACACAAATATAACAATTACGGATTATATCATGCATGTAATCTAGCTATGAATAATAAATTAATTAAGCAGGATAATCGAACTCACAAAATTAATAAACATTCAATGCATCACATAAACCAAATATCGAAGAAATCAAGATAGAGTAAGAAAAAAATTACTACTAATTAAAAGAGTCTCAAATCATTAAATAATTTTTATATTCACATCCTTTTGGTATCACAGGTTCAACATTTCCAAATGAATCTATATAGAATTCGTATGCTACAATAGAACCATCAGTTTGCATAACAATTTCACAACAATCAAAGGATGGAAATTGCGTACCCTGCAGTTGACCATTACGGCATATATTAATTAACCAAGTCATGATGTGGCTAGCTCTTCCTAAATGAAATATCCGAATTCGAATTCATGTTACAAGCTGCATGTGTTGTGTGGATCATTCATATTTAAAAACAATTACATAAATAGAATAGCATATATTTAAGTCAATATAATATTGTATATCCAACGGATCCAATGTATTAAAACATAGCCAAATTCATAGTCGGATATCCTTTAGATTAATATGTGAATTTGTTTATAACATCTGGCGTTACAATAACTATTTAAAATCATATAACTTAAAGATCTGCACGATCATGTAGAGTAGCACGACACTTCTGAAAAAAACTCGGGTCACCTAAGGGACTAGTACAATTCAATGGTCTTTCATTATGTGTATCTATCTCATCAAAAGAGTTTCGGTCGAAATACCAGTCGCCAACAGCCTGTCCAATTGTCTGCAAATTGAAAATTTTTGCATCATATATATAATAAAAATGAACATATATCTAATAAGATCATGTACAATTTTAAAAAGATAAATACAGTGTATACTGAAATCAATACCAAAGCAATTCTACTTCACAAGACGAATCATCAAGGAAACAAGACTAGGCATTAATTCTTTCATTCGATATGAGAAATGCTTACTTTATTTGCAAGTATATTGCCCACAAGAGACGAGCATGTCCACCCATCCCTAGCTCCAACTATGTGGGTATGACGGAAGCAAGAGTGAACAAACATCCCTCTATTTGAAGACTTAACAAGTTTCAGCAAAGTCTCAATGAAAGTTCTCCCAAAATCTGAAATCAAGCATGAATATAATAATGATGTTAATTTTTTTCTTAAAGATCATTTCTTTGTCAATTGAAAGTTGAAAATTCTTGCAGTAATAATATGAATCTCACAAACATCTTTCATATTTTCATGTCTTCTTTATGATTTTTGTTGCAGAACAATTTAACTTGACCTAATTACATACGCGTTGATTTACGGACATGTGACATTTCAACTCTAACACTACGTTGTTTTCTTCATTTTATTAACTATTTTATTTTTTATATTTTGTAATATCTTTTCCATCTTATATATGACCAAAAAATTAATTCGGAGTACTTACCTTTCAATATACTTGCTTGAGTTGCGTTGCAGAGTGCTAAGTTGAGGATGCAAGGTTTATATTGGTAAGTAAAATAAATACCCTTAAATATGTTCTCCTCAACCTAAGACAAATTAAAAAAAAAGTGATTTTAGTAAAAAAAAACAAAAAGTAAGCGCGCAAATAAAAATTATTATCTCAATGTTACTTAAAAGTTAAAATTGACCAAGATTTCTAACAGACTCATAATGGATAATGCATGATCTCATATAAAGTATTATCAAATAATGGATTATTGAATATCCTCATGGGAAGAATAATTTACCTGATATGAATCAAAAGCTGATTCAATTAAAAAGAGTGGTGTCTGAATGTCCCCAACCAAATACTCGGGGAAAAGACACTGAAAAATTAATAATGAACATAAATAAATGTTAGCAATATTTAACCTGATGTAGCTCAGAGAAAATAATGTAATATATATATATATGCAACTCCTCACCAAATTTGGATTTCTTTTGATGTGCATGCAATAGGCAGAGTATTGGCTAACTTCTGCATGTTGTACACATTAATATAAAAATATATTTTAAATAGTACTATAGTTATATAGACGATATTTTTGTATTATATATAAAAAAGTGTAGAAAAAGTTGTAGAAATCAAATACATGTGTTTCAACCACCGATCGACTGAAATTAACTTCTCTACGATCGATAGCAGGGAGACCCTCTCTGTGAGTAAAACAAGGAAAATTAATTAAATATATTTTGGATTGTACATGCAAATTATAACATATATTTGTATGCATATTGATTGTGAGAATTACCCACGAATGAAAAAACCGGAATCAGAAATGCATTTGAGTCGGCTCGTATTGGGTAGGAATGATTTAAATAAATCACAATGCAAAATGGTGGCTAACCCACCTGCCGAGCTACCCGATAATATTGCCTATATATGTACAATACAATAATATCATGAATCAGCGCATCAAGTATATAAAAATATATTAATAATTTATTGAAATTAACCACACATTTTGGGCATCTCCCATTCCTTTTGCTATCATCTCATCAATCGTAGCGTTAAATATCCTTGCTCCTCTTAAAGTAATGTTGAATTTCTGAAAGTGCATCAATTAAAAATAACAATTTAGTTAATGCATGTAGCTTTAATATTATATATATATATATATATATTTTGGGACTTACCGGATCAACTTCTTCAACATTAGACTGAAATGATGAGCCATCACAATAATGAACATAAACTTTATGCCAATTGCAAAAGTCTGAAATCAATAAACAAAAAAGTATATTATTTTTCGTTATTAATATATAAATGTAATAAGTATTAGTAATTGAGTTTATAAATTATTTACCTGGATTAAGGGTGCAGTCATCATCCAGTAGTCCTGAGAAGGGTATAGTTGTCTTCCTTTCCGCTCGACTACTTCCTAAATATGAAAAGGATCTCCCTGAGCATGTTATATTTGAATTACACCAACCACCACCCTGATTCACAATTCAACCTTCTTTATTAATGTAAAGCACGAAACATTAATACTATGTTACAGAATTTAATTACCTCCAGAAAAACAATCCAGTTCGTAGCTCCATTTCCAGATCCCTCGAAGTAATAGTAAGCGGGTGGAGTCCCATCCAAGCACACTATTGACAAATAAAAGATTTGTAAATATATATACAAAATAATTACTTAAAGTAGATATATGAATTGGTTTATTAAAAAAGAAGAAAACCTGCTCCTTTAGCAAGTGCGCTCTCCAAAATAGTAATGCTGACATTAACGGTAGCGTGGACTTCATCAATGCTCATTACAACAAGTGAAGAGACCAGTAGGTATAGCCAACCAGCTGTCATCATTCTTTTTCTTTACATGCAAAATATTGAAATATTTTTGTAAGGTGAAGCACTAATATTTGTGTGTGTATACATATCATAAAAGAAGAAATTGAAAATAAGAAGACGAAAGAAAAGTGTGAAAAAAAAAAAGCTTTATATACCATTAGTTATAACATGTTTTTCTAGATATGAAATTTTTCTGATTAGTAAATAAAGGTGATATAAAAATATAAAATGAATTCTTTATTTGTAGAAGAGGGGTTTGAGAAAATTGAAATCCAAGAAACATGAATTTATTAAGTCTAGAGATACCGAAGAACATTGTTATAGTACTGAGAGAAAAAGAGAAACCATGAAACACATACATGCTTGATACTCGTATAAGATCTACATGCATCCTTAACCACATAAATCTTGAAATTTAAAAATTAGAAAGATGAAATTGAAACAGTATCCAAATGCATGTAAATTTGAAACCTTAGCTTGTTTGGAGAAAATGTGTATTTGCCGGAGAGAAGAATGCTTTCTGTTAAGCTTACACGAATTCCCAATTAATATCGCTCTTCAAACTCAGCCTACTTCTTTAGTGTGAATCAATATATCCTCATACCATGTATATATATAGACACCCAACCCTCTTACACATATTATTGAGAGAGAGAGAGGTTTTCCCCAATATGAAGGAAGCGTGAAAATGTGGGGTGTGTTATTTTCAGCTCTGCACTCTAAAGTAATTACCAAAAACTGCAATCACCATTCTGCAATTACCCAACTATTTCAACATATGAGTTAATGCAAAGCTAAATATAGATCAAGAAAAATATAGACTACATATATAGTGATGGGTTTTATTTCTAAATTAAACATCGCTTTTTATCAATAAAAATATTATTGATCTAGAATCTGAAACACCCCTTTTACGTAGTAGTGCATTAATTATCTATCAGGGACATTGCATGTGAATCGAGTCGAGTCAAAGACGCAATGCACATATTGTTCTTTAAAGACGTACAGCAAGACAATATTGAGACTCAAACTCGTTAATTGTGATCTGATCAGTTTGGAAAAATGTTATAGTATCCAAATTATATGTTAACATAATGGGAATAAGTTAAATAGTGACTCGGTTTCATGCATGAGACCGTCTCATATAAGTTTTTGTCTTTGGTGTGTGGAAATAACCTGACCCAAAACCAAAAGCTATTAACAGCAGCCCATCAAAAATAATATTTGAGCCCAAAGACAGAAAAATTCAGTTCAACGTGGTCAAAATTATAGCCCAATAAATTCGGCCCAACTAGAAACCCCGGAAAAGTTAACGCCGCATCATGACTTAGTTTATTAATTTACTAGCTAGGGTTCTTAATTAAATTGAAGTACAGGTTTCAACCGCAATCTTTAAAAAGAGTTGTAACAACAAAATGAAATTAATTCCCGTAGTTAATGATTTCACAAATAGTCAATTTCACAAAAGAGAAATTTATAAGAAGTCGTAATTTTTACCATGATTTCAAAATTGAAGACCATATTTGAGATTGCAATTTTATTTTTAATTATAAGTGGGGTGTGAATCAGAAAATTTGGATTTAGAGGCATCCACGTCAGCACCAGTTGACTGCGCCGGAGTGTATTCAGAAGAATGTAAGAATGAATTTATTGATATCATATGCAATAAAGATATGAGTCCAGAATTTCCATCGTGGGGTTGTTGTCCAGAAGTTATAGATGCAAATGGGTTGTGTATGGACGTATTTATAAACCAAAGCTACGTTCGCTGCAAAGAGGAAGCGCCTTTTATTTATGGGAGGGCTATTGATAAGGTGTTGGTCTATTGCAGTGGTTAATTATTTTAAATCCAGGACATAATTATACACTGATAAAAATATTAAAATGAAAATCACTTGTTAACATTATACAAGATATAAATTAAAAGTTGGTAAAATTTAAAATTTAAATGGCCAGAATTGATAGCACCAAGAGGGCAAAACTAGAGCAGTACTCGTTCTTTACGTTTTAACATAAATAGAATTGGAAATTTGGAATACCTCAAGTTTCCACAGGCATTTATTTTAACATAAATAGAATTGGAAATTTGGAATACCTCAAGTTTCCAGAGGCATTTATGAAGGGGATTTAACTTTTACAGATACATGAATATGGTTCAAATCTTTTAATTTTCTTTTTCACAGATACTGATGACAGATACATGAATATGGTTCAAATCTTTTAACAAATAACAAGTTAAATTGTTCTGCAACAAAAATCATAAAGAAGACATGAAAATATGAAAGATGTTTGTGAGATTCAAATTATTACTGCAAGAATTTTCAACTTTCAATTGACAAACAAATGATCTTTAAGAAAAAAATTAACATCGATCATTATTATATTCATGCTTGATTTCAGATTTTGGGAGAACTTTCATCGAGACTTTGATGAAACTTGTTAAGTCTCCAAGTAGAGACTTTGATGAAACTTGTTAAGTCTCCAAGTAGAGGGATGTTTGTTCACTCCTGTTTTCGTCATACCCACATAGTTGGATCTAGGGAGGGGTGGACATGTTCATCTCTTGTGGGCAATATACTTGCAAATAAAGTAAGCATTTCTCATATCGAATGAAAGAATTCATGCCTAGTCTTGTTTCCTTGATGATTCGTCTTGTGAAATATATAGAATTGCTTTGGCATTGATTTCACTATATATATACTGTATTTCTCTTTTTAAAATTGTAAATGATCTTATTAGATATATGTTCATATTTATTATATATATGATGCAAAAAATTTCAATTTGCAGACAATTGGACAGGCTATTGGTGACTGGTATTTCGACCGAAACTCTTTTGATGAGATAGATACACATAATGAAAGACCATTGAATTGTACTAGTCCCTTAGGTGACCCGAGTTTTTTTCAAAAGTGTCGTGCTACTCTACATTGATCATGCAGATCTTTAAGTTATATGATTTTAAATATAATCAAATAGTTATTAATGTAAACTGATGGTTCTATTGCACAAATTATCGTGGAAGGATTTTTTTAATTTTTTGACTCACAATTTGACAAGTATATACAAGAATGGCTTATTAGGCCGTCGGTCCAACAAAAAGGTACAAGCGAACAACATCTTTAAACAAAATGCTACTAACAGCAGCCCATCAAGAATTAATATTTCGGTCCAACAAAATCCACAAAACAGGAACAACACTGACCCCCTTAGTTTTAGGAAAACAACAGACTTACGAAAATCAAGCCCATTATTTGAGTTCCATGACTTTTATGGAGAATAAAAGTTTTTGGTCCCATAACTTGTTGGGTCTCCAGTTTTGGTCCCAAAAGTTATCTTCCCAATTTTGGTCTCATAACTTTTGAATTTGTCCAATTTTGGTTCTATTTTCACCGGAAAATCTAAAACGACGTCGTTTTGGTCTCGTGACATGGGAATTTGTCCAATTTCGGTCCCATAACTTTTGAATTTTTCCAATTTCGATCCCAATTTTTGTCGGCACGCGCATGTCACATGACAAAAACGACGCTGCTTTAGATTTTTCGACGAAAATTGGACCAGAATTGGACGAATTCAAAAGTTATGGGACTAAAATTGGGCAGACAACTTTTTGGATCAAAACTGGAGACCTAATAAGTTATGGGACCAAATTTATTTTTTTCTCCTTTATATTATATGAAGAAAAAAATTGAAAATTTATGTGGCAGCACCTTTCATTTGAAAAATCTTACATTCTCATTTAAAATTAATTGAATTTTCAATCTCAATCCTACATTTTCTATAATTAATAAATTTGATCACTAAGTTTAAAAATACAAAATATAACGGGACTGTATCACATTGAGATAATAATATTTCATTATAATTAATATGTATCACATTGAGATAATAATATTTTTGTCAAAATACATAATATCAGTCATTTATTTTTTCAAGAAATTACAGTCCAAACCGCGCACTCTCCTTTAGGTCTAAATGTCTAATCAAAAATTAATATCAATTTTTTCACTTTTTACTTTCAAAACAAAATAAATGTTTAAAATATTTAATCTAGAATTTTTTTTTTTCAATCCTTCATAATATACTCGGAATTATAACGGTGTACAGTCCTAATTCATGACACACTAATGTATTTTCTTTTTGTCCATATTTAACGAAATGGTGATTATTTTTTCTCTCTTCTTTTCGACGTTTTTAGATATAACCAAATTCGCCGTCTTCACTTGCCCCCTTCTCGATTTCATATGTGTTTAGTTAAAAGATGTGAGTTAAAGAAATTTAATATAAATGGATTAATTTCACGTCTTCTATAAGTTTGAATTTATAGATGAGAGAATTTTTTTCATTATATTAGAGTTATACAAGTTCAAATAGGTATTTTTATATGAGATGAAATTATTTCATGAAAATTTCTAAGTATAATCCATCATTTTCCACATAAAACATACATATGTAGGCTAGGTATATTGTAGTTATGGTCTCATAAGAATTTGTTCATTACACTTTTGGTACCATATTCAAAATGATCATTTTGTATATATTTTAATTGCAAAATGATCCACAAAAATCATTTTTGTAACAAAAGGGACTATATTGCTAAAAAAAAAAAGGACCATTTTCATGAGGGTCTATTCTCATGGGACCATTTCTACAATTTTCCCTCTATAGACTTTAGCAATTGAAATTATTTCGTCTTATTCTTTTTAATTTTAAAATTTCATAAATTCACTAAAACAAATCATGAAATGTTAAAATATATAAATGTTATATTATTTTTAATCCAGGACATTATTACACTGATAAAAAATATTAAAATAAAAATTACTTGTTAACAAAAGATACATGATATAATTAATTACAAGTGTGTAAAATTTAAAAGTTAAATGGCCAGAAATGATAGCACCAAGAGGGAAATAGAATTGGAAATTTGGAATACCTCAAGTTTCCAGAGGCATTTATGAAGGGGATTTAACTTTTACAGATACATGAATATGGTTCAAATCTTTTAATTTTCTTTTTCAAAATAGAAAATACAGGTAAATATCAGGCCTCATTAATATCTGTGAATAAAAACTCTATGAGGAAACTCATTAACAGGGATAATAGTATAAAAAAGAGTTTTTATCAATCCAAGTCCTGAAAGATATATTAATTATCAATTCGGGACCTAAAAGATAACATTTATCAATCCGGGACCTGAAAGATGTTTATATTAAGAGATTTTATCAATTCGGGACCTGAAAGATCGGACAATTATCAATTCGGGACCTTAATTTCAGGTCTTGGATTGATAAAATCACTTAATATAAACATCTTTCAGAGCCCGGATTGATAAATTTTATCTTTCAGGCCCCGAATTGATAATTAACATATCTTTCGGGACTTGTACCGACAAAAATCCTAAAAAAACTGGAAATTTTAGAGCTCAAATCTCTTGAAAGAAAATTACTGCCACAATTTAAATGTCAAACAATTTTTACATAATATTATAGAAATTGTTGTTACAATTTTTATTGCATATTACTAGTGATTCCTCATTCTTTAATTAACCGTCGAACAAAAATTCCAAATTTGTTGAGCCTTCTCATCAACCACATTTGGATCTATATAAATGAAACAAAAGATGGTAGTGTTTTTCGTGATGCTTGCTACCGTTGCATTGAAGAAACAATCTTTCCCAACTTGATTTTTAGGTTACGGCAGATATCTGGATGCAGACGTTCTTCCTTATTGATATCCAAACTTTTTGTATCGCATAGTACATCGGTAACAGTTTGATATGTTCCAGGTAAATAATTTTCATCTTCGCATCCTTTTGGTATCACAGGTTCAATATTTCCGAATGGATCTACATAGTATTCATATGCTACAATTGTTTCGCTAATCATTACTACCAAAACTATAATTTTGAGCATTGTCCTCCATTCACAAATCATGTCCAAAGTTTTAATTGTTGATTAATATATAACTTAGATTTTCATTTTTAATAACTAACTAGTGAAATATATACCAAACTGTAGAATTGATTTTGTTACAACTCGATTTAATGATTTAAATTGAAACCTACACAAACATGATTTAGACTCTTTAAAACATTTTATATGAAGAGTAACACTTGTGTGAACTGTGCATACGATGAACTCTATTTTTACTATCACTATTATGCACATTTACTATCACTGTCATAATTTACTTATAACACTGCATGTGTAGGACAATGATAGTGCATATTCATGATAGTGAATGTGCTTGACAATGATAGTAAAATAGAGTTTATCGTATGCACCCGGTTCACATAAGTTTTTGCTTTATATGAAATCATGCAAAATTGAAATGAAAACTTTTTTAGGATATCACTTTTATTATCAACCAAACAAATTAATTGTGCAGTTCATCAATGCATGATGTTGAATGATCAGAAGAAATAACTAGCTAGGATGCAAATCTAGTAAAGATGACTATAAATCTTCAAAGCAAATAAAGCAATTGCATATATGGTGTACCAAAGTACTGCTTGGCTTCCCTAGGAGTTTGCCCATACAACTTTTAACCCATGCCTAACAAAAGAATTCAATGTCTCCATCACTCCCCAAATAATTAATAGGGAAATATTTAATTTACATTTTTACTATACGACGTCAAATTTTATATTTGATATTTAATATGTTTTTCTATCACATAATATATTCACCCTACAAAATTAAAAGTAAAATTCCTCAAATTATAGTTGGTTGAAGTGTGAAATTATCAATTAATTAATAGTAAAAGAGTCATGAACCCACGTCTTCCACTACAAAAATTAATTTAAATACCAAATAACCGACTGATTATAAACGAATTACCAATGAATATTATTAATGGATTATCAATAGATTCAATTATTAACGGATTACCGATGTATTTTTTTGACAGGGATTACCGATGTAATTTAATGATTACATTATCGACGGATTACTGATGAATTAACACATTTCAACTGCCACCGCATTTTGTTTGGTGACTGTTAATTTCTAGCTCCGTCACTGATTATGCTAGCTAGCTATGCTCACTGCGTTGCACGTTAAATATTATTTGTATTTATGTGATCCTACTGCAGTTTTTAACTTTGTGTTTAACATCTTGTAGAATAAATAATTAATTTAAAGAATTGATAGAAATTTTAGAGTTAATTAATGAGGTCACGTCATTCTCAAAGTTGCATGTTAAAATGAAAATTAATGGTTTATTAACGTAAGATTATCTTAAATGTTTGTGTAGGTTTCAATCCAAATCATTAAATCGAGTCATAACAAAATTAATTTTACAGTAGTATATATTTCACTAATTAGTACTCACAAAATGAAAATATAACATAATATCACCAATTAATTCAAGTTTTCGACATGATTTCTCACTTGAGGGCAATGCTTAAAAATGTAGTTTTACTAGTAATGATTAGCAAAACAATTGTAGCATATGAACCTGTGATACCAAAAGGATGTGAAGAGAACTACTTAGCTGGAACATATCGATCTGTTATTGGTACAATATGCACAGGAACTATTGAGACAAGTAAGTATAGACTATATCCAGATATTTGTCGTAATATCAAATATCAAGTTGGGAAAGATTGTTTCTTCAATACAACAGTAGCAAGAATCCACAAAGACGAAAGCTTTTGTTTCACTAAATTAGATCCAAATATGATTGATGAGAATGCTCGACAAGTTTGGAATTTTTGTTCGTTCGTTTAAAGAATGAGGAATCAATAGTAATATGCAATAAAAATTGTAACAACTATAACGATGACATTTTTTTATAACGATGACTTTCTATAGTATCATGTAAGAATCTTTTGACATTTAAACCGTGGCAAAAAAAAAATCTAGAGATTGAACTCTAAATTTTTCAAGTTTATTTTTTTGGATAATATTTTCTTGAGAAAAAAATATTTCAGTGTCCTAACTTTTTACTCTTCAATTTTAATCTGGAAATTTAAAAGAATTCAGAAACAATCCCAAATTTTAAAAGTTTGTTTAATTTTATTCTCATTTTAACCGGAAAAAACGAAACAACGTTGTTTTGACGCTCGTGAATTGCACGTGATTGACTGAGTAGCGAATTTGCTACTAACATATATAGTTTCAAGATGGCTCTTTTTATATAATATATTATTTTAATAACTAATAAATTCCACATCATTATTACCCAAAATAACAAACAAAACCTGGTCACCGGGTGTCTCACTTTAGTGGGAGACCCGGGTTCGATAATCTTGGAGTATTTGGGTGATTAGTAACTACTAACAACTAACAAACTAACATTTACCGATAAAAAAAAACAAACAAACAAAAAATCCGGCCATGAATTAAAAATGGGAATGAATTAATAAATTCCAGATCATTATTCATAAAATAAAATTCTTTTAAAAATGAAAATTCCACATTAGGGATGGATTAAACAAATATAATCTCCAAAACTCTAATCCCTATACTTCATCCTCCCAAGAAATTTGGGCAACCTCCTTCAAATAGATTTGAAACAAATTAATATTATTAATTAAAAATAATTTATATTGTTCAATAAATTAAAATAACTAATACTATTTAATAAAAATAACTAATACTATTCAAAAAATAAAATTGAGTGCATAATACATCTAGTGCATATAAGATCTCACATGATATCATTCATCATTTTTTGTGTTCCACTATGTGTTCCATAATCTATATAGATGACACGTCACATGTTAAAAATGATCCAACGAACCAGAACAATTTTAGATCCATGTGTTAAAATAAAATACATATTGAAATATAAAAAGTGTCATGTTTGTTTATTAAGCATGTAAAATAGAATAACATATAAGAGTAGGTCTTGCGTGAGACTATCTCACGGTGGGACGAAGTATAATTGTTTTGAATCCATGATGTTATTATGCACTGATAAAAATATTAAAATAAACTTACATACACTAATAAAAGTTATTAAAGTAAAATTACTTGTTAGCACGGGTATAAAAAGAAATTTTATTAACATGGTGGGTTACAAGATATAAATTCCGACCGTGTAAAATTTTAAAGTCAAAATGGTCAGAAAAAATAGCACCAAGATAGCAATTAGCAAATCTAGAAAAAAATAGAATTGAAAATTTGGAAATCTGAAGTTTCCAGAGGCATTTATGAAGGGGATTTAACTTTTACAGATAATGATCCAAGAGAATGGTCCAAATCTTTTCAACTTTTAAATTTTGGTCCAAGTAAATTTGTATTAATATTGAGAACAGTCAATTAATTAGTAGTAGGTCACGTAATTGGTCATTAATATTTCCTTCCATTTTCTTTTTACTTTTTGCATTATGTGTCGTTTTCTCTTTAGTTTTTAATTTGGTTTGTCAATTAAAATTAACTCACATGTATTACGGGTAAATATGTTTTTGTCTATAATTTGTACCAATTTTAAATTTTGTCCCCTAAGTATTTCGTCTAGTTTACAAAAATTTAGTATTTTGATCTCTTTACCGTCTAACAGGAGGAATCAATTTGACAGAAAGTTATATGTCATTTACTTTCGATTTCTTTTCAGAAAAAAATTAAACTGTTGCATCAACGTAAAAGAAGATTGGAAGAATTTTTTTATCGTAAACATGTTTTGGGATTTAGGAATTTTGAGTTTTGAGAAAATTTCCAATTTCTGGAGCTGATTATTATCCTCAAAGAAAATTGTATTTTTGTGTTAAAAATTATATTGTCATCCATTTTTTCTACGTTGATGTCATGTTTTAATTTTCTCTGAAAGAAAAAAATACACGACACGTCATCTTTAGTCGGATGGATTACCTCTTTTAGCCGGTAAAAATATTTTTGTGTGGGAATGGTATGAGACTGATGAAAACCGCGAATTAGGATGGATGATTTTGATGCCCCAACTCAGGTTTGCAAGCAACGAAACCCGATTCGAAGGTCTAGCTCGGGCTAGCAAGCTTTTGAATCAATCAACAAAGCAAGAATTTTCTTCAAGAACTAATTTGCTATATTTCATATATCTCAAATGAGCTTATACAACTAATTATATAGACATCAATTCTACCTAACCAATTAATTAACACCTAACAACTTCAACTAACAATTCATAGAAAATACAACTCTTACAAAAAAACCTCTAATAGACAATAGAAAAGTTAAAGAACTAAATGCAAAATTCGTGGTAACTCAATTTCTAGGCTTGTTGGCTGAGTTCTCATCAGAGACATTTTGCACAGATTCTCATTCATGGTAATTTGCAGAAAAACTTTGTAAAAAGAAAAAAACAACGAGAAGGCAGGCCACCATCCTGCCAAGGTAAATATTGAACTCATTGATATCTGTGAATAAAATCCAGTGAGAAAACTCTATAGCAGGAAAATGAATGTTCTAAAAACTAAACCTGGAAAATTTAAAGTTCAATTGATCTCTTGAAAGAAAATCATTGCCTCAATTTAAATGTCAAAAGAGATTCTTACATAATACTATATATATAAATTATTGTTATACTTATTAAAATTCTTATTGCATATTACAATTGATTCATCAATCTTTAACCCTCGAACAAAAATTCCAAACTTGGTTAGCCCTCTCATCAAACATATTTGGATCTCCATATTTTAAACAAAAGGTGTCGTTCCTGAAGCTTGCTAAAGTTGCATTGAAGAAGCAATCTTTCCCAACTTGATTTTTAGGTTACGACAGATATTTGAATAAAAATCTGACTCATCAAAAGCACTGCATATTGCATAAATAACAGATAAGTAAGTCCCTTCTAAATAATGTTGTTCACATCCTTCTGGTATCACAGGTACAGTATCTCCAAATTTATCAGTATAAAGTTTAATTGCTACAATTGTTTCGCTAAACATTAATAGCAAAACTATAGTATTGAGCATTGTTCGACATTGAGAAATCATATCGAAAATTTTAATTGGTGATATATGTCATATTTTCATTTTTTAATAACTAATTAGTGAAATATATACTGTTCAGTTGATTATGTTACAACTCGGTTTAAAGATTTGGGTGGAAAACATTTAAGATAATCTTACGTTGATAAATTAATCATTAATATTTCATATTAAAATGCAACTTAAATGACATGATCTCATTAATTAATCACTAAATTTTCGGAAATATACATTTTTATCAATTCTCTGAATTTATTTATTTTACCATGTTAAACAGAAAGTGAACGTAAAACTGCAGAACTATTCTATCATATAAATACAAATAAATAAACTGCAGAAGAAGTTATCAAATTATAGAGACGATGTTATCACGGACGGATTTTTTTGGGGGCGGTCACCCCCTTTGGATTTAAAATTTTCTAATAAATATGTATATTTTTTCTATTTATATATTTATTTTGTCATTCACCTTATTTGAATTACAAAATTTTTCTCCTCTTATATTATGACGTATTTCGCCCCATTTGAATGAATCTTGAAATGATGAGGCTCTTTCTAATTGAAATCTGAATTCGAATTAATACATGTTAAAAGATAGGTTGTGTGGATACTTCATATTTAAAACCAACTATTTTGTTTATTAAGCCACTACAAAAAAATTGTAAAATACCGACGGACCGAATTCCGTCACAAATACCGATAAAATAACGACAAAATATCGTCGGAATTTCAAGTTTTAGATTTACCTACAAAATTTTGAATTTTTATAAACAGTATTTTCCGACGAATATTAAATCGGTAATTACCGACGGAATAGGTTAGTCGGTAATTACCGACGGAATACCGGCGAATATCCATCGGTATTTACCGGCGAATTAATTTTTGTCGGTATTTTGTGACGAGAAAAATACCGACGGTAAAACTGGTCATCCGTCGGTATTTTTCTCGTCACAAAATACCGACGAAAAATTAATTCGTCGGTAAATACCGATGGATATTCGTCGGTATTCCGTCGGTAATTACCGGCGAACCTATTCCGTCGGTAATTACCGACGAATATTCGTCGGAAAACACTGTTTATAAAAATTCAAAATTTTATAGGTAAATCTGAAATTTGAAATTCCGGCGATATTTTGTCGGTATTTTATCGGTATTTGTGACGAAATTTGGTCCGTCGGTATATCACAATTTTTTTGTAGTGAGCATGTTAATAGAATAGCATATAAGTCAATATATCCAACGGATCCAATGCATTAAAACATAGCCAAATTCATAGTCCACTGCAAAACCTGCACAAAAACAAAAAAAAACAAAAAAAAAAAAAAATTATTTTTTTAATTACTTTTTGATGGGCGCCAATAGCAATGGCTCCCTTTGAGGTGAAATTAAATTCCGTACAGAAAGTGGCAGCATTGATGGTGAGTAATATGCAGCCACACCACAACACTCAAAATCTCATTCCCCTCTTCCATATTTTTCTTTCGTATATAAGTATTACTCTCTATTTTCTCTTCTTTTTTTTTATTATTAACATTATATATTAAAATTATCACAAGTATAAATTATATTTCAATTGTTTGTGCAGAAAATAGTTATAATTTGAGTAGGAATGGAGCAACAACCAACAAGGTTAGTCTACTTTAAATATTATAAATTTACTTAATTTGTAATTTAATACTTGTTGTTTTATTAAAAATATAGTAATAATGTCTTTTAGATTTATTATTAGGAATTGACATCAAATAACAATATATAATATGCATATAATTGACATCTAAACACATACATAAATTTATATTCTCATTTAATGACATATCATTGGAATTCACAAAAAATTGAAACAAAAATGTTATAAACTCCTATTAATATATATGAGGATTCACTTGTTTGAAATACTCACAAATTAATATTTCATAAACATTGGAGTTTCTAAAATATACTAAGATAAAATATAAATTGATACGGTCCCAAAAATTAATACACTTTTATATGCTAGAGTTAAATAAAATAGTTTTTCAAAACATATAAATAGTTTTTATATGCATAAATTAGGTCCTTATCTATTGCTAAACATGTCTACCAAACGGGCACTTATAGATTAGTTTAGTGGTAGGAATTTTAAAACCAATATAAGAGGCATTTTAAAAACAATTTAATTTTATTGCATATTACAATTGATTCATCAATCTTTAACCCTCGAACAAAAATCCCAAATTTGTTGAGCCCTCTCGTCAAACATATTTGGATCTCCAAATTTTAAACAAAGGGTGTCGTTCCTGAAGCTTGCTAAAGTTGCATTGAAGAAGCAATCTTTCCCAACTTGATTTTTGAGGTTGCGACAGGCATCTGAATAAAAATATGAATGATATGTCTCAAAAGGTTTTTGACTGCATATTGCATCAATAACAGATGTATAAGTTGCTTCTAAATAATGTTGTTCACATCCTTCAGGTATCACAGGTACAGTATCTCCAAATTTATCTGTATAAAATTTAATTGCTACAATTGTTTCGCTAAACATTAATAGCAAAACTATAGTATTGAGCATTGTTCGACATTGAGAAATCATATCGAAAATTTTAATTGGTGATATACGTCATATATTCATTTTTTAATAATTAATTAGTGAAATATATACTATTCAGAATTGATTATGTTACAACTCGGTTAAAGATTTGGATTGAAACCTACACAAACATTTAAGATAATCTTACGTTGATAAATTATAATCATTAATATTTCATATTAAAATGCAACTTAAATGTCTGTCAAAAAAAAATGCAACTTAAATGACATGATCTCATTACTTAATCACTAAATTTTCTGAAATATACATTTCTAACAATTCTCTGAATTTATTATTTTAGCACGTTAAACAGAAAGTGAACGTAAAACTGCAGAACTATTATAAATACAAATAAATAAACTGCAGAAGAAGTGATCAAATTATAGAGACGATATTATCACGGACGGATTTTTGGGGGTGGGGCGGTCGCCCCCTTTGAATTTAAAATATTCTACTATATATGTATAATTTTTTTATTTATATATCAAATTCGTACAATATTTTGTCATTCGCCTTGTTTGAATTATAAAATTTTCCTCCCGTATATTATGAAGTATTTCGTCCCATTGGAATGAATCTTGAATCCGTTCTTGATGATGAGGCTCTTTCTAATTGAAATCTGAATTCGAATTAATTCATGTTACAAGATATGTTGTGTGGATAACTTCATATTTAAGACCAACTATTTTATTTATTAAGCATGTTAATAGAATAGCATATAAGTCAATATATCCAACGGATCCAATGCATTAAAACATAGCCAAATTCATAGTCGGATATCCTCTATATTAATATGTGAATATGTTTATAACATCTGGCGTTACAATAACTATTTGATTATATCTAAAATTATATAAATTTGGATCTTTACAATCAATGCAGAGTAGCACGACACACTTGGAAAAAACTCGGTTCATCTAAGGGACTAGTACAATTCAATGGTCTGTCATTATGTGTATCTATCTCTTGAAAAGAGTTTCGGTCGAAGTACCAGTCGCCAACAGCCTGTCCAATTGTCTGCAAATTGAAAAATATTGGGTCACATAATAAATATCAACAAGTATCTAATAGGATTTTTCTAATTTTAGAAAAGAGAAATCCAGTATATAGTGATATCAATACAAATGCAATTTTATTTCACAAGATGAATCATTAAGGAAACCTCTAGGCATAAATTCTTTCATTCAATATAAGAAATGGTAAATACTAAGTAGTGAACTTACTTTATTTGCAAGTACATTTCCAACAAGAGATGAGCATGTCCACCCATCCTTAGATCCAAATATGTGGCCATGTCGAAAGCAAGAGTGAACAAACATCCCTCTACTTGAAGACTTATCAAGTTTCATCAGAGTTTCGATGAAAGCTCTACCAAAATCTGAAATCAAGCATGAATATAATAATGATGTTAATTGTTTTCTTAAAGATCATTTGTTTGTCAATTGAAGGTTAAAAATTCTTGCAGTAATAATTTGAATATATCTCAAAAACATCTTTATTTTCATGTCTTCTTTATGATTTTTTGTTGCAGAACAATTTAACTAGACCTAATCACATATTGATTGTACGGACATGTGACCTATCGACTTAACATTGTAACACTACATTGTTTTCTTCATTTTATTACTATTTTATTTTCCATGTTTTGTGATGTCTTTTCCATCTTATATATGACCAGAAAATTAATTTGGAGTACCTTTCAATAAACTTGCTTGAGTTGCGTTGCAGAGTGCTATGTTGTCGATGCAAGGTTTATATTCGTAAGTATAATAAATACCCTTAAAAAAGTTCATCTCAACCTAAAACAAATTAAAAAAAAAAACATGTGATGTTAGTTAAAAAAAAAAAAAAAAGGTATGCGCGACATAGAATAATAATATATATTGTATTACTTAAAAGTTAAAATTGACCAATAATTCTAACAGAACTATAATACATGACTCTCATATTATGTACATATTATCAAATAATGGATTAATTTTGAATTTCTTCATAGAAGAATAATTTTACCTGATATGAGTCAAAAGCTGATTCAATTAAAAAGAGCGGCGTCTGAATGTCCCCAACCAAATACTCGGGAAAAAGACACTGACAGATTAAGAATAAACATAAATATAAAGTTAGCAATAATTAATCTAATGTGACAAAAATAAAATAATGTAATTATATATATATATATATATATATGCAACTCTCACCAAATTTGGATTTCTTTTTGACGTGCATGTAGTAGGCAGAGTATTGGCTAATTTCTGCATGTAGTATACATTAATATAAAAATATATTATAAATAGTACTATACGTAGACTATATTTTTATATAAAAAGAAGTGCAGAAAATATATGAAGATATCAAATACATGTGTTTCAACAACTCTTTGACCAAATTCGACATCTCTTTGGATGATCGCAGGGAGGCCCTCTCTGTGAGTAAAACAAAGGAAAATGAATTAAATATACTTTGATTGTGGATGCAAATTAAAACATATATTGTTTGTGAGTAATTACCCACGAATGAAAAAACCGGAATCAGAAATGCATTTGACACGGCTCGCATTGGGTAGGAATGATCGAAATAAATCACAATGCAGAATAGTGGCTAAACCACCTGCCGAGCTACCCGATAATATAGCCTATATATGTACAATACAATAATATCAAGAATCAGCGCATCAAGTATGTAAAAATATATTAATAATTTATTGAAATTAACCATACATTTTTAGCATCTCCCATTCCTTTTGCTATCATCTCATCAATTGTAGCGTTAAATATCCTTGCTCCTCTTAAAGTAAAGTTGAATTCCTGAAAGTGCATCAGTTAAATATAACAATTTAGTTAATGCATGTAGCTTTAATATATATATATATATATATATATATATATATATATATATATTGGGACTTACCGGATTAGCTTCTTCTACATTAGACTGAAACGATGAGCCATCACAATAATGAACAAAAACTTTATTCCAATTGCAAAAGTCTGAAATCAATAAACATAAAATATAATAGTATTAGTACTGGTTGATTTAATATATAAATTATATATATATATATATATATATATATATATATATTTATACCTGGATTAAAGGTGCAGTCATCATCAAGTAGTCCTGAGAAGAGTATAGATGTCTTCCTTTGCTTCCGACTACTTCCCAAATATTCAAACGATCTCGAGGAACATATTACATCGTTAGTACACCAACCCCCACCCTAATTCACAATTCAGGCTTCTTTATTAATGTTAAGTACAAAACATTTAGACATCGATATATAATTAGATTAATAAATAAATTAAATACTATGTCGATTTTATTGCCATAAATTTTAAAATTAACTAAATTATTATACATCTTACCTCCAAATATACAATCCAATTACTAACTCCATTTCCAGATCCCTGGAAATAATAGTAAGCAGGAGGAGTCCCATCCAAGCACACTATTGACAAATAAAATTAATGATTGTAAATATATATATACAAATTAATTAATTAAAGTAGATATATATATGAATTGGTTTATTAAAAAAGTAGAAAACCTGCTCCTTTAGCAAGCGCGCTCTCCAGAATAGTAATGTTGACGTTAACGGTAGCATGGACTTCATCAATGCTCATCACAACAAGTGAAGAGACAAGTAGGTATAGCCAAACAGCTGCCATCATTCTTTTTCTTTACATGCAAAATAGTATTGAAATATTTTTGTAAGTAGAAGCACTAATTTGTGTGTGTGTATATATCATAATGAAAGGAGAGAGACAAATCATTAAAAATAAGAAGACTGAAGAAAAGTGTGAAAAAAGGCTTTATATACCATTAATTATAACATGTTTTTCTAGATATGAATTTTTCTAGGAGATTTATGTTGGAAAATAGAGGATCAATTTATGTACAAAACCATGACGTATCCAAAAATCTGATTAGTAAATAAAGGTGATTTAACAACATAAAATAAATACTTTATTTGTAGAAGAGGGGTTTGAGAAAATTGATCAATTAAGAACAAAATTAACCACAGAAATCCAAGAAACATGAATTTATTAAGTCTAGAGAAAAAGTGAAACCATGAAAAACATGCATGCTTGATATATAAGATCTACATCCTTAACCACATAAATCTTGAAAAATAAGAAAGATGAAATTGAAACAGTGGCCAAATGCATGTAAATTTGAAACCTTAGCTTGTTTGGAGAAAATGTGTATTTGCCGGAGAGAAGAATGCTTTCTGTTAAGCTTACACGAATTCCCAATTAATATCGCTCTTCAAACTCAGCCTACTTCTTCAGTGTGAATCAATATATCATCATACCATGTATATATATAGACACCCAACCCTCTTACACATATTATTGAGAGAGAGAGAGGTTTTCCCCAATATGAAGGAAGCGTGAAAATGTGGGTTGTGTTATTTTCAGCTCTGCACTCTAAAGTAATTACCAAAAACTGCAATCACCATTCTGCAATTACCCAACTATTTCAACATATGAGTTAATGCAAAGCTAAATATAGATCAAGAAAAATATAGACTACATATATAGTGATGGGTTTTATTTCTAAATTAAACATCGCTTTTTATCAATAAAAAATATTATTGATCTAGAATCTGAAACACCCCTTTTTACGTAGTAGTGCATTAATTATCTATCAGGGACATTGCATGTGAATCGAGTCGAGTCAAAGACGCAATGCACATATTGTTCTTTAAAGACGTACAGCAAGACAATATTGAGACTCAAACTCGTTAATTGTGATCTGATCAGTTTGGAAAAATGTTATAGCATCCAAATTATATATGTTAACATAATGGGAATAATGACGAAGTGGTATAGTTCAAGTGGTTATAGCTACACTACCTATGGCCCAAAGATCATGGATTCGAGTCACCTTTTGTCCGATAAAAAAAAAAACATAATGGGAATAATATTATTTTAGGCATGTAATTTGGGGGTTGATTTTTAAGGACAATAATTTAACGTGTTTGTGAATGAAAGACTAGTTTTAAAATTTATAAATGTAGGACAATCGAGGCCAAATAAATCCATATTGGACTGAAATATCACATGAGTTGCACGATTAATTAACCTTTCACCTTTATTGAAATGATCCTCTAATAATTTACTTTATCAATTTAGTCCACTATGTTTACATATTTTGCCAATTTAGTCCAAATTAGCCTGAAAATACATTAAACGATGACGCGTTTTGATCACGTATCCGTCACGTGCGACCAGATTCCAGTGATCGTTGATGAGTTGGCATTTTTTTATCCACATGGCTCTAAAGTAGCTTTTTTTGGCAATAAAAAATTCAATAATTGCTAAAAATTTTATTTTTTTATTTTATATTTTTGAATTTTTTTATAGCAAAAACTGACAAGCCAATGCCATGTGGATAAAAAAAAAAAAAAAAAAAAAAAAAACCAACTCATCAACGATCACCGAAATTTGGTCGCACGTGATCAAAATATCGTCGTTTAATGTGTTTTCTGGTAAATTTGGACTAAATTGGCAAAATATGTAAACATAGTGGACTAAATTGATAAATTAGATAATTAGAGGACCATTTCAATAAAGGTAAAAAGTTAGAGGACAAAAACGATTTTAATCCTAGTAATTTATTGTAATGAAATTAATCTTAAAGGACATAAATTTAAATTAAATTCGTTCATTGTCTCTTTCTCAATAATTTAGGCTGGAAATTGTAAATACATATGGAAGGACTCAAAAGATTGCAAAGAAACATGTGGAATGTTAACATTTCTGTATGACTGTATGTCAAGTTGTCAACATTTAGTTCAAAAGTTGGGAAAGAAATTTAAAGCTAAAGATGTAAGATTCGTGCGTGACCTATTGTCCGAAATGTCTGTCCATGTAAAGAATATTTTATCCCAATAAATTATCCTTTTTTTTAAAAAAATTGACGCTAGGCATGTACCAAAGTCTATGACATTTGGTAAAAATTGAACCTAAATTGAGCAATGTACAAGTTGCGGAACTACTATATTGAATTTTTAAACTATCTTTGAAAATTTTGAAAAAAAAAATGAAAGTTACGTGAATAAAAATATTTTTAATTCCTCTCGATAATAGCAATGAGAATGGATGAAAATTCATGATTTGAAATTACTATTCACAAAGATTTAATCGAAACTTGAAATTCATGGGATTTTTCTTCTGAATGAGAGGTTGTTCAATTGAGAGTGGTGATGGTCGTCAACTAGACTAGAATTAAAATTTTGCAATTTTTCGGTTTAATTTTGAATCTTCCGATAAAAATGAAAAATATACACCAGAAAGACAAATTAATAAAGTAAAAAGGAAAGAAGTAAAATTAGATTCGCCCAAAAATACAGGAGGTTCTCTAAAATTAACTTTGCAATTAGGTTATTGTCTCTTTCGCAATAATACTAGCTAGGTTGAAAAATATAAATATCGAAGGTCTTAAAAGTTGGGAATCAAGGACATCAAAAGTACACGGGAAATGTCACAATTTTATCCAAAAGCTGCCAAAGATTTTTTTTTTAATCCAAAGTTGGCAAAAGAAATTTTAAATGTCAAGAGATTCTTACATAATATGTATAGTACTCCCTCTGTCCCGGATAAACTTGCTTGCGATTGAAACTTTTCAACGGTTTTGTGTGACAGATTATTTAATAGTAATACGTGTACAAAAGTTGTTTTATATGAATGGTACCGTTCATATAAAATAATTTTTGTACACCATTCATATAAAATAACTTTTGTACACGTATTATTATAAAATAACTATCACACAAAATCATTAAAAAAATCAACTGTGCAAGTTAATCCTAGACAGAAGGGGACTATATATATATATAAATTGTTGTTATATTTATTACAATTCTTATTGCATATTACAATTGATTCGTCAATCTTTAACCCTCGAACAAAAATCCCAAACTTGGTTAGCCCTCTCATCAAACATATTTGGATCTGCAAATTTTAAACAAAAGGTGTCGTTCGTGATGCTTGCTACCGTTGCATTGAAGAAGCAATCTTTCCCAACTTGATTTTTAGGTTGCGACAGGCCCTTGAATAAAAATCTGACTCATCAAAAGCATCTGTACCGCATATTGCAACAATAACAGATGTATAAGTTCCTTTATAATATTTTTGTTCACATCCTTCTGGTATCACAGGTACAGTATCTCCAAATTCATCTGTATAAAATTTAATGGCTACAATTGTTTCGCTAATCATTACTAGCAAAACTAATAGTATTGAGCATTGTCCCACATTGAGAAATCATATGGAAAATTTTAATTGGTGATATATGTCATATTTTCATTTTTAATAACTAATTAGTGAAATATATATATACTATTCAGAATTGATTATGTTACAACTCGATCAGTTTAAAGATTTGGATTGAGACCTACACAAACATTTAATAATCTTACGTTGATAAATTAATCATTAAAATTGCATAGGTGGCTTGGCCCATCGGCCTCCGGACTCCTTACTTTAAGTACGAGTCCTGGGTTCAATTTTCATTGAGCACGGATTATGGAGTTAGGGGTGTTTGGGTGATGGTTAATCACTAAATTTTCTGAAATATACATTTTTATCAATTCTCTGAATTAGTTATTTATTATACAAGATGTTAAACAGAAAGTGAACGTAAAACTGCAGAACTACAAATAAATAAACTGCAGAACGGACGGATTTTTTTGGGCGGCGGCGGTCACACCTCTTGAATTTAAATTGTTCTATTATATATGTAGAATTTTCTCTTGAATTTAAATTGTTCTATTATATATGTAGAATTTTGTTATTTATTAAATTCATACAATATTTTGTTATTTCGCCCGCTCGACCTATAAATTTTTCTCCACTTATATTATGAAGTAGTCTCTTGAAATAAAATCCAGGATCGTCATCAGATATTATTGGTTTACTTTAATAGTATTACATGGTTCTCATATTTAATTGTTGGGCTGGGCATAAGAAATTGGGAATTAATGATTAATGCGGCCCACCAAATGTAGCTTCCGCTGTTTGGGCTAACACGGCCCAAAGATTTTTGCAGATTTTTATTCTATTCAGATCTTTTACATCTACTTTACAAAAAAAAAAAAAAAAAAGAGCACACTTCTGTAATTTTTACTACTCCATTAAGGTTTTTTTTTTTTTCTCATCATTCTATTCAAATCTTCTATTTAACACTCAACATCTACTTCTAAAAGAAAAATTACTCACATTTAAGTATTTCTTTCTCACCATGACTAAATTAGAACACTTCCTTGCACACACGACACCCCTAAATCTCATCGCTAAATTAGAACAATTCCTCTTCCTTACAAACACCCCTAGATCTCAGATGATTGTTTGAAGATAGTTGTCAAGATATCTGAAAAAATGTAGCACATACATTCAAGATTTTGGCCTAAAATTTTTGTATTGTGTGTCAAATCTCCACAAATATCCCCACCCAACCCAAAACAAGATATTGTAAGCAAAAAGAGTTTGTTAACTTTTACCAATATCATTGACTCATTATTTTCAAATTAATTTTGAAGATTAGGCAGTAGTATTGTTTTTCCTGCAGAACGGCTGAACCATGAGTTGCCAATTCATCTGAAATTAAAATTTCACTAGCAAGAACTCGAGAAAGTATTAATTTTTCAACACTTAAACCAAAATATTACATAGGTTACATAGGAATGGGATATAGATAAATTCCCCAAAACAAAAACATATTGATCAACAAGAACTGAGACTTGAAACCACCTATTTACTCATCCATCTCCTCGTCTTCTATTTCTTCAATCTTCATCCTCTTCACTGCTTGAGCAGCATCCGAACGCACCACCCCACTCGGAATCTGAATCAGAATATCCGACTTCTCACCCGTTGATGCGTTCACAAGTCCTCCATTCTTCTCAACGCGGTATGTCAAGGCCTTCCCGTCTATTGCACCGTCTATATACACAGTAGAATTCTCGTCTATTTCCTCTCTCACGAGCATCTTGGATAACTCGGTCACCACTCGTTTCTCCAACCATCTCCTTATTGGTCGTGCCCCATATATCTGAAAAAACGCAGAATGAGACTATCAGCAACGGCCTTGTGCAAGATACAAGAAACATAAACATAGATCAGACAATCACACGTACCGGATCATAACTCTCGGCCAGTATGACATCAAGCGCCGCCTCAGTGACACCCAAAGCAATGCCCCTCTCTGCCAGGCGACTAGCAACGTCCTTCAATTGATGACGACAAACCTTCCTTAGCTGGTCGTGTGAAGAGGATCGAACACCACGATTTCATCCAACCGATTGAGCAGCTCGGGCTTGAAGTGCTTCCTGACCTGAGAATGGATCAAAAACGTGTCAAAACACTTTCTCTTAGAAGGTACTAGTTGTTCTACTAAAAAGTAGGTATTAGTTAATTGCCTTGACTGAAAGAATAGAAGAATCATTCAATTTACCTCTTGCATCACCAACTCACGAGCACTTTCGATAGAGCTCTTCCCCATCAATCCTCTCAGAAGATACTCAGCTCCAAGATTGGAGGTCATGATAATGACAGTGTTCGTGAAGTCCACCGTCCTACCTTGGCCATCGGTCAGCCTCCCATCATCCAGGACTTGCAGCAACGTGTTGAAAACCGAGGGGTGCGCCTTCTCAACTTCATCAAACAAAATAACACTGTAAGGCCTTCGCCTCACAGCTTCCGTCAGTTGCCCGCCTTCCTCATGTCCAACGTAGCCAGGTGGAGCTCCAATCAGACGAGCAACCGAGTGTTGCTCCATGTACTCAGACATGTCAATCCTAACCATCAGCTTATCATCATCGAAGAGCTGCTCTGCCAAAGCCTTAGCAAGCTCTGTTTTACCAACACCAGTTGGTCCAAGAAAAAGAAACGAGCCCGTTGGCTGTTGAGGCCTGCCGAGCCCTGCTCTAGATCTCAGCACAGCCTCGGCAACAGCTGTCACTGCTTGATCCTGCCCCACGACTCGTAGGTGAAGCCTATCGGCTAATCCAATTAATCTCTCCTTGTCATTTTGGCCGAGACGTGTGACAGGTATTCCCGTCCATCGGCTTACAACCTCCGCTATCTGATCAGGCCCCACAGTTTCTGTAAGCATTGCTTCCTCACTCGCACCCCCTTCAAGGGTAGAAATAGCAGCCTCGACTTCCTGGATTGCCCCGTATCTTATATCTGCAGCTCGTGCAAGATCATATCTCCTTTCAGCTTCCTGCAGTGCGTACATAAGCTCATCTCTCCTTTGCTTTAGCCTTCTGAGCTCATCGATTCTTTCCTTTTCTTTTCTGTATCTCATCATTAGAGGTTGTAGTTTGTCCCTCAAATCATCAAGTTCCTTCCTCACCTGAAAAATAAGTTGTAAACGAGTTAAAACATTGCAGCCGTTACTTATATAGTTATATGGAACATTAAGATCATAACAGACTAAACACTTACCTCAACGAGACGAGCTTTGCTGGCTTTGTCCTTCTCCTTCTCGAGAGCATGGAGCTCGACCTCAAGGTGAATCCTCTTCCTTTCAAGATTATCAATTTCTTCAGGTTGGCTATCGAGCTGGACTCTCACATTGGCACAAGCTTCGTCAACAAGATCAATCGCCTTATCAGGTAAATGTCGTCCCGTAATATAACGAGACGACAATTGCGCTGCTACCACAAGAGCTCTATCCTGAATCTTGACCCCGTGATGGCCCTCATACTTCTCTTTCAAACCCCTTAAAATGCTGATCGTATCAGGCACACTAGGCTCCGCGACGTAAACCTGCTGAAATCGTCTCTCGAAAGCAGCATCTTTCTCCACGTATTTCCTATACTCCTCAAGAGTGGTAGCACCAATACACCTCAACTGACCCCTTGCAAGCATTGGTTTGAACAGATTAGCAGCATCCATTGATCCCTCTGTTCTTCCAGCTCCCAAAACCAGATGAATCTCATCTATAAACAAGATCACTTTCCCTTCAGCTTCTTCCACTTCCTTCAAAACAGCCTTCAATCTCTCTTCAAATTCTCCTCTGTACTTCGCCCCCGCGATCAGCGCCCCCATATCCAATGCGATAAGCCTCACATCAGCAAGATTGCTCGGAACATCACCAACAACAATCCTCTGAGCTAGGCCCTCAACAACTGCAGTTTTTCCCACACCAGGCTCTCCAATGAGGACCGGATTGTTCTTAGTTCTTCTAGAAAGAATCCTCACCACTCTCCGAATCTCCTCATCTCGACCAATCACGGGGTCGAGCTTCCCGGCTTGTTCCACGAGATCACGGCCGTAGGTTTTCAGAGCTTGGAATGATGTATCCCCTGATGCGCTCTCCACCTTTCTCCCATCTTTGCCTCTCAGTTTTTCGACTTCTCCTTTAACCTTAGCAGCTGCTATTCCAGACTCTTTCAAGAGATCTTGAATCTGGGAATCTTCTAGAAGACCCAAGATCAGTTGATCAACTGCTAAATGAGTGTCGCCTCGTGATTTTTGCAATGATTGGGCTCGTCGTATGACCTTGATGAGAGATGTACTAGCGGGTATTTCATCGGGGGAGGGTTCTGTGAGGGGAGTTTCTTCATAGCTTGATTGATAACCCTCTCTACTGAATTTGCAGCTTCATCGCCTCCACCAGCACCGGCAATTGCTTGCCGGAAAATGCCGTGAGCATCGGAAATCAAGGCGGCGGCAAAGTGAAGAGGGGTGAACTGAGCATGGCCGGAACTCATAGCGAGTTCATGGGCAGCAGCAAGAGTCTCATTTGTCTTGTGTGTGAATTTATCAGGATTCATTGTCGAGTGTACTTTTCAAGAAAATCTGTACAAGGAAATCATAGCAGAAGAGTGAATTTCCAATATAAATCAGAAAACCCAACTTTTAGTAAAGCAATACGATGCAACGCATAATGAAAACGATTTACCCATCACATTACAGACAAAATTTGCAAAACAAACCAAAATTCCGAATTCTTGTGAAATTACATCACTACTCAAAAGAAAAACTATCTAAACGTTCTCTGCATCACACTCGCATCAAACAACGCAACACCCAAAACAAAAACCTCAAATCAAAGCAGACAAAACAAAATCAACACGCCATACCCCAAATCCTCAGAAACAGAACTCAAATCAACAATGCAAAATTAATATACGAGTCGTACCTTCAAGAATATGAGAAAAGAGCAAGATGGATTTCGACGAATCAAGAAATTTGCTAGAACTTTGATTTCACGAATAGTGTCTGGATATTTGCGTTTGAATTGCAGTGCAATGTATGAGTGGGAGGGTGTTTTTGTTGATTGGAATAGAAGAATCAGGAATTCAAAAGGTGGCACTAGAAACTGCTAGAATTTATTATTGTTTCAATTATCTTTTGTCATATTTATCTACATTAGGAATTTTCTGGAAGTATGTGACTTTATCTGGAGAATTCCTTTTTTCTTTATTAGGTAAAAATGAATCTTTGTATTAAAATATCTTAAATCTTTTTTTTTTCGAAAAATATCTTGATCTTTTCGAAAAAAATAAAATATCTAAATAAATTAAATTAACACTTACATTTCAGAGTTAAATATATTATTATTCCGTAATTATTTTTATTTTTATTTTAGAATTGTCAGAAAATAATTAAAAATTATTTTAATTCTATAATTTTGTACATTATTCAATTTACATAAAATTTTTGTAAAACTATACCATTCTTGACTCATTTTTTTGCTATGTAACTTCCACATTTTCGCAGAGTATCTCAAGGCACGTGACCTTTAACAAAAATTAGACATAAATTTAGCCGTGCATTGTAATTAAAATAAATTTATTAACTATTATGGGACAATTAGCAAAAAGTCAAAAAAAGTTTTGTACAATATTTACTTTCAAAGATGAAAAAAGCTGAATATTCGGGTACTCGGGTTAACACAGATCCAGATACAGTTTTGTGAGCGTAGGAAGGATAACTCCAACCCACCTCCGGAGGTAGGTTAAAACCCTTTTCATCCGAATAAAAAAGAAAAAGTCATTTATATCCCTTTCATATATTTTTTCCCTCTCTCAACCAACCGAAATACACCCGTGATCAATGAATTTTCAGAAAAATCCATGGAAGACAAAAAAATGAAAAAACTAATATCTAAATAACACTACCAAATAGCCAGAAACGCAAAAATAATTGAACGTTTGGGATCGAACATAAATCTCAATAATCATATCTACGTTGATCTCTCTCTCCTCTTCCCTTCACTACAAATCTTGAAGGATGTCAGCGACCCTCGCTCGTATTTGCTCCTCCACAAATAAAGAAATCTAGATTTTTCATCTGAATTTATTATTTATAAATTTGGGAAGATTTGCTTTAGTCAACGTGTGTAGTGAAAGTTGAAGGGAGAGAAAAAGAGGGAGAAGATTTGGAGAAAATTGCATTTGAATTGTAGAAGAAGAATAATAAAAGGGAAACATAAAGAAATATGGAAGGGAATGAGAAGTGGAAATGCGGGTAGAGAAAAAATGAAATGGAGACTCGAGGGGTGGAAAAAAAAAAAAAAGAGAAATTTGGAGAAAATAAAATAGAGAAAAGACCACGTGGAAGCCAACATGAAGGCGTGGAAGGTAAAGATAAGAGAATGCGATTTTTTTTTTTTTTTACAAAAATAGAAAAGATTATATAAGTAACTTTTTATTTTATTTTATAATACAATTTTAATTTTCACCCTCAATGGAAACAAGAGTTAACATTTGGTCATATTTTTCAAAAAAAAAAAAAACATTTGGTCATATTATTCTTATTCCTATCATAACCCAGACTTGTGTTATCCACTACCACAAAAGTAAAAACACCCTTAGTAAGATTATTACTTTAATACAATGACCCATGTCGAGATAGGAAAAAATATTATATTATCGAGATTATTATTTTATCAAGTTTAGTTGTACACGAGTCTATTAAAATACATGGAAAAATAATTCTTGCACGTAATTATGTTATAGGTAATTCATAATTTGGTTCAATTCATATGGCCAACTTCTATTATTTGGGATTAGATTCTCGATTTGTTTGTTATTCTACATAAACCTTAACGGCGATTTATGGTAAAAAGGAAATTACCTCTAAAAAAATTGTTGTAATAAGCATGACTAAGAAATGTGGATTTAGATAATACAAATTACGATCAAAATTCAAGCATCGAAAAAGTAAGCTTTCCTGAAAAAGTCCAGACGAGTAACGATAAGCTATCTGATATTGCTCTCTTCAAGCAGAATGATGGTTTCAGAGTGTACACCTTCCTGCAAAATCCACATTTCAAAGTCATTTACTTGTAACACTCTATGATACTATCATAATTATAAGTTGATTGTTTCCGCCACCATTAAAGTAAAATTCTAGATACGTCCCCGTTCTTGAGAAGGAAAGAGGAAACTTACTTTCATGAAACTTGAGTCGTGTTCTATTCATCGTCACTCTCGTAAACCATTTTCATTCGTCGATGGGTTGTATGTTTCCTAGGAGGAGAGTCTTCATCTGATTCAATGTCCTTCCTTTTGAGGTTGCCCCTAGAATCCCTGCTCTTCTGTTTGGGTTCCTGTAAAAAAACAAGAAACTTTCACTGAAGAAAGATGAACACAATACAAGCATATTTTTTCACGATAGTTTTGCTTTCTTCAATTACAACATGTGTTTTAAAATTTTACAATTCGAGATACAACCTTCTAAATTATTACAATTTTATCACATGATTATTTTCAAGCAAGTCATGCTGACATGGCAGTGTATGAAATTGCAAAAATATTTTTAGAAATGTGATTAAATTGAAACAATAGAAAAAGTAGTGAATGCATTTGCAATTTTTTGGGGGAAAAATTATGTCTGCATTTCAACATAAATGTTGGAAAAAGGCATATGATATAATTGCAAAATTTAAAAATTTGTGTATCGAATTGTTAATTTTAAAAACGTATATTCTAATTCAATAAATTGATAAGGTTGTTATTTATAGTACAATTAACCTTTTCTTCATTAAAAGAACATTTACGATGAACCCAGATATAGGTTATGTGTTATCATGCATTTAGAGCTTCCATATTTTTATCCTAGCAACTAATGGTAGTTTAGGATGACAGAAAAAAATGCTTAAAATATAAGAATCCCTTTAAATCACTCATAAAAGAAGTGAAGACAGGATTTTGGTTGGAGAAATTGCATTACCTCAGCCTCTTCTTCTGATTCTGCATAGGTCTCTTCCTCTTCTCCTTGTTCATTTTCTTCAGCATAATCTTGTTCAGCATCATTGTCATTTCTATGTTGTGGGGACCCCTCCCCTTCGGTTTCGTACTCACTCTCCTCACTTTCAGAGAAGTCGATAGGCCGTCGAGATGATTTGGCACTTGGCAAGGGTACCTTACGATGGGTATCCTTAGGACCATGTCCCTAAAAGTGAAACCATATTTTGGTTAAGCATAAATGACATTCATGATATGTAATCAAGAGTAAAAGGACATAGATGCAATTATAGCATGCCTTCTTTGCATTAATCATGCGCTTCTCGGCTCGAGCTTCTAGTTCTAGGTCTTCATCAAAGCGACGACGAACAGCAGATCCTCGAGGCTCGTAATAATCTTGTTCATCCTCCTAAAAAGGTAAGCATCATACTGGTTACTTGCCAGAGATTCTTTTTTAATGACTAAGACAATATACAACAAAAAAGAGGAGAATATAGTCGATCCATAATCTGAAAATTACTAAAACTTTCCATTTAAGACCTGAATGATTTTTCATATCGCTTAAGGACCTGAAAATTAGGAAACTATCAATGTGGGACCTGAAAAATAGAAATTATCAATTTAAGCTCATAAATATTAAGGCCATGTTTGACATTTTATAATTTATATCCTCATTTATTAATGTATATAATTATTTTTTCATGAATAGGTCTTGTATGAAACCATCTCACATTATAATTTAGAAATGGTGTTTTAACACTTTTGGAAAAAATGAATGTTAATTTGTGCTAGTTTGTGAATTGTCTCACACAAGTTTCTTTTCTTTTTTCATTTTTACTTTCTTATCTTATATTTCCCCCTCACGTGAAATTAGTATCTTTTATTTTTGGAATTGTGATTTATAAAAATATTGTTGATAACTAGAAATTATAAGATGTCTAACATGGTTTTATAGTATGTGAATTCTAAAATAATAGTTTCTATTTTTCAGGTCTCAAATTGATAGTTTTCTATTTTTCCAGGTCATGAATCAATAGGAGAAATATTGCATGCCTTTAATTGATAGTTTTAAAGCCCTGAATTAATAAAACTCTAGAAAGAAAGCAAATATGTCCCTCAGATGCCTAATATTCTACTACTTTAACAGCAAAGATAATTAAAATTGAAAGATGAGTAACCTCTTCAAGTGCGTCCTCGAGAAAACCAGGAGAAAGCTGACGCTCCCTGCGCACAACAGGTTGTGTATATTTACGGTTTACCTTCTCCTTCTTCCGGCTAAGAAGTTCACTAGCTTTGATTGATTGACTCAGAGCCTAAGAACCAATTAAAAGACTGAAGTCAAAATCCATTAACCTGATGCAATATGCCAAATAGAATAGATTGACAATAATAAAGACCTTCTCCTTTTTCTCTTTCTCCCTCTCAGGATCAATGTCAGTGACGCAATTCTTGACTTTGTAAACTTTTTTGTGGCGTGAATCAACGAGAGCAGTCAACATACGATGAGAATTTGAAGTCAAAGATGAAGGCATAAACCTCATTTTTGATAAAATTCGCCCCTGAGATTGGAGAATACCCTGGAACACCAGAAAGAACACAAGACTGACCATGATATCTTATAGAAATATATGCATCCAACAGAAAGATTTCAGTTGCCACAGAACCGAGACATATTGCCACAAAAATAAATAAATCTATAAATAATTGCAAAATCTTGTGTCCAGCACTGCCTATTTGGTTTTCTGTGTAACGCCAAAGTGATCCTAAATCAATGGAAGCTGTAGTAAAGAAAACATATAGAATCCCAATTCCTAAGTACTAAAACAGTATTTACCTTTCCATGCCTGATGAAAAGGTGTGATTGTTCGTCTTTAGCATCTTGCTTGGAAATATCAAGCACTTCATTTCCAATAAGTAGCTGTAGGCTGCCATCTGACCATTCCACAAAGCGAGCATTGCTTTCGATCTACAGATACTAGTCAAACTTAATATGAAATCACAAGAGAAACCAATAGAAATTAAACAGAGAGACCCAGTGCAATTTCACAATGGGCAATAAGACCCAATTACAGCATACAAGAAGTGTTTGCCAAATTTAAAAAAAAAAAAAAAAAAAAAAAAACAAACCTAGAAATGCAGTCATTATGCTATGAGATAACCTAAAACATAAAAAAGGGTTGAAGCTAATGCAGTAATTCAAGTGATCAACAGGAAATAAATGGATAGTTTGGAACCTACATTACAAATTGCAGAAATCCACTCTTAATAAAGGCATAAGAATGCAAAGCATAAAGCATCTGCATCAAACTGAGTGATGGGCCACAACATCCCAACTAAAATAACCTGTCTGATTCCAGGTTTCAGAGAAAAAATCATTAGGACCCTATCTTGCCAGTGATATTAGCGACATTGTTTTCAGGTTTTGGGTTTTTCTCAATGTAAATGAATGTGCTTTTACAACTTGTGACTGAGAACAAAGATATCGAGTGAGTTTGTCTGGAAAGTTTCATTACAGATCATGTTATCATCATGAATGTTCCACTAAGCAGTCTATATATGCATTCTTAACACTTGACCTGGCAATTTATAAAGTGACCTGCAAGAATATAATTCCTTCTGAATACTTCCACAAGGTTATCAGAAGCTATGGAATAATACATGTGATCTAGCAAACAAATGGAAGGCATATACAAATATCAGATTTTAGCAAAACCCTCAAACTCATCAAATAAAGAATCTTTGTTTATATTTAATTATTTATCCAAGCAATAACGAATAACACAAAAGGAAAAAAAAACTTATAGCAGTTAGTCATTGCAATTAACAAATATATGGGCTAAAAATTCACTTTGATATACAATCAAATGTGAATAGCAGCAATCTACAATGACAGGCTCACTTACTGATGTTGTGCCGTCGGGATTTTGACCCTCCTCCACCGTACAACATTGTTCTCCAGCCGTATCCGCTTTTAGATCCAGATTCATCAGTTACATAAACATCCTCTTCCTCGTATGTTTGGGGTTCAAAAGGTTTGGGATCTATGCCCATTATATTAGAAACTTTTATCATATTCATCTGCAACAAAAGGATATTATTTAAGAATAAGAAAATCAGTCATCTCAATTTTGTTTTCTCTCAATGAAAATTAATGACTATTGGGTCAAATCTTTTCCTGCAAAATATTTTATTCTTTACCTCAGATCAACTAAAATTGAACCTCATTTTTAAAATAAGTTGCATCATTTACATGCTACGTACTCATAATATCCCAAAAGTGTTCATTGAAATCTATTTAATGTAGTGGAATAAATTTCTCAAGGAAACTCTTTGGCAGTATAATTCTTTACTAAACTTGTACAGCTATCAAGCAGAAATAAGTAACTATATGGATGGGAACCTGGTCATTGGATCAATATTAATACAAAATAACTGGTCCATTTGTCTTGGTCACAGTTCAATGCTAAACGGTGGTGCATATGTACTTGAAATAGAAACAGGACTGGCATACCTTGTCAGATATGGCTGGAGGTTGACGCAGAGGAATTTCCAACTCCAGTGGGGGGCCAGCTGGTTTCTCCTTAAGCTTAGCCTCAGTATGCTCCTCTTCAGAGTCATATGCTGCATCTTCATCAGGTAGTATATCCTCTGGCCTCAGTTCTTCCTCATAACTTCTCGCTTCATCCATAGGTGATTGCTGTATTCGGTGTAAATAGATGTAAACAAATTTCAAGAATAGACAACACAACAACGCTTTAAAACATTAAGTTACTATAATAACATCTCATACAGACATTTTCATCTTCAATCTGGTTCGGAGCTTCATCTTCTGCTTGTTCTTCATCATCAGAGTCCCCGAAAACATCGCGAATCTCTGGGGCTGAGTTAAAATATTGATCCTCATCTTTATTCTGACCAGGTGATATACTGCAATTCATCAAGTCCAAACCAATCATAATCAAACTTAAACCATTATATAGAAGTATATATAGAAATAATAAGATGACAGAATATCATGTAAAATAATACTCATTAGCTTCATATCAAGATCATCTCTTTTGTATCTTCACCCATCTAAATCATTATGTTCCACATTGTAAACTACTAGTTACAACAAATCTCTTACAAGCTTAACACCCCCAGCCCCCAAAAGAAAAAAAAAAAAATAAAGGAAGAAAGAAAAAGAAGGAAACCAAAATCGTCCATAAGTTCACATCATTATCTAGAATTTTATATAACTGGTCAAATAGGCCAAAAAGTTGGTGGAGAAGCAATTGAACTCCTTCGAGGAGCTCAGAACAAGTAGTCGAGATGATATAAGAATGAAGAATGTACAGCTGGTCCAGCCGTCCAGGGAGCATTCAAAAATGAAAGCATTTCCTTGATGCAATCACAACACAAGTGAAGAAAAACCTCAATAAATGACCATAACAGCAATGAAACTAAGATGCGCCAGAATTGGGACTGCAGATCATTTACTTGACAGGGTAAGAAATGTGAGTGCAAACATAAATACCTAGACAGCAACTTCTAGAGTGTTCATTTTTCTAATAGAGCTTCATTATATTATCCATATTGTAAACATAATGTCTCCCATTAAATCATAAGAGGATCGATAACAAATCAAGAATAGAAATGATGATTAGGCATAAGAAGCAGGCACAAAAAGCAAGAGATGCAAAATAACAAGCACCTATAGTCTATAGATTCTCTAGCATCAGCAGGAACTATACCACAAAGACGAGGGAGAAGAAACAGAGTAGTATGCAGTTTTAGCTATTCGAAGCAAAAAGAAAGAAATTTCCTCAATTACTTCTCCAGACAGGCAGAACTGTAAAGAGAGAGGGGGAAGAGGAAAGTGGGGAAGAGACCTAGGACTCCTAGCATGGTTCACTTCATCATCATCATTAGCAGCAAAATGGATCTCCCCAGATGCTTCTTCTGATCCACTCAGAATTGCATCACGTCTTCTACTTGTTACAACATGTTGGCCATATTCTTCTTCATCACTCTCTGAATGCCTTTTTCCACTTTCTTCCCTTTGATCACCTATTTCAACTTCTTGAGAACTTTGGTCTCTCTCGCCCTTGCTCTCCTCACGCCTGTGATCCAAATCATGAGGTTCACCCTCATCCTCAATTTCCACTTCTTCATCACCTTCATCTTCAGGTTCTGGTCCTCCATCCACATCATCCTATCGGACACATTGAAAAGAACAACAAAAAATAAGCATAAATGCGAAACCAGAGTAAGAATGGTCGTATATTTCACATTTTGAGCCATGCTTGGTTCACTTCAAAAAGGCATTGAACACAACAAAGTAACAGTGCAACTTAAATTTCCACAAAGACCCACTTAAATTAAGCAAAATCAAAAGGCAAAAGCGAGAGAATGAAATTACAAATCGACATACAGATTCTTCTATCACATAAAAAATTACATGATATCATCGTGCTTACCACATAAAAGAATTAAATCCATTAAGTTCCCATGTTTGCAAATTAAATTACTTTCATAATTTATATAGTTTGAGTAAAAAAATCCGAAAAAGAGAAATAAAATTCATCATACGGAGGCATAATCAGGCTGACGATTGGACTCGTGCTCAGATTCAACCTCCTCCTCTTCCTCTTCAGATTGTTCTCCGAAGAGATTCTGAATCATTTGATGCCTCTTCTCTTCGCCGACCATCTTTATGCGTGATTTTAGTGTATTACGGTGCGTAATTTGAAGATGGTGAAGAATGGTGCGTTCATAAAGAAAAATCGAACTCCCTTGTCTTCTGCGTGTTTAAATTGGGGTTTCTATTATTCCTATATATATATATATATATATATATACTATGATAATAATAATAATAATAGCAATAATAATAATAATAATAATAATTAGTAACAAAAGGGTTGGCTCATGGAAATAATTTTGATATAAATATATAATAATTAATATTTTTGACAAAATGATGGAATTTTAACTTATAGAATTTTTTTTTATTAAAGTTATCTCTCACAACTTTTGAAAAAAATAATTTTAAAAGTTGTTTTGTAGAGTTGAAAACACACTTATCATGCAATTGAATTGTGTTTAGTGTGTAGTTCTAAACCATGTTAGTTATTTCATTAAAATGTACTACATTCATTCAATTTAAGTATGCTTAAAATATTTTACACGGATTTTAAAAATTATTAGTAATTTATGTATAAGTTAGATATATCGAAGGGTTTTATGGGATCCATCTATAAATAAAGTGATTGTTTATACATAAAATTGATGATTTTGAATAATTAAAGATATGTTTAAAGAGTAAAGAAAAGTTGTTGTAAAAAACTTGTGTGAACCAAATCATACCATGAACTCTATTTTTATTTTTTACTATCATCGCCATTCACATGCACTATCATTATTGTGTATATGCATTATTATAGTAAATGTGGCATCGATAATATATATGCATGATAAATGATAAAATTTAAGTTCATGGTATTCACCCGATTCATACAAGTGATACTCTAATGATCTAAATTGTTATACTCCATTTTAGTATGTGACGGACCAAAAAGAAAAGTGTGCATACTAAAATTGATCGTAGAGAGTATTAGTTTGACAATATTAGTTGTTTCATTAAAAATATTATTTTACATTCGATAAACTCATTTTTTTAGAAAGGTGATAGACTTTTTACATTTTTATCGTCCTCTTAGGTGGATAATTTGTTGGAGAAATTAGGTTTAATTATTTTAATCAATTTATTTGATTATGTAATTAAAATAATTTAAGATTTAATTTCAGAAATTAAACGAGATTATTATGATAGTATAGTTAATTTCTTTAAATCGAATTTCTGGTGAGTGAGAAATTGATATACATGTTGTAACGTTAGAGTATTACACTTATGTATTAAATGTGCTACATTAACTTAAGTGTTAATTGTCCCACATCGTAATGTGGGAGTTAATTCACCTCTTATATGTAAGAAGTGATTAAAAAAATTCAAATTATAAGTGGGCTATGTATACATAAATGGACCACACGCGCAGCGTGCGCGCGCCCGCCACTGCAAGCCGAGTCCTGTGGACTTGTACTTTGGATGGACTTTGAGTATTTTCGCGTCTCTTGGCTCTTCAACATTCTTAGGTGCTCTGCCTATAAATAGGAGGCATTTTCATGTTGCATGCACCCGAACAAATGCACCTTTACATCGCATATACACCCACCTCAAATTTTGCATATTTTCGTCGATTTTACGCATACATTCATAGTATACAATCCGGTTCGCACGTACTTCAGTTCATTGGAGCTCATTTTCAAGTGGTGATACTTGTTCTCGAGACGAAGTCGCTTTCACCTTTGGAAACATTACGTCGAACCGTGAGCACTAGTCGTGACGTATTTATTTTGCGGGCAAAGGATCATATCCTCGACTCGACTTACCTCATTGTTCGTGTTGATCAAGTTTGTTGTTGTTGCCATTTTTAAGCTTGCTCGTGATCAAGAAAGAAACTAATACCTTTTAGTTAAAGAAGTATTACTATTGTAATTTTCTTGTTGTTTTCTTTAGTTATTTCCGTCCCTATTTTTGTAAAAGTCATCGTTGGTGCACTTATAAACCAACATAATTGACTTTAACAAGTCAACTTTAAATTCGACTTGTTGAAAATCTACAATTTTCCATATCTCTCTTATAAAATAACACTTCTAAGTGTGCCCAATTTACTACAATAATTCAATTCTTCAAACTATCCAACTCTATACAAGCAAAAATCACTCGATTAGGGTGAATTATTGCATGATTATTGTGTGCTTAATTTTCTCAATTTGATATCATTTTCATGTTAATTCACATTTAATTGACTAATTGCATTTGATTATTTGATTTGGTGTTTTTAAGTTGATATCGCAGATTTTGCGCCAACTTTGAATGCAAATTGAGATCTGTTAACGTCTTCAAATCAAAGAGATCATTATATGGTTAGAAAGAGGGTCGAGAGACGGTCGCAACGCAAAAAGAATGAGGTCATTCGGAGTTCGTATGAAGGAGATACGGTCGAACGAAAGAGACGGCGAAAAACAAACTGTTACTCCCAGAATCGCATGCACCCTTCGGATTATGAAATACACCCACCAGCTGCACCCACGATTTTGATAAGTACACCCATCGTCGTTCTCAGCAAATCGCACCTCTCTCTGCAACTCCCAAATCCATTCAACCACCAAACCCAGCAACAACCACCACGAATCCGGCGTACCCAGCCGCCGCCCAGCCTCCGCCGACCATCGCATCAACCACCAACGCCAACAATCAACAAAACCAACACAACCTTCGTCGACCATCGCCATTCCAAAGCGCCTCCAGCCACCATCCAGCGCCGCCGTCTACTTTCCGGCGTCGATCTCGCATCCACTCGGGTCAGATTATTTACGAAGGGAAGTGACTCGCCCGAGTCAGTAACAGCCAGGCCGAGTCGGAGGATTTACGAAGCAAGGTGACTCGGACAACCAAAAGTGACTCGCCCGAGTCACATCTGTCCAAGTCGAGTCACATGTTTGCCGAAGGAGCGACTTCGGGCATCACAGAAGTGACTCGCCCGAGTCGAGGCGGGACTGTTGCAAGCAAAGAAGCGCTATACTTTCTCATCGATTTTTCTTCTTCTTTCTTCAGCCATAGGGATAACGACACGTGGAAAAAGGCATATACCTTCAAAACTTGATAGATAGAAAAGGGACTTCAGCGAAAGAAAAAAAGGGGGAGAAGATTAGATAGAAACACATACTTCACGCACTAGACACACACTGAGTAGGAGAAATTACACACACTCACACATAGTAGTAGGTGTTTTTCATTTTCTTTTCAATTTCTTGCAAATTTGAGATAGATTTAATTCAATCAAGTGTACTCAACACATTTAAGGTGATACCCATCATTATTCTCTTAATTTTTATGGTTTATTTCTTAATTCCCATGCTCTCTTCTCCTTTAATTTTCGTAATTTTCATGGGTTTGTTTCAATTAGCCATGATTGGCTAAATTTCATATGTGCTTGGGTGTAATGATCCCTTGATGAGTTGATTTTGTTGAATTGATGATTGGGTGTTCATTTGTTGAGGTGATTAATTGTCTTAATGATGCTTTGTATGATTTAATTGTTAATGTGAGCTTTGATCTTGTGTTTATTGATTTAATTAATGCAAGGATACTTGGTTGATTGAATTGATGCATAGGTGTTAGGTTTGCTTAAGTGATTGAAGTGGATATTTGGTTAACACAAGGATATTTGGTTGATTAATTAGAACCTCATTAAGACACATTGATTGCTTGTTGTTTGCTTGTAATTAGTGAGGGGGTGAGAGTGCCGTCTCTCACATTCCTACGTGCTTAATCGATCATTTAGAACCTAGGCTTATCCAAAGACGGTTTTATTTGAATTATTTGTTGGTTATCCCTATGATCCCTCTTGAATGAACACTTGATTGTTGATGATCCGAATTTGACGAGTCTTTGGTGATTTGCACCCGAGCACTACTATCTCATCCTTGGTGCTTGTTGCTTTGTGTTTTGTTTAATTTACGGTTGGAATTGTGTTGTTATCTTTTTGCTTTAATTTTGCAATCTTGACTAGCCACTATAATTCTATGGAAACGTATGTTTTCGAGGCTCCATTGTACTCCTAGTCCCTTGGGTTCGATAAATTTGGTCGCAAATTTCTTATCACTAAAATACTACGATCAATCACTCAAATTAAAATCCTACAATTTTATAAGTATGCTTGAGAATTCTTGTTAAATTGAGGATATGTCCCTGTTGGGAATGCATGAAAGATATTGCTAGATAGCTCACTTGTTAAAATTTTTATAACGAGTTGGGTTTGTATTTATAGTGAGAATTTGGATGTTATCGTTAGATAGTAAATTTAAATTCTTACTATTTTTTTGTGGTGAAATATTTTTGTAGATATGTATGTCAATAGACTTTAGCATTTATGGCAAGTCCTACTTTAGTTTGTACCATTGTATTGTGTTTTGTCAAATTCATACTGTTGTTGACTTCTTATTTATTCATGTCGGCTGACATAGGTAGAATTGTCAATTGAACTATTCAAATTTTACTTTAATTGTTGCCTTAATTTTCCAATTTAGCGGATGATACTTTACTTTGTCGTCTACCACCTTGTCTTGATCATCCTAAAGTCTTCACAACACATTAAAAATCATTGAAACTCTTTTTGTCATTTTAAATATTTTAACACTAATATTTCATAAAAACTCCATCTCGGTAAGCAAGTCAATGTTCTATAGGGGTATCTTGATTCTTGGCACCCAGTGCCGCTTGGCCCACCACGCTTTCGGCACCCTAGACCGCCCATCAAGGACAAAGTATCGACACCTTTATGAGATAAGACATGATTCATTAATTACAAGGCGATTTGGTTAGAATTTTAGATCAACGATTGTAATTAGAACCCTAAAATAAAGGGCTATGATCATTTCTTGGCTTTCAAGTTTGGTGCTCTATAAATAAAAGACCCCAACCCCTTGTAAAAAGGATTATGATTCAACATCTCCAACATCTATACAACACACAAGGCTAGGGGTCCTTATGGGACACCCAAAATCATCTTCAAGGGAATAACTCATGTTCTTCCCCCATTCTCATGCTCTTCATATTGTTATGTTTGTAGTTTATTTAATAGTCACATATGAACCCCCTATTTTACACGATAAAAACGGCTATAATAATAAACTCACTAGTATTTTAACGTGTGTTACACAATTTGTAAGTTTAAAATGAATATAATGTATATCTATATCAATATCATATCATATTTATATCTATATCATATCTATAACTAACAAAGAGTGAGTTTTTATAATTATGATTGTTAATAAGAATAAAATATAAAATTATCAATTTTGTTATCTCATCACCTATGTAAATTAATCTCATTTAGATTAAACTACCTCTATACTATTTCTTCTCAATTATTTCTCTCATCAATCAACAATTATTTATTGTTCATTTTATTCCAAAATCGGGACAACATACTAACAAGAATCAAGTACGGGTATTTCAAAACCTCCCTCTTGAAGTGATTCTGAAAATGTTCAAAACCCCCTTTTTCCACTTCCACAATCTCTGTATGCCACACTCCATTAAAAGTATTACAGATGATCTCATATAAAAATTCCTCTATATTAATTTATTTGCTTGTAATTCAAATGTTTAAGTATAACTTATTGAAGGGTTAATGACAAGTTTATTTATTTTTAAATTGTAATTACTATGTACTAAGGTAATTATATAAATGAATTAATTCTCAACCTCTCTATAAATTCGGACTTTTAGATGAGGCGGAATCATTTTCACTATGTAACCATTTTTTTATTATTATAGTGAGGGAGGGGAATAGTTTGATATGATTGATATAAGTATTTAAATTTTTTTGACAAGATAGGTATTTAATTTATTAGTTTTCATGTATTTTGCCTAATGAAGGGTTAATTATTAATTACAATTTTATTTACAAATTTAGTAATGGAATTTTGAGGAAACAACACAAGTTTCTAATAAAAAAGGAATGAGTTTTTGTGGAGTATTATATAAGTATAGATACCAGAAACACAAAATTATAAATAGTATTCCAATACTAATATTTGTATATCATAATTAATATTATTCAATAAAAATAATTAATATTATTAATTAAAAACAAATAATATTCATCTAATAATATCATTTAGAGGTGCTTGGTTTATTGAAAGGAATCGAAATGACAATGAGTTTGGAAGTAGTGAGAAATGATAATGAGTATGTTAGTTATTGTTGAATTGTTTGGTTTATAAATAGGTATAACTATTATTGCCATAGAAAGTGTTTGGTTTTAATAAATAATATTGATAATTAAAATTACTATTAACTCTTTTTTAATTTTAAAAATATATTATATAATAATCATGCCTAGAATATTATAAATAATATAGAAGACAAAATAGATTTTTAAAAAATTTTATATGAAATTTTAGAAAAGAATGTCTTTCATTTTTCTCATAAATGTGAGGAATGAATCTATGTCTTTAATTACTCCCTTTTAAGATATCAAACATGTTATTCCCCTCAACCAAACATCACAATTTCCTTTCATTGTTATTCTTTCACTCTAAAGATGTTAACCAACACCCCTTAGTTTAGTAAAATAACAATATAATGATATTTTAAAATATTTTAGTTGCACGGTGTAATTTATGTGGAGAATTTTTTTATTGAAATTTTAATTTTTTATATTATAGAATGCAAAAAAAAAAAAAAAAAAAAAGCAAGTAAAATATTCAGAGTATTAAATACAAGTACTACACTGGTTATTGAAGAGTTTAATTTTTTTTTTTATCAGTATTTAAATTGAAGAGTTTTAAATTTATAGATCATAGATATAGATATATCCTTTTCATTAACTTACGAACATAACATGACCAAACTAAATTAATTATTTCGCAATTACAAATAATTAATGTTATTCTGATGCAATTTACTCCATGGACACATCTAACAAAATAGTGATAATATATGCTCATTTTTTCTATCCGTATAATTTATATTTGGAAACAAATTGATCAAATTTAATTTTCTTTTTGCTTGAAAATTTGGTTAATTATTTGTGATTTTATATTGAGACAATTTTAGGGTGATATAGAACATAATTTGAATATTACAGAATACGTGTTAATTTATAAACTAACTTAATGTAAAAACGTTTCTCACAAATTTTTTCTATCAATAAGTCAAATATAATTTTGACCAATCAAAAATATTGTAATTATTTCAAATTTAAAAACTCTTCAAATAATTTGAATAAATTTCAAACAAGAACGGGGTTGTTGATTGCATAATTTTGTTTTACCAAAAATTTCAAACTTTGTGTCCCACCAATTTTGTCACGCCACGTGGCGTTTTCTTATTGGAGATCTACTGTTTCTAGTGGGGTCCTTCCCAATCAGGCACAGACTGCGCCTCGGTTTTTCCAAGCCTCAGCTTCGACCGAACCTGACCTTCTCTCTCACAGTTCGTTGAAAATTTCACATACTTTATCTCTCTCACAGCGCAAAACTTCTCTCTCTATTGAGCTCCCCGCATTTCTGCTCGCCGATTCAAAACCCTAGAACAAAAAAATCGCCCTATTTGAAGATCGAATTTCATCTCCATTTTTCTGCAGTTACGCGTATCCTAAAATAAACGTAAGTCTCTCTCTTTTCCAAATTTATTTTACCTCATCGGGTTACGAATATACCGCGTTTTGTTTTTTCTTTTGTACATAAATGTGTGCGGGAAAGGGGATGAAGGCTGTTGGGTGGGCGTATAGCGTGATTCTTTAGGCAGATGGCATGATTTGAGGGGTAGGGTTTTGGAATTTAAGGCGTGGGAGAGGTCCTTATGTAGCTCGTTCTTGGTACTGGTTGAATTATTCAGTCAGTCTGCAGGTTTTGTATTTAGATGCCACCATTTTCGTAGTTTTTTTTTCATATTTTCTCTGGGTTTGCGAAAATATTGTGCTCTTGTTTCGGATTGGTAATATTTAAGGTTGTTTATTTGATTCCTTTGGGTATAAACTGTTTTTCTGTTGTGTTGCGAGGAGTACATTCATATGCTAAAGAGTGGTCTTATAGGCTAAAACTTGATGGAATGTTTAGCCGCTATTCAACATTTCCCATTTCTTGTATAAAACTCATTGAGTCTTGTTACCACAGCTTGTTATCTTGTGAATCATACTGTCATTCTTTGTTTCCTTTTGAATGTGCTTTCTATTGTGTGTGTGCTTTGTGAACTGCAATTGCTGAAAGGAATGGTTTTATTTAGTGTAAAATTGGTTAGAGCCTCTCTATCTCTCTCGCACTTCCCAGCGTTCATGTAAATAAGAAAAATATATGAACTATTGAACTCCAGGTAGTACCTTCTTTTGTTAGTAAGGGAAGGCGCTAGTTAGATGGCTCAAGAGTTGGAAACAACTGTCAATCAGCTAGGGGGAATTTACCCTTGATCCTAGCTTCTAGTGGATGATAGATCTGATGCGCGTTAATCAAGTGAGCGAAAAGTATTTCTAACGATAGAGTTACGATCAGGGTTGCTTGTTGGTTTTCAAATTATATAAAGTTTAAGACACGGTTTATTTCAGGTATGGTTAGAGGGTAAGGTTATGCTCTTTAGTCTTTATTTTGTTTACAACTTTAGTAGAAGAGGGATATCTTGTCCCTTGTATTGTACGTATCTCTTACTTTAGTGTAATAAAACTTCGTCTGTTTTGTGGAAAAAAAGAGAGTGGCAGTATTGATTCGAGAGGGAAATAGTCACCTGGTGCTTAGAAGGATTTTGAATTGTTATAGTATCCCTCTCTTTTAGTAGAAACTGTGAAAGCTAGTTGCATCTAATCCAGGCATCTGAATTTTTATGTTTCCTGAAACCAAGTGAATTATAAACAAAAGCTGTCTGGAGAATCATTTACCAACAGTTGGCTTAAGATGTATCACAAAGTCTGTGATTGCGTCCTCACCGTACCCTTAATCTTCGAAGGATAAAATGATTTTTTTAACACAAGTAGTGAGAAGGAAATGCAAAATTCAGACAAAAGATATCCGCTCAAACGGTGCCAACATTACTATTTGTGGTTGCAATTTCATCAAAATGCTTTTCAAGAAGGCAGTGGTAGCGTTCAGTACATCAGCTTGTAATCTGTAGTCTTCGCTGTGGCTCACATGGTTTATGGTAATTAAGGAGAGTGACTGTGAACTTCTATATAATGCTGTAAAAATGCTGTGTGAGAATGGGTGATGTACATTTAGCCCTTCTTTTACCAGTTCTCCTCATAGAATATAGCTGCAATTTTATGGCTTCTGAGAGCTCATAATCTCTGTGTGAAAGTGAGTGATACATTTAACTCTTCTTTATTAGTAATTCTGTCTATTAACTTTAGCCATTTCTTATCACTTCAATAATGCTGTATAGATCCCACAAAAAAAAAAAAAAAAAATGCTGTATAGATGTTTAATGTACAATGACAAGCTTAAATGGTTAAACCAAGGGTTTTATTGTTCATGACAATCTCTGTGGTTTTGATCTGCACCTCTATTTCTGTTCGTTTAAAAGACAAGGGGTTTCAAATTTTCCTTTTTCTTTAGAGGATGATTTGTGCTTTTATGCTCCAGAGATACATGCTAATTCATAGTAGACTTGTGGTGGTCTCTTAATAATTGTCAAATAAGTAGCAATGCGAGCGTGAGGACACTTGTAGCTGTATGTGTTCATATGCTATGAAATCTCTTTGTGTTATCTTCTAAGCTTTTATGCCAATTAATAATGCAAGAATGTCTAATTTTTTCTGATCAAAACAGAAAGGAGATTATAAAGAATAGTAATTAGGCTTGTGGCGAAGTTACATTTTAGAATTCTTTTCAATAACTAACCACTATACTTTGTAACAATAACATTAATTTAAAAATCTATTTAAGACTTATACAGGGAAAACAGTATTAGATTTTGAGTTGCCTAATCATGTGGTTAATGCTCTCTATTCATGGCTTTTGCACTTGTAAGATGGGTACCACTTGTTTTCTAGGGATTCATCCCTTTGTTGGGGCTGCGTACAGATCTTCTGTCAGTTCTGGCATGCATTCCCACATTTTGTGTTTATTATCAAATAATGTCCTATTTTCCCTTTTGCTTTGTATGCATTTCAAATAGATACAATATATGTGACTCGACTCTTTTAGAATGATTAGTTATTGTTATAACCATGTGCTCCATGTATTATATGTTTATATGATGGTTTTGTTGCATTGGATTTTTATTTTGTCGGCACAATGACTTCCCTGTACAATCCCTACAGACTGCCATTTATCCATGATCGGCTAGAATACTGCTCTTTGAATTCTTTACTATTGCTATGCTGATGTTTGTTGAGCTGAAGAATTATCAGTTGTAGCTTTTCCTTCTCTTTAAATGATTGCTTGCATGTGTCCGTAGTCCTGGATTTTTTTCTTCATGTAATGGTCATTGCATAACTATTTTGAGCTGCATTTGGCTTTCCTTAATGTTGTGTACTTATTCTTGCTGTTCTTTTTTAATTTTAAATTGTGATCGTACAGGGGTGTCATTAATCAGGAGGCTGTCAGTGTTTGAGAAGTTGACACAAGATTGACAACAACTTTCTGGAGAATTGGATGCGGATATTTTACTTGTTTTGTTCACACATACACATATAGAGGGTTGTAATGTTGTATAGACCCCAGAGAAGGACAAGTTCCAACTTTAAGTAGTGTTAATTCTTAATTAATCAATTTTGTCACAACTGGATTTAGGGTTAATTATCTATGCCTGGCAACGAACTTGGAGATAGGGTTCACAATTTCTTTGCACAAGACAATTCATCGCGGGGCAGCATCAATCACATGCTCTGGAAGGGAATTGGCCTGTGAATAACAACAATTTTTGGGCTGGCAGCCCGAGGCAAATTGACGTACTAAATTCTACTAGTAAAAATTTCTCTCCACAAAACTCAGGTATTACCTTGATGCTTCAGTTTCAAGTTAATTGTAAATTGATTCTGTTTCTTTACGGGCAATTTCCTTAAATTCTGTTTTATACATGTTGAATGAGTCTCCTTAGATTCATTTTCTTTTGCTTATGTGGTTGCACATGCAGAAATAGATAGAGGACAGCCAAGCTATCCTGTTCATGCAGCACATGGCTTAAATTTTTCTCAATCGAATCTGAGGCCTGATTTCTCAAAAAGTCAATCTCTTAATGATCAGCAATATTCAAATGGCTTTATGTATGGCAATCAGTTTTACCAAAATAGGCAGAATGAAGCGAACTTTCTGGCAATGGATACAGATTCTGAGCAGCGTCATCTTATAGCCTCAAGGGGCTTTTCAGTCCGCGAATTACAGCAAGGAAATAGCCATGAACAACAACATAAAGCCTCAGATAGACCGGAAGCATCTGTTCCTCCTGTTAGTTTTGATCTATTTGGTGGTCAACAGCAGATGAATCATCAGCAAGCAAGCATGCTACAGGCGTTGCAGCGTCAGCAGTCAGGCATGAATGACATACAGCAACTGCAACTGCAAAAGCAACTCATGCTTAGGAAAATGCAAGAGCTTCAAAGACAGGGACAGCTTCAGCAGCTCGATTTAGGGCATCAAAATCTGATCAATCAGGCTTCCCCCTACGAGACAGGTATCTGGAAGCCAGCCCCCTCTGGTCAATGGCACTCCGAATTCTGATGCCTTGCGCTATCCTTGGACAGCTGAGCCTAGTATGAACTGGCTTACCCGTGGTTCTTCAGCCATGCAAGGGTCCCCTAGTGGAATTGCTTTTCCATCAAACCTTGGCCAAACACAGCGTTTAATGGATCCCGTTCCTCAACAGGTTGATCAATCTCTGTATGGAGTTCCAGTTTCCAATTCAAGGGGTTTGGCTGTGAACCAATATCCTCAGATGGCTTCAATGCCTCAACTAGCAAACTCTAGCAATTCCCGTCATGCTAATCAACATAATTTTCTGCCTGGTCGAACATCCGGACAGGAGGGAACATCCAAGTCTAGACAGAAATCTCAGAATGAAAATAGTGAGCATGCCTCCAGTCAGTCATTAAATACTGGCATAATGGAAATGGGGTTCCTCCAGCAAGTAAATTCGTTGCAAAAAAATCCAACTCAGCAAGATTTTGCTGGGAGGCAGGAGTTGGGTGCTCGATCAGAGACCTCGCTTGAAAGATCTATAATGCAAGTTTCTTCACCTCGGGATGAAGCTACCCTAGATGCTACTGAAGAAAAGATCTTGTTTGGCTCGGATGATAATATATGGGCTGCCTTCGGAAAAGTCCTAATACAAGTCCAGAAGTTGGTAATTTATTCGATACTGGTACACAATCAAATGGCTTTTCATCACTTCAAAGTGGTAGCTGGAGCGCTCTTATGCAGTCTGCAGTCGCGGAAACTTCTAGTAATGATATAGTGCCACAAGAGGAGTGGAGTGGTTTGATATTTCACAATACTGATGGTTCTTCAGCAAACCAATTCCCTTCGGTTCACAGTGACAATGCTAAGCAGTTGTCTTTGCCCACTGCATTGACTTCTGGACCCGTAAATACTCTTAATCCTATGGGTTTGAATCAACTTGGAGATATTTTTCAGAAGGAATCTAGTGAAAGAGTCCCTGCTGATATTTCTCAAAGATTTGGGCAGTCTTTCGAGGAAGCTAGCCAAATACATGGAAATGCCACACAAAATTCTTTTGATGCAGAGAGGAATGCCAAGACAGTTTCTGCAATGTGGGCCCCTGGCCAAAGTGGAACTAGACAACAGCCAAATGGTTGGAGTGCTATGGTAGCTGTACCTTCTGGTGGAGATAGAGTGTTGAACATGAATGAGACTAAGAAAGAGTCACAAAATTCTCAAAACAACCATGTGAGGATAATGCAAGGAGAAGGGGTACACGAAAGTTCTTTATGGAAGTCCAGTTCTGCTATGGAATCAGGTCCTGTAAGATCTGTGTCTGGAAATCGCCAAACAAATAAAGGGATTTTGAGTTTACATGATACTACTCCATCAGTATCAAACTCGTACAATATGGGTGTAGGTGATGGAACCAATCCGTTTGTTCAGAATAACTATTTACTCAATCAGTGGAAGAATGCCTCTCCTTCAGCCAAATTCCAAGGGGGTGAAAGCTTGGGAAGAATGATGGACCAGGTTAATGAACAGACTCAAGGGTCACTGAATAGCTATGACAGAGAAGAAGTTACAAGATATAATAGGGAGAGCAGTGCTATGAAGGAAAATTCTAATGATAGTCATCACTCGAACATATCTCTGCATGCTTCTGGTGGATTCAGAGATAGTGGATTGTCAGATGCGAGTGATTCAAGATCTCTGCCGTCTGGGAAACAGAAGTCAACTAATCAGCTTTCTAGTAAAGTTCCTGTTTCTCGCAAGTTTCAGTATCATCCCATGGGAAATTTAGATGATGATGTGGATCCTACCCATGGCCTAAAGCAGCCAAATCAGGTGCAGACCAACTCTTTGCAGAATGCCCATTTTGGCCAGTCGAAATTGTTTGGTCAGGTCCCGAGAAACTCTGTAGAAAAGGTAATTTAATGAATCATCCTATCTTTTAGACACTGTGCACTGATATTTACGAGCCATAAACTATTTCTATTGTTTTACTGCAGGGTGATCTTCCAAAAGTCTATAAAGGCCCTGATAAAGAGCCTTCCGGTGGCAGCTTTCCCGGTTATGCGCCTAATACACCTGTTCCTTTTAGCCGGCCTTTTGATTCATACACGAATAAGGCTTCATCGCCTAGGTACTTACAGTTTTTATTTGCATTTTCTATATAGAATTTACATATCATGACCTTTTTAATCTTTGGTTTCTATTCAATCTAGTCAAAACATGTTGGAGCTTCTTCACAAGGTGGATCAACCAAGGGACCTTGGCTCTATGATGCACTTAAATTCTTCTGAATGCAATGTATCATCACAAATCCCTGAAGCAGAACAAGTGGATGGATCTGCTCAGCCTAGTCAAAGTTTTTCTTCTCAAGGTTTTGGATTACAACTCGGTCCTCCATCTCAACTTCTGCAGAAACCTGACCTGTCATCACCTTCCCGGAATGCTCAAGGCACGATTAGTTCAATACATACTAGTCATTCTGGCACAGAAATGGGGGAGAAAGGCCTGCTTACAGTCCCAACATCTTCAGGGCAATCTTTGCCATTTTCTAATGAAGAGTCTCAGACTGAATTCAAAAGAGACAGATCTTCAGGTCCAGGACATCCTGGGACCAATAACTCTCTATATATGGTGCCCGGCAATCATTATCCTGCATTCAGTTCTGATACTCCGTATGCAAGAAGCCAGCTTCAAAATAAACATATGACCAGGGTAAGTGGAAAAGTAGCTACAAATAATACACCACCCTCTATGCAAAGAGGGTCTGCAGAGACTGTTTTAACTGATGCATCTGGCAATCTTCAAAAAGATCTTGCTGCATCTGTGGGCACGGCTCAACAAGCTGGCCGTTATGGTCTACAAGATATGGATCCAGCTGGAACCGCATCAACCAGGGATCAGGTGCGTGGTTCTCAGTCTTTTGGTTTGCCTAGCATTTCTCGGCAGGGAGGTTCGAACCAGCTTATACATAACATGTGGACTAATGTTCCTACATCTCAACATACTTTGGTTGGACAATACCCAAAGGCTCCATCTCATTTATCTGAGTTGCCCCAGCCAAATATTCTGGAGTCAGGTTCTCAAGGTGAGTTTGATGATAGTAAAGGGGGCATTTTTCGTCAAAGTCAAGTGCAATTCCTGCCAGCTCTCCAGTTAGTGTTGATGAGGAAGAACGTAGGTTGAAGGAAAGCTCTGGACAGTTGGCATCATTTGTAAATGTTGGCGCAGCTTTGAAAACAGAAGTACCTATGAGAAGAGCATCGTCCATTAAGAATCAACTGGATGATTCTCCTGCTAATTCTGCATCAAGACAGAAGGACATTGAAGCATTCGGCCGATCTCTGAAACCTAATATCTTCTCTAATGAAAAATTTGCATTACTAAACCAGATGAGGGCCTTGAAGGATGCCGATTGTGATCCAAGCATTAGGTTCTCAAAGAGAATGAGAGTACCAGATAATATGCTTGATATCCATCATGCAAATTTGTTGACAGGGAAGCAAAATGATGATAATGTTGGAGATAAACTAGGTTCAGGTAGTGGAGTTCCTTCTGAAGATTCTAGGATGATGAGCTTCTCTACGCATTCTGATGCCTTGGACAGAAACACTTCGCCACATGGAAATGCTGCTTCAGAGGATATTGTGGCTGCTGGTCGGCCTGATTCTCAGGCCAATCATTCTACTGATAGCACATCTGTTCGAGTTGAGCAACATACAGTTAGTCCCCAGATGGCACCATCCTGGTTCAACCAGTATGGATCTTTTAAGAATTGGCAAACGTTGCCTATGCACAATGCACAAAATGTCTCCTCATTGAAACCAGGAGAATCTCCTGGTACTCTTGGAAAGTCTTCCTTCGTTATGGATGCTCCTAATTTAGGAGATAAAAGCTCTGATGCTCCTGTTGATGCATGCCCAGTTGACAGCACAGTTCAGAATTCTGCTCCTATATCAGAAGGTAATGAGCACTTAGCTCCTGCTCAGTCATTGCAACCAAATGCCATTGGTCAACATCAGGTGGTTTTGAGACCTAAGAAGCGTAAGAGTGCTGAACTCCATCCTTGGTACAAAGAAATATCAGATGGTTCACTAGGTCTTTCAAATCTCAGGTAATAATCATGAATCAGTGTGTTTTCCTTTTCTGCCCTTCTCATTACCTGACATTTGATCATAGTGATGAGAAATAGCAGAACTCGACTCACGCTTTTAGTAGGTCTATATATACTTGTATTTTCTAAGACTCTATGAATGGGTATCGCTGCAAAAGTTTACTGTCAATATGAATGAACTTTTCTGCATGCAGTGAGGCAGAAACAGACTGGAGTGAAGCCACAAGTCGTCTTACTGAAAAGGTATGTGTTGGGGTTGCCATCAATCCTCATAGGGTATGTTTGATTTGAGATTTGAAAAGCGGATTTGGGATTTTGAAATCTAAACCAGTTCAACTTTGGGATTTTAGAATCCAATTTTTAAAAGCCTAATACATCTGCTCCACAAAATACCTATGAACCCTATGAGTAACATTTTTTTCTACAACACATTTTCTCCAATGACCCATATGCCATATGATTTTTATTCCCACACTTATTTTATTTATCACATTTCACACCTTTTATTCTCACTTTTGCAACTTCCAGCAAAACACACTAATTATTACACAATCATTCAATCATTACAATTACAATCAACAATTATATAATAATACAACTATTTAAATCTTAAAACACATATACAATCAACAATTATATAATATTGCAATCATTACACACTCTTACACATTGATTTGACGTAAAATTAAATCTTACCCTGTTTAAATGTCAAAACACATATACATTATTACTTCCTCCGTCCCCCTTGTATTTGCAAGCAAATAGTGACACAAATTTTAAGATTAAAGTGTAATGGGTGGAGTGTTGAGGGGTAAATTGGTAAATCTTTATGTATAAAGTAAAGAAATTGGTTGGATTGAGTGTAGTGTGGGCCCTAAAAGTAAAGACATTTGTGTAAATATGTAAATATTGTGAGGGTGTAGTTTATAAAAGGGTTTCCTTATTTGGGTTTGCAAATAATAGTGGGATTTCTAAAAAGGAAAGTCTGCAAATAATAATGGGACGGAGGGGGTACTCTTTATCAAGATTTTGAATTCCACTAGATTTTAAAATCCTCTAAATCCCAAATCAAACATACTTGTAGTGATGTAAGTCAATTCTGACTGCTAACTGCATTGTTATATCTTTTACTGATGGCAGGTTGGAGATGATGTTGAGCCAAGTGAAGATGGACCTCCATTGCTTAGGTCAAAGAGAAGGCTTATCATGACAACACAGCTTATGCAGCAATTAGTTAGCCCTCCACCAGCGACTATTCTCTCTACTGATGCCAGTTCCAAGTATGAGAGTGTGGCGTATGCTGTATCCAGGGTAGCGCTTGGAGATGCGTGCAGTGCTCTTTCTAGCGCCAATAGTATGGGCTTGCCCTGTGATGGCACAGACCTGTAAGAACTTGCATACTCATTGAATTTGTTGAATCATGCCATATGTTTGGATCTCTTATGTTTTTGTAGTTAAAGTTGTCATTTTGTTTTTCTATCCAGTCCAATATACTAATTTATGAACAATCTTCTAGGCATGCTGTTAAGGGCAAACTCAGTGGTGATCCACGTTTTGCGAAAGTTATTGAAGATTTGTGGGGAAAAGCCAGAAAGCTGGAAAATGACTTTTTGAGGTAATCTAACCTGTCTTGATCTTATTTTCATTGTGTTCAGATGTATACTTTCTCAGCTTTTTCTGATTTATTTTGTCAGTGTTGAAGAATTTATTTTTGTTTGAAATTGGTAACTGAATTTTCTTCTCAGAGTTATAACAGTTTTTATTAGAATTTTGGAAACCTAATGTAGTCCTACTATTATTCTGTAAAACAAATCAGTAGAATTAGTATTTCTTTTCGTAGCTTCATTTGTGTGACATTCGGTTTTACCTTTGTCTGCATTACACTCATCCATTCTCATCTTTGCTAATTTTCTGATTTACTCTGTTTTAATGTCTAATGCTTTAAGTATTCTTGTTATTATAGTTCTCATTCTCTAGATAATCACAGCATTTTTTTCCTTTTGAAGAATATACCTCAAAATTTCAGCAATTGCCAGTTTTGTGGAACTTCATCATTAATCTAGTCACATAATTCGGTCAGAACTCAGAAGGCCTAGAAATATGAGGCATATCTTTATGGAAAATTCTACTACAGAATCGACTTCTGTTCATTTTTTATTTATGCGTCTTACAAAGTATTGGTATTAATTAATTAGAAGGGGTTATATAAAATAATTATTATTCTTGTCATCATTGATGGAGGATGGCAAAGTTTCTTTTTGCATGTCTTTATTTTGTCATTAGCATTTAGCACAATAGTTCATTTAAATAAACGGAATCCCCAAAAGACTAATATTATTAGGATATAGCTGATCAAGATATGGAAATGATTAATGGAGTGTACTTGTGAATGCAAGATTTGCTTGTAATCAAGTAGCTCTAGGAAGTACGGTAATGCTGGGAGATAACAGGAAGCTTGCATAGTCAGATAGTTCTTTGAAAAAGGAAAGCCTACAGATGATACATTCCTGGTTTTGTCCATTATGACTGAGCTTGTAAGGCTCCTAAACCATTCACATCTCTGAGTTGGGGGACTAGTCAGGTCCTTATGGATATAACAAACTACAGAATAGGAGCCAAGAGTACAAAGAACTTACTACCGCCGTTCCAATTTGATGTCATTTTTGGTGTTCCAAATAGATTAAGAAAGTTATTGAATACCTATAATTATTTGTATAAAATGACTAATGTACCCTTTTGGGTGTTTCACATAGATTTATGTATCTCAATATATGAGAGGCGTCGAAAAAATTTGTAAAATGACAAAGTTGGGGAAAAATATTTAATTTTTCTTGGAAAACCAAAATCGATGGATGTGTTATAGCCAATTCCATCGTGAATGAAAATAATGCCCAAATCATAGTGATCATGTCTTTATCTTTCTCCTTGTAGGCTCGACAAGAGTGCATCAATATTGGACTTGAGATTGGAATGCCAAGATCTCGAGAAATTCTCTGTCATCAATCGATTTGCTAAGTTTCATGGTCGGGGGCAAAGTGATAATGCTGAGACATCATCCACCGATGCAACCACTTATAAATCTTTTGCTCAAAGATATGTATCTGCTGTGCCCGTGCCTAGAAGTCTTCCAGACAGGGTACAATGTCTCTCACTATAATAATTTGATTGATTTATTTTTCATGTTTTTGTGGCAAACTGTCCCTCCAGTAGATTATAAACTGGTAATTGCACCACGACCTGTCGAATTTCAGCAGCTGCACTCTCTAGAAGGTTAGTGAAATAATTAGATTATGTAGATCTGCATATGGATTCAATGGAGTTGTATCTGTGGATATAGTTATTTGGATTAATCAGACAGTTTGGACGAAAAAATCTGTCGCTTATGGTGGGTTTCACAAACGATCTGTATCGGTATAAGAAATGTCACTTCACTAGCGAGTACTGACTGCTCCTTCCATTTCATTTTAATTGTTGTTTTAACAAAGTTCATTTTGTTTCATCATATTTGTTATTTCTAGATTACTGACAAGAAGTGAGGCACTTTTTTTCTACCAAGTTTAGTCACCGTGGAGTTGTATGTAATGAAACAAAAAGGGTAACAGTCATTTTATATATAGATATATATTAATGTTTACTGAATTTTCATATTGTGATTCTAAATTGTTGTGAGTAGGATTTGTTCTGCAGAATTGAGATGCATTGATTTAAAAAAAAAAAAAAAAGGAATCTGTGCTTCTATCTATATAGTTTAGTGAGTAGGTTTTGTGTGAAACTGTTTCCCAAAGGGACGGAGCATAATTATGGAATGATGTCTTAACACTTTAGAAGCGTTGATTGTTAATTTGTGTTAGTTTATAAACTGTCACACCATAATATAGTCTTACAGGGATTAAATTTGTCAACGCTTAAAATTTAGGTTGCACTTGTTAGATTTCATTTAATAATTAGAAAAAACTGTGAAATATTCTAGTGTATTTTCCAATTTGAACGAGGTCTCAAGCTTGTGTCATTTGTAACTTACCTTTTCAGTTTAAAATAGAGTAACTCTAATTTTTGTTGTACAATTTAAAATGATATTAATTATTTTTATTATATAATATTATTAATAAATTAATATTTTTTAATAAAATAATTAATATTATAAAAATATAGAAAATGCAAATAAGTTTGTATCTTTAGGGTAAAAATGGTATATACATAAAATAAAATAAATTTTCATGCAAAAACAAGTTAGCTTTAGCTTTAATTCATTTTTAGTAATAGAATCCATTTCATGCTATAAGTGTGATATCTTCATATTTATTATTCTCCTATGTTGGGTTCGTTTGGATGTATACTACTAAATGATATTTTATTACTTCAACTCTTCAAGTTGCATTTAAAATATATAGGATTTGATTTGAGAAAAAAATAATACGTATAACTTCCAATGACGAAACATAAAAATTGTTATAAGGGATGGATTGTTGATTCATGATTGGACGACGAATATAATGATAAGTTGAGCTATCAATAAATTTGTTATTACTCTGTATGTATACTTCCAAATTAATCAACTCAACTGCAACTCTAGTTATCTTTAAAAAAAAAAAAAAATTAAATCACGAATATTAACCAAATCTGCAATTTGATATGTACTTTGTAAGTTTAGAATATATTCACCAACTTTAATATTTGGCAATTTTATTCAGATTTATAAAGAGAGAAAATAATCAAACATGAGGGTTTTTTTTTTTATCTATTTTTTTTTTTGTAAGATTGCAATGAAATTGCAAAAGTTGGTGAAGAAATCGCCAAGGTGAAGTTCTTGTAAAAATTCACGATTTATTTACAATTAACCCTGAGAATAATAAGTGTGAGAATAAAGTTTCTCTATTCAAGGGCAGGAATTCTTATTCTTTCTTGATGCTTCTTCCATGATCACATTGAATAAAATGTGTTTGCCTTTCATATTTTTCCCCTTTTGACAGCTTATGTTTACTTTTCTTCTCTCTTTCACGGCCTTACAATAAATAAGTGACAATTCTTTCTTAAATAATATTTGTGTGCATTAATTTCATAATATCTGATGCATAATTAATATTATTTAATATAAATAATTAATTAAGTGAAAATAATTAATGCTGGTAAAATAATATTATTCAATAAATACCAATATATTAATGAAAATAAATAATATTATTGAATGAAAACAATTAATAAAATTGTTAAAAAAATAACTATCATTTTAAAATACATATCAATTCACAGTGTACCTAATGTACAAATATTATTTTGTTTGTTTTATTTTAAAGATATTATTCTTTCTTGGTGATGACGATATGTGTCTGCCAATTTAAGGACAAATCAGAAGTAACATCGACTTTACACATCATTAAGTAATCAAGATGATGTTAGAGGATAAGATTTGATATTAACGTCACGTCCCAAATTGATTAGTTTTATTAGTGAGAGCAATTTCATTAAATTTCGAATTTATTAAAAAGAAGATACCGATATTCACATATAATTAAAACTTTACAGTAAATTTGCTAATTAAATCTCTTTTTTCTCAAATTCATCCCAAATATGATTATTCGGGATGAGAGCGCTCGAGCAGAATAAATCACACCCCAAACCTCTAAGATAAAGTATACTTTAAATCAAATTTAATCGTAAAATTTATTTATATGATTGTAATTATTTTATATACTCCTCCGTCCCAAATTAATTTTCATACTAATGCAGGCACGCATTTTAAGAAAAATGTAATGAGTGAAGTATTGAAGGATAATTTTGTAAACTTTTATTATTAAAGTAAGAGAGGTGGTTGGATTGAGTGTAAAAGGTAATGACATATTTTGTAAATATATAAATATTGTAATGATAAAATTTAAGAAGAAATTTCTTTTTGGAATGTGAAAACTAATGTGGGACAAACCAAAAGAAAAATGTGAAAATTGATTTGGGACAAAGGGAATATAAGTTTAAACTGTTTGATAATAATATTGTATAGTATAAATATGTAATATTTATTTTAAATTGATGGTGAAATTAGTTTATAAACAACATATTAAAAAATTAATTGGTTCAATCAAATTAAATTGTGCAACAAATAACTAAAGAACAGTGACATGATTATACGAAGAACATTATATTTACACAGAAACATACGTACAATTTGACAAACAAATACATGAAACTGAATCACTTATAACACATCATAAAAAGATGAAAATCAAATGATTATTAACAATAAAAACCCAAAATAAAATAAGAAAATAATTTAGTAAAAACAAGAAGAAGAAAAGGACTTTCTGCCTAACATAAAACCAAATCAATCACCACTGTCCAGCTATGACAGGAAGAAACACTGATCGCCCTTCTACATCTGCCACCTGTCCAAATTTTAAAAAAATAGCATTAATTATGTTTAGGTAAGCCAACTTTTTTAATTCATATTTTCAAACTTTGACATTAAAAATATTTACGTCCCCCTTTAGATATGCTCGGATGTGGGATATTTTTTACACGGATTTGATCTTATGCCCAAAATAACATCAATTTATATGTTAATCACCAATTATGTGATACCACATAAATAATTAATTAAATAATAGTAGGCTCACTGCATATGTGGCATCACATAATAGGTGATTGACATGTCACATAGCGGTGAACATATAAATTGGTGTCCACTTATAGGCGTAAGATCAAATCCGATTTTCGACATATAACTCATTAATATCCATGATAAGGATCGATTAATATGAAAAATCAATTTTATTGTTTATTTAGAGTAAAATACCTTACATAGAAATGGATGGAATTTGATATTTTAAAGTTAAAATTCAGAAAAGAGTATAATCTTAACTCATATATATATATATATATATATATATATATATATATATATATATATGCTCCTTAAATAATTTTTTTTTATAAAGTATCAATTTAATTAAGCACAATACTTGTTAAAAACGGAGAAACAAATTTGGTACTCGACTCATTATATATTCGCTATTTCTGTGTCATTTTGATACTGTTTATTTTATATATTTCTAATTATGTTGGATATATTACTATGGGTTAATTAATAATAATATTATTTAAAAATTATGTATTTGTATTGAAAATGATAAAAAAACAGGAATATGGATTAAGAAGATCTTCCAAATAAAATTAGCCAAACATCTCTAATTAAACACACAATCATCCAAATAAAATGAAAGGGTCAAGAAAGTTACCATAAATAGGAAAGGATAATCAGGTGGTCTTGGTGATGGCGTAAACAGCATATATGATTCCAGGGATATATCCCAATATAGTAAGGAGCAAACATATCCAGAATTCATGCTGCATATACAAATTTACAAATTTCATCAATTAATTAAACTCACTTTTTTTTTTAATTTGGTTTCATCTAACTAAAATATTTAATAAGTGAATAATGTCATAATTCCTGGGATTGAGTTAAAATTTATAATTTTTTTATATATCAAGTCAACCATGAAATTCAAATATATTTTGAAATACGTTTAAATATTGTTTATGTTCTGTGAACATCTAAAAGCAACTAAATTTTTTACAATCCTTGACGATTTCTCAAAATTTTCTCCAATTACGTAATTAGAAATTAAAAATCCTTTATTAAATAAAAAATAAAGAAAAGAATTATAGTACCTTGCAACCAAACTTGAGGAAGACACCGAGAGGAGGCAAAAGGACAGCCACAAGAATATCAACACAGTTAGCTTTTCCAGCCATGTTTTAGAAATCAATTCAGATATATTTAGAAGATGGAGATATAGTTAATGATGAAAGGATAAAAGATAATATATAGAGATGATAGATACAGATAGGGAAAATTAATGACTCATGAATTGTAGACGGAACTGTCACTGTTTTGCTTTGCTTTGACTTTGTTAATTAATGTTGTATGGATTCTTTGCTCTTTTTATTTGAAATTAACAAAATGTGATTAATATGTTAGATGAACCAATCAATATAGAGTTTAGTTTTGAATTATCAATTGGGCTCTTGACTGTATTTTTAAAAGATTTTAGTGTTTGTTAATTAATTATGGATTTTTGTTCGATTTGTGGACTCTACCTTTTATGTATGGATTCTTAGTAAGTGTGTAGTTAATGATTTTTATAGAGAACAAATTTATAATTTGTGTTTAATTTGTTTTAAGAAGTTACAAAATATCCTAAGTAATTACATTATAAAATATCCATGAATATGATATATCTTATAAAGTTTTCAAAGGAGTTACATATACATTGGAAAACATTCAAACAATTAATTAGTCACGTTTAAAAGTTGCGACTTTAAGTACTTTTCTCGGTTTAGATTTTTAAAATTTTTTTAATTATGAAATATATACCTCTAGAAGTTAATTTTATATCTATGGTTTAGAACTTAGATGATTACAAGTTTGAAATAAACTTGATCCACGTGATTTTTTTATGTGGACGTATTGTTGAAATCATCCAAACCCCAACGTACCTCTATCATGTCCCAAAATTGAATTCACTACCGATAAAAAAAAAAAAGAAAAATTGAATTCACTAGTTTATCTTGTAAATCAGTTCAACTTGAAGATTTGAAGCCCACAGATTTGCACTTATTCAGGCCCAAAAAATTTGAAATTATTCAGGGCTCTTCATTTTCTTTTCGTGCGCTCCCATAGCCGCCTCCACCTTCGTCCATCATGACCGTCGAGTTGAAATTAAAAAAAAAAAAACACACACACACACACACACAATAAAAAAATTCCAAAAAAATGCAAAAATTATCTATTCAACAAATATTTTGCCTAAATTTCATAACCAACAAAAAATCTCACTAATACAGAATAAACGAAATAAAAAATAAAAGCAATTCGAACAATTAGTTTCAAAAATGAGGTTCATTTCGACCCACTTCGAACGAAAAATGCTAAAGGTTGGAAAAAATTTCGAAAAAATGGTCAGGTTTCGAAAATTATTTTAAAAAATATATATTTAGCAAAAACGAATTCGAAATGAGACAAAAATTTGAAAAAAATCCAAAAATTGTACCCTTTTTTAAATTTTCTGAAATTTTTGTACTTGGCAGGAATGAGGGGAGACTGGGGAGAAAAAAATGAAAAAATAAATTCGTTTAATTATATTCTTTCTAGGAAACTATATTTGACAAATAGGCTAAATAACTCGGTTTGGAGATAAAATAGTTAATTATTATGATTTTTTTAATTAGAGTTACAGTAAATTTGATTATATATATATTTTTAATCGGTAAATAATTCGCTCCAAAAAGAAATCGAACTCGAGTCTCTTACTAAAGTGAGAACCTGGTATAAGCCAACGCCAACTGGTTAATTTGATTATATTACTTGATCTCTTTTCCAATTTGAATAAGAATTCATTCCACATATTTACAATCGATATCGAGGAGCAATGATACCTACCAATTTGATTGAGGATATCTGTAAAGCTAATCAACATGGATACGTTTTACATAATCGCTATGTACATATTCAATAAACGCTTTGTTTCTCAGATAAACACCAGGAGGGTTTACGCACACAATTATTTATTCGAGTTGGTCTCTTGTGAGGTGAGTGCGTGCATGCACTCGAATTCTATTATAATACTTTTCAGTTAATTTATTGTTACCTTTTATTTTAGTTTTCAGAATACTAGTATTATTTTAAAAGTTAGTGCATACATACTCACCTCATATGAGATCAAACCAATATTCAATACACAGCCCATTATCTAATACCCACTTCTTAAACATCTTATATTTCATGACCTTTTAATACACGTTATGAATTGATTGATGATATCTTTAATACACTTGATCAACATAAGAACACGTATTAAATATAAAATCTCATCCCTTGTTCCAAATATATTTTCTCCCACTTTATCTTGGATGAAAATCAGTGATGAGAAAGAGAGGGTGGACATAACTGGGGATGAGCATACACATTTTGTTGCAGAAAAATTGATTTTCTCAAATCTGTGAGGAATCACATTTCACTAAAATAGAGAATCCACTCTGAATAATACATTAGTAATAAAATGTCCTAATTTCTTACTAAATATACCAAGAAGGTCAAAATCTTATACTTTGTCTTCTGGAATGAGAATGATGGGGGATCTTCATGGCGCAATGATAAATAAAGGCTGCAAAGGAGGAACAAATATTATGAACAAAATAAAGGATAAAAATGAGACAAATTTTGCCTATAATATTTCTCATAGGGCCTTATTAGCACTATGTCCACATTACAACATTCCGGTTCAAATGATCACGAGTTAATTTGAATATGAAATCCGCAATAACAAATGCTGACACATTTAGCAGTTCTTCAAGCAATTTAAACACATTAAACCAAAACGAGAAGAAAAAGAAGAAGAAGAGCAAAAGATGTACCGTATCCACGCTGACAGGTTTTCCATCATCCACAAGAATCTCAACTACAGTACCGGCGTGATCAGCCTGAACAATATCATGATTCACAAATTAAAGTACACAAGAACCATGTTTATATACAGATGGTCAAGAAAGTTACAGATTCAAGATGTTGTGCGCATCAATAAAAAGCTCCTACATGGATCATTTTTCTAAAATACATTTCTAGAAATGCTAGAAACTACACATAAATTTTCCAAACTAGCTAATGAATTCTTCAAGTTTACCACCAAACATTAGAAAAGCTCCTAGATGATTCATTTTCCTAAAATACTCTTTATTATTCTGCTTTACAGCAATAATATTGTATTTAATTATACAGCCTTTTATAAGAGCAAAAGTAATCACAAAATTCCCTCCACTGAATCACCTAATCCAAGCATTTCTCGATAATCTAACCTTCCACAAATTCATTGTGAACTTATTAACATGTAGCAAGACGGAATGTACAAAAAAATAACATCTTAATCAGAACATAGCAGCTCACCTCAATCTCATTCATCAGTTTCATAGCTTCAATTATGCATAACACCTGTCCTTTCTGGACCTTATCCCCGACCTAAAAACCAATCTGAATTAGCATTTACAGAAATGTACTAATGGATCTATGAGCATTAGTAAGAAGAAAAACAAGCACATGGTCATAAGAGATCAGCACAAGGTGGTGCAGCATGGAGATCCAGAGAGAACAACGTATGAACAATTGTTTATAAAAACACCTAGCTTAAATCAATAAAACTGCAAGGAGAATTGTGTCATGAGTCAATCCTAGACACCAGAAAAGGATCAATTCAGCAAAAACCTTCAGTTATGGAGCATCTGTATTAACACACAAGCTCACTCACAATACCATTATAAAGTCAAAAATCATTTTTATTTTATTTCTGTTGGCAGATTGGAAAGGGGCCAAAGGGCTTCCACAAAAGTTAGTATAGATGCAAGCAAAACTGAAGTCAATATTTACCGGGTAACTGTATTAGGCTATTATACTGTTCTGGAAAAACAGAAAAATAATAACATCAATTTAACTTCAAAATCTGGACAGAGGTGAAAATTTAAAAAAAAATAACAAAAAATTGAAAAAAAAAAAAAAACATTCATAAATGACTAACCTTCACAAAAGGAGGAGCACCAGGAGCAGAAGAACGGTAGAAATTTCCGGCCATTGGACATTTGAATGGAGGATGTGAAGACTTCGGGTTTTGCTGGGGCCGGTGGTGTTGGTGCTGAAGTTGGAGTAGACGGAACAGAACCAGTAGCCTCATGGGTAGGAGGTGGTTGAGGTGGAAATGCAGCATGGTGGGTAGGAGGTGAAGAATAAAATACAGGAGCTGCAGTTGAAGGTTGTGGTAATGCTTCCTTTTTCCTTATAAGGAGCTCACAATCCACTTGCTTAAGCTGCAACTCCACAATATCTTTCGAATCGACAAATCTGGCCATATCAAGTAAATTTAAAACTTTTATCAAAATCAACCTAAAAGCTCGGTGATGATTTATGGGAATTAATTTACTCACTTCACAAGATCAGACACTTGGTCCATAAAAACCGAAATGGACGCTGCATCTGGGATTTCATATTGGCTTTTGGAATCTTTGTTCAGCTCTGTATCGAGAGGTGGAACAGAATTTGATGTTTCCTTAATAGCAACCTGGATATAATATTGGCTCAAGTTCATCGAAGTATCAAGTAGATAACATAAAGAAGGATGAAAGAGATAAGAAATAAAACCAGGACAACAATAACAGCATCCGTATTACCTTATCTAGCTGAGCACACACCTTAAAGACATTAGATTGGCTCCGGCTACACCCCAGCTGGAAAAACAAAAAAACGAGGTTTAATCATATGGCATTGGCAGGGATATCAATATGAATGGACATCCTTATTTTAATCTTTTATAGCTTCACTGTGTACGAAATACTTTTTAGCCACATTTAAGTAATATATGTTGAGAGTTGAGACTGACTAAATATTTCTCAGACATCAACTGTCTTCTCATTTCACTGACGCAGCTTAGCTTTAAGGAGGGCCCTAGGCCCCTGAATTTGATAAAAGTTTATGTATATTTTAATAAATTTTTTGAAAAAAAAATAACCTTAATATATTTTCACTAAAGATTGTTGGCTTTATCCATAAGCTAGAAATTACCACACTCAAGCAGTGAAGCCAAACTCAATGTATCAAAGTCAGTAATTTAACCAATTCAGCAGAAATAAGTCCTGTTTCCTACCCGTACCAATAAATTTGAAGCTAAAACCAATCACAAACAAAATCAATGCCACCAAGAACGTCAAGCAACAATGTTCAACAGATGCAAGCGAAATCAGTGTTCCCATCAAATAAACTATAACCGACTAATTTTCAAAATCACTAAATTGATTTGATCAAAACAAACAGGAAACTCAAACTTTCAGCGTCATGTTGAATAAAGTACAACGTCCGTAGTCATACATTAAAACAAACCTTAAATCAGATAATATCACATAATGTGAACAAGATTACCTGGAATTGAGCGGTGATCGGTGACAAAAGCAATCTACATTCGGATCGGGGGAAGGAAGCAATGAGCTGCAATTTCTGGCTCGACGGCGATGAAGCAGCGAACGGAGGCGAAATCTTCGGACATGGAACAGTGAAAGAAGCCATTTGAGAAGGATTTGAACAAAAGAAACGACAATGAAAATGTGATCAAAGTGATTATAGGGGAAAAACTTGCGGGGGTTTTGTAGAGAAGAAGGGGCGATAAAAATGAAGAGAAGTTTGGAGAAGAAACAATAAAACAGAGAAAAGAGGAGGCGATATGAACGAGGGAAAGAAAACGACAGCGTTTTCTTGAGCCTTGGCCATTCCCTCCATCTAGTGACTTTCATAGTGGTCGTTGATTTAAACCAACCTATTATACTGCACTACACTCTTTTGTTCAGATAAAACACAAAAATTATTTATGAATTCAATTTTTAAGATATCACTATTTAATATATAAAATGTCAATGTATAAACATACAAAGCGTTGCCATCTAAGTAATTTTTTTAAAATAATACATAAAATTAAATATTTTTTTAAATAATGACATTTCATAACTAAATAATTGTACTTAAGAAAAAAGTTTAGCCGTTCGGTTCACAAGAAACTTACTCAAAATTATAGGCAAAGTATACTATAAATCAATTTCACCATTAAATTATTTACATTTTGTGTATGTTTTAATAATATTAATTATTTCATTAAAATATGTTAATTTGATAATAATACCTGTATAATGAAAATAACTAATACCGTTTTAAGCTGTAAAGTAAAAGTGATTTGGAAATAATATTTTACTTTGAAAGCATTACTTCTGCTGGAGTGCTGGTGATTTTTATTGATATAACATCCATACATAATCCTATTATTAATGTCTATAGTTTGATATTAACTAAATCGAGTCAAAGCTGAAAATCCAGTACATGATACAACGAAAATTAAAACTTGATTTCATGTTGAATTTTGTTTTTACAATTTTGTAAATTACAAGGGAATCACACTGAAATTGAAGAGTGTATCTACCATTAAAACGGTGCTTATGTATGTTGCTTTGGTATTCACTCTAATAACAGTAAAAAAGAGATTGAATATTAATAATTAAATTCGACTACAAAATCATTATAGCAGAATAACACTATTACAGCAACACATATTAAATTCCAGAGCAAAAAAAAAAAAAAAATTGTTTTCAACTAATAACACTATTTACTGTTTTCTTTCTTCTGCCCATCATTTTCTCACCACAAGATTGAAGTGTAAGATACAATTGGTACACAAGGAACCAATCTAATTTAGGCAATTTTGGTCCCATACAACAAGGGGAAAATAAACAAAAATGTTATCTACATATTAGCTCATAGATCTAAAATGACTAACAAAACAAAATATAATGTTTCGTTTTTTCTTAGAACCAGGGTAGAATTTGCCAATATATTCCAATCTGGTAAATCTGCAATCATCTTAAACTAGACGAGAACCAACGGAATCAACTTGTGAGAGGCTTCGCCTTGCGTATATGACCCATACTATTTACGAGATCTTTTCTAGTGCAAACAGGGAACATATTGATGTGCACTAACCCTTTGAGTCGCCACAGAACATAAGGGAAGCTTAGTTGATCGCGTGAAGTGAAACGAACCACCTCGTTGAACCAAAGACACATGAACAAATTCGTTGCTTGTGTGTGCTTCCTCACAATTATGGAAGCCTCAGCTAGAGCTGCGCAGACATAATCAAACCATATTCTTATTGTAATAAAATAGTATAACGCAAGAATTTATCATCTCATCAGTAGGAGCTTCGGTTAACTGTAGTTCCAAAACTCATCATCATTCTCTAGTACTCCCTCAGTTCCAATTTAATTGTTATTTTGGAGAAAAAATATTTTTTTAAAAGTAACTGTTGCTTTCGGTTTTCCAAGAGAGATTAAATATTATTTTTTCAACTTCGCCCCTCTCTGATTTTTTGTGATAAAGGACCATAAATGATCATTGGTAATCTGTAAAAGGATATATTAGTCATTTTATACAAATAATATAGGTATTAAATGACTTTCTTACTCTATGTGTAATACCTAACGACAGTTAAATTTGAATGGAGGGTGTATGAAACAAAATACCTTTCTTCCCGTTGAATCTCTTGTCCTCTGGAAGGCCATCCAGGCGATACTGTGCCAACTGAACCTCTACTTCCTCTGGAGTGGCCTTATTTTTCTTGACAACAGCCTTTGCCTCATCATACACGCTGCTGCGGGCCCCATGTTCAGAAATCGCGAGTTCATGATTTGAACGCCAGAGTAAGGCTTCCAGCACACCCAGAGGGTCCCTCCTAAATTGAGACTTTGAATCTACCCAAATGGAATATCTAGCATTTGGAAAAAGACGATGGGGAAGCATCTGGATGAACACATAATAATTCTCAAAATGCAGTAAAAACTTTCACAAATTAAATTTTTAATGCAAGCATGTAACTGTTATAGCTAATGCAACATATTTGATTGACATTTGTAGCCAACAATTAATTAAATGGTAGGTCATTGTGCAAGTAGAAAGCATATTTGTGAAGGCATATTGCTTTTTTGGACAATTGGACCTAAGAAATAACATGGGGGTCACAATGTTTATCCTAGCTTCCATGAGATGGTTTAGATAGGAAATACTAAATATTAGGTTATGATTGTAGTGGATTTTGAAATTCTCCCCTAAAACCAACGGGGATGGAGATTTCCTAAGTAAATTTATTCCGCCAAAAGCTAGAAACAAACACATTAGTTTTACTTCCTCCCTTGAGTCTAGCCTTAAAAAAGTCCCAAATATATAGACACATATATTTATATATGTCGGAGACTTAGAACGAACATTGCAGGTTGGACCTATGATGTACAGGGCTTCTCAATCTGTACAAAATACTTCTTACAAGATGCACATAACTCCCACTAGACAACCTTCATCATAAACTAAATTAACTAATCCCACTACCCATTCCCATCTTATTTCTGTTTTTTTACCATTCCAGGCATGATTATCTGGCCTTCAAAGAGGGAACTCCTCTTACTTAAGGCCAAAAGTGGTTAATTCAATTATACAAGTTGATATGGCATATGAAAATTTGAAATATAGATATGCAAATTTTCAGAGTATGTAACATAATTAACACAGTTAAAGAACACTTCTTTTTCTGCTATGGTTTAGATTATATGAACTTGTCATATTCTTGCATAATATAATTATCACTTGCAGAAACCATATACGAGAGAAACCTAAAGAGTTCCATACCTTTGGTATTTTACCATTCAATCTTTGGTCTCTGAAAGGTAAATCCCTGACAATTATAATACGCCATTTCCCAATAAAATGGCTTTCATCAACTTTGTTCCCCTGTGCTTCTTGTGTTGCAAAAGTAACTTCATCCCAGAATGCCACATAGCAAACCTGCACCATTTTTAAGCAAAAACTTATTTATTACCGTATTTATAAGTCGAATAGTGTACAATATCCTAAAAGGTTTTTTGTGTAGAATAATAACCTTACGAAGTGACGTCTCCGACATTCCTATAGGTTGATAAAGATCATCTCCACCACCAAATGCACATGTAGAGACCACAACTTTGCAAGTCTTCATGAAACTTTTGTCATCATCAGATACCCAAAACCTCCCGTGTCACTGTAGAAACCACAGTGAACCTCTGCTCTCTCAGTCACCTATCACACAATAAAATTTGTGTTGCGTTAATATACAACGTAGGTAGCTAAAACATATGCTAAAAAGAGTACCAAAGTATGGAGCATCATCTGAATGTCTCACCAACTGAAGAGGCACTTTAATTGTCTTACAGAATATAGATCACATACAGGATGCCACAAGTTGTGCTTATGATTATAAAAACAAGAACAGAAAGAAAAAAGGCCGGCAGTATATGATCCATTACCTTAAAGTTCTGTTCTCTCTGCTCGAGGGATTGGTTTCCTGTGAATAAATTAAATCTTGCACCCTCCATATATACCGTGGATAAGTTGAACTTCCTGTCTTTACTAGCTACATCAGTATCCGTGGTATACATCAACTCCTTTATTGGACTTCTGGAGTCCATATCGTTGGGAATTTCTAAAAGCTCGAGTTCTTCAGGAGATAGGAGCTTTAAACAACCTGACATAATTCCAATAAAATAATCATATACAAACAAGTTCTCCTCGTAAACATTACAGTAGACAATTAGAAACTGAATACATTTTTGAAACCACTTAGGGGTATCACTGAAGCATACATTCAAATTTAACCTATTGCACTTCAACCTGACATCAATAACTTTCATGCAACTTGCTTCTTCAACTGGTTACATACTTAATGTAAGGGAAACTGATATATTACCATAGTTATGGATTGGCATAATTATAGATGTATCGTAAATATAGATTAGCCTAAATAAGTGCATCATATATATTCCTTGTAAAGATTTTGTATAGGTTCTCCTATTTATTCTATTCAATTCAGACATCACAATTATTGTGATAAAACTAATTACTCTTTACAAACACCAAAAAGTGAATAAAAGACCTTTCCACCGTTCTTTGTATTAAATCCCAGTCTAGATTTTATTCATCAGACTGTATAAACAGTAAACGGATCCTCATCTCTTAGTCATTTCAAATTCCAAGCATCGCTGTGCCATTTAGAGGCAGGAGAAATCCTCTGTGAGGTTTTTGCACCTAACTTGCAAAATCAACTATAGTATTAGAAGTTTCATAAATAATCAATAATGAGGCCAAACTTCACATTCTCCGGTGGATATACTTGGGAACTGAAAACTATACTAGAAAATGTCTTCAACAACCTTGAGAAGATAGTAAGTATATTGATTAAATTCGTTTGCAATAATAGGAAGCATTGATTTCATGTTATTTATCGTAGCACAAGACAGGCAAACTCATCACATTTGTGCACATTATTAATCAAACGATAACACATAAATCGCAATCCCTAAAACCAGATAACTCACTAAATCTCCATCAAGTTTGAATTCATGCTGTAGAACAGAAAATAACAAGCGCACTCACGCTCTCTAACGCCACCAGCTACCCGGGTGATGGGATCAAGCTTGTTCAAGTTCCCCTGCGGCTTAGCATTACTGCTCCGAGTAGCTACATTCTCCGGCCGCGGCGGATTCCGGATCTCACTGCTGCTAATTTTGAAAGCTTCGTAAATTAGGAGGGCGGCGGCGAAAACGAGGAGCAGGGCGGGCCACCATTTGAGGAGCTTGGAGATGATTTTGCGCGTGAAATCGGGCCTGCCCTCGGTCCGGATTTCTTGCGCTTACGGCGGGCCCGAACTCGCATGTGATTCGACGGGTCCTCGGGGTCGTCGTCTGAGATAGGCATTGAGATGCTGTTTATCGACGCCATGATTTTTGCTCAGACCATCTCCAGCGCGCGCTTGAGAAGACGGAGACGACACAATGAAGAGTTCCGCTGCCATTGATTTCCCCCTTTTTCTTAATTTCATTTTTTATTATTATATTATTAATTTATCCATTTATGTAATACTCCATTAAATAGGACTTAATCACAATTATTTTGTTCAATAAAAAAATCACAATTATTTTGTCTTCTGAAATCGATTTAATTGATATATTAAAATTAGTTATAACATAATTTTTACTATGTGTGATATAAGATTAAATAATTTTAATTTATAATCTAACTAAATTAGTAAATTTACACAATTAATTAAATTTTAGAAGAAAATATATTTACTAAATTATACTACTCTCCGTCTCTGCAACTGTTTGCACAGTTGACTTTTTAGTCGCTTTTGCGTGAGAATTATTTCATAGTAATATGTGTCTGCAAAAGTTGTTTTATATGAATGATATGCTAGTTAACGAGGACGGAGGAGTAATTTGATATTAAAATTGACACTAGGAGTTGCCCCATTAGTACTTGGGACTTAAGAGTGTGTTCCTCTTTAAGTCTCCCGTTCGAAATTTATTGGTTCCCCAAATAGTTGATTTTTTAGCCGTATAACTAGATAAAAAATTGATATTAAAATTAATTTAGTAGGAAATAATAAAATAAGAATAGAGTACTTGGAGAATGTAGAAAAAATAACATAAAATCTAGTGTGAAGCAATTTCATAATATGAAATTAATATCATTACATTAATCTACTAATACCATAATATTTATTTAATGATATCATTATACTTATAAACCGATATCATAGTATAAAATGATTATAGTATCGGTAAATGATTGTAATGATATTAGTGTAATTGTAATGATACCGCTTTCATATCATGAATCTGGTTCATAAGAGAATGACTAAACAAATTAAAGATGAATTTTGATTTTATATGAAAAAAGATAAATTTTGATTTATAAAATATGTATTAACAAGGCAAAAACTAACACTTTTAACATTGTTAGAGTAATTTATAAAGAAAGTATAAGCAATATTGTTTTGTTTTAAAAATAATAATTATTTATAAATGCACGAAACACATTATGTGAAAAGATTTCACATAATTTCTAGTGCATATAAAATAAAATTTCGGAGCTTTTGTCATTTAAAGCGTTTTTATTTGAATTTGTACTTTTATAAATTTATCTCACATTATATTGTCACATAATACTCTCCCCATCCTCTAAATATGTGACTTTTTTTTTTTTTTTTGACAGACTCTAAATATGTGACATTGAGGTGGACACAAATAAAAAAAAAAATGGATAGATAAAATAAAGAGTATTATATGCTCTACTTATGAATAAAGTAGTTGTTTATAAATAAAATACAATGACAATTTAAGTAATTAAGTGACAGTTGAGATGGAGATAAAATAATAGCGTCAATAATGAGCATAAATACTCCCTCTGTCTCATAAAAACTTTTACACTTTCCTTATTTGTCCGTCCCAATATACGTTTCACACCTTTAAAATAGAAAACCTTTTATAAACTCCACCCTCACAATTTTCACTAATTTAAAAAATATCATTACTTTTACTCTCACATACACATAACTCAAGAGCATTTTGAGTTTTCAAAGGCTTTCATAGAAATGACTCATTTTCATGACTACATCGAAGAGGTGATCTTAATTCTTAAATGCTCCAGGTTATTCACACCCTTAATTTTTAAGTAGGACACTCATCAGATGAGAACACCCTCTATATGATTAATACACCCACAAAAATACTACTTTTACCCTTACCCAGAAAAACCCTAATCTCTTCCCTCTATCTTTTTTTTTTTCTTAATTTTTTTCTACGAAAATCTTCTCTCCATTATTTTTTCCAACGACCTCCTTAGTTAGCAACACTGTCGTTATTATCCTAATTCCACCGCCTCCTTCTCTCTCTCCACTCAGACTACCTCTTATGGTCGTGTTTTCTCGTTCCTTGTGCCCCACTTGCCGATCCCTTTGTCTCAAGTTTTTTTTTTTGTCTATTGGTTGATGGACAAAAAGATTGAAAAATGTAGTATTTAAATTTAGTTTTCCAAAAATTGTATATTTTTTTTTGCCGAAATATATGCGAGTATGCCGAAAATTCGGCAATTTTCAAACAATATTTCCAAAAATCCATTCTCCCAAAAAAAAAAAAAAAAAAAAGTCTGAAATTGCGTCTGAATATATTTTACGAAATATGACAAATTTTTTGAAAATTCAAAATTTGTGTCATGATTATTGTGGTCATATGATATGAAGGTGGTGTGTCTGTTTTTGTTCCTATAGTAATGGTGGTGCAAAAACTTTTGGTAGAAATGGCCGTCTGATGAAAGTAAGGGAAGGACAGTGTTATAAATTAGGATTTTAATTTTGGATAAGTGTGTTGATTGTAAAGGAATGAATAAGAATGATTTTTATTGATAAAAGAGATGAATTACAAAATGGGAAGATGAAAGCTAAAAACAATCAGTTCAATCCTTCACAGTAAATCCTCTTATAAAGAGGAGAAAAATATCAAAACTAACTAACTGCTATTCTAACTAAGAAACTGAAAAAGAAGATAGAAAATAAACAGAGGAGGGCAAAATACAAAATTTACAAATATCTTAAGACCCCCTCAAAATGGGTATGTATGTGCACAAGCCCATTTTGGATTTGAGCATAGTGAATTGAGCAAGAGGTAAGGGCTTGGTTAACAAGTCTCGCAAGGTTGTTCTCTGTGGGAATGTGTATGAGCTTGACCACTCCATCTTGAATCTTCTCCCTTGTAAGATGACAATCTATAGAAATATGCTTAGACTTTTCATGAAGACATGGATTGTGTGCCATTGCAAATGCCGACTTGCTATCCGTGTACACCTTTGTGCAGTAAGTTGAGAGCAATCTTTAGGTCTTGAAGAATGTAGATGATCCACCGAGTTTCACAAATAGTGGCTGCCATGGCCCCGTATTCGGCTTCGCAGGAAGATCTACCGATAGTGGTCTCGCTTCTTAGATTTCCATGAGATGAGAGAATTCCCAAGGTAGATGACATAACCTTTCGTTATACTTCGTGCAGTTACCGGACACCTAGCCCAATCCGAATCGGTGAATACATGAAGTTTTAAATCATTTTCCTTTGGATAGAAGATGCCTTGACCAGGAGTGCTTTTCAAATATCTAAGTAACCTCGTGAATGTACTCTCATATGCATAGCATTAGGATTACTCATGAATTGAGATAGAGTTTGCACACTATAGGAAATATCGAGGTCTAGTAATGGTTAAATATAATAGCTTCCCAACAATCTTCCTATAGAGGCGGCATCAATAACTGAGAATCGGTGTTAGGAGTATTCAAAAAATCTTGTTTGGAATCCATAGGAGTAGAACACGGTTTACTCCTAAATATCCACAAGAGTCAAGCAAGTCAAGAGTGTACTTTCGTTGACATAATTGAAGACCTTTATCGATTTAGCAACCTCTATACCAAGCATGTACTTAAGGTTTCCAATGTCTTTTATTGTGAACTTGTTATTAAGAAAAGATTTTAAAGACAGAATTTCGTAAAGGTCATTTCCAAGAATAATAAGGTCATCAACATAGCAAAGAACAACGGTGAAAGAATGATCATTAGTTTTAGTAAACAAAGAATTATCACCTTTGATTGAATAAAACCAAGATGAATAAGACTTTAAAGTTTTGAAAACCATTGCTTAGAAGCTTGTTTTAGGCCATAAATGCTTTTATTGAGTTTACAAACTCTTGTATCACCATATCACAATAACCTGGTGGTGGAAGCATATAAATGTCCTCGGTTAAGTCACCATGCAAAAATCATTGTTAACATCTAATTGATGAATTATCCAAGATTTACTAATAAAGAATGGCCAACAAAATTCTAACGGTAGTTATCTTAGCAACAGGAGAAAAAGTGTCAAAGTAATCAATACCTTCTTGTTGCGTGTAGCCTTTAGCAACTAACCCGGCCTTGTATCTCTCTATGCCGCCATCGACTTATACTTGATCTTATATACCCATTTACACCCTATGCAATTTTTGTTCGTAGGCATGGGTACAAGAGACCAAGTGTTGGTCTTTTCAAGAGCAGCAATCTCAAATTTTCATAGCATTTTGCCAATTAACATCACAAACAAATTTGTTTAAAGGTTTTTGGTTCAAGAATTTTAGTTATAAGCAGAAAAAGCTTTAAAAGAAGGGGTTAATTGAGCAAGAGACAAATAATCGAGATATAGGATATTGTTTGCCTATTGAAATAACATGAGCGGTGGAAGATTTATGAGTGATAGAAGGTGGTAATTGAGTTTCGTAAACTTGTAAATATGCAGTCGACTCTTAGGTCTAGTGGATCTTCCGATGCTACAAGATTCATCATCAAGACCTATGTGAGGATCGACTTGAGGAATATTATCTTGGAGTTCTTGTTGTAGGTCTTGATGAAGCAGTGTAGAATCGGAAGGATCTTGGATAAGACTATGAGGATCATTATGAGTAGCACTAGTAGGAGGAATGAATAATATCGAAACACAAGTATCATCACAAGAATCTTCCACATAGTTAAAGAATTTATTGTTTAAGGCTAATCGCTCAACCAAATTTTCGCACCTATCTTGTCTTTAAAAGGGAACACATGCTCGATGAATTTAACATTTCTAGATATAAAGACTTTTCCATTGTTTAGATCAAGAACTTTATATCCCTTGGTGCCAAAAGGATATCCAAGAAATACACATTTAGTGGCTCTTGGATCAAATTTATGTCTATTAGCAACAAGGGTATTTGCAAAACAAAGACATCCAAATACTTTGAAATAAGAATAATCGGGGGTTTATTAAAGAGTTTCTGAAAAGGGAAATATTGTTTAAAACAAAGCAGAGGTAATCTATTTATAATATGTGCTGCAGTTAGGACACACTCATTCCAATATTTCAAATGTAAACCTGATGGAAAAGTAATGACCTTGCAACCTCGAAGAAGGTGTTGATGCTTTCTTTCAACAAGCCCATTCTCGGTGGAGTTTCAACACAAGATGTTTGATGCAAGATGCCAAGTTTATGATAAAAATCATATAAGAGAAATTCAGGACCATTGTCACTTCCGATTATTTTTATCTTGATGTTAAACCGAGTAAAGACCATGTTGTAAAAATTTTCTAAAGACAATCGACTTGGATTTGGATTTCATGAAATAAATCCTGTACATCGACTAAAGTCATCAACAATAGTCGAGAAAATATCTATGTCCAGTGTGAGAAGTTATAGAAAAGGGTCCCCATATATCACAATGCACAAGATCAAAAGCGGTGGTTGAAACAGAGTTGCTAATAGGAAAACTCGAGTTTCTTTTGTTTTGCTAAAGGGCAAATCTCACAAATTTTATTAGAATCACCAGCTTGTACATCAATGGAAGAAATATGCTTCATGGTTTTATCATTAAGATGCCCTAGTCTAAAATGCCAAACATCATAACTAGAAGAATGAAAAAGCAGGAAGAAATATTTACTTGAGCAAGCAGCCTTGAGATGATATAAACCTCCACTTTGCTCACAGAACCAATCACTTTCAAAGTGTGTTGTTCTCCGCAATTCACAATGCGAGGCATAGAACTTGACAGAGCAATTAGAGTACCTTGTCAAATGACTAATAGATAAAAGATTAAAAGCAAAATCAGAACATATAACACATTGTAAAGAGTTAAAGAATCATTTAAGGTAATATTGCCAATATGTGTAGCAATAGTAGTGTTACTATTAGGCAAACCGATTTTAATGTGAGTGTTAGTGGGTGGACAAGTGTACATGGAAATATCACAAATCATGTGATCGGTGGCACCAAAGTGTCAAGAATCCAAGAATGATGTTTTATAGATAAAGTATTAGAACTCAAGCAATATTTAATACCTTGTTGGTTAGAAGTACCATCGGTGTTACTAATTGCTCCAAAGCAGTGTGAGTGGGAGTAGTAGCATCATTCGTAGTTTAGAGAACTTCAAAAATTGTTCAAACATGGCTTGTGTGAACAATGGGTTAGAAAGGCAACAGGTTCTTCATCACAGGAATCTTGACCATGATGTTTGCAGATGGTTTTGAGTCAATGTTCTTGCCTCGAGGCCCTCTCGGTCCCTTCCATCCGGGAGGGTAACCTATCAACCGAAAGCATCTGTCTATGGTATGGCCAGGTACATCACGGTGGGTACAATGAAGAGATTTCTTTTATCCTTGAGGAATTTAGAATTTTTGGCTAGCATAGCTATAGAATCGGTGGAAACGAAGTGTGAACATTAAGGTTTCTCTGTGATTCTTCTTGAACTAATAGGGAAAAGACCTTGGCAAGAGGGGAAAAGGTGATTGTAATAGTAGGCGACTTCGATGGAGGAATATGAATCATGAAGACCAATGAGGAAAGTCATGGTGGCATCTTGTTCTTGGGTGCTTGACATAAGGTTTGGCAATTCACGGGAACAATTATTCAAGGCACCACAAGAACATTTAAGGATAGGTCTATAGCTAGAATGTTCATCCCATAGAGATTTAAACTCATTATAATAACACACCAAAGACTGGTTATCTTGTTTGATATCACTAAGGGATTTCTTAAGGTGATATACCCTAGTCAAGTCGGATGTAGCGTAACGAACATGAAGTTCATCCCATACATCTTTAGCCTTAGAGAAATATTCAAAGGTTTTCCTTATATCCGGTGAAATAGAATTCATAATCCAATTGAATACAAGATCATTGGCACGAACCCACGCAACATAAGTATCGTGGATCATCGATTCATTAGGGATAGAGATAGTACCATTGATGAGAGGCAATTTGTTCTTTACGCTAATGCCCGTTTGATAGAGTGACTCCAGGAGACAAAATTTGAGCCAACGAGCGGTTCTATCACAATACTCACCGCCGGATTATCGTTGTGATGCGGGAGCAAGTGGCGACAAAGGGTTCAACGCCGGATTGAGAGAATTAGCATCGTAAGTGGCCATTGTTGCAGAAAGAAGCGTAAGAATCCAAGAAAGCGAGAGGGAATTGCAAGTCGCAATTTCAAGAAATTGATTACAAAATTGATCAATAGATGATCAATACAACAAGATTACCGCGGATACGAGCAAGAAAGATGCGGAAGCAAGAAACCCAGAGGAAACGAAGGAGAATGGCTTTTTCAAATTGTAAAAGCGATACCATGTTGATTGTAAAGGAATGAATAAGAATGATTTTTATTGATAAAAGAGATGAATTACAAAATGGGAAGATGAAAGCTAAAAACAATCGATTAATCCTCTGCGTAAATCCTCTTATAAAGAGGAGAGAAAATATCAAAACTAACTAACCGCTATTCTAACTAAGAAACTGAAAAAGAAGATAGAAAATAAACAGAGGAGGGCAAAATACAAAATTTACAAATATCTTAAGAAAGTGTAATTTTTTTAAATTTCTTTTATGTAGGTATATTTACTAAAAATGGAAATGGAAGTGCACATAACTCGGGGCTTCTTAAATTCATAACCAAACAAAGCCCAAAAAGTTTCAGCGGGCCGAACACTCAAATTGGGTCTAATCAAAAAGCCCAACCCTTTTAAGCATAAATCGTAAAGCCCAAATAAGTCGATACTCTCCTCCCTCTTTCTTCCTCGCTGTTGTTCGATCCCAATTCCGAAGCTTAGAACTACCCCCTCCATCCCCTCTACCTCCCTTCCCCACCGTCGGAACCACGTCCAGCGCCTCCATTAGAAGATAGGCTTCGATTTCTGCGGCACCACTGCCCAACCCCACGACGCGCCACTGCTTCCCGCCTCCACACCGCGTCACCGCTGCACCAGAGTTGAAAATTCTGTCCCCTCTTTGTTCGATTTTCTGCGCCACCGCTGATCATGAAGCTTGTGGGTGTAGCAATAGATTTTGTGGTGTTTTGCATTCTGCAATCTTCTGGGTACGTAGATTAATTAATGTTTTTCTTTTTACTTTGCTCCTGCAAAAAGTTTACCTATACAATTTTGTTTGTGAAATTCAATTTTATTTTGTTTGGTATCAATACATGTTGTGCAAATAACCTGGACCAAATCATAATTACACTTGTAAAAAATTTAAACGCAAAAAGGTACACCGATGAGCTAACCCAAGTAAAGTATATCCGAAATCTTTAATTTCCGCAATTCCATCAATTGGAGCAAATTGGCAATAATATAGCGGCAATTTTCAGATCGAGAATGCAGGTTTAACCATAGATAATCAAGTGTTCGTGTATTTTTCTGGTAAATATTACTCAAATTCTCTTGTAATTTTGATTCCCAGTTGTCTGGTGTATTTATGTGCATAAATATTAAGTATAGGAATGTTTCCAGTTAGTTGTCCCTTGGAAGGATTTGATAAACCTCTCGAGTATTTTACGATGTTTATTAGTAATTAAAATGGCATACGGCGCGGTTATTGTAAGATATGAAATTCGAATGTGTGTTCCATGATGTAGGAAATTGGAAGTGGATGAATTTTGTAGGAGATGAAGATAATTTTGAAGTGATTTTTGTGTATTTGGTGTGGGTTGAAGTGAAAAAGATGTAAGATGATTTATGCTCAGGGATAGCGTGTGTAACTGTTTAATGACATTGATTAGTAGGTTTTTTCGTTTGTTTGAAAGCAATGAATTCAATAGGGTGAAAATTCAATTAGAGATGATAAAATGCAGAGAGGGAGTAGATGATTTTGGTGAAACTAGGTATTAGCTGTGTCACTGTGTGACTGCTTTCTGTTGCTCGATATAGAAAGTAAATGATTTTACTACTTCTTATGAAATGAGACTTTTCCTTTTAGTTGAAGTTTAAATAGAATTGTACCTTTGAGCTTCCCCTAACTATGCAGGTATATTCATCTTCCCGGAGATCTCTTTTGCCAAAAGGCAGATAGCATGGAGAACGTTAACTGAAGTTAGCAGCAAATCTTATGCCCAGATGGCAGAATAGGTTTTTGTTAATATTAGATAGAACAAATGAAGTGATTTAAGTTTCCTCGTTAGAGAAAAGCCTTGGAAAGGTTACACACAGAACACCTGGCGTTGTTACTTTATGATTCTTACTTAACTGGTATTAGTATTATTATAAATCTATTGCAAATATTTATCAAAAAGTCTCTTTTCTTAAGTGATTGACACTGGAAAAATTATGGATCTGTTTGGGTTCCACCTATTTGACCTCATGCTTTGGTGGAATATTGATTAAAGATATGGAACCCAGGTTGATGGGTGCTGTCCACTGCCATTCTTTTGGGAAGTCAACTGATTCATAGCTTGACTATGCAAACGAGCTCAAGCTGCTGGAAAACTGGGTTTTTGACATTTTCAAGCAGTTCTTATGTACTTCACAAATCACAAGTCCTCAAACTTTTGTTTCAATGTACTTGTGTAGGAAAAATATGTAACTATTTTGTATTAGTGAATATATGCAGGCCTGATACTAGGTTAATATTTTTGCAACTCGTGAGCAGTTTAGCTCTACTCTCTATGTATACTCTATTAAAGTACACTTTGACACTATGTACTGAATGATATTCATGTCTGGATTGGCCTGCAGCTTACACATTTTCCCTATTTTACTGAATGTCTCTTATTGATTATTGTTAATGGTTTATGAAGTTGTATCCTTTAGATATCATGATTTTTTCGTTGGCTTATTCCAGTGAGGTGTCCTGTTAATTAAAGTTGCAAATACTTGGTATAAATCTCATCCGGGATTCAATTCATAACGAGCCACCCTTGAGGATTTATTTGTTACATTTTGTTTACTGATCTTAATTATACTGTGCGATGACCTTCCATTTACAAGTGTGCATATTATGTTGTTAATTTAATATAGTTATCTGGAAGCTTATATCTTTTCCTCTCTTTACATATTTTTCCAGACATTATGTGTTACAGGATTATTTTCAGTTTTAACCTTTGCCTTTCTAATATATCTAACAGAACCACTTAATATTAACAGGCATCATTGGTGAATTCTGAAACAGTCTGTTATGGATTGCCAGACTTACTGTGCATCATCCCTTCCACATATCTGGGCTGTTGAAACACTAGCATGCTCTAATCAAATAGATGTATCTCTATTACTAGGTAAACATTGCAGTGACTTTTATTTCAGATGGAAATATTAATTAATTACTTTTGTAATTTGTTGCTAAGAGACTTGAGAGTTTTGTATTCATGGTCGTAGCTTTGCTTGAGAAGACACCAGAAATATCCAAAGATATTGGTAGAAATGCACGGGAATTGGTGTCCTTGAAAATTTTAGAGAATTTATTCATTCAAGGAGCTCATGCAAATCCTGTATCTCCTTTCCATGAAATAATTAGTTTAGATCCTTCTGACCGTTGTGAAGATGTCCTTCGATTTAATAATGAGCAAGGTATTTCACACCTTTATCTTCAAAATCTACTTCATTAAAATTTATTTATCTTCTTGGTAGAAACTTATTTTACTTTATTAAGCTAGTCAATATGCTAGCAAAATTGAATCATGGGAGAAGTGCTAATAGCCTAATACAGATAACTTGCATACATATTGACAGATAACACTACAGCACCTAAAATCTGCTGTACTAGAGGTGCCAAAGTGGGATCTTGAGCCCTTCATAGAGCATAAAAGATCGAACTTGCCTAAATATGCCCTAAAACAGGTAAAAATACACCTTTAAACACTACATGCAGCAGGTAGCAAAAATACTGAAAAAGAGTTGAGTCCACTTTTCTTTGTTCTAATTTTCCTTAGTTTCTTTTTAAACAGCTTAAGGATGCAATTCTTACAGGAAGTCATTCTATTTTGGCATCTTTGAAAGAACTATGCGGTTTGCGAATTGGGAATGCTGAGCGTGAAGGCCCAGTAAAAGATAGTAACTGCAATGGAATTACACCTAGAGTTGCTGGAAGTGATACAAATGACAGTTTCCTTTTGCCAACAGACTTCCCTGATCAAAACTCAGTACGAGTTAACAGGAAGAGAAGAACCAATAGTGAAACTGCAGCAGAAGAGTTGTGTACAACCCATAGCGACTCTGTCAAGAAGCACAAGCATGATATCAATGGCACTGAACAGCATCCAGCTGGGAATTTAATATCTTTAGTGGTTGACAAGGTAGTAGCAGATAAGTCTACAGTATCAGTGCCGCACATCCAAAGTACAAGTTTTGTACTTCAAAGAAAAAGTCATGTTGGTAGCATGGAGCAAAATGAACCTTTTAAGGAAGATAATAATGGGTTTTCTTCATCAAAGGGGTTTGTTGGTCCTGATGAAGTTTTGCCAGGTGAAAAGCAGGCAGCTCATTGTGTCACTGAACTGAGTGACAAATTTGAGGAACAAGGGCAAAACCAGAATGTTGAGGCAGCAAAAATGACAAGAAAGGGTTCTCTGACCCTGAAAGAGCTAATAATGGAAACAACGATGACAGGACCAGTATTGCTGGAATGGAAAAAGCTTTTCGGTCCTCAGTTCACAAAAACCAAGATTCCTTGACAGCAACTTGTACAGTTCAAACTCTTTTAGCTGGTACATCTAAAACATACAGTGCAGAGGAAAGGTGCATCATGGAGAAAACAACTCGTGTAGATGTTATTGGGGAAAGTGGACATTCTGGAGATGGTAATAACCAGTGTACTTCTTCCAAGGGGCTTGTCGGGAATGATGAAGTACCTCATGAAAAGCAGGTTTGTCATCGTGATGCAGAAGTGTCAGAAGAAAACTCTGATCTGGCAACTCCGAATAGCAAGAGTGAGAATGCAGAAAATGTCGGGAAAAGTTTCGATGGGCTTATGACAATGAATGTAGGCATGAATAAATGTGACCCAAATGTTCTAAGAATCATCCCAACTGTTGGTGAAGCTGAAGATGTAGATAAATCCAATGATATTGATGGGTATCAAGATGAGAGGAATAATATTGATACACAGAAGAAAATATTTTTGAGCTCCCAGTGCACATATAGTCAAGATTCTTTGGCAACAACTGATTTGAGAGAGCTGCATCTTTGTATGAAATGTAACAAGGGTGGAGAATTACTGTCTTGTAGTTCTGATTCCTGTCCTTTGGTGATCCATGAAAGCTGTTTGGGTTCAGATGCCAGCTTTGACACAAGGGAGAAATTTTACTGCCCATTTTGTGCATATTCTCGAGCAATTTCAAAGTACATGGAAGTTAAGGAAAAGGTCTCCTTGTCAAGAAAGGAGTTGACAACTTTTATTTGCTTGGAGCCCCAATTAAAATCAAAGGAACATTCTGGGAAATCATTTGGAATGGAGGGAAATCATTTGCAACAGACTGATGATTTGCCCAAAAGTAATGAACTAAATCAGAGGGATGGTGTTGAGAAGGCCAGTAATCATCAGCGATGGAAGAACCTGGAATTTGAACAAGCTGCAGGGCCTTCAGAATTACGTTCTGATTATAGCCCCCTTTGGACGAAAAACTGTAGGCTCAACCAAGAGATTAGCTCAAAGTTTGGATAAAGAAAATCAAGACGGGAAAAGTATCAGACTAGTGTCCAAATCTACGAGGGTCAAAGGACGGAAGCAGACAGCTGCACTCGAAATTCGTGAACTGTCAGGATGAAACTACATCCCCTTGGGTTTTCGAGACAAGTGGGAGTGAGAAGCATGCTGATGTCAGGTCCAAAAAGGGACCTCTCTGTCCATCAGAAACAGATTTACCTTGTAAACAAAAATGCTCCCGGAGTCCTGAACATTCTGATGTAATAGAATCATCTGAGAGTTCTGATGCTGCCAAGTACTTTATAAGAGTGCGAAAGCAAGTAAGGCAAAAGTAAGTTCATACCTTTCTGTGTGAGGGTACGTTGTCTGTGTTTCTTGCTCCAATTATTTTGCCCAAGGAGATCATATCTGTTGTGACTTGTGAGATGTTACTTCTGCTTTGAGAAATGCAATGAGCATCAAAGTTTGACTGGTTGATAAGTATAGATCTGTAAAAGTCGTGTAGCTTACATTTCTATTCGGCGTTCCAAGCACAACTCTGTTAACAATTTGCCTTGTCATACATTTAGGTTTATACTCCAGATGAGTATTTAAGTATGTAATTGCTGTTTTGTCTTTTGGAAAAAAAAATGAAAGAATGAAGAAGAAAGCGAACAGGTATGGAAAATATCTTTAAAATACAGGATTCAGATCAGATAACCAGGGAAGGGGCAGCTGCACTTTGTTAATCTAAGCAAAAGAAATAAACGTCTCAGATGATACTACATAAATCAATCATTTGTAATGTTGATAGATCAGACATTTTCCCAGTTACGAATATAAGTGGAATAGTAATGATGATCTTTATCTTTATTTGCAGTTTGTGGCCAACAATTCCTCTGAGGCGGGTAAGAATCCCATGGACGGGTAGAGAAGAAGATAAGTTAAAGGTAAGAATATTTTTGCACGTGTGTTTGATCTGTAATGTTTTCTCCCCCATCTGGTTCATTGACTCTGCATATGACTAGTTAACTGCAAATGAACTTAGACTCCATTTGGATGGAGTGGATTTGAAATGTAGGGATTTGAGGATAATATACCAAACATTCACACACACTAAAATAGAGAAAAGCTAAATGAGTGAATTTGATTCACTCAAATATTAAACAAAAGTAGGAGAAATGAGAGGATTTCAAATGACTAGGTTTTGTTGGGTATTTGAAATCCTCCCACTTATAAGTAATATGTGTGTGAACCAAATCCATTCATTTAGTTTTTCTCCATTTTGATTTGTAAATGTATGGTTTATTATCCTCAAATCCGTTGATTTCAAATCACTCCATCCAAATGGAGCCTTAAGGCATGCTGCATAGATCAATGCCTATACCTTACATTTCTAAGCTGGTATGTACATATATCAAATATTAATTTCCGCCTTATGAGAGATGCTACAGATAAATCTTCAACTTTAGAAATGGAGAAATGCAAGAAAAGGATATTTTCTTCCTCTAGCTTGAGCATGAAAATAAAACCAACATTTTCACCTTTACGTTGGTAACGTGTGATATTTCACATTATCACATTGATCCCTAAAGCCTCCTCTGCACAGGTTCATCTAGTATACTGTTTTGTTTGTTTGTTGGAATTAACTCCAAAGTTACAGATTTGAGTTTAGGAGTGTTACAGAGGAAATTTCTCACTTCTCTGTTCAATAAATGTTTGCTTTTGTCTCTGAAACAGGAGGGGATGCGCTTATATTGTGGCCCACATGATAAAATTATTCCATGGACTCAAATATTGGAACATGGTGTAGGCGTTTTCGAACCAAGTCGTACTACAACGGACCTCAAAGATAAATGGAGGAATATGTGTAAAGCTAGCCCTAAAGCCAGGTAGAAGTGGTGTGCATATAGTGGAGTTTTTGTTGAAGACGTCAACTTAGGAGTCTATGCTGTATTCCGAAGCTCAGTTTCTGTTATATTCAATTTGTCAATACAAATATCACTTTATAATGCCAAATTTTCCTAATTCGGGCTAATGTCACGTGTTGGGCTAAAATGAATTCTGATGTTTGTGTTATCCATCTCAATGCTACTTCAATGTCAAATCATGTGATTGTTTGCATGAGACAGACTTTGTACATGCGACGAATTTCCACCTTAATAGTCAATATTTTGTTGTATTTTCCTTTAAAATATGATTTGAGTTAGAATCTTATAAACCTGTGTCATATAATATAGTAAATGAGATCTAACTGTTTCATACAATTTTTTTGGACCAAAATGGTTAATATTCTGTTGTACTTTCCTTTAAAATATAATTGAGTTGGTGTCTTATAAACCTGTGTCAATGATATAGTAAATGAGATCTAACATTTTTGTGTCTTCGGAAGCCGATACTCTTAATATTCATCATATTTTTCTCCATACCTAGAAATGCAAATCGTGAAATAGTGCCACACAAAACATTACAAAAATGCAAGCGTTAAATGCACGCTGAGAGAGCAACTCTTCCTATTTTTTTTTTTTTATTTATAGAAAGACCAAAGGAAGTAAGTTAAAATTGAGGAATGAGAGAACAAAGCTTCACTATAACTGATCTTTGGCCTAGGATTGCTAGTGCTGCCAATGCTATCGTCTAAAGGTTGAAGTTTGGATTTTGTACTTGGTTATCTGTTGCTCAGAATTGACATTCTGTTTTAGAGATGATTTTTTTATCTTATTTCTAGCTAAAAGGAAAAGGTAGGTCCATGAAAAGTAAAAATAGTAGTAGAAAATCATTATAAGCTCTGGCTCAGCAAGAATGGCACCTGTAATCTAGGACACTCTTTTAAACTAAAAGTCTTAAGTAAATTACAAACCACTGGTGCATTGCAGAAGCTCTCCAGTCTTGGTAGCTTCTGCAGCCGCAACACGTATAAGTTTGGGAGAGAAACGAGAAGGGCGTCGTCATCTTCTGCAGCTTCTACTTGTAGTATCTCCTCTATTTCTTCACACTCTTGAATGGAGACACATTCAAGTTTTTCAAAGATAGAAACTGGTAACCCCAGCTTCTTCATCTTGTTACACCTGGAAATGGTTAAGCTTCTAAGGGATGAAAATACGGATGACGACGTGGGTGGATAAGCTTCAACTTCGAGCTTGTGGATCACGCCCATGAAATCCTCCAAACTGTATAGCTCAATCACTTCAAGAGCCTGGAACCAAGATTTCGAACCTCGTCCCGCCTTGAATTGGTCATATGTCAACATGCACTCCATTCCTCTTGAATTAGAAATTTTCAACTTGTGGAGGGATGTAGGATTGCTCAAGTCATCCAACAAGCACTTGCTCATACCCTTGCACAAATGGAATTCAAGGTATTGGATGTAGTCTGCCAAAATAGTTGTCATTTCATTTTCCTCTGCCTTAATGTCGTATGCAATGACAACCACTTGTCTTGTGACATCATCGGTTTCCCAATCTTGAATATAAGCATTGTAATTACCCACCATAATAGAATAAGCAACACCATCATGCTTGCCTGCAACCAGTCTGTTAAAATCACTCACGTGTCTCAGCCCGACCCCAAACACCTCCAACCTTTTCCCTACTTCAGCCAACTCTGCTTGTATATGCCATGGTAGACGGAGAATTCGGACCCTTAGATTTTCCATTCCTTGAGGGACATCATGAATCAACGTTTCTGAGAGGTCCAGCTCCTCTAGTTCCTTCAAATTTCCCACACAAGGCACGTGTCGAAGCTTCCTACACAGTGCAAGGAGCAACGACCTAAGACCCGTCAACTCAGATACTGAATCTGGCAATTCCTCGATTTTAGTACAAGACAAATCGAGAGTGCGCAAGCCACACATATGTGTAAAAAGATGTTGCTATCCGTTTTAGCTGATGATTATGTTGCAAAAGCAATGTTGTTAATTTCGGACAGTTTGGAGATATCCCATGAGGAATTTCCTGTATTGAATTCTTCATCAAGGATACCTTCTCAAGATCCTTTGTCCATTCTTCCTCTATAGGAACTTCACATTGGGAGTCCTTCCCAGCAATTACCATGGCTTTACCTTTGGTAATCTCATGTGCCATGGCTCTCACCAGATCATGCATCTTCACACCCAAATCCCTATGAACACTCTCCAGTAACGAGACTTTCACTAATCTACTCACGATTGAATGCGCCTCGTCATGTTGAGCTGATCGACTCTTCTTTTCATCCACTAACTTCTCTGTTATAAATTTTCTGCACAGTTCCACTCTTGATATTTTGTAATCTTCAGGATACAAAGAGAAATACAAGAAACAACGTTGATCATTTAGGCTCAGGCGGTCAAAACTGTATTTAAGTACCTTGAAAACCTTTTCTTCCATCCATTCGTGCCCCATTACCGACTCCTCAAGTACTCCAAGTTCGTGTCTCCATTCCTGAATATCAGTCACTCCGCTCACTGCTCCAGCTAGAGTAATGATCCCTAGGGGCAAACCATCACATATTTCCACCATCCGCTTCGCAATTCCTTCTACTTCACCATCTCTAAGAGTTGACGTCGAATCGTGTCCCAGATTTTTAAGGAACAAGTTCCACCCTTCATCTTTACCTAGAGGTTTTATGGCAATCTTTTCTTGGCAATTCATTTCTCTACACACTTTCAATGAACGGCTCGTCATCATCCATTTACAACCTTTTACGGAAAGTGGAAATCCTACCTTCACCAGATCAATGCATTCCCATACATCATCAAATATGAGTAAAAGTTCCCTCTCTGGGATAGCACGTGCTTCAATCTCCCTGCTCTTGCTCCCTCGTCATCCTTATCGGAAAATTTCAGACCTACTGCATGAGCTATTTTATCTTGCAACATCTTAATGCTACACCTTTGGAAGCTAACTACAACCCAAAAACACATTTATTTCTTTCCAACAGCTGGTTGTGGATGTGCTCTACCAAAGTTGACTTACCCACCCCACCCATGCCATGAACTCCAATGCTCGACACTTGATCATTCTCCAGAAGATTCCAAATTCTCTCGACATTATCATGAAATGCAGCACCTTCCAACTCTGTTGTCGGACGAGGCAGCCCCGTGTTCCTATTATCAACAACCACAAATTCACCAAACAGTCGACTCCGTTCATCAAGATAACATATTCTTGAATTCAGTTTTATTGCTTCATCCCCACCAAATATCTTGCTGATAAATCCTTTCCTTTCTACATATGCACGATATTCACCTTCAACTTTTTTACGTCCTCAAACCAAACCTCGACTTCTTTTTTCCTCTTTCTGCGGCCTTGTTCTACTTTGACACTAATTTCCTTCTCAACATCAGCTACTCTTGCCATCAATGAGTTGAAGTTGCTCTCCATATGTTCTACATCAGAATGAGAGTCGTGTTTTCCGGACAAAGATTCGAACAAAGAGTCTACTCCACGGTTTACTAAGTTGTCCTGTGCAATCCCGCTGGTGAATTCTATTGCCTGCCTCAACATCTTCCCTGCCTGCCTGCACATTATTAAATGTAAATTAGCTGCAATAAGATCACACATCTCCACCTCCTATTCCATTTACTTTGTAGATGATTTAAAAATTTATGGCATCACGAGTACATGACATAATGCAAAGGAAACTCTAATCACACTCACCTCTGACCAAAAACAGATAGATCCTAACGTTGAGTGGTTGGAAGTTGGCTGGCTAGATATTATTATATACTATCGAATAAAATTATTCTCACTTTCTTGTTTGTCTTTCCAAAATATTTATTCTCATTCCATTTTTAATAATAATACTACTATCCCCACACTACTTTGTCATCACCCTCCATACACCACTTACTTACATAAAAGTAACTTACTTTTGCTAATTTAACAAAAATTCCATTGAATGGAAAAAATTGTCCTTTACTTTCTACCACACAATCTACATTATATATAAACTATTTTTATTCATAAAATCTGTATCAAAATAAATGAGAATAATTTTATTGTACGGAGGAGGGAGTATTTCAATACTCTCTTTTTGTTCCTTTTGGGGATAACTTGAAGGACTTAGAGATTGAAGTGTATGGTGTTGGAAAATGTGTGTATGTGTAGACGAAGATGATGAATGACACGAACTAGAAAGTCGAGGCAAGAGTTTGACTCTCTTCCGTAAGACGATATTGTCCCGTACTTGGTGCAATACGGTATCTAGGCAATCGTTCCCAAGATACAACGACTTTAGAACTTCACCGCCGCTGCACTACGATTGGGAATTTATCGGTGACTAAATGCAAAGTGCCCAACGCGACTAAGTCACGACGTGTGCATTCTGGCCTAACCATAGCACCACTACCATATAGACTTTGGTCAAATTTAATTTATGACTCACAAGTCTACTTATATGGAAGAAATCTCCTTTCTAATTTTCCTATGTGGGACAAGGAAACTTATTTTCTTTTTCCCCCACATTTCAATTCTTCAATTTCCAATTAAATCAAGTAATAAATTGCTAACTTCATTTATTAATATCTCATTCACCCGAAATTGGTTTTGAGCAAATCAATACATTAAATTCATCTACTCCGAACGTAGTTTATGAATTTGCAATTTATTTCCATTTTTAACAAATGAATTATCATAACAAATTTGGTCAAACTTGGGTCAACACCCAAATTCTATACCAATTTCCAACATATGGATCAGAAGAAAACACAACACAATTAAAATTTATTTGCACCAAATTTGATTTCAACAATACCGCAAGAGTTTTTATGCCCTATTACATATCAGGGAGAAGAGTACCGATTCATAAAAAAAACATGTCAAAAACATTTGTATTAATTTTCTCCCTGGTTTTTCTTGTTTCGTTTCTTCTTTTTGGATTAAAAATATTGTCTTTTATTAAGTTTTAAGAGTTTGGTAAAGTTTATGATCTTTAGATTGAGAAAATATGACTATGAAATGAAAGAGGGGGAATATGGGGTGTGAATAGTAATCCTTTAACATGGAAAAAACAACAAACTAAGCTGAACATGTGTAGCTAACAAGAAACTTGTTGCATACCTTTATTCAACTGAATACTCCACTCCTCCAATCCCAAAATCTTTAATAAGGCCTCAACTCAACTATCATAAATAAGGAAAACACAAATTGAATTATAATTTGTTTGTCAAAGTGAATGCCAGACTTGCTTTTTTGAAAGGAAATTTGAGTTCAAAAGCTGTATGCCTCTCAATAAAACTCACTAGCAAAAATATATGAAAAAATGAGCTAGTAATGCTTCTTCATCTTTCTTTCTGGGAAAGTAGGTAGGGAAATTTCTAGGAAGTGCACCATGTTTAACTCTTAAGTTGACTTAATTAATCAACGAAATCCTTTTCTTTCTCTAGAGCAATAATTGTGAAGTACAGTATGCAGAATGAATGGCAATTTTCATCAAGAAACGAAAATATACGAGACAATTTTTTAAATAATGGTCAACATACAAGGATATTTTCATAATTATGTGGGGGTATTTTTACTATTTTATCATTTGTAATGACGCATGCCTCGTCATTTTTATTACTGAACTTTTTCAGCTAATTTGATGTTTCATCATTAAAAATAACGATTACATTTGTCTTTATATACCAAAATATTAATAAACAATCTTGAATCTAAATTCTACCCAAATGCTTTCTAAACTATTTTAAAACAAGAGTTAAAAATATTCAGTCCCGTGATTTTTTTATTTTTCGCAAATGGTTCCATGATAGTTAAGAAATATTTTAGTCCCGTAACTTTGTGCGTTGCTCAATTTACATCCATTTGTTGAAAAACGACATCGCTTTTTGGCACATGGCTCGAGACGATTTGTGAAGAGATGAAGGTTACAGGACCAAAAATAAGCAAAACACGACAAAGTTACAAAAATTGGACGTAAATTGAGGAACGCACAAAGTTACGGCCGGACTAAATAATTCTTTTAACTATTCTGAGACGAGTTGCGTAAAAATATAAAAGTTGCAGGACCGGATATACTTTTTAACTCTTTAAAACTAGCACATGGACAATTGGAGAGCATCCATACATAGACTACTACTATTCCATTAGTTTTTGGACTAGGGGAGATGTCACTGACAGAGGTGGTGGCTTCTCCTATGATCTCCAGTGCAATGTATCAGGAGGAAGCTCCCCTAGGGGAGTTGAGATGGCAGATGTTTTTAATCCGGTTTAGGTAGAGATCGAGGAGGATGCTAAAGACACACTTGACGATGTGCAGGGGTTGCTACATGATCCTTTGTATGTCTCTTCGGAGCACAACTCTGCTACATGATCCGTAGAGGTTGGTTGAGGTAGAGATCGAGGAGGATGCTCAAAAAAGCTGCCATAACGAAGGGTTTTAAACTGCAGAATTGTACGGTTGAGGAGGCTGTGGACATGGTGTCCAAGTGCACATCAGATAATTTTATAGTGATCTTGGCTGATTCATCAAGGACGATTTGTGTGACTGCAGAGATGAAATGTGTTCTAAGTAAATGCTAACAACTGGATTAGTTTGAGAATGAATCTTTGACTCACTTGGATATTAGATCATTAGATAAGCTTGTTTGTAGTTGTTTTTCCTAGGCTTGTATATTTCTTGACTCACTTTTGAATCTATGACAAAACTTACTCAGACACTGTAGGAAATCATGGGAAACATGAAAGTTATATTTCATTACAGAAAAAATCAGTTCCATTAGAAGTACAAAAATAGAAATGAAATATTATGAGCTGTGTGTCCTAATTTGTTCTACTCCAGAACCAGGAAAAAGAGGGTTATATGAATGTGGAGTGCCCCAATATAGGAAGGGTAGTTGTAATCTAGGGCACTGCTCTAAGGCAAAATTCTCGAGTGAATTACAAATGAGTGGTGCATCGCAGAAGCTCCCAAGACTTGGTAGTACGACCAGACGCAACCATTTTAAGTTGGGGAGAGAGCTGAGATCTGTTGCACCTACTTGTATTATCACCTCCATTTCTTCACAACTTTCAACGGTGATGCGTTCAAGTTTTTCAAATGCAGAAAGTGGTAACCCCAGCTTCTTCATCTTGTTACAACCAAAATGAACAACTTTCTAAGAGATGAAAATATAGGCGGAGGCAGACCACGTGGTGTGTCGTCTTCTACTTCAAATACTCCCATGAAATCATCCAGGTTGCATAGCTCCATTTGTTCAAGAGCATGGAACTGAGGCTGTTGTGCTGCCTTGAATTGGTCGTATGTCAAAATGCACTCTATTCCTCCACAATCTGAAATTGTCAACTTGTTGAGGGATGCAGGATTGGTGAAAATATCCAATAAGCACTTGCTCATACCCTCACAGGAATTAACTTCCAGATGTTTGATGTGGTCCCCCAGAATTGTTGAGAATTCATTCTCCTCTCTATCATTAAAGTCATATTCACACACATACAATTCTCTTGTTTCATCTTTATTGAATACAAAATCATCCTCAGAATAATCAAATCTTTCTCCGGGGTCACCCACCACCATAAAATATGAAATGCTGCCCTTCTTGCTTGCAACCATTCTGTTAAAATCGCTCACGTGTTTCAGCCTCCCCACAAACACCTCCAACCTTTCCCTCCTCCAACCAACTTTGCTTCAATACGGAGTGGTAGGTGCAAATGTTGAAGCCTTGGTGATCTGAGTTTCAAACTTGTTCTTGATAACTTGTATGCTCTATTAATTGACAGGAATCTGATGTTGAGTAGTTCCTCCATTCCTTGAGGGACATCCTCAATTTCTGTATATGAGAGGTCCAGCTCCCTTAGTTCCTTCCAACTTTCTCACACAAGGCACATGTACGAGCTCCAAACACCCTTCTAGGAGCAATGATGTAAGATTCACCAAGTCAGACACAGAATCTGGCAATACTCTGATATCCGTAAAAGACAAATCAAGAGTGCGTAGGCCACACATCTGTGAAAAAATGATGTTGGTATCTGTTTAAAATAATTATCTTGCAAAAGCAATGTTGTTAATTTCGGACAGTTTGGAGATATCCCATGAGGAATTTCTTCTATTTTATTCATCATCAAGGATACCTTCTCAAGATCCTTTGTCCATTCTTCCTCTATTGGTATTTCACATTGGGAGTCCTTCCCAGCTATTACCATGCTTTTACCTTTTGTAATCTCATGTGCCATGGCTCTCACCAGATCATGCATCTTCACACCCGAATCCCCATCAACACTCTCCAGTAACGAGACTTTCACTAATCTACTCATGATTGAATGCGCCTCGTCGTGTTGAGCTGACCGACTCTTCTTTTCATCCACTAACCTCTCTGTAATAAATTTTCTGAACAGTTTCACTCTTGATATTTTGTAATCTTCAGGATACAAAGAGCAGTACAAGAAACAACGTTGATCATTTAGGCTCAGGCGGTCAAAACTGTATTTAAGTACCTTGAAAACCTTTTCTTCCATCCATTCGTGCCCCATTACCGACTCCTCAAGTACTCCAAGTTCGTGTCTCCATTCCTGAATATCAGTCACTCCGCTCACTGCTCCAGCTAGAGTAATGATCCCTAGGGGCAAACCATCACATATTTCCACCATCCGCTTCGCAATTCCTTCTACTTCGCCATCTCTAAGAGTTGACGTCGAATCGTGTCCCAGATTTTTAAGAAACAAGTTCCACCCTTCATCTTTACCTAGAGGTTTTATGGCAATCTTTTCTTGGCAATTCATTTCTCTACACACTTTCAATGAACGGCTCGTCATCATCCATTTACAACCTTTTACGGAAAGTGGAAGTCCTACCTTCACCAGATCGATGCGTTCCCACACATCATCAAATATGAGTACCAAGTTCCCTCTCTGGGATAGCACGTGCTTCAATCTCCCTGCTCTTGCTCCCTCGTCATCCTTATCAGAAAATTTCAGACCTACTGCATGAGCTATTTTATCTTGCAACATCTTAATGCTACACCTTTGGAAGCTAACTACAACCCAAAAACACATTTATTTCTTTCCAACAGCTGGTTGTGGATGTGCTCTACCAAAGTTGACTTACCCACCCCACCCATGCCATGAACTCCAATGCTCGACACTTGATCATTCTCCAGAAGATTCCAAATTCTTTCGACATTATCATGAAATGCAGCACCTTCCAACTCTGTTGTCGGACGAGGCAGCCCCGTGTTCCTATTATCAACAACCACAAATTCACCAAACAGTCGACTCCGTTCATCAAGATAACATATTCTTGCATTCAGTTTTATTGCTTCGTCCCCGCCAAATATCTTGTTGATGAATCCTTTCCTTGCCCCTTCTTCTTCATATGCACGATATTCACCTTCAACTTTTTTACGTCCTCAAACCAAACCTCGACTTCTTTTTTCTCTTTCTGCAGCCTTGTTCTACTTTGACACTAATTTCCTTCTCAATATCAGCTGCTCTTGCCATCAATGAGTTGAAGTTACTCTCCATATGTTCTAAATCGGAATGAGAGTCGTCTTTTCCGGACAAAGAGTCGAACAAAGAGTCTACTCCACGGTTTACTAAGTTGTCCTGTGCAATCCCGCAGGTGAATTCTATTGCTTGCCTCAACATCTTCCCTGCCTGCTGCACGTTATTAAATGTAAAATTAGCACCGGATGCAATAAGATTACACATCTCCATCTCCTATTCCATTTATTTTGTAGATGATTTAAAAATTTATGTTAACAAGTTCATGACATAATGCAAAGGAAACTCTCATCACACTCACCTCTGACCAAAAACAGATTGGCTGGTTAGATATGTCGGTACAAGTCCCGAAAGATATGTTAATTATCAATTCTCATTCCATTTTTAGTAATAATACTACTTCACACTACATACACCACTTATTTACACAAAAGTGACTTACTTTTGCTAATTTAACAAGGACTCCATTGAATGGAAAGAAGTGTCCTTTACTTTCTACCCTACTATTTACATTATATATAAACTACTAATATTCATTAAAACTTGTGTCAAGATAAGTGAGAATAATTTTATAAGACGGAGGGAGCTTTACAATACTCTCTTTTGTTCCTTTTGGGAATACTTGAAGGACTTAGAGATTGAAGTGCATGGATCAGAAGAAAACATAACACACTTAAAATTGATTTGTACCAAATTTGATTTCAACAATACCACAAGAGTTGGTTTTATGCCCTACTACATATCAGGGAGAAGAGTGGAGGTTGATATCCTTTGCATATACCCAGATTAATTGTCACAATTCACAACCCATAATTCTCTATACACTGCCTCAATATCATTAAAAATAATTCCATATTATTTTACACACCACATTCAACGAATATTACCTTCTCTCAAAACTAAGAAAATATTTGACCAAAAATCAAGGAAATTTGATACAGTTCGAGTGCGACCCTAATGACCAAACATTGTGCATAGGTTTGTCCATGAATTAGGCAAAACGTTACGATGGCGCCACAAAATAAAAAGTCCAGCATAAATGTGTAAAATAGCTTGATTAAAACTTAAAAGGTAATACCGATTTATAAAAAAAAACAAACATGTTAAAAACATTTGTATTAATTATCTCCCTGGTTTTTCTGGTTTCATTTCTTCTTTTTGGATTAAATATTGTCTTTTGTTAAGTTTTAAGATCTAGTTTGGTAAAGTTTATGATCTTTAGATTGAGAAAATATGAGATGAAAATGAAAGAGGGGGATATGGGGTGTGAATAGTAATCCATTAACATGAAAAAAAAAAACAAATTAAGCTGAACATGTGTGTTAACAAGAAACTTGTTGCACACCTTTATTTAACTGAATACTCCACTCCTCCAATCCCAGAATCTTTAATTAGGCCTCAACTCAACTGTCAAAAATAAGGAAAAACACAAATTGAATTATTTGTTAGTCAAAGTGAATGCCAAACTTGCTTTATTTGAAATGAAATTTGAGTTCAAAAGCTGTATGCCTCTCAATAAAACTCACTAGCAAAAATATATGAAAAATGAACTAGTAATGCTTCTTCATCTTTCTTTTTGGGAAAGTAGGTAGGGAAATTTCTAGGAAGTGGTCTTAGTTGGTGGCTGCCCATTTTCAACAAGAAACGAAAATATGTGGGATAATTTTTAAAAATGGTCAACATACAAGAGTATTTTTATAATTATGTAGGGGTATTTTTACCAATTTTTCCTATTTTATCATTTGTAATGACGCATGACTCGTCATTTTTATTACTGTACTTTTGTCATGATGTTTCATCATTAAAAATAAGGAAAATTACAAATAGGTGTAAAAAATTAGCAAATTTACAAACAGTGTAAAAGTGCAAATTTTTGTGCTTCCGCAAAAAAATCAGGCTTCGTGCAAATTTTTACACCTAGTTGTAATAAGCGCTTACCTCTTTCTACCTTATTGTAAATGCCCCTAAAAATAACGATTACATTTGTCTTTACTAATAAACAATCTTAACTATTTTAAAATTAGAGTTAAAAAAATATTTTTCAGTTCCGAAATTTTTATAATTTTTGCAAATGGTTCGAAATGGTTAAGAAATATTTTAGTCCCGTAACTTTGTACGTTGCTTAATTTACATCCATTTTTTACAAAATCGCATCGTTTTTTAGAGCCATCTGCAGTGCTGGTAGCCCAACAACAACTTATACGAAAAAATTCATATATCTCTTGTCCTTAATTCGCCAGAAATGGAAGGATGGTGAATTTTAAGTTTTCCCGTGAAATTCAAACATAAATTGTGTAAAATTAATAAGTGTTCTTTCTTCCTGTCAAAAAAAAAAGTGCTCTTTCTTAAATATACAAAGAATGCAATATATTCTGAACAGAGACCTTTTTCCAGGGGTTGAAGTATATTTCATATTTTTCCCTAATGTAGAATTTTTATTTACACCTTTATTTTATATGAATTCACCACCTTGAATTAAAAATATACATAATATTATAATAGAAAAATTAAGTAAAATAATTCTACATCAGTCCTGATACTCAGCATTTCAACTTATATTGAGGTAAGCATTGATGTTAGTGTTCTATTTCAAGATTTGACAACAAAAATGCTGTTTTAGCTTTCAAAACAGCAGGAGAGCCTTGTTTAGCTTTCTCCACAATTTGCATTATCAACAGCCTCTCCAGCTCATCATCTCCACCTTCATCCCTGCTGCTGCTGCTGCTGCACGCATTACCGTTTGACAGAGAGTAAACATCTTCCTCTCTTCTCCGATCACACAACTCTTCTTGATTGCAATCAGAAGCTGAATGCCGATCCATGCGCCCATTTCCAACATCATATCCATTCTTAAACCCGATTTTCAAATCTTCATCATCTGATTCCGATACCTTTTCATTGTATGAGGCCAGAGGTTCCCTGATAAACTGATGGTAACAGGTTGGTCTGCAGACTCTTGACCGTCTCTGGCAATCGGACTATCTTGGGTTGAAAATGGTCCTGTTTTATAGTTTGAAGGATCCTCTCCGTGGATGAATATGCTCAGATTCCATGTGCTTTAACTTCCTCTGACTGTTTGCAAGGGCCATCTCAAGTTCCTTCACACGTTCTTCCAGTCTTGATTGGATGACTTGATGCAGACGCAAACTCAGCTCTATTGGGGAGACGGCATAGTGGGCAGACCGAGGAGTCGAGCCATGGCTTCCATCCGATGCCAAATTTTGATCGGGCTGCAATAAAGTTCACTACATGTCATTAAATGAACAATCTAATCTCCACACTTTTACATCAGTTTTCTAAGCCTACAGTATTTAAAGATAGCCTACAGTATCCCAAATTCCCAATTCCCAATTGTGTATTAAAAGGATTGCAATAGCCCCATAGGTAACAAAAATCTCAAGAGCTATAGCAACATTTACAGGCCCAAAAGACACCCTCGAGGGTTGGAAGTTGGAACTGAATTCAATCGACTTGAATCTAAATGCATACAAAAATTAAGCGCATAAGAATAAAAAAGACTACTGCAATTACTGTTTATCAAATTCAAGAGTTCTAGAAGTAAATTGCGTGAGTATACCTATGATTTTCACCTTTAAATGGGATGAACATTTCTATGATTTCGCCTTTAAATGGAGTGAATATTCCTACGACATTCACCTCTAAATGGAATGCTTATAAGTAGTGATAGGTTTAGTATACATGTTAATCTTCAGTTTTGCATATTATGATGAAAGTAGAGATTTAACAGATCTCTAATAGGTTCAGGAAAGGCAAAAGTTCATGTAAAATATAGCCAAAAATCTCGTGCTAAATGTTTATGCATCTAATTTGTAATGGTACTGCTCATACCAATAATACAAATCATATATCACCAACTTCCAAGAAGCACCATATCTACCAGGTGAATATTTCAAAACTAGAAATTCATCGAGAGGTGAATTTAACCACTCAAGCCAAAAACAGAAGCAAGCACAAACCAATATGTGTACCTCGGCTAGATTGCTTAGTTTCCCTTTCAAACTGGAAGAAATCATGTTTGATTCCAACCTTTGCAATTCAGCTTCAAGCTCTGCTTCAATGTTACTTATAGATTTCACTTCAGCATTTTCATCACAATTTTCTTCAATTAAATTATGTTCAATGGGCAAAACATGCACAGTATCATCAAAAAACGGTCATTGTGAACATCCTGAGATTCAAAATCCTCTGTAGCAAGCTCCTTCACAGTTAACGAATCTTTCATCTCAAGTTCCTCGTGCAGATCTTGGACCAGATTCTCTGTCTGCTTCAACAAGTATTTCAAATTCTTCACTTCTTGTTTATTTGCCATGATAGAAGACATTATGCCCATAGTTAGCCCAAGACAGAAAAGACGAGCCCTATCAGATGTTCCTGATACAGGTCAAAATATTAGGGCCTTAAAATCACATAGTTTACTGCAACATGATTGGTGGGGCATATAAGAATATGATTACTTCAAGATCAAGAAAAGAACATTCTAAAAGAAAGTGAAATTTCAGAGTTTTGAAATTAGACATATCTAAGATACTTCCCTACTAAGCTGCATTCTCTGACTATATGCTTTAACCCCCCACCCACCCAGCCCAAAATAAATGCAGATTTGCTTCCACCACGACACTAAAGGAAAGTTACACAATTTCTTACAAAGCATAATGTATGAATAAAAGCTCTTATATGATAAAGAATGCAGTAGTCCTATTCACCACCGTGATGTATCAGTAAGTTTCCCATTCGATCTCACTCCTTCAAAATAAACATATAAACATTTTTGTTATGCAATAACAAATTGTCGTATTATAGCATTTATATTAGTTTGCATCAATTTTTGGATTCCAAGCATCCACCAACCTGCCGATGCTAACATCTTTTACTAGTCTGGTGCATAAAATAACACAAGATAAAATGGTGTGAGTATGTTTTAATCGAGCAAATTCAAAGTCATTACTTCTCTCCTAAGTCCTAACACAGATTTCCTAGTGTAACTCTAAGGACAATGCCTATGCCTAAAAGGGTATCGATGTGCATAAGCATGGTAGAAACTTCAATATGTAACTATGTAAGCAAGGTATTACCTCGTGCATTCTCGCGATTTCTGCTAGAGTGGATCCTTCTCAAAGCCTGCCCCTTTACAAGATTAGGTAATCTTGGAACACCATTTACAGTCATATCTTTCTCCGAATACACATCCTTCCACTTCTGGAATTCCATTCCCACTCCAGTTGCTTCACTAAAGGAATTGTAAGGTGTTGTACTGATTACCCTGATTCCATCAGTCACAAGAAATGGCCTTACAGTTGGTTTCTGCAAAGGGTCGAGAGAGTACGTATATTCAGCATGTTCTTCGTATAACTGAGCCATAAGACAACTTTCAAGAGAAGTTTGGGGTTTTATGGATTGAGTATTAATTCTTCTTCTACTCATCAGGCTGCTGCTTCTTTTTCTTTCATAACTATAACAAAATCCTACTTCACTTGTACAAGGACAAGGCAATGAATCAACAACAGCAACTTCATTGCTCTCAGAAGATAACACACATTCGCAACCCTCTTGAACATCTTCTTCATTTAGAATCACATTTGAAGGTATACTATGACTAGCAAAGCTCTCTCTATATCCACTAGTAGAAGCAGTCTCTGAATCAGAAGCAACTTCACAAACCTTCTCTCTTTCCTTAGGCATTTCTTCCACAGAACTTCTCCTAGATAACACCCTCCTCAACGGGCATCTCTTCTTTTCTCTAACAATATTAAGGCTCTCAGAAGACAAATCTAGACATTTTTGTTAGCCTTAGTAACATTCTCTTCTTTATATTCTGAACCGCATAGCCAGCACCAACACCAGCAGCTGCAGCAATGATCCACACATCCATTTTTCTAGTGTCCCTTCAACATCAAAAACGCTTAAGTATTCTCAACACTTTTCATTCCTTAGCATTCAAATCCATCGGCATCAAACCCCCATAAGAAACGAACCAATCCCCAGGAATTTTTAAATGCATAAGAGATTGGGGAAAATGTATGTTAAAGAAACAGCAGGCATACAAAATGTAAAGCAATTCTTCAAATCAAATCTTCATAAATGGGTCATCTAACTTAGACAAGATTCTTGGAAACATTCAAGAAAGTAGGAGACCAGAAATATCAACTAACAAGAAAATGGTTAAACTCAAAATAGAAAGACCAAAACCCTCACTCCTCAAACTAAAGCTGAACCCCAGTAAGACTTCATCAAATCACTATAAACTCTATTTACAGTATCCGCCGTAAAAAAGTCGAGAAATCTAAGCAAAACCCAATGAGTATGAAAAATACATTACAAAACCCATAACCCAGAAATTTAAACACCGCAAAACCCAGTAGAATGGCACAAGGAATCAAGACCCAATTTTTCCCCGCCAGCCACAACAAGAAAGAGAGTAAAATAAGTGTACTTTCTAAGATTAAGATTTAATTAGAAAAAGGTAACAACAGTTGCATTAGTGGGTGAGGTAGGCATGTCATTCGTGGGCGAGTATGTGTGTGTGTGAGAGAGGGAGAGAGAGAGAAGGTGGGGGAAGAGAGATTGAACATTGAAGTAGGCGAGTATCTTTTGGGCCGGTCCAAATTAGATGGGCCAATCTGGGCTAATCTTGTCTTACAAGTCAACGGGTCAAATTGACCCAATTTTAAAATTTCCAAATTATATAAGTAACTTAAAAAGGTCATTATAAAAATAAAATATTTAAATAATAAATTATTATATATAAAACTATGGGAATGTAAGAAAAAATTAATTATTTTTAATTTTATCTGTTGATTATATTCATATGAATTTATATTTTTATTTGCTAACTTGGTATTAATATTCATATGTTCTATATTCTTAAAATATATAGTATATTTTATTTTCTAAAATATGATGTTAAAGAAAGACTTTACAAAATAATTCTAATTTTTTATGGGATCAGATAAATTTTCCATACTCAGTTGGCCGGCTATAGTCTGAATATCTTTTTTGTTCGATCACATTTGATTTGAGTGATGTTTTCATCGGACGCTCCAAAACTTTCAGGGAGGACTAAAGCGTCCAAATAATATATATATATTTGAGAATAATATTATAAATTATATAACAAATCTACCAACACTCCTATCTATGATTGCAATATAACATTGAAAAATATTAAAAAGTGCATTGCAGTAGCTTGTTTTAATTATAAACTTATAAAACAGTCAATATCTATCGGTAGCTTAAATTTGATATTGATCTCTTGTTTTAAATAAAATAAATTCAATATCATCTAAAAGTCCAATTTTATAAAAATTGATGAATTTAATTCATCTGACATTAAACATCAATCTACCCATTAAAAATGTAAATTGAATATGTTAGTATTTCACCTATGTTTATTAAATAATAACTCTTGTAAATAATTTTCCAATAAAAGAAAATATATTAGTAACAATAATTCTAAAAAAAATATATATTTTTAAGGAGTAAAGAAAAGGCACAATCATTTGAAAGGTATTATTGAAGCCCACAACTATGTCATCTTCACTATAACAAAAGAATACACAAAGTTATGACAAACACTCCGGTGGTTCATGGAAGTTTTACAGTAAACTCGATAATACTTTTTGGTACACGAAGTATCAAATTTTGATGACTTTGAGAGAATAACTCATAAAATGGAACATTTTTTAAAACATAGATATTTTTTATGCTAAAAGATGTTATTTTGAAAAAACGAGTTCACGTAAACCTGGTTCACAGGTGACCTACTTAGCCCAACGAGTTGATCAAGCCGTCAAAATTGAACACCAGCCAATCAGCTTCAGCAGCAACGGGCTCTCGAAGTACGACTCCAGCATAGCATACAAACAAGTCAGCACCACCAGGCTTACGAGCCTGTACAATTGACATACAATAAGAACAAAAACATTGGAATTTACAGAAAAATCTATTTGATCAAGAAAGCAAACATCCAAAAACGTATCAAGATAACGGCTTTGGAGAGAAAACAAATGGCATTGCTCACCTCAAGATCAGTCGCGCCATCTCCAATCATGACTAAAGACTTGTACCCTTTCGCCTGCAAATAAAACGAGCGAAATTTTATCCACAGCTTTGAAAAGAAATCCTATGAAACCAGGATTAATAGAAGGGTGTGGCTATTGGCACCCGAGTATTTGCACTCATTTTACAGTTATATGTGATGGTACATTGTGCTAAAATGTTGTACATATGGGTGTATTGAGCAAAAATTTGGGTGTGGATAGCTTTGCGCTTAATAGAACAGTAGCTTGAACCTCACCTTCCTAATCTGTTGAACAGCAATGGCTTTTCCTCCACTTCTTGAAGTCGGCTCGTAAGGATCAAATCCAGAGAATTCCCCAGAGCTTCCGAATAAAAGTTGATTGGCGTATATGTTCTCTAGTGGGATACCAAGGGCTGTAGCAACGGGCTTTAGAAAATATGTTCCTAATTAGAAGCTCGTATTATAATCAGAACAAGCATTTGTGTTTCTGCTGCTACGCACTTATGTGTTTAGCATTTTATGCATGAATCAACGAGAACATGATGAACATGAGATGTTACACCTTAGAGTAGTAACACGATCTGGACTGCACTAATCTATATGCAAGTCTTTACAAACGAAGAAGCGGGCTACTATACATTACTTTCAAAATAAAGCAGCTTACGTATATCATTTGACGGAAGCCTCCAGAGACGAGATAAACACTCTTGTTCTCGTCCTTCAACTTCTTCACCAGCACATCAATTCCAGGAGAAAGTCTATATAATGAGAAGCAAAGTGAGTCAACCAATTACCATCAGAAGAAAGGAGAGAAAAGCATCCCTTTTCCACACAACAAGTCAACAATATGTCAATGATGCAATTTAAGAGTATTTCAAACGGTGCCATCCTCCCACTTCATTGTGGCTTACAGGGGAATAGAGTTGACATTGATGAAAAAGACATGGTCTGTAAATCACAATTTCTGTACAAGTATGCAGACTAATGTATATCTGATCCATCAAATCTCATTCAAATGATATAGAACCGTGCAGAAAAAACAGTAAAAACTCATATATGAAAAATTATAACTTATAAACAAAGTATGTACCTAGGAGGCCTCGTATCGAGGAACTCCTGAAGCTGGGACAGTGATGGGTTAAAAGAGATAATCGAGCAGCCAAGGCTTTTTCAAAAGGAACAGAACCACCCATTGCCCTGCAAACCCAACAAAAAATCAATACACAAATTTCGAGTAGGCTTCTAATTTATGATCAACTATTCACTATCACTGTGAGAGGGGGAAGAACGAAAATGAGAATGCCACTAGACCTGGCAGTCCATTCAGCAACGGCCTCCCGGCTCCACAAAACTCTGCCAGCTCATCAATTCCCTCATCCAAGCATACAGTGCTATCCACATCAAAGCATACAGCATTGGCATTTCTCCACACCTCAAGGGCCTCTAATAATAATCTCAAAAAATGATCAGATTCTAATGACTACATTCTTCAGCATTGTTCAAATTGAAATCCAATCTTAATGCAAATCATAATGTACTAATCAAATTGCTGAAGCTAAGCGGTACCCTTTGAAGGTAAGGTGTTGTTAAAACTGCCTGCTCCCGAGGCCTCCAAAGGTTGAACAGAAGCAGCAACTGAATTCAATGATTTCTGACACTTCATTACACCAGCTGGCCTAATCAAAACTCTCCTTGTAAATCTTGGAGCCAATGAAAGAGCATGTAAAGATTTGCATTGCCTACTACAGAAGGTTTGGACCGGATTCGATTTGATCGGCGCACTTATCAACCCCTCCATCAAAGTATCTGCTCTTAAAGGATCAGGAATGAGTGCATAGACACAACAAAAAAAAAAAAAAGAAACTACAGTGCACACTAGTGCATTAGAGGCTCTCAACCATCCTTTTAATATTCAACCAACTTCCAAACACAATGAACCAAAAAATCCCAAAATAAAAATGCAGATACAACTAATGCAAGTCACATTAATGTGAAGAAAATGTGATATTCACAATGCAGAACATCAGCAAAGCATATCAACAATGCACACAAAAATTCATAAAATTCCCTAATAAATAGTGAATAGTTTCAAAATCCTTGTCCAAAACACGCAAATTAAAGAGGGTCTTTGAGGATGGATACAGTGTAAAGAAATAGGAGAGAATTGAAGAAAGAAATAGAAATTACCCCTTTATTCAGGTGTATGAATGAATGGAATGCGTAAATCAGTTGCAGTGTTTGATGGAGAAAAGATTGTTGTTGAAGGCGGGAGAGAAAACTCGCTAAAAGGTTGGATCTTTGGAATGGCACCACTCACCAGCCACCTCTGTATTGTATTTGGCAAGGGAAAAGTGTGCGAGGCAGCCCCACCAACGCCTATTTCATTTTTATTTTTTCCTTTATGCAAAATCTCATGTATTTTTGGGGTGTTTCACTTTTTTAATTTTACGTACTCCTCCGTCCTGATTGACTTGCACAGCTTAACTTTTTCAACGATTTTTGTGTGATACTTATTTCATAATAATACGTTTACAAAAATTGTTTTATATGAATGATAAGCTAGTTCAAGTTAATCCGGGACGGAGGGAGTACTACTTTTTAATTTCATCCAATTTAATATTTTAATTTTTTTAACTTAATACTTTAAATTTAAATATTACTCCCTCCGTCCGGGAAGTTGTGCATACTTTCCGGGCACGGAAACTAAGAAAAACAGATTTTGTTGATTTTTTATCAAATAAAGAAAGATATTAACTTGTGTGTGCACAACTTTATTGACTTTTATTTTCATTTTGGTGTGCGCACAACTTTGTGGGACAAACAAATAAGGAAATTGTGCACAACTTCTCGGGACAGAGGGAATATAATATTATATTTTTATATTTAAATATGAATAATTTAAATAATAAAAAAAAAGTAATTGTTGTTGTACTTTTGAAAAATAATATGATACCGTTAACCCTCACTCCTAATAAAATTCTTAATACTCTTGATTAAATATAAGATATTTCACATTTTTCAAAAGTGATGTAACATAGTTTTATCGTGTAGACGGTTAACACAATACCAACTTTTTTTTATATTATTATTATTAATTATGGAACACAAGAATTAGGTAATATTTAAAATATATTGCGAAAATATTCAAATATTGTTCTTAATATTTAGTATATTTGATATTTGATGCTCTTTTTTATTTTCTTTAAATATTTAATAAAGCTTAAAAAAATATATGAGAATTACTATTACACCCCAGATGCAATTAATGCTATTGTACAAAATTTTATTAAGATTTTAATGGTAGTTGTTTGGATAGGAATGAGAATGGATGGGGTGAGATGAGAATGTGAAAAAATGGATAAGGGCATTTTAGTGTTTAGTAAGTATGTGTTTGATTGAGGACGAGATAGGATGGAGTTTTATATCAGAGAAAAATGATGTTGTATTATTATTATTATTATTATTATTATTATTATTATTATTATTAATTTATGGGTAACGATTGTATTATAATAAAAATAAGAAAGATAGTGAATATGTGAGAGGAAGTGATGTGATTGTACTGAGTTATGTGAGAATATATATAGAGAGTAGTTTTTATATGAATAATTTATGATATAGAAAACACAATATTTTAATATTTTAACTTTAAAATTTTCATATTTAATATTTAGAGATGTGGGTGATGAAAAATATTTTGATTATGATATATGCATTATACTGATATACATGATACATGCATGTATATTTATTTCTTCGTAATATGCAAACGCTATGCTGTATGAATTTATAAATTATATTATAATTATATATTAGATGTCTTGCTATACTAATTGCTAATTTGAATATATTTCTAGCTTTTTTAACCTTTTAGTTATATTATTGAACAATGATAAAAATATTTTTCAAAATGATAAATTAAATTTTTAGATTTCATAAATTAACACTAGTGACATGTTTTGAACCCTAACTACAAACTGATCGGGAATTTCACTATGAGCATGTATTGTATTTTTATCTCAATTTCGGATTTAGACTTAACTTTAGGCTCAGTTTGTTCGAAACTATATATAATCCTGTTTTAACCTAGTGAAATAGTCTCTCTCATCAAACTCATCGTGTAGCTAAAACATCATTAATAAACCACTTAAATTTGTTTTTTTTTTATCAATTTATATATCTTGCAAACCGTAATAACAGTAAAAATGTTGAACAATAAACTAAAAAGATGAGAAACTAAATGGACATGAGTATTATCATGCTCACAGGATGACAACCACATAAGAGCATTCTTCTTATGATCTGAGATAGAATACATGGAAAATGACGGGGATTTATTTCAACAATCTGAAAAGCCTCACTTGACATTATCAAAATTCAAAAATAAAATCAAAGAAGATACTTTCTGGGAATACACCAAAGGGCTTTTCCTGGTATAACATATGGTGAAGTAGAATTTCAAGAAAAACAAAAGCACACACCAGATTTCCTCTGCATAAAGTTTAGCCAGGGAGATTATTAGGAAAGTTTACTAAAGCTCCATCAAATGTCCGCAAAAAGAGCAATGAAGGAAATATTTCGTCAATGTCCGACTTGGGTAGAGATGAATTAGCCTGTCAAAGCTGATGCTCCAGATATAATCTCGATCAACTCTGTAGTGATGGATGCTTGACGAGTTCTGGAAGTGGGAATAAATGCCAATCACGTGGTTAGTATGAAGATTTTATGGATTTATAACATAATGATTGAAAGAGCCACCATTGAAAGAAAAAGTTAATAGCAAGGATTAGTCATCCTTCTTGTCTTCCATCACCATCAAAAGTATAACATAGTTTGGATTGCATAAACCAACTGGGAGACAACTCTCCAATGTGTGTTTGCAAATAAGAATGTTGGTGATGATCGAGATAATGTATCAAACCTGTTATAAGTAAGAGTGAGGCGATCAAGCACTTCTCCTGCATTTCTACTGGAGCTGTCCATTGCAGACATTCTAGCTCCCAGCTCACTGCAAGCATTTTCCAACACCGCGTTGAACATAACCTGAAGAAACGCCAACATTTTTTTATATCAGAAAGTAGATATTGATCCTAAGGTAGATTTTCCAATCTAATATCTGAAGAAAGTCATTCCATCATCAGGGAGATGGTAACACATACACAAGAGAGCTGGAACTCTGCGAGATTCTGAAGCACCTCTGACTTTGTTTCAGCACCTTCAATTTCATAAGAATCCAATTCCCCAAGTGTTCCCCCAGCCTCAGCTTCTCTCTCCACAACCTATATCAACATCACACCAAAAGCATGCAGCATTTATATTATTCAGAATACAATCATGTCATAAATTCAGAAGATGGAATAAATGACGACCTCTGGAGATAATACAGTTGATACTGTGGGAATAAATGAGACCACAGATTGGAATTTGTTGAATACAATCCTCAATGCATCGTATTCTACATTCTTTAAGATGTCATCTGCAAGCACCGCAACCTGCAATGACCAGTATAATTTGAGAATTACATAAAGAAAGAGATTCTCAGAAGATCCTGAATCCGGAACATCAGTTGCATGAAGCAGAAAGATACTCAAATCAGGTCCAGAAAGTGAGTTGTGATAAAATCAGACCCACAATTCAGATTTAGATGGTCAGAGTCTGATCTAGTCTAGAGAATCGCTAAAGGGGGTCAACATTTTTAAATGTCAACATGGCATCAAGTGAAGTGACCAACTATAACCAGCTTGTATGGAGATGGACTCTTTAAAGCAAGATGTTCCTAATGCAACCAAATTCAAACAATGTGTAAATGAGTCCCATAATTGGTCATCAATCTTCACATTTGTGACTGCATAAAATTAAAGGTTACACAGCTAGACATTTTAAGGAGTTCCTTTAGCTTGGTTTTAAGGACTGCTAAATTTAGTGAAATGATTAGATACTACTACAGTATACTCATCTAAAGAACAGCATTCAAATACCATGTGACCATGTCATTTAGACCCGAACTAGAAAAATACAGAATTTTGAACCAAATTGACGCAATTTGGTTTATTAGGCTCACCTATTTTTTATAAAAGAATCATTTTGGTTAATGTTTTTTAAGAAAATCAGTTTTTGGTTCGGTTTTGATCTCAGTAAACCGATTACACTGAAATAACTGATATAATATACTCCCTCTCCAACCTCTAATAAGCTACCCACTTTGCCAACACAGCCGTCCCAACATAAGTTACTCATTTTCATATTAGTCAAAGTGTGTCCCCACATTTCTCTCTCTCTACCTTTTCTCTTTTCTATCACATTTCAACACCCCACTACACATTTAATATTATAATCCTTAAAATCCATTACAAAAAGCAACGGGTTAATTTAATAGAGGACGGAGGGAGTATATATTATATCTTTAATTTCATTCTAATCCTAATTTCTAAATCACCTCTGTGACTTTCTAATCTAGCCCAACATATAAACGCAGCAACCGGCAGTGCTCCACCTAGCCTTCACTCTTTTCAGTACTTCAATCCCGCATCCCTATCTTCTCTCCTCTCTCCTAGCCCTCTTCCACTTCTCATTCAATGCAGCAGTGGGCAGGTCACCACATACATCTCCAGTTCCGTCCCCTCTATACACTTGAAAATCTCTTTATCATTTCTGCTTCCAGTTCAATGAACTTAATAGACAAGCAGATTGAGTTGTACACACAGTGAGATTCCAAATAATTGTGATTTCCACTTAATTCCAAATCCCCAAATCGCTTCAAGAAGTGTATTTCAATCTGGTTTTATTTCTTATGTCCACAAATCTTGGATGTTACATACTAATTAATACTACCACTGTCCCGTATTTATCTTCACACTTTCCTTTTGATCCGTCCCAAATCTATCTTCACACTCTTTAAAAAGAAATAACCGTCAATATAAGCATCCTCACAATACCATTTTATTTTCAAAATTGCCACTCTTATTCTACCCTACTTTATCTCATTAAACCACTCAAAATACCCTTACATTTTATACTCTCTCCTACACTTTATTATCATAAAAGTCAATAAAGTTAACTTTTCTTAAAATATGTGCAAACACAAGTGTGAAGATAGATATGGGACGGAGGGAGTATATAGTATGGATGCCAGCCCATAACCAATTCAAGAAATTGATAGAGCAAGATTGTTATTTCCAGATATAAGTAGCGAAAAACAAGTTAGAAGAATTTGCAAAGATTATTTTGTTTCATTCTCTCCTTCACAGCACTCAAATTTAAAAAAAAAAAAAAAAAAAAAAAATCAAGATCCCAAAAGAATCTAAAATTTACAATTCTTCGTCGAATTAACTGGCCATTTTAATTCAGTTGGGTTCAGCTAATTCGTTGAAATTCTAAAAATCAATTATCTCAGTTCAGTCAGAAAACAGGCAAAAACCGACTGAATGCTCACCCCTATTCATGCAAGCAAGAAACTATTTGCAGTTATTGACAATTAGTAAGTGATGCAAAGAAACCCTCAGGTTGGTTTATTTTCACAAATATTGAAGACTACTATCAAGAACAAGAGAAAGCTGTATTCAAGAAATTTGAATCTTATTTAGCATCAAAAGTTCAAAACAGATTAACCTAACACATGCTAAAATCATATTTGAACAAAAAGAGCCAGCATTTTGCAAGAAAAGAAGCCCGAAAAGGACAACCTGAGTATAGTTCAGAGGATTCTTCTGTAACTCAGTTATGGTTAGTTCAATGTCTTTCCTTGAGTCTCGGACAAGTTGAGCCCTGGCCTTTTCTCCCAAAATGACATATTTACTTTCTTTTTCAGGACCTGGAACCACATAATTCATGGGTACTGGCCTTTCATCTTACTGAACTGGGATGAGTGTAAGAAGAGAATGAGATAGTGAATGTACCAGAGGTCAACTTATGAAGCCCCCTGCTTGTCTTGACTGCAGCAGAATTAATTCCACCACAGAGACCTTTGTCTGAGGAAATTGTGATAATAACATTCTTCTTGACGTCAACACCTAATGTATTCAAGCACATGGACAGTAAGAACAGAAAGAGTCCATATCTTCAATAAAGATAGGCACAAGTATAAAACGCATCAAGTCATCATACTGTGAAGAGCTTATAAGCAAACAGAAAACAGGGAGCATAAATCAGTAGCCACTTCATTTCAGCAAACCACAATAATAAAATTGACACGCAGGGTGAAGATCAGTATTCTGAACTAGAATCAGTTTGATGCAGAAATAAAGCACGACCAACAGCTTGCATTATGTAACATGCTCGTCTTTTTAATATACAGAACAAGTCAACAAGATAGAGGGATTCCTTGTTATACATGTGAATGCTCCTTTCTTACGAGTCTTTTCTTTGTTGAGCTCATTCTAAACAAAAACACAGACATGCATATCATTATGGAAGTACAAAACCAAATGAGAATAAGAGATCAGCAGGAATAAATCCGAATGAAGGAAACTTAAAGACCAAAAAGAAGCTAAAAGCACATGAAAGTTGACGTGGAACAGAAAGTGAAAAGAAGAAGTCATGCAGAAACTGAGACACCAGAAATATTATCGTTAGGAACTTACTGGGAAGGTCACCAAGAAGAGCAGTGAATGGCTGCCACACACCACGTGACTTTTCAGTTCGGATTTGAATAGATCGAAGCTTTGAAGCTGCAACCATCTTCATAGCCTTTGTGATTTTCTGGATATTCTTAACACTCTTCATACGATTGCGAACTGCAGATAAGCATCATCATCATGAATATGTATTTTCAAGATTAAGAAATGATCAGCCTCTACTAAGAAAGTTGAGATATAAGGCATAAAACTAACAGAAAGTGTCAATGGTTACAAAAGTTAATCTTACCAATTTGAGTTGAGATAGAACGAACCCCCAAGAAAACCTGCTCCCTGTTGGCATTTAACATGTGCTTATTCATTTAGAGGTAAAGAAAAAGATAAAGATGAATAACACATGATAATAAGGATCACGCATCACTTGCCCACAACATAGTAAGTAATGGACTGGAGTGAATTGATATATATAAATACTAGTGAGGATATATACATCATGGACTGGAGTGAATTGATATATATATATATATATATATGAATACTAGGAGTCCGTATTAACGAGCAAATTGACATAATAATAACTCAAGAGCCATTATCAACTTCAACAATAGCAAACCATGAGCCAAGAAGGAAAAAGCAAAGAGAAAAAGGGTATATAATGAAGTCAGATTAAGATGTAAAGGAAAGAAAAAATCGATCATTACGCTAGAAAAGGTGTACCTTGTTATCAAATTATCGGGTCTACATAACTACCATCTCAATAACAAACATTTCCATAAATTAGGCCAAAAAAACAAGACCTACACATTTTCCCATTTTCGTTCATCGGTGATGAATGAGAAGCAACGAAGACATCGAAATGTAACCAGAACAATAAACTAAAGAAACACACAAACACACACATATATATAATTAAGGGAAAAAGGAGAGATCGAATCGTACTCGGAAGCCGCGACGGAGGAGCGGAGGGGATTGACAGGGTGAGGAGAGATGAGAGGGGCAGCGATCCGCCTGCCCTCGCGTCTCAATGCAGCCATCGCCATTTCTTACTCTTCAATTCGATCTGATAACCAAACGAGAAATGTGATATCTAGGGTTTCTTTCAACTGATTACAAAGACTACTGTTTCTACAATATAAATGCTGATACCCTTGTGTGCGGTAATTTGACTTACCCCCTTGAAAAGATTAAATTGCGTTTCCGGATGTTAAGTTTAGGAACAGTGATCACTTTGGTACAGCTGCTTATATAAATAGATTTTTTATTATTATAAACAAATATATAGTATAAATTTAAATATGTAATATAAAATTAAGATTTTAATTGAAAAATAGATAAATAATATTAAAAGTATACTTATAAATTTATTTTTCAATTATAAATGTTGATATCAATAAAAAAATTAATTTAAATTATTATATTACATGACCTTTAGCGCATAGGTAATAGGGCTCTTACCACTTGAGCTATACCACTTCGTCTTGGAAAAAAATATGTGTGTATGTGTGTTTTTTTTGTGTTAAATGTGTAGAAATAATTATTTTATAAATAGTTTTTATATATATATTTATTATTATTTATTTCCATTTTTTTAAAAAAAAATTGTATATATACACCGTATTTATTATATATTTTTCCTTTTGTTTTGATTTTTGACGTATGAATATTTTTTTTTTTGTTTTTCATATACGGCGCATAAAAGTTTTGCACTCCGGAACAAATGTATATATTATTTTTTGACAGGAATTTGATACCATAGATTATTTGACCAATTTTACAATTTACCACGTAGAGACATTAAAAAAATGGCATTCTTTAGCTACTGGAAACCTGACATTTCATTTGTTTGTTAGGATCCTAGGGAGAATTTGAATCCTGGTAATGAGATACATTATAAACGGTGAATAACCTAGAGTTAATTTCTTGGATTCACAGAAATCAACATCTGGTTAGATTCTACAAAGCTTTTGTGGTAATGATCCTCCCATGAAGAGTGAAAGAGACCAACTTGAAGGAAGCCATTTCATAGCATCTTTGTTGTTCCTCTTCATAAGTATCTCTGGAGGTCCCATTATGGATCTTCTCAAATGTTCTGAGACAAATATTAGGATTCAATTGAGACATTTGAATGATTCATTCATGATAAATATTAGGATTCAATTGAGACAAATAAGTATCACACATGATAAAACACAGTGAAGATCTACAATGCATTGTATGCTCATTGAATGAATCAGGGTCACCTACCAGATTTTCGAAAGGATCAGGATTACATAATTTCCAGGTGGATCGATCAATATCCCTGAAAACTCGTGAATATAATTTCTCGATGCTCCTCCTAGTGTTCTGGCATCATCCCAGCCTTGTGCAAGAAACAGCATCACTACATACAGCAATGAATTTTTAGCCAGCTATCTGGTATGTCTTGGTAATAAATCTCTGCCCCAGCACTTGCTCTTCTATTCCAGATATTATAATGTTTTTATAGTTATCTTGGAAATAATACACATTCATCTTCATAGAAGAAAAAATTGCCTCTAAGTAATAACATTCCATAAAAATATACATAAAAATGTCCACAGATGATAGACTAAACAAGATACAAATATAACTATTTTTACAGAAATGTGTAGGTAAAAACCAATCTAGAGCTGGAAGTATACCTGAATTTCTTAACGCATAAGATGATGTGAAGGTATTCTTTACATCCGACTCAGTAGCTTGGGCTTGGGCGTCAACAATCAATGTCAACATGTCAGAGTTTCATGAACAAAAATCACCAATAATCTTTACACGAACACAAGCCATGTCTGAAGTGATGGAAGCGGCTGGTGTCACGAACAATAATTTCTTGATTAATGGTGCCCGAGACAAACTTCATAAATTCATGACAGTCTCCACAAATGCGAAGATTCTTGAATATTCTGATCTTTCCACTACTGACCTTGTTTATGAGAGCAAACCCTAAAGCCAACCTTTCACTATGATTAGAAAGATTATCAACTTTATCCTTGCCCGATACATTATGAAGCGCGTATTTCATATTAGGCACATACCCCTCTTCAGCAATTCTCTGCCCCAACTCCTCCAACTTTCTATGGATATTGGATAGCCTTGGATGTGATGCATCCTGAGATAAGAAAACATGAACTTGAGCATCAATCTCGACCCAGCTGCACCCAGGTTCCTTTTTTATGCCTCTACTGGACATCGATGCTCTAATCCTAGAGACATCATTCCACCTCCCTTTGCTAGCATAGAGATTAGATAACAAAATGTAGGTTGAATCTGTTTCAGGGTTGACTTCAAAAAGATTCTTAGCAGCTCTTTCACCCAATTCGACATTTCCATGGAGTTTACATGCACCAAGAACATTCTCCCAGATCAAAGAATTTGGAGTTAGCTCCATATTCTCAACAAGGCTTTCAACTTCATCAAGTTTTCCAGCTCGACCAAGTATATCAACCAAGCAAGCATAGTGCTCAATGCCTGGAGTAATTCCATAGGATTCACTCATCGAGTAAAAATGTTTTCTCCTTCTTCAACTAATCCAATATGGCTGCATGCAGAAAGGATCCCGAGAAAAGTAACTCCATCAGGCAACACTCCTTCGTTGATCATTTTCTAAATGCTTGAAGAGCCTTGTCACCTTCCCCATGCTGAGAATAACCGTTTATAATCGTGTTCCACATAACAGTGTCACATGATTCCATGCCATTGAACAAAATTTCTGCATCGTTAATGTATCCACATTTTCCATACATATCAACCAGTGCACTGGATACAAACATGTCAGAGGACAGCCCAGATTTAATAGCCAATGAATGCAACTGCCGCCCAGTCTCAAGGCTTGCAATCCCAGAGCAACCCCTCAAACAGCTAGCAACAGTGAACTCATTGGGAACAACGCCTTCTCTCCGCATCTCATTGAAGCAATGAGCAGCTTTTTCCCCCTGATTAGACTGTGAATAACCCGAAATTATAACTGTCCAGGTGAAAACATCTTTCTCATCTAATCTGCTAAAAATAGCTTCCACATCCTCCGTGCTACCGCACTTGGCATACATATCAATTAGAGCAGTTCCAATATAAACATCACTGACATAGTTATCTTTAACTATGTGCGCATGTACTTGTTTCCCAAACTCAATATTCAAGAGGCTCGAACAAGACCTCAGAATGCTAATAAATGTATAAATATTGGGCCTGAAACCATCAGTAAGCATCTGCTTGAAGATCCTGGTTCCTTGATCAAAAGTTTCATCATCGTGGAATCCAGATAAAAGGGCATTCCAAGAAATTACATCCCGGTTTGTCATTTTATCGAATATATGGTACCCATCAGATATTGATCCAAGTTTCATATACATAGCAGTTAATGCATTACTAACCAAATCATCAGATTCAAAACCAAATTTGTGTGCACATGCATGGATGCTTTGACCATATTTTAAATCACCCAAATCAGTGGCAGCACTAGCAAGACTAGACAGAGTAAACTGATTAGGTCTCATACCAGAATGCCTCATCAGGTTGAACAACTTGGCTGCTTCTTCCTTTAAACCTTCATGATCAAGCACACTGATAATCGAACTCCATGCAACTATATCGGGATCTTTCATCATCTTAAACACTTTAAGGGCATCATCAGCTACTCCACATTTTGAATACATATTAACCAAGCTACACCTAACAAAATCATCAAGTTCACCCCCAATCTTGATCGCAGTGGAATGGATTGCCTGACCAGCTCTAAAAGCACCAGAGCAAGCAATTCCTTTTAAAACAATAGACAGTGTGTAATTACTGAACCTTGTTTCTGGCTCTGTCATTCTGCAAAACAATCGCAAGACAGCCTCCCCATTTCCCACCTGTGCATAACCATTAAGTAAAGCATTCCACAACACAGCATTTTTCTCTGGCATCATACTGAAAACATCATCTGCATATTCCATCTCTCCACTTTTGGAGTAAAGGTCGATCAAAGAGGACCCGATATAAACATCTGAGAGAATACCAATCTTAACAGCTTCTGCATGCACTTGCTTTCCAAAATCTAAATCTGATGACAGTGAACAACCCTTTAAAACAGTGGCTAAAGTAAACTCATTTGGCCTCACACCCTCCCTCCTCATTTCACAGAACAAATCAACACTTTCCATTCCCCGCCCTTGAGCCACAAAACCTGATATCAAAGCAGTCCACGACACAACATCTTTCGTCGGCATTTGCTCAAATACATGGCCAGAAACTTCTATTGCCCCACATTTTGCGTAGAAATTAATCAGAGAAACCCACAGGTGCGAATCAGGCTCAGTCCCGCTTCTAATTATAAAACCATGAATTGTTTTACCCTCTCTAAAACGAATTTCAGACGAACAATCTCTCAGCATTTCAGAATACCATTTAAGCCTACGTTTTCCACTCAGACTTACCCAGCCCCCTCCCGAGCTTCTACACCATCCGATTCCCCTGTTTTCTGAAACCTCAAAAGAAGAACATTGAGGTTTTTTTAGCTCGTGCCGAGACCGTATATTTTTGAGGTCCTTCTACAACTGAACTCCCAATTGGGCTTTTCCGCAATCCTCAGAGCAGAAGTAGAAAAGGACGAACGGAAGCTGAACGACTGAAATATATGGTTTTCATTCCGGATAAACGTCGAACACCTTCCAGGCACTCCATAGAAAGTTGAGAAGATACCGTGAATTACAGTTTGAGGTGAGTTGCGCATTTGTAGAGGAGCAAAATCGCATCCCATTAGGTCTGTTTAAGCGATAATGAAGAGTTCTACTTCATGGAATTCATGCCACTCGTGATACTGCTGAAGTGAAGCTGTGGCGGCAGAAGGTGTGGGTCGCGGGTTGAGTTTGAACTTTCTTGAGCTTTTAAATCATTTTTTAGGTTCCAAAAGATATTTATTAGTTTATTATTTTTTATTTTAAGCCTAGAGTACATTTTTTCATTGCGATCGTATTTATTAATAAATAGTTGTAATATTTACCTTCTGTTTGTTTTGTTTTTTAAAGATTTATTTTTTAAAAAAAAAAGACTTCATTAAACTCTCATGATTTACCTCGTATGTGCAGAGTATTTATTGGAGAAAATTAAAAATTAATTTTACTTATTCTATATAATATCGTTTAGATGACAAGTTGTTTTCCCGTCTTAAACGTTATAAGCCGCTCACTTTTTATTTGAGTTGTTTTAAACAACCCAAAACACAACTCAAATTCAAACATTAGAATAGAGTGAAAGATAATTTTGATCGACTTCACTTACATTGTTTGGATTGATATGACACATTCACATTGTCTATGACTCAAACTCAACCTTAATGTGTATTTATTTGGATCCTAAATATATAAAATGTTTCATTCTCCCTTATCCTTACATCCATTATGCAAGCACGTTCTCTCATTTTCTCTCGTCATCCTTAGATTTTCACCACTTTTCTATGATCGTCCACCGTCACCATCATCTTTGTCCTCCATTATAACGTCTGTTTCTCCATATACGGTGAATTGATTTGTTGTATTTGTTTTTAAATTTCAAATTATTGTTTCTCTCTTCTCTCTTCACTCATGTGGGAAGGTGTAGATCAAATTTTTGTTTCTCCTTGTTTCTTTTTCTCTTGGTGGAAGGTTGGGATCCATCGTCCATCGCTACTTAATGTCGCCTCCTCTTGCTACACTCTCGAGCACCAAAGCGACATTACAACCTGTGAAGAATTGTTGATTTGATGGGTTACTTCGGATTTTTCATGATATGGTTGGAGAATGACAATATTAATCTACTACGTTGGTGTGGTGTTTTCAAGTATAAGCTGAATTGCAAGATATGAGAGCTATGATGATAGTTCGGGCATTGGTTATGAACTTTGGTTGTCATTTGATCGGCATGTGGTTACTCGTTTGGTCTTTTTGTATTCGAAATGTAAAGACTCTAACATTAACGATCTCAATCGATTTTGTATGATTTCTAGTTTTGATTGTATTTGATAAAAACAAAAAAAAAAAAGAATTGACGTATACCTCGATGCAAGAAAGATAGGTTGGTCTTTGTAGGAGCGGTTTTTGAATTTGTTACAATTTGAGGCATTTAAATATAATATGTAATAAATCGCAACCCTAATACTAAACGAGTCATTCATGTGTCTAGTTGTAGCGTGCTCGTGCCACTAGTGCACAAGGTCGCCTGAGATGAAACACAAGCTATTCGGCGCACCTTGTTTTTTGACCGGTTTATCTTCTTTCTATGAGTAAGGAGCAAGCTCCTCCAAATTTTCATTTATTTTTTGATTGGCCGAAAGCTCAAAATAGTTTATTTTCTAGCGTTAGAAAGTACACTCAAATATGTTAGGCAAAGTTTTATATAAAAATAGTTTATAATAAAACTTACTAGAAAATTATTTAGGAGTATAAAAACAATTAATTTTTTTACTATTTATATATAATATAAAAATACAAAATCATAATAATATTTGTTTTTAAAGTATCAAGTTTAAAATATTAATTATTTGACCAAAAATGTCAAAATTTCAATAGTATTAGTCATGAAATTTAATAATGGTAAAACTACTCAATATTTTATATTTTAAAAAATGTATAAAAATATTAGAAATTGATATCACATTTTCGTATGTGATAAATGTTTTCAAAATCGTTGGACTTCGTCAAATTTCAGATCGGATTTTGGATATATTTCATAAGAAATTGATAATTTATTGAGGATAACGATTTAAAAGAATATATAAAAATATACGATTCTTTAAATAAAAAATCTCAAGATATTAATTTGATTATTTTAGGAAATCATTATAATCCAAAATAGTTGGAGTAACATTCGTGTGATGAAATGTATATTATAAATTTTTATTTTTACCATTACAGTAGTATTAAATGTGTATGTGATAGTACCTGTAAAAAAATATATGTGTATGTAAGTAATAAAATTAGATTTATTATTAAAAAAAGTAAAATTAGAATTCATCAGTCAGGCTTTACATTTTAAAAACCCTGAGACATATAAACACACGAAAATTAAACCTAAATTCCCATCAAACCAGACCTATACAACACACGCCTCGCCTTAAACGATATGGCATCGTCGGAGAAACGATGCCTATACGAAGTCCTCGGCGTGAGTCGCGACTGCACCGCCGATGAGATCCGATCGGCGTACAGGCGGCTCGCCCTCCAGCGCCACCCCGACAAGCTCGTCAGGAGCGGCGTCCCTGAAGCCGAAGCCACTGCTGCTTTCCAAGAGCTCGCCAATGCTTACGAGGTCCTGTCCGACACGCGCGAGCGAGCGTGGTACGACTCTCACCGCAACCAAATCCTCTTCTCCCCCACCACCGCTGCAAGCGATTCCTCCAGTTTCGTGCCGGATTTGTTTTCTTTCTTCTCGAATTCGGTCTATTCCGGGTATTCGGACACGGGGCGGGGGTTTTATAAGGTTTATGGAGATTTGTTCGAGAAGATTTACGCCAATGAACTGAATTTCGTGAAGAAATTAGGGTTACCGCTGCCGAAGGAAGCTCCGGTCATTGGCAATTTGAAGAGTCCCTATGCTCAGGCAAGAACTTTCGTTACCCTTGGTCTTATTGTTTATTGGAATTGGAATGTTGGTTAAAATGTGAAGTGTTTAAGCTGAAACTGCCAAAATATGCATGCCAGATATATTCATCTATCAGTTTATATTTGCATGTTTAGTTTCGTATATGGTTGCACATTGTATTTTATTATTTACAATAGATTCCAAAACATTTGGGCATGTATTTGTATTACAAGATGACCAACCCCTCAGCTGAAGAAATATGCATATCAGCATGGGTCAATTATGGGTTCACCTTTAGAATTACCCAGCATTTTTATTAAGGATCTCGTGAAGGACGTCTAGTTCATAAGATGTGTAGTGCAATCTTGAGGAGGTTATTTGAAATTGCCTCATCCACTTCCCCTTAGGTGAAGTCTTAGTTATTAGAGAGGCGTACATGAGGCGCTAGGGGTGTGAAGATCCGCTCCTCTACAGGCAAGAGGCAGGCGATGTTACAGAGCTGCCTCTTTTATCGTTCCCTCTTATGCACTTTCTGAACATCAGTGTTTTCTCCCACCCCCAAGACATGTTTAAGTTCATTTATAGTTGTTTATATATGTTCATTTAGCTTATAATAGTAATAATATATATATATATATATATATATATATATATATTATCTTAATTATTTATCTAGTTTGTAAATAATACATACTCACATCGTCAAACCAATAAAAAAGTGAAAAATAGATTAAATCAAATGATTAATAGAATACTATCATTATATGGCATAATATATATTTTTTTATTTTATTCTGTCTTTTTGCCTTGTGCATACCCGAGGAACCCATTGCGACTCAGTGCGCCTTGTGCCTCTGACAACTATGGGTGAAGTGATATCAAGTGTGATGCTGTAACTCCACCAGGTATGCCGGTATGAAAAATACATACCTCGGAAAACTCACCATGTCATAATTGCTATGAAATTGAGGTTTTGGATTGAACTAACTCAAGATCTTAGGGTCACCGAGTAAACAACATATTACTTTATTTAGTAAATCATTAGAACCATTCCTGGTGTCAAACTGTTAATATAGAGTGCACCAATGAGGTCTGGAATTCAAGGTTAAGTCATTTGCAACTTCATTGAGTAGATGCTATTGACACACTATTTAGGTTTGAACTTTGAAGTTTTCACATATTGTGTTTGTTGCATCTTCGATGACTTTTCACTGAAATTGACATGTGAAAGATTGTCATCTGTTGAAGTAGAGAAACCTAGATGTAAATGGAAATTTAACAAAAATTGGAGTGTCTTAGGACTGTTCACAGTTCACCAGATGCTGCAATATTTACTGCACAGTGTATGTGGGCAAATCCTTACTGACTGAGGTGTGTTTTATGGCTGCCAAAATCCTTTTTAAGGTTTGTGTGTGGATGTTGGGGTGGGAAGTTTGAAGTATACAGAGGAAATAAAGCTATTTTGACCATGCTTGTGCTTAAGCTGTAGAATCATCAACCAGGAGTTCATTAAAATGTCTTAGGTGATGTTCTTTTTGGGTTTTAAGTGACTTTTAAAAACCGGTTTTGAAATCTAGGGGTTTTTAAATTTAGGGATTTTTAAAATCTATGTTTGTTTAGTAGGGTAGTATTTAACTTTATGATGTAAGAGTGAATAATGTTTTATTATTATGTTATTTGTTGAGTGTGGTTGTAATGATTAGATAATTGAGATATAGAAGAGAAAATGTATTTTTGTAAAAAGATGAGAGAGAGGGGGAGAGAGGGAAACTTTTTTTTTTTTTTAGGTGTGTAGTATGAGGTTTTTAAAAACCAAATTTTAAAACCCAAACTGAAATATGTTTTAAATTTTAAAATCCAAATCCAGGATTTTAAAACCCAAAAAGGGTATTTGATTTCCAATGCATGTGTCAGAGAATAGAATTGGCTGTTATTTTAGTTTCTAGTGAGGTTAATTGCTTTGTGATTCCATTTCAATGCCTTTGCATAGTCAGTGTTTCTTTTTGAATTTTTAGACTTAAGAGAATCTTAAAGTCAATTTTCATGATAGAGATCTACAAAATAACACTAGATAATCCCGATAGAAAAAATATGAGATAACTGTAGATGTGGCTGTTTCCATTCTCTAAGAAATCGCATATTTGTCATGCTTTTAGGAACTTTCAAAAGCATATATGGCATATTTCAAAAGATTTTGGGTGAAAATGGGTTAAAGTATAGGTTCTCTAAATTTAGAAAGCTTTTTGGAGGTTAAATCTTTTTTTTTTTTTTTAGGTGGCGTTTTATTTTACGATTCTGATTTGGTAACAAAGGATTATTAAAAACATCAGTATGGCTATTTAGAGCCTAGTTGATTATGCATATCTTAGTCAACTTTGATGACGGTCCCATACCTCCTGAATCAAGAAATTCAGGAAGTTTGCCCAATCATCATGAAACTCAGATTTAATTGTTGGTTATTTGTAGAGATTTGTTGAAATTACAATGTGACCACACCATTCTATGCAATCAGTTTTTTTTTTTTTTTAAAATTGTATATCATGTTAGAATTAATAGATTTTTTTTTTTTTTTGGAAAATGCAGGTCACAGCATTTTATAACTACTGGTTAGGGTTTGTGACAGTATTGGAGTTCTTTTGGGCAGACCAATATGATGCTATGGCAGGAGTAAACAGAAAATCGAGGAGGGTAATGGAAGAGGAGAACAAGAAGTTGAGAAAAAAAGCAAGAAGAGAGTACAATGAGACAGTAAGGGGACTGGCAGAGTTCGTGAAGAAGAGGGATAAAAGAGTAATTGATATGCAGATTAAAAGGAATGAAGAGATGGAGAGGAAGAGAGAGGAGGAGAAACAAAGAAAGAAAGAGTTGGAGAGACTGAAAGCAGAGAAGGCAAAATCTTATGAGGAGCCCGAGTGGGCCAAGGTAGAAGAAACCGAAGAGGATGAGGCTGACAATGAGGTGGAGGAAAAGAGAAATGAGTTTTATTGTGTAGTCTGTAGCAAGAAGTTCAAGAGTGATAAGCAATGGAAAAACCATGAGCAGTCTAAGAAGCACAAAGAGAAGGTGGCTGAACTGAAGGATGCATTTGATGAGGAAGATAAAGAATATGAAGCAACAGAAGAGATTGAAAGGGAGGCAGAGGAAGAAAAGGAGGCTGATGAAAATGGTGTTGATTACTTGTCAGCAGATGATGGGATAAATGAGTTACAGGAGCAATTCAAGGGCAGTGTTGGTATTCAAGAAGATGATACTGATGATGGAAAGAATGCGTCTAGTGATGCAAATGAGGTTGCTGATGCCGATGCTGATGCTGATGCTAATGCTTATAGTGGAGAGAAGGGGATAGCTGAAGGGTTGGGATCAGATGATGACGAGGCAAGTATTCTTGAAGCGATGTTGTCTGGGCATAAGAGTAGGAACAAAGTTGGAAATCTGCCCAAGGGTCCAGCCAACAAAATTCAAGTAGAGATCGAGAGTGATGAATTGGAGTTTATGGAGTACAATGACACAAAGGGCTCACGGAGGAACAAGGGAGGCAGGAGGCGAAGAGGTAGAAGACAAGAAGGAGCAGACACAATGGCAGCTGATGTGGCTGAGAGAAATGAAAAGGCTGAGGAGCATAATGAGCAAGACAATGATGTTGGAGAGTCAAGTTCACATCCTTTACCGGAATCTGAGACTAAGAGAAGAACTGATGATGCTACAGAAAGGATCCGTAAGCATCCACATATATCTACAAACAAGAAAAATACAACAAAGAAGGAAACTGTTTCCAAGTCAAAGGTTGCATCTAAAGGAAGAAAGCAAAAGGTACTCTGTCCTTTCAATTGGTTTATTTTGAAATTTTCTGAACATATTTCGATATTACTCTGTTATACTTATGCTATTAAATTGACATTTCAACACATGAAATTGGATGTGTCAGCACAATTTTCTGAAATTGTTATGTAAAGTACATGTGTAACTGTGTATAAAACTAGTTTGACATATTTGGAAAGATGAGTTTGTTAGGAGGTGAAGGTCCCTATCCCAGATACTATGTACCACTCAGCGGATTATTTTTCAGAGTCTTCGTACTATACTGAACACTAGTCGCCCAATCCCATTACCCCCAAAAAGGACTCTTTTTCTTTCTCAACTTTGGGTCATAAAATTATTTCCTCTGATTTTCTTGATTCAGGTGGCGACAAATGATTCTGAAAACTTGTGCGAAAAATGTGGAGAACAGTTTGAATCAAGGTATTTCTTATGTTAATGTTAGCTCAGCTCCCACTTTTGTCAATTTTGTTCTTACCTCATTGAATCGTTCCCTAACTTTTCACAGGAATAAACTTCACAAACACTTAGGAGAGACTGGTCATGCTTTAGTTAAATCTCGATGATATTCTGATTGTTGAGCAGTAACAAAGTTTGTGTGCCACTTAATTGCATTGCTACATGACCTTTGCTTTTGTTGATAGCAACCGCTCCTGTACTGCTAGATTCGACATTCCAGCATCCTTATGCACCTCATTACCGTTGTTTATTGTAGGAGTGAAACTCCAAGCCAATTAGAAGGTAGTTTCTTACTTCTCATCATTTAAATCTGCTCCAATGCAAACTGGAGCTTCTATATTAGGAGCTTCTGTTTCCAAATTTTGTATTTTTGGACAAGATTCATACCTAATAGTTGAATTGTATGCGCACCTCAAGATTAAGATCTGAAAATATTCTAAAGCATTTGAAGGCTAAATACGCTGAAGTGTTTAATAGGATCATAATTAAAAATATATACTTTAAATTATTTTAAGCTGGGATATTTTATTTTTTTGGTAAATACATCTTATCCCCTGGTACCTGTATTGTGACTTGTTAGTGTATTTCCTGATTTCCTTGTAAAAATTCTTTCTAGGACTGCCGAGTCTTATGAGTAGAGCTATGCTCAATTGTGGGATATCTCTCATGATCAGAAATCAAGTTGATAGAAATTCTATTCTATCAATTTCACACGAAGGAAATAGATGATATGTGGCTTCTTGTATTTTTGTCATGCCTCTCATTTCAGTATCCCTATTTCCGACTTATGTTATGGGCTTGCCTAGATTAGCTAGATGAATGTGTTTTCACCTAAGAGAAATACAAGCTGTCCCCATCACTTATTATGATATCCAGCTTGTAGAAAGAAGTTTGTGGTCCATGCATACTTTAATTGCTTGAAGGAGCTCCTCATATGTTGTCCAATATTTCATTGGCTTACAGTAAATTTTAATTTTGCTAAAGAATAAGTGTTGGACAATGATTAAATTCTGATAGAAAACCTTGTTATCATATCCGATTTCACTTAGAAAATGTCGGGGATGTGGGTGGAAGGTGGCCCAAGGCTGTTTGGCCCCTGATCCATTGTTGCCTTAGTTTTGCTATTTTTGTGGACTAGGGTCGATGTATAACGCCTTACATTATGTCCAAGGATGAGGTTTGATGTTTTTATGTAGGGTCTAAGTTGCAGCATTTGTGACAGGTGTTGTTGCTCCATTGTCTGAAATAGATTTACCAGATTGGCAATGTGAATTATCTCTGGTTTATGTTAGGCTAGGAACTCCAGTTTGTCGTAGAAACTTATATTCCATTAGGGCCCGACAATTAATTCCCGGGTTTTTTCTGAATACACTCATCTTGCAGCTGTGTTTGATGGTATATGGTGCTAAAACGTGTTGTACATACAGAGTGTATACAGCAAAAACTCAGTGTTAATGGCTGCATTCATTCAGCCTGGCGTGGGACATAATCTTACCGTGGACTTGTTTTGTTGCCTGAAACCTCTTGTTTTTCTTTTGTTTTTACGAATACAGTGACCATATATGTTTTCTAATGGAAATGGTTGAATACTTATCATTATTCATTAATATGTCTAAGATATTCGATTTTAAATCATGATGATAATATAAAAACGGGCAAAAGCTTGTGTGAAGGGGTGAATACGATGAATTCTGTTTTCACTATCATTGTCATGTATGTATTATATCCGTCACATTTACTTATAATAATTCATGTGTATGATAGTAATAATAATAATTGAAATAAAGTTTATGGTATGCACTCTAATAATTCATGTGTATGATAGTAATAATGATAATTGAAATAAAGTTTATGGTTTACACTCTAAAATATGTTGGTATCGAGACATCAAATGTGTCAGGTAGATAAACTTTTCTTTTTCAATAATTTATTGCAACTTTGAATATATATCACAATAAGTAAAATCTATTAAGAACTTAGTATGTGATATAGTAGGGGATATACGAGAAACTAGAGGAGACATAAAATTGGTGCACATGATTAAAATTATAAAAATCATGATAGTTTAGTAAGATCATATATTTCAAGTTGTTTAATCTTTAATAAATATATTTCAAAAGTTAATTAGTCGTATCTGACAGGTTATACTCAATGTATGTTTATTTAAAATATGTTAAAATGATAACCTAAAAATTTGTGTGAGGTTGTTCCAATTTTTTATTTTAAATGACAATTAAAAATAGGATTAATTATAATTTACAATCAGTATTATAATATATTTTACAATTTGTAACTTATACTTATATTTTGTAATAAATTATAACCTATACTATGTAAAATTAATCGATTGGATCTCAATTAATTTTTTTCGCCATATTATATTTGACCGATGTAATATTTGCAAGAATTAAGCTTAATATCTTATTAAATTAAATGCATTAGTATCTCAATTTAAATAATGTACTCATTTTACTTACAAGAATTAAAATTTTATTTTTATTCTGATCATATTACATTTGGCCAAATATTTTTTTCCGATCACAAAAAGATGATTAAAAAATCATTTGTACGAAGTAAAACACAAAATAAAATTTAAGTTGATGTATCAATCAATCAATTTTACATATTAAATGTTGCATGAGTACAAAATACAACATAAATTACAAATTGTAGAATGTATCATAATCCATATTTTGCAAATTGCATTATAGTCAAATAAGTAATGATTAGTATTAACAAGAATCCAGATTCAATAATTTTAAAATGGATGAACGAGTAGATCGAAGAATATTCAAATAAACACACCCACGTGAATAGAATAATTGGAGAATGACTTGTATAAATGAGTTTATTTGAATCATAAGAGTACATATAATGTACGACCAATTATTTAATTACTTGAGACATTTATACGGTTGTGTGTTTATGTTTTGACCTAGAATCTTGTTTTAGAGAGAGAGAAATCTTTTACAGAAGATTTATTGGTCCATGTGTTATGGTGGAATTGCATGAAAGGACAATTCAAACATCTCACTCTGAATATTTCTGGCATTGAAAATGATATATCCTCATCATTATCAAATTGCCGACTATTATTTTTTTAAAAAAATTTTGGATGTACAAATAATTATATGACGATGCGAATAAGACAACCGTACATATAATTTGAGAGCTCTCGTTCTGGGGCGACCCGTCGAATTATGTGGTTGGACTTCCTAATTCTTTGTGCTCTTCTGAGCCGTTAATATAATTTTATTGTTTTTGAAAAATAAGACAACCGTTCAAATAATTATGGAATGATTAAAGTATTATATTAAAAATTAAAATTACAAACAAAAATGAGAGCATGCATGTGCATACCCTTTGAGTTAATGCATTTGCCACTGAGCTTGCACCCCTATTTAAGTTTTCAAAATAAATTACAAAAACATATTAATCCTTAATTTGCAGTTATACTGTTCATTTTTAAGACTATGGGTATTTCTTGCATTTCCAAGCAGCACCAAAGTCTGCACTAACTTCAAATTGATTGTACAATTTAACCCCCATCGATTGAACGATACTTACACCACACTACATTTTTTTTTCATTTTCTTTTATTTTTAGTACAACATATGTTACATTATTTCTATTCTTCTTCTTATTCTTTAAGATAATTAATTATTTTGGATTAAAAATATTTTCGATTTCGTAACTTTCAATTATTTTTTTAAAAAGAATTCAACCTATATTAAACCGTGACTTAATTTACATCTTACTGCATTTCAATACTAATAAATCATTCATTCTATTCAACATTCATGCTTAAATTCAACAACATTTAAAATTGAACCTAGAATAGCATTATATGTGTGTTTCTTGGTGTTCATTATTTTTTTTTTTCAAGATCTGGGTTAGGGTGTACGAATTTTGTTTATATAAATTAGGTTTACAATGGAAAGGATAAAATAAAACATTCACAATGTGTGTATTGAGTGAAGTGTAAAATGAGATAATTTCATAAATGGGCATGTAACTTTGCCCGAATCTAGATTTGCTCCTTTTTCTTTTTATTTTATCAATTGTGGTCCTTTTGATATTAAAATAGGTCATTTTCACCGGATAATTCAAATTTTGGCGGAAAAATTACCGAAAAATGCATGTAAATCTATTATAGCATACAAAATGATACGAAAATGTACCGAGATGACGGGATCGACAAGAGGAAAAGAAATTTATAGGCTTCGACCCTCCCCTCATTGTAAAACACTCGGAATTAGTGGTGAAAATTGATAAAATTTATGATTTTAAAATTACAATTTATGAGGAAGATGTAATCGAAATTTAAAATTAATTGAGGACTTTACTTCTGGATGAGTGACGATTCAAATTAGACTTAACACGGCCGTCGACGTGACAAGAATAAAAATTAGGGTCATTTTCCGGCAAAAATTAAATTGTTACTTTTTATTATGCACTCAAATTGTATTATGATACTTTTCGGGTAATTTATTGTTACTTTTTATTTTTAATTTTTAAAATACTATTATTTTGAAAGTGAATACATGCGTCTCACTTCATATGAGATCAAACAAAAAAAAAAAGACTAAAATTGAAATCAAGTAAAAATACAAAATCATATCGTTTTCTCAGTGCAAAATATTAAATGGATGTGTAAAGCAATTGCGTCCTATTAAAAATAATTTAAGAGACAAATTATAAGTTTCGAACTCATGTAATTAACGAGGGGTAAGATTACCCTCTCACCTGTCAAAAAAATAAAAATTACCCTCTCTGTCATAACCATTGAGTCAATACCTGATATAAATAAAGCATGTAAAAAACACACATATATCATATATGGAAAACATGTAAAATTTATAGGTGGCCCAGTGTCTCCATCATTAATTAATAATTAAAAAATAAAAAAATGTAGCCACAAAGAATATATAATTAGTACTTTCAAAGATATATATTCCAATTGGTGGCCCTCTGAGAGGATGAAATATGTGACCATCCTTGCAAAGGGGTAAAGCTAGGATTAGGACCACATTAATATTTGTTTTCACACAAAACATTAAACCTTATCTTCTTCTGTTTGACGGTGACTAACTCTTTACCATGTTCTTTATACGTTGCATACAACTTTATGTATTATATATAATTATTTTTGAGAAATTATTCTCAAGTAAACTCATCTCTTATTTGAATTTCATGTTTTTTCGATATCTGTTATGTGTATTTTTGTTGAACCAGTTTTTGCATATGACATTGACATGACCCATAATTTGGTTGGGTCGACCCGATTAAAATGAGCTCTTATCTTCTATTTGGATTAAGGATGATAATGTGGCGAATTCTTTAAACTCGAACCTGCATTGAATCTAGCGTGAATTTGGACTCCATCCCTAATTTGGATGTGGTAGTTTAAATGAAATGATGACATCTTAATGTTATAGAGCTAGAGACATGTATAGTTGGAGGTAAAATTTTATGAAAAATAATTTCAACGTAAAATTAATTTGCATTATATATTTTGTATATATTTTAAAACTAGATATTTTATTTAAAAAATATTGGTTTGTCAGTCTAGTTGTTTTATTAAAAATATTAATTATTATACTTATAAAATAATATATATGAACTAGGTTTACGGTAATTTTTTTACATAAAATCAATTCATAGTTATGTACTTATCTCTAAAGTAAAAGCCATTTCTTGGAAATAAATGTAGTGAAAAAGTTATCCAGTCATCATACTCCTAATTAAGATATATAAATTATAATCTATTCTCACGTACGATTTAATAAATAAATTTTAGCTCATATCATATGGTGTGTATCTCCAGTAGTCCAATAATGGTGGTATGTTTGTTTTCTTGTTTATTTATATCATGGTTCCCCTTCAAATCCAAATCTTCTTTATAAAAAATAAATTTCATCTTTATATCATTGTTCTTTTAAATAACCTTTCTAATTGCCAAAAACATAATTAGCCATTTAAAGTTGAATAAAGAACTAGTACCAACACTATACAAGTTTGATTATAAAAGATGTCAAACTAATCTACATAATTTAATTAAAAGATTTTAAAGAAATAGGAGAATTCAGTAAGAAAGTGAACTAATATATATATGCTTATCAAGAAATACGCGCAATGCACGTATACACAAGAACTAGTATTTACACACATAAGCATATACAAAATTATAACTTGGCGGTACCTAAGTGCAATACTTTAGTATGATCTCAAGTTCGAAATGTAAAAGTAATTAAAGTTACAGTAAATTTTTTAAGGAAATCAAGTTTACTATGCATCTGGTATATATGTATTTTGTGCATATGTATATTTTTAATTAACTAATACTCCTGCCGTCTCGGGATTACTTGTACATTTCTTTTTCGCACATCCCAATATTACTTGCACACCCCTAAAATGAAAATATCAAACAATATTAATATTATTATTTAAATCTAAAAATGTCATTCTTGTTTTTAACACTTTATTTGAATCTCTTATAATTTATCTCATTAAATCAACCAAAATACCCCTCCTTTAATTGACCACACACCCTTCAAAACCACTTTTTTTTTTTTTTAAATACGTGTGTCCATCTATCTATGTGTGCAAGTAATCTTGAAATGAAAGGAGTATTAGTTTAACAATATTAACTATTTTATTATATATTAATTAGCTATTTTACTATATGATATTAATTGAGATCACAATTGTACAATAAAATTGATTTACATAATACCGCCTCATAATAATGCTACATGCACAAATTAACATACATACCAAGTGTTTGAACAAATCCTTTGTACAGAAAAACCCTAATGAATTTTGGTCACCAAGTCTAATATATAATTATTTCTCAACAATAATTAAATGACGAACCGTGACTATATGCATCCATTTTTGAAGTCGACCCTACAAATGCATTCAATTCGCCACCCCATAAGTCAAATTATTACAGTTCTATGAATTTTGTAAAGAAGTTGTCATTCTCCTTGACCATGATTTGGCTGAGACAAACCGACTGTTTTCTTTGATGCTTGCTGGCTCCCCTGCTGTCTATACAGTGCTGACATTTTGTTCAAGAAATCCATGTTCATAGATTGCTGCATGCGACCCAAAATTCAATTAAAAACAAATGTTCAAAAGGGGTTGTTGGAATTATTGATCAATAAGTTGAAGAAATTGAATCAATATTAATTGCTTGGTCACACAAGATAGGGAAACGACTAAAGAATAGATGGTTCTACATGCTCTATCATTGGATTAATGGGGTCATATGATATGTCAATGTCTGTAGCACATGCCACATTAATTTATAAGTGACATAGCAAAAATTTATTTACTTATATGTAAAGGATTATTAATATTATGGAAACAATTATTTCTTTTTGACAAAAATATCTCATACCATTAGGCATAAATGTTATTAATTTCATCTTTTATTCCAGCATGTAGTCTCACGCAATGGGAAATGTTTATTTATGATCCCTAACTTAGGGAGTTGTCTATTAAGGATAATAATTTTACGGGTCTGCGAATGTAGTACGTTATATTTTAAAATCTATAAATATAAGACAATCAAACGCGAATTAGCCCAAATCGGGCTCAATCGTGAGTGAGCTGCACAATTAACCTACATTTACAAATTTACATGCCTGCAAATGTAGGATATTATGTTTTTAAAGTATGTAAATGTAGGACAATCGTACAACTCTTGATCTTGTCCTACATTTACAAATTTTAAAATATAATATCATCTATTTACAAGCATGTAAAATCATTGTCCTTAGAACAAAACCTTCCCTAAGTTACAAATCTAGAAAAACACTAATTTCATTCACACAATATACACATATTTATAATGTGAAAGGATAAAATTAACTTGAGGATGAATTTAATCAAAATTACGTACTTGTGCAATAAATGTGTTGTAAGCATCGTTGAAATTGGGGATGGAGTTGCTAATAGTGGGAGAATCCACATTAGGTTTCAATGGCGGAGGAAGAGGAGGCGGCGGTACAAATGAAGGGGTGGGTGCATGCACGAGGGAAGGGAAGGAATGGGGCATATTCCGATTGAGGGTGTTGGCATCGAACATCCCCATTCCCATTCCCATCCCCATTCCCATTCGGGCCATGAGAGACATTTGAAGCTGTTGCATAGGCATCGGCATCATCATTGGAGGCATGTTTCTTGCATTGCTCATCATGTGAATTTGTGCTTGAAGTTGCTTTAGGTATTCTATCACCTCATCCAACATTGACGCTTTGTCGGTCTACATACAAACCACATCGATTAATTAGTGTACCTAATTTCAATTATACACATGTTAAATTTAATTTGTTGATGAGAATTAAGAATGCATGTCACATATGGATCAATTTGCTAGCATTTATTTAAAGGATTAATCTTGTGTGAATAAGTTTAACTATGAAATTGATTCTTTTATAAAAGAGTATTAGTTGTTTTATAAAAGAGTATTAGTTGAAGGGTATTAATTGTTTAATTTACACACAAAATCAATTCTTATTTAAATTCTCACCTTACTAGCATTGGGCACCAACTTCTGGAGAGTCTTCATCTTCTGATTGATTCTGTCTCTACGTCTCTGTATACATAGAGTTAATTAGTAAGATTTTTAAATTTCACAAAGTTGATTTTAAACTCAATATATTACATAGCTTGAATTTGGAGAACTTTTAGAATAACTTGTACCATATTTGAGAGATTTCGTTATAACCAATATATAATTTCAATTATGTTTGGAAAAAGTGCTTAGAATCCCTAAAATTAAGATGTTGCATGGAATTAATCTATTTTTGAAAAAAAAATCTTATTCTTGAAATTTATTAAATTCAATTATTTAATTACAAAATTATCATATCTAACATATTATAAAAAAATTCAAACTCTTATTTTATTATAAAATACTCCAGCAATTTGATTATTTTCATTTATAATAAGATCTATGAACATATTAATTATATATAACTAATGCGTATATAATTAATTTTAATTAAATACCCTTTCAGAGAGATTATGTACTGCAGCAGCACGACTTCGTCGTGCCGATGATTGGGATCGGCTGCTTTCCTCTTTGGTGGTGCGTTCCCCTTCCTGGTTTTCCTGTCGATCAATTCTCTTATTTAAAAGTTCGAACTCGTATCGAAATTATAAGGCACCATTGTATTTCATGCATAAGTATTTTTTTCTATTATGTTTATTATCAGAGAATTAAATAAATACTTTTATGGTATTAGAGTAAATACTCTAGGTACAGATCACGTTGAAATTAAACAACTCCACGAGTGTGAGAGAAAAATTAGAGAATTAAATAAATAAATAATTAATTTCAGAATATATCATTATCACTCTCTTAATTAAGAATTATTTGCACATTCTTGCCAAGGTTTGAATGTTGGTGAGAATTGATTGCATGTGTCTGTACAAATTCAGACACTCCTTTTTAATTGGAGAAGTCCGTGTGTATGAATTTATTAATTCAAGTGATCATTGCCAATGTATTGGAGGGGGTGGGGGAAGAAATAATTTCAGATCTAAAACAAATTCAACAATTTCTATAGAAATACCTCAAGGTTAATTCCGTGTCAATATTTCACTTTGGATTAAGTACTATTAATTAATTGTTCCTATAAATTAATATTTTTAGACTATCAAACATACACGAAGGTTCTTTTATCACTCGTGAAATAATTTAATAAAATAAAAAAATTCGTCAGAAAGAAATTTTCGATGATTGAAAGACATTTTTTTCATCTAATTAAATATAAATCAAATCAAATGGTGATTAAACTACCCCATTTTTTTAAATGAATCACTACGCACACATACATAATAATTAAAGAATCATAGCGGTTGTGATTTTGATGTACACTTCTTTAACAAATGACATGTAAAATGTGTTCATTCAGGTAGAAGTAGTATAACAAACATATCATATGAGACATGCTATTATATATTACTCTAGATGAACGAACACATATTAAGAAAATAATTGATTTCCTATTATACCTTTAATAAATGTTTGATTTTCTAATAAAAGAATTTCGGAGTAAATTTGAAAGAAATGCATTCTAATTTGATATGAAAGGTTGAAACGGCGTTTATTTTGAATGAATGGGAGGGAGTATTAATTACAGGGAGAGAGATGTACCGAGTAGTCTTGATAGAGAGAATCATCATCATTAGTTAATCTTGCAGTTTTTAAACTTCTTGGAGATTCAAACGATGTCCACGTCATCATGGTTGTGTCAGCTGCATCTCTACCGTACGTTGCACTGGCGCTTCCACATGCGCTTTGCGTATGATAACATCTCCCCCTTTTGACCCCCTGCAGCATCAATGGGGTCAAATCCCCCTCCATGAAGTGTTGACTTTGACTCCATCATCCCATTTTTGAGAAGGGAAGTTGGTGAAAGGATTAACAATGGATTCCAGAGTACTGTTGCCTTCTTCCCATGTTTGCTTTGGAAGATTAATTCCACTAAGCCCATGCATTGATATGTGCCCATTTTCCCATGTTAGCTCTGTTACCCCATGATTGTTGCACCTGCCCAAAAATATAAATAAAAACAATTATTTTTCATATTTAACTAAGCACGCAAATTATGCATTTTTCAGGTACAAATTGAAGTTACTATAACTCCAATGATTTATATATGGAGAGAAAGAAATAAATTTTGAAGCTATAAATTGGTAGAGTGAAAATGAATTATATATGGAGGAGTAGAATTAAAATAGAAAAAAATGAAAAGTAGAAACCTGGAAATGGAAGTCATGAAAAAATAGTATGGTAAAATAATTAATTAGGTTGGAAGAGAATGTGAATTGCATTTGCATGTGAAAAAGAAGAATCTTGTGAATTGGGATAAGAGAGCATATAATATGCATAATCATACATGGGGACAACATTACTGAGGTTGTGGTCTGAATGCACGTGCCTCTCTTCTTCTTCTTCTCCTTCTTCCCTCGCTTGTCTTTGCTGCCTTAGATTCCACTTCGGCACTATGCATTGACTCATCTCTCTCTCTCTCTTATTCTCTCTCTCTCATGTCTCTCCAAATGAATAGGAGCTTCACAAATTTAGCTTCTATGTAACTGTATATGTACTATATATATATTGTTATTTATAGATATATATTTATACTTGGTTGGTCCCTTTAGATGTGTCACCTTCACAATGATAAAGATTTTGGAAACAATACATGTGGTAGCAAGGAAAGCTAAGCTCAACCGTGCAGAGGATAAGTTTTTGGCACCCTACCTCCATTTCAGAGCTCTACCTAATTAAGTCATCAATTTTAGTTGTTGATAGATTTTGACATCTTATTAATGATATAAAAAATGCACGACAATGATTGCTTTCCCATTTCTTTTTCAAAACCTAATTAGGCAAATCAGTTTCGCATGTGTGTATGAATTATTTTATTAAATCACTATTAGTTGTTTATTAAAAAATATTAATTGTTATATATATTTTTAGTTTTAAATTAGTTTTACTTTCAACTTCTTTTATATGTAATTTAGGTATCCAAAAAATTAATGTTTCAAAGCTAGGAAAATCAATTGCGCAAACGTATCTTTTTAATTACCTTCTTTGATTTACTCCCACAATTATTCATTTTTTTATGTAATTAATATATATGTATTAACATTATGTCAATTCAATCTTAAATCATTGAAAATTACACGAAATAATGTAGATTTGGTCATATGCACCAGACAAGAGGCAGACTTATCTTATTTGGGTAGAGTTGTGCTAGATATTTAGGATATAAAACACAGCTTTGCTGAGGTGTGCTTTACGTGGATTAAGAGAGAAGGGAATATGTTCGCTCATGATTTAGCTTCTTTGCTTTTTCTTGTTCTACTTCTTTCTTTTCTGTCCATTTACCGGGTGAGATTGCTAATAACATTGAAGCCAATTTAAGGGCTCTTTAATTTAATTTTGTTTCCCATAAAAAAATGTAGATTTGGTTATATGTTAGTCACATGCACCATTTTTCTACTTTGAATTCTTGACGTGACTATTTTTAACTATCCGGCATGCTAATTAGCTAGACGGGACTAAAGACAAATCAATCCCTTACATTTTACCTTTTTCAAATTGATCTCGAATTCATTGTTTTTAGCTACTTTGGTCAACCATTTTCGCCGAAATAGAGACGTCGTTTTAATATTTTACTCATTTGACCTTTTCGGACAATGAATGTTTCTCTCACAATTATGAGCAATACATGCAGGCATAAATTCTCCTAGCATCATTCTTACAAAAATTTATATTTCTTCGATATTTAATTGCATGTGATTGGGCCGCAAACTTAAATTCTTGTTTAGATAAAAAAAAATGTCCTACATCAAACTCAGGATTGAATAAGTATATATTTGGATTAAATATAGGGTAAATTTCTTGTTCATTATCGTCATTAGATACTCTACCCACATCAAAATCAAACTCATTATCTCCATTGATACAGATTAGGTCAGAAGAGACCCAATTGTGTTAGACCAACTCAATGAATGCCGTTTTAATATTTTTCTGGTGACTTGAAACTAAAATTAATGATACAATTGGAATATATATGAGACTAGTTGAAAAGGTAAAAAAATATGGGACCATTTTAAAAAGGTAAACATTAAAGTTATGAGACCGAGTTGATTTTAATCCCATCTAGTCAGTGTGATATGCGTTGGCAACTTCAATAGACAAATGGGCACACGCACACGACCATGATCAAAATGACGTGCATTTTTTTATATTTTAAAATTAAATTAACACAATTGGAATATATACATGAAACTAAATATGAAAATTAAATAAACAATAAAACTAAATAAATTACCTCTCAAATCTCAAAATTTAGATGCAATCGAAATTTATATACCGTTACTGTGAATATTAATAATTTGACCATAATTTTAAATTCACATTCTTTTAATTTATATTATATTTTATTATTGCGTCATATGTCAGTACAGGACCGACCTATATACTAATTCATAAATGTAGGTGATGAGAATGGATTGAGTCGGTGGAATGATATTTCATTAATGTTTTCAAATTACAGCTTGTGCAATGACACATTGTCACTATCAAACATGCATACACCTATTTGTTGTTTCATTAATTTCATCAATCACTGCTTGTAATTAATTAATTTGGGCTCAAAATACTTATACTTATCGCCATATATATATATATATATATTTGCTGTCATTCTGAATGATTGGATCTTAATTTGGAAATGTATCGAGAAAAATGTATATGTATGCATATAGTATTTCAAATGAGAGATCATATGTCATGCATGTCAATGTAAGTTTAATGTGTTTAATTGGGCAAAACTGTTTTCTGGAGTTGTTTTTCTAATTACAAACATATTTTGTTTGGTACGTTTTAGGAAAATGAATTCAAAATTTAGTAGTAAAAAAAAGTGGAGTAAAAATGTTTTTGAAATGAGATAAATTTAACTTTAAAATCTTAATAATACATTTTTACTCAAAACATGCACCACAAAACTCTTGGGTCTTAGCAAAGTATTAAGTGAATCACTAATTACATGATAAGATTACTGTGAACAACTTTTAAATTATATCCAATTTTGAGATACTCTTGGTTAAAATATTTGATATTTTTTAAACTTGATATTTTAAATTTAAATATTATAATAGTTTTTGTACTAAATATGAATAATTTAAATAGTAAAAAAATTAATTATTTGTTGACCCTAATCCCTATTATACTAATAGGCGTTACGTGTCGTCGTCTTGTGACTTAATTTACTTATGTGTCAATATGTTATATATGTTTGGTTTATATTAAATTCCTAATATAAATGGAAATTTTGAATTTTTGTAATGATACTAATTTCCTAAAATTGTGCAATTTCAATTTATTATAATTAATATTACTTCCTCAATTCACAAATTTTATTAAAATTTGATATTCTATACTTTATAGTTTAAAATACATTTTTTTATGTAAAAAAATTTTAAATTTTATATTTCATATAACACGCGGGATCTGCGCTAGTTCTTGATACTACCGATGTGATTGTTAATCTTGTTGATCAAATATTTGATATTTCAAAAAGTGATACATTTTCTTACCGTGTAAGCGTTCACACAATACCAACTCTTGAGTCTTTTAAGTTGTATTTGAATTCGATGAGTTTTTAGGGTTACAATCCAACTTTTGTGTATAAATAATCATTTGATTAATTGTGTTTTGTATCACAAAAATAGTACTTCCTCCGTCCGGAAATTTTGCAGAATCTTTTGGCACAAAGTTTAAGGAAAAATTGTGATGAGTGGAGTATTGAGGGTAATTTTTAAACTTTTATGAATAAAATAAAAAAATTAATTGAGTTGAGTGTATGTGGAGTCTCAAAAGTAATGACATGAAGGATAAATATGTGTGTATTGCGAGTGAAAGTTGTGAGAAATATTTGATTTTGAGGTATCTGCAAACTTTTGTGCGACAAACTAAAAATAAAAATATGTAAATTTTTGTGGGACATGAGTAATTCTTCTGACTTGGTAGTGTCCCAAATATAGTCATTCTTGACAAACTCATGTCTTCTTTATTTTTGTATTCTCTACAATTGTAATTCATTGCAAATTTGGAATCGATTTAATTAGAGTATTTTGAAAACATACCGAGGTTGAATTTAGAGAACATGTCAAACTACTAAACACGAGCCTCTATGCCTTGGCCTATTAAAATTCGGTTCGTTTATTCAATTTATCAAATATGAAATATCATATATTCAATTTTTATATTAATAAAAATTATATATAATTAATAATATACAATAATATATATTTAAATGAACTATTTAATTAAATAAACTTAATAATCAATAAAACTTAAATCTTGTAAAAATTGAACAAAATAAATCGCTCTTAAAAGCAGAACATTAATTAAAAAATTTAAACAGACTTTTAAATTAACTCGTTTATTAACAAAGTTAGGCTTACTCATACTAAAAGGGATCACAGATAACCCCGCGCCAAAAAAATAAATAAATAAATAAATAAAAGAAGGATATCATAGATAACAAATCAAATCAAAATTGTCTCACACATATCTACCAAACCCAAATTTTCCAACAACTCAAATTTCCCCTTCTAGTTTAAAAAAAAAAAAATCCCCTTTCTAGTTAAATTCATATTAGGCGGAACAAAATTGTATAATTTTGAATATTTTATCTTCACAAAGCTCATAACTTTTTTGCCCTAAAAACGTTTTAAAGAAACTTTCAGAAAGGGGAAAAACAGCTATTTAAAAAAAAAAAAAAGGGAGTAGAAGATATTTTGATTTAATTTGAATTCTCAACATAATTATTATGCAATCGCATTCGAGCAACGATTGAACTTCTTTTTCAAACTAGTGAATTTTAGGCTATCACGCACAACTTTGTTTTCTTATTCCCATCAAAATCGAATTAATAGGATTAGGATACATGTGAATGTGATGTATGTAATAATTGAAAAGACTTTTTTAAGTTTTAATATATTTCTTTTTCTTCTCTGTCTTTCTTTTTTACTTTTTGATGGAATATAGTATACTTTTCAATGCATATATATCCTCATTTTTATATGAGCGAAGACAATATATGCAGAGCGAGAGATAATCATGGAGGGATGAATTTTGTTTGGGTTAATATCTTATTAGATGAATGCATGCATGGACTTAAGTTTTTTTATGATATTTTTTGTTAATTTTGTTAGAATATTTTAATGATGTACGTGAATACCTACTACTTTTCTGCTATTATAATTAGTAGTATTTTTATTTATAGAAATTGTAATTTTCGGTTATAACACGTAGACTTTTTATAATGAATTTAAATGCATGCATGGAGTGAGTGCATATTGACACCGACTGAGCCATTTTGTTAAGGTGGATTAGTTAATAGCATACTAAAGATGAAGTAATTAAAATAATAGTTTTTTTAAAGGAATAGAAAACAATGCTCAGAAAAATTCACGAAAGAATGTAATTACTCGAGCTAAGTTTTCAATCCAAAAGGAACATCTACCCCAATCCAAGTGTGAGGACATGAGGAGGACAAAGCATGCTTCACCAATAGAATGCAACGTTGGATTTTTATGAAGCTCAATATGAATATACGTTATTGGTACATTTAACATAAAATATAAATCGTTTTTATTATGTTTAGTTCTCTATAAAATGATGTTAACTTCATAAAAAATCCAAAGTTGAATTTCATATTAAAAGATTCAAAACCATATTAGAATATATCATTTCGTATGAAATGAAATAAAAGAAGCAAGAGTGGATCGAAGAACACATGGTAAACGTGAATGTAACTTTTAGCATATTGTTGTATATGGAGTTTTAGTTATATAGCCAATTCACACGTGATACATAATGGAAAATATTACATTACTTCTCCCGGTCAAATTAATTAATTTAACTGTCGTGTTTTGGTATTTCACATAGATTAAAAAAAGTTATTTAATACCCATAATTATTTATGTAAAATGACTAATATTTTTTTCGAGTGTTTAATATTATAACAAATATAGCAATAGTGTTTTGGTAACAAAAAGTCTTTCTATTTTTAGAATAAAATTTTGTTAATATATATATATATATATATATATATATATATATATATAATACAATATAATAATAATATATATAGATATATATCTATAAATTTATAATATTTATAATTCGGTCCACACCCAGGCAAGTTGAAATGATTGGTTCTTATGTAATTGAATTGGTTGGACAAGTAATTAAAGATTACATATCTTGACTGGACCATCGAAATATTCCATCATTTATTTTCTCAACCCTAATTTTAAATATCTATATATATATATATATGAAAAAGGTGAGCAGATAATGAAGCAAATCCAAAGTCATATTGATGGTGGACTTGCTCATAAGGATTTTGATTTCATCAGAAAAACGAAAGAAAAATGATTTTTTTTTTTTTAAGTTAGTCATACTATATGTTTTTGGTAAGTCTTAAAAATCAATTTTGATTTACAACTCAAAATTGCATTAATTGTTTTCATCAAATAATATTTGACTAATACATTTAATGAAAAAGCTAATATTATTTAAAAATTTATAAAATATAAATTTATTTCACAGTGAAATTGATGCGCAAGATACACTCACTTTATATTATGAGGAGAGTGAGCAAAGAAGATGTGAAATTTTGAACCCTAATACATAAGAGAATAACTATATTGTATTGTCCTTATTGTATTAAAATGAAATTCCAATGATTAATCCAATGTCACATCCACTTCTATATATAATTGTTTGTTTCATTTATGGGCCTCTCTCTCTCTCTCTCTCCCTATCAGAGGAACCACACCATATTTATATGCAACAATATCAGCCGTGAACATATTCATGTCTTTGTTTCAATAATCTGTGGTCATCTTCTGTCCTTGCTAAAATTTGGAACCCTACAGAATTTATATTTTTGATAGAAAAAGAAATTAACAAATTGAGGATTAAATGTTATATTTTCCCATAACCCAAATGATTCATCTATGGTAAAAAAAAAAAAATATATCATGCATTATTCTACACCCGTGTAATTGAATAACATTTGTGTGAATTAATTGCAATTAATTTCCGAATAACATCATTCAATAAATGAATAATACTATTTAATAAAACAAGTAATATCATTCAACTATGGTGTGCATTGACAACAAATTTCCAAATAATATCATTCATTGAAACGGATAATAGTGGAACAAGAAATATAACATACGATGTAAATTGTGTGTACATGAAATTGCATTTTGAGGAAAAAGGGGAGCATTGGTCCTATAGTTCCATAAATATATTTAAATTGAGCTCGTGTACCTTACTTTGTAAAAGTTTAAAATCGTTTAACTTGAATCCATATAATTTCAAAATGACTATGCTTCAATTATATGCAGTTATCATCAATCAAGTGAATTTCAGTAAAACTATTGCTAAAATGTGAACCAATGTAACTTCAGACACGTTATGAGACGAATCCAAATTAAATGTTCATCTCATAAAAGTAATCTCCAAAAAGCAACAAAACATGTTCATATTGTATATAAATAAACACAGCAAGAAGTTCAAACATATATTTACATGCTCATCGGCTAAATCAACATGCACATAGTATATACCTTTAACAGGCCCTACATAAACTTAAGCTGTTTCGACAATGAAATGCAGGTTGATACTCCACCTTTTCTCCATAAAGTAATTCGCTTCCTTTGCGGAAAAGCAAGCAAGGGCATGGCTGCAAAGATCCTCATCAATTACTGGATTACAAGAAAAGAAAAATCTTACCTTTCCATTTGATTCATCCAAGTGGAGAGGAGAATGTATACGATAGGATAAAGATTTAGAGAGAGAAAGTAGATCTCCCCAACCATACAAATGTGGTCCTCATAGAGCATCATCCTCCAGTCTTGACACCTTTAGCTCTGAAAGCAACTTCTCTACAATGGTCTTTAATGCAGGGGCACTTACCCTGCATCTAACATCATCAAAGCAAGACCTTCCTTCTTCAGCAGCTTTACACAGATTAGGGTCTAGTGGAACCTTTCCAAGGAAAGGAACACCCATATCCACACACATTTTAGCACCACCACCACCACTACTATCAAAAACTTCACTAAAAGCAATTAAATTCATCATTTCAGGTGCTTTCTCTCTCATGATTTGAATAGCCCACTCTGTCATGTCTTTCTGCTCACCAGTTTCCGTTACACTTAAGAATTTTAAATCTGTCAAGGGTTGGGATAAACCACTCATATTCTCGACTACTCCAAGAACCGGTAACCCAACCTTCTTACAGAAGCTCACTTCTTTCCTCACATCGATGAGAGATACCTGCTGTGGGGTGGTTACTATAATAGCTCCATCTATTCCAGTTGCTTGGAGGAATTGAACAATAGAAATATGCTCGTCTGAGGTCCCTGGGGTGCATCAACTATGAGAAAATCAAGTTCGCCCCAATACACATCCTTAAGAAATTGCTTTATAATTCCGTTCTTTCGAGGGCCTCTCCATATGACTGCATCATCGGGGTTGGGGAGCATGAATCCAATCGACATGACTCCAAGGTTGGACTCAACGTAAACTGGAGACCAACCAAGGTTACTCTGGTGAATCTCTTGTCCTTCAAGAGCGAGCATCTTTGGGATGCTTGGACCACATATATCAATATCAAGGAGGCCAACCTGGAAATCCATAGCTGCCAGGGCAAAAGATAATTGAGCTGAGAATGTACTCTTGCCTACACCACCTTTTCCAGACAAGACTAGTATTTTGTGTTTCACCGTAGCCATTCTTTCAGCAATAGCAACCAAGTCTACAAGGAAAAATAGTATATGAGTACAAATAAGCCATAATCATGCGTAATAGCAAATCAACAAGAACTATTCCTTGGTCAGATGCATGTAGTATTAAGGATGGATGAAAAACTATAAATACTCCCAGGCTAGTGAGTTGTACTTGCAGAGCCTCTCAGAAGTCCAAAAGTACAGATATTTTTCATTATTATTCCTAAAACAGCATGGTCTTACATAAGAATGAACATGTCTATTGGGATACTACAGATGATGGGAGTACCAAAGTACATCGGATCAGTTCAAAAACTTCCAATTCAATTTAATTTCCAACAAAAGTTAGGCTGCTAAAAGGAAGTATGACACATATGGTACCAAAAATTACACTCAAAATCATGGGAAATCCTAACGTTATTGGAATTATGTGCTTGTGCATAATAAGTCACAACATCCAATCAACTGAAAGACTGCTGCAAATACCCAAGTTCAAGTGTTTTGAAGACATCAATTATTTAAAACTTTACGGATTCAACATGTTATATGTAAATCAGAAATCATACACACTGAAAATATCTGATGCTTTATTATTAATGCATCAATTCCAAGAACCAACAGTTACACATCTCACAAAATATATACCACTACTACACAAATCCAAATTGAAATTCCTGACATAGTGAAATTCCTCCTAACAAGTTCATATATATAGCAACAATGATTAACATGCGTTTACAGCATATACCAAAAGCCATAAATAAAAAAGGGCAATTTGATGATGCAAAGATGGCTAAATGACAATTAACTGCAGGTCTTCAAATTGTTTGGGCAGCATATCCATAAAAATTATCATCCTTAACTAAAAATTGTTTTGTGAATTTCGGGTGAGAAATCGGAAGCATAATGGAAATTGAAACACCAACCTGGATCAGGTCCTTTGGGAGCAGTAGCACAAACCTCCTGGTTCGGGCATCCTTCACAGGCATCAGATTTTCCAGCTGATTCAGATTCAGGCCCCGGGCAATCTGAAAATCATCAAAGAAATAAAATAAAAAAATTACACCATATTATTAAAAAGATTATTCTCAACTAAGGGTTTACTAACGTTCATTGGCATTTTCAGGTACTTCATGGCCTCCGTTTTCCATTTCTGTAATTCTTTCCGAGCTGCCAATTATGAATCTTGTGAACTGCTTCAGTGCAAATATTAACTTGTGAGAAGTGGAATGAAGGCCTCTCTCAAAACAATGAATCGGAAATTGTCAAACTCACAAAAATACTTTTGACTCTTAAACATGACCAAAAAAAAACCATTCCAACTAATTGAATGGTGGAAAACAAGTTAAGAAATTATCTTGATTAAAGTCCTTAACTATCAAGAACATGGGAAGCGTGAAAATTAAGGGTTAAAAGAGATAGAAAACGGAAAAGAGATGCAAACCTTCAACCTTACCAGTTGTATCGGTGGAAACGAACTGTAAAGCAACGGCGGAGACGGTGATAAAATGGCGGAGCGAAGTTTTTAGGTCGGTTTAAGGTAAGGTTTGAGAAGATTTAACAAGGGTTTCAGCAAATAAATTGGGACGCGTAATATTTTTCGTTGAATGGATTTAGATACATATTTTTCTTACGTATACCCATACGCAAGCTTCAATATTATATTTTTATAAATTTTAATTCACTTTTTATTATATGATTTAAATTTGACTATTACTTAAAACGGGACACTGTCAAATAAAACCCTAAAATAAAGAATAGTGATAAAAATGTCAATAAAAGAAATTTAAATGTATCAAAAGTAAGTTTAAGAATTTATTTAATTTTCATTTTTTAGAGATTTATTTTATTATTTTTGAAAAAGAAAAGGTGTGAAACATTGACAAAATAATCAGCGAGAAAAATATGAATAGAAAAATTTAGATAAATTTTAGCCTTTATTTACGAAGAATATTTTAAATCTCTTTAAAAAATCGACGTAAATGGCAACAAGGAAAAGAAGGAAATCACATTCACGTGCCGTGCACGTGGACCTCCCAGCATAATGTCCCGCTCCTCTGTTGCGTTCAAACAACAAACCATGGAAAAAGGAGGAGAAGAAATCACAGAGGAACAAAGGAAACGGGCCGAGGCTAACCGGGCCGCTGCCTTAGCCAAGCGCAAGGCCATGCTCTCACTGACCGAGCAAGCCACTCATCAAAACGACCACAATTGGGGCCTCGTCAAATGTCGCAAGCTTTCTCCCGATGCTGCCAATAATGTCCCCGTTTCTAAACAGCACATCACCTCTGATTCGACGGGGCCTTGCCAAAAGCCCGAGAAATTCGGGGCCCGGCTCGAGATATGCTCTCCCGATTCTTTTTCCGTTACTCCTGTAGCTATCAAGGGTTTTGTGTTTCCGGGTGAAGATATTTGTTTTGAGAAGCTCAGAGATTGTCTTGCTAATGTAAGTGAAGTATTATTAGAAATAAAGTATTTTCAGATATTCTTCAGTTGTTATCTATTATGTTTTTGGATGTTTGGAAATGGCGATAGAATGAATTGGTGTCTATGGAGTAGTTTGTTTCAAATTTGAGGAAATTGTTTGTTTCTTAAATTCTAAGATTTTGTACTTTTGTTTGTGGGTTCGTATCTATGGGCGAGATAACCTGAGATATGCCCTGAAAACTATCTTAATTCTGTGTTATGTAGGATGGGAAACTCTAAATAGAACCTGTGATGGAACGCAATTGTGTCTGCACTTTAAGTTTATATGGATTTATTTCGATTTTTCAAGGAATCATGTATATTTTTTTGTTTAATTGTTGCTGGGCGAGTGCAGTATAAAGACCTTCCACTCCATTTTCACTATTTAAATGGAAAGAGAATGAAGGGATTCATAGTCTTTGTATTTTTTCAGAATGTTAGTATTACTTCTGGGTGTTTCGGGAAGTGCTTTCAAAGAAGATGATTTTGTGAGAATGCATTTACAAGTATAAAATAATTTTTGTTTGTAGGAGAACTATTGAAAATATGATGTATTCCTCTTTTGTCTCCGTGAATGAAATTGTAATAATATAAAACTAACACTTGGGTGGTTTCTTGTGGTTCTTGATAGAGTATTTAAACTATTCACCTTCTTTGGAAACAAGTATTGGGTTCCCCTTGTTTTCTCTTGGAAGGAAAAACTGACAAGTTAGTTTTGCTGGTAGAATAATCAGGCCATTGATATATTGATCTTGATCACTATTCATCTTCCATCATGATCAGGTAATTTTATCACACTACACACAGAACACTGGTGGTGAAAAGGCTTGCGTTTTCAGGCTATATGATTATCACTCGGTCCTGAAGTCTTTAAAGAATTGTGAGGGCATTGAATGTGAAGAGATACCCTGGGGAACCTTCAATGTCATTGATAGGTTTTCGCATTCATTCATTGCTGAAAAATGGATGCCATGTAGGCCTGAACATCTCCCTGATGAGAAAGTAGATAAGATGATTTCCGAGGTCCCGAAAACTTTGTTAAATGCTTTACTACCATTTCAATTTGATGGGCTTCGTTTTGGACTCAGGAGGGGTGGTAGGTGTCTCATTGCAGATGAAATGGGGCTTGGGAAGACCCTCCAGGTATGAACAAACTCATGTTGTGATAGACTCTAAATACTGAGGATCACTCACTTTGTGCGATATTCTTTTTATTTCTTGTTATTTACAACGAATTATATTTGTATATGTTTTACTAATGAGCCTGTTAATATACAAGATAATCCTGGGGTATTTACTAGGTTAATTTTTTCATGGTTATAGAGTTCTATAACCATATTTATTCCTACGAGGCCTCAACATTTCCCAAGGGTTGCGAGATGGTTCATTGGGTAGAATCTACTGAAGTTGCTGGCACCATAGTTGTAAAATATAATGTCCTTGAAAAATCTTAGTAAAAGGCGTGTACTGGAGCAACAGATGCTGCAATGTATAGTTGCATGACTTTGTTTGGTGTGAAAATATGTATTTACTGAAGTTCTCAAGAAATTATACAGTTGTGGTTGTAATTTGCAAAACTTTTTTTGTCTTGCACATTTAAATAAATTTTTATTATAATTTGGTGCTTCAACCTAATGCCTGTGGCAAGAGAGAAAGGTCAATTGTTATGGAACTCATAAATGGTTCTTATATCTTCAAAATATGATTTGTACATTGTCAGGTCTAAAATTTCGTCTTGGATAAGACCCTTCAATTCTTTGTTGTTTTTGCTTGAGTAATAGGATTATAGGACATACTCGAAAGTGCATTCTTCTTAATATTCTAAACTCCTTTGTTAGGAGGCTTATAGCTTTTACTGTTTTGCTGATCTATGGGAGTGTAAAGACTAAAGAGATTTCTTGCTTTATGAGGTTGAGGGAGTACCCTTATATCTAGGCATTCACTGCCCTTGGTTAGTTCTCAGGAGGCTTTAAAAGGATTTGCAGAGGTTGTTTACAGGCTGTTGTGGATGTTACTTTTCATGTGTTATATGTTTGATGTTTCACTTCTTTCTGGAAATTGTTTTATAGTTTTAGGCTGTGCTTCGATGTAAGTTCATATGACATATTGAAGGATATCATTAAACAAAGTAAAAATAATTATATTCAAAATCCCACATGATTTATGCCAATCTCCTTTCCTCTTTTTCGCTTTTGATGGTTATTAAATTAACAAGGAACCTTTTGCTTTCCTTGTTTTCCATACTATTCAATTTGAAGTATAAGTAGAATTGTTATGGCTCACAAGTCTCTTTTTCAGAAGATTTATTCAACTAATCAGACTCTTGGTTGTATTAGGCAATTGCAATTGCAAGTTGTTTTATGAAGGAAGGTCCCATACTTGTTGTTTGCCCAGCTATTTTGAGATATTCATGGGCAGAAGAATTGGAGCGTTGGTTTCCTTCTTGTTTGCCTTCTGATATTCACCTAGGTATCTTTTTGAGGTTCACTTATAATATTTTGTTCCAAGTACTTCACTTTGTTCTTATCCTTCTGCTTTTCTTGGAACACCTCTCAAATTGGCTCTTTTGTCTTCACGGCATTGATAAATTGTTGTAGTGACTTGTGGTTGGTAATAAATGTAGTATGTCAACTCGTATCTTAAGTTGTATTTTGTCTTCAATAATGACATGTTCTTCCATATGCTGCTTCTTTCTCCTTCCTCTTGGAAGCAAGTGCTGGTACTTAACATAATGGAAGTGGCACCTTTAATGCTCCAAAAATGTCAAATTGTTTGTATAGAAAGTTCTATTGATATGTCATTATGGTAACTTTCTGAAGTGTGGTTTGCACTCAACTTCAGACGAGTTTATTGTGTATATGCAGGAAGGTTTCTCTTAGCAAAGGATTTTCTATATGTGACCCAATTGGTCTAGCCTTGCTTATTGACTCTTGGTTTTGAATACACAATCCATTTATATTGCTTTCTGCTGCATATCATATTTCTTAAGTCAAGTTGATTCCATTTCTCCTTTCAGTTTTTGGTCACCAAGACAACCCTGCAAGATTGGCTAAATGTCCAAGAGTTGTGGTGGTTTCGTACAATATGCTTCGCGTTTACAGAGTAGCATGTTGGAGCGAGAATGGCCGACCTTGATAGTAGATGAATCACATCATTTACACTGTAGCAAAAAACATCAGAAAAAGAAGAGGTACAAAATTGCCAATGGTAATGTAACTAATCACAGATTGTCATGTTGAACCTTGTCAGTCTGTAGTTTCACATAAACGGTGAAACATGAATATATGAATATAACATTTAGCAATCATAGTGTAAATAAGTCTTTGTTGTTGGATGAGATTATAATTAGAATCATTCCTGCATTGGTTTATCTGCTGCTGTGAGGAGGAAGGCGTCCTTTGTCTATGATAATTAAACTTAGGGGATGCTTGGTATTTTGGAAAGGAATGAAAATGTTAATTGATATGATTGTAGTGTGGTACGAGTTTTATTCCTCCTATAGGAATGACTCATTCCTGTAAAACGAGGTGTGATTCCTTTACTTCCTCCACAGTCCACACCAATCACCAGTTCACATTCCATTCCCATTTCTCCTCCCTCAAACCTTCCAACCAAGCAGCTCCCAAGGTGGAGTTTCCTATCATGTTACAAGACTGAGAATCTAAATGGTCCCAACTTTCAAGGCAAAAGCAGACATCCTCAAAGAAGAAGATGAAAACTTGAGGCCAATAATTAAGTATCTATTGTTCTTGTAATTTCTCTGCTTTTTATTTGGATCTCAGCTGATCATGTTCAAGTGATCACATTCTTTAAATATTAAATTCTCCCCAGCAACCTTTAGTAAGATCAAACAAACCTGAAAATTGTTATAATATTTATCATTATGCGCTGGTATTTTGACCATTAGGTTAGGTTATATCACAGTGCTTTGATCACGGAAGTATTGTGTATGTTATCAGTAAAATTTGTATGCCTGTTCAAACTAAGATATAGTTTGAATTGCATTCAGCAATTAAAACTAGGTAATTCACTTGATCTTGTTTGTTTCAGTATATCTAGGGTGGCATAATGTAAGTTGATCCGGCCAGTGTAAGGCCAGTTCAATGTTTATATTTAATCTCTCAGCTTGAAAGAGGTATGTGAGCATATGGATATAAATCCACATGTAGGTAAGGTAAATATAGTATGGTTATAATACAATAAACATGATTGATACATTAGATTAGTCGATGGTGCCTTTGGCTCAAACATATGGTGAAAATGCAAAACTGAAATTAGTATAGGTGGAAAAGCTTTTACATTGTTTAGTTGAGGAGAAACTGAAAAAGAAATCAGAAAGTGCATTCTGAAGACATTTAATCCTTTATATCCAGATAGTTGTGTTAGATCATGTTTCTTCATTAACAGTCTATTCCAAATTTATATCCAGAAATGGGATATTATTTTTTACTCTCTCGTTGATTCACCTGCGTGCTGTCCAGATCAACTTGTCCTGGCTAGTAGAACCCTTTTTATTTTCTCTTTTTAACTTCTATTAAACATGGACGAAAAGCCAACCCAAGTACCCCACTGATTTGAAAACTATACAAGATTACGTTTACAGACTTGACCATGCAATTCTTTGAGTCATTTCTTGTTATTGTTGCTTTATTCACACCACAAATATTTTGGATGTAGATACCCATACAAGATTCTGATTTTGTTTTTTTATTTTCTCACTGTTATCTAGAAGTTATTAACTTACTCACCATTCTAAAAGTTTTTTCACTTTCTACAGCTGAAAGTTGTGCTTGATGTTGCTGCAAAGGTCAAGCATCTTATTCTGTTGTCAGGAACTCCTTCCTTGTCAAGGTTGCTCAAATCATCCCCTTGTCAGCAATATATGACATGTTTCAAATTTTCCCACGACTTCTAAGTCTATCTGTCTCAGCTACAAATGTAATATTTGGTTGCTTTTCTCCTAGGTGATAATAGGCCGTATGACATTTTTCACCAGGTAAATATGTTGTGGTAAGTAGTTTACCATTGTCATAGCAGTGATCTGTTATATGCCTTCTCAATTTTGTTGTTAACAGGTCTTAATTAATGCAGGCCAGGATTGCTTGGGCAAACCAAATATGAGTTTGCAAAAACTTATTGTGATGTCAAATTGGCCTGGGGTATTCAAGGAAAACTTTATCAGGTATCATTGGGTTGACACCATATCTTATTGTTGATAAGGGAAACAATTTAACTTCATCCGTCAATCTGGCACTGATTTATTTTTCTTCTAATGACATCTAGCTTTTGCCAGTTGCATGGTTTTCTACTTTATTAATTTATTGCTACCCTCTCTCTGTTTGGATCAATTCTCAAATCCTTACTCTTCTAATGTGTAACCTATTTGTTTATTGTAGGATTTCTCAAAGGGGGTACGCTTGGAGGAACTAAATGTTTTACTGAGGCAAAGTGTAATGGTGAGGCTTGTGCAGTTCCTTTTTTTTTTTTTTAACTTCTTGTTCTTTATTTCTTATTTTTTTAAGATTATCTTTTTCTGCTTTGTGGGAGTGTTCAGAAACTACATTTTATTATGTCACTGAAATTGGTTTGCTTGGATACTCCTGAGTTCTTGCTATTGTTGATTGTAGTAAAAGATTGTTTAAACAATATATTCTTTGAGCATCGTATGAGAGTCAGTTTTAGGATTTTGTGAAAATTTAGTTTAGGCTAGCCTCATGGGTGATTGGGCATAAAGAGTTCAATCACTTGCTTGTTTCCCATTTGCTCAAAGATTGGAGCCTACCTTTATGATGCTTTTTTTTTTCTCTTGCTTTTATTATATAATTTGTGATATTACAGATAAGACGCCTGAAGGAACATGTTATGCTGCAACTACCACCCAAACTTCGCAAATCATTAAATTAGTTTTGAAGAAATCAGATATTAAATCTGCTATGGTAACTCTGGGGCTTGAAAATATTGATGCTACTGCTGACAGTAATGCTGAAAATACGACTCTTCATGTTTCTGATAAAGATCAAGGTATCATTTGACGTCTTTTAAATGTATATGTCATGGTTAGGACAACTGACTTTTTAATATGTAGGAGATGCACATAATTGATGACTTAATTGTTTCTTGTTTATACAATTGCTGATGCAAAATGCATTACATGCAATCTTGTCCCTTTTACATACTCTATGTTTAACCTTCTGTTACAATGAGAACCTCTGTAGATTGAACTGAACTTCAATGCTCATCTATTTTTTTGTTTTATGCTTTAAAACCGCAATATTAATATTTGATCTGGAGGTGTTTGGTTGAGTCTAGTTAGTTAACAGAGAATTTTGTCATCTGTCCTCAAGTTATATAACTATAGCTTGGTTTTCTGAATAGTCTTTTGTTGGTGACGCTTTTCCTTTGATAAATTAAAATTAAATGGTTGTGGGCTGGAGTCGGCTTGTCTATGGATTGAACTGCACTTTCTGATGCCAGAGATACAGCTGCCATGGTACTGTCTTAAATTCCAGTACTGTGATCTTAAACAAGTAAAAACAGCACATCTTCCATTTTGACCATTGAGATATTGCATAGATAGTGTAAGGCTTCTATATGGAGCTTCTTGATTTAATTACATATATGTTGTGATAGTGTGTTACTTAGACGCTTTTTAATAAGTCCAGACACTGTTTCGAAGAATGTGGCCTGGCATGCTACCCTTGAAGCTTTGATCTTGATCTCTTATGGATGTCGTAAATGTAAGTGTGTTAAATTTTGAATTTTGGTAAGAGATGGAATTTATAGAACCATCATTACCTTGTTGACTGGTTCTACAGTATTTTGTATATCTTTGATGGTTACTGTGCAAAAAGTGTATTATTATTAAATAATATTCGATGGAAATGCAATACAGAACATATATATGTGAAGCATCTGATGTACTGAAGCATGTTTAGAAGCTTTCAACTTATATGTGCCCTTGTGGCTTATATATAAATTTATATTTTTTTTTCTTTCAATGTAGATAGTGATATGAATGAGAAATTGTCACAAAAACTATCTGCACTTGGTTTAGCAAAATTGCCTGGATTCTTTGAATGGCTCTCTATACATCCTATTATGGTGGAGGTGGGTGGAGAAGAAACCACTCAAGAGAGTTCCAGCTCCCACAAAATGATAATATTTGCTTATCATCATAAGGTGCTTGATGGTGTGCAGGTGAGGTTACCATCCTTTTTCTGAATTTACATTTGTGCCCTTTATCTTAATATATTATCTATATTTTTTTGAGATGGGTGTTTGTTCAAAGGTCAGGATGTCACTCATTACAATATGTGCATCTATGATATTTGAAAATGTTCCTTCTTTTTCTTTGGAGAAAAGGAATGATAAAAGGTACATTTCAATATTTAGCTTTTAAATTGGCGTATGTGACTTTTCAGATTTGTTTGCTAAGATTCAATCGATTATACACATCCTTATCTTTCTGAAATCAATTCTGTGATTGTGCCACTCAGTGGTTCTGCAATATGAAACCTTGATTTTATGCCTTATTAGTGCGAAAAGTCTATGTATCAATCTATTACGCGTATGAGATGCTATAAAAGCTAATGAACTGCTTCACCTTATGTGGAAAAGACTCTTTTTTTTTTTTGAACAGTCAAGAAAAATTCATTAAATTGAGTACAAGGGGTACTCAACCCATAAATACAAGAGGCTTACAAAATATGTTTATGACACAACCAAGGATCCCCAAGCCAAGAACTAACATTAGAATTTAGCAGTGAATTCTCTTTTCAGGAAATCCAATGCCAAATTCTAATTTTCAAGGTGCAAATAATGGTGAAAACTATTAATATTGTTGGCCATGATGGATCTCCCTGAGATGATATCTCATATCCGTGCTTGTACTTAATCAAAATTTATTTGGCGTTGCACAGCATATTCAGGATGTTTACTACCTTATTCTGATAACAAACATGCATTTATATGCAGTCACTTTACTTTTTTGCTATTACACAGGCATTTCTATGTGAGAAAGGAATAAAGTTTGTTCGGATTGATTGCACTATAACTGGTAATGACAGGCAGTCAGCTATTCAGTCTTTCCAATCATCAAAAGAGGTTTGTTTATGTTATTTTCTTTTCAATTTGTGGTGTTATTATGTCTTTAGGCCCTTTATAGTGTATTTAGTTATTTCTAACCTATTATTATTATTATTATTGATATTTTTCAAATCTTTTATTAACTTTTTATGTTTCTTAATCGTAATGTGATCCTTTAGGATCTTTATTTCTGTCTTCCAGAAGCCTCTTTAATGTTGTTTTTAATACTTTCTTAACCTGGCTCAAGTTTTCTATGAGATGCATTTCTTATTATTCATCTTTAAAAACTCAGAGCAAACAGAAGCAAACAACAGAATCCCTAGTGCAAATCAACTCATTTAGATTTTATCAGGTTAAAATAGCATTAATTGGTATTCGTGCTGGAAGCTCTGGTCTTAACTTAACATCTGCTGACATTGTCGTGTTTTTGGAGTTACCTACGAATCCTGCTGATATTCAACAGGTACCTTTAATTTTGTCTCATGAGTTACTGAATTTTGAAGTTCTATTGACTTTTGAGTTATTTGTAGTTTAATTATCTATTGAATACTAAGTGATGCTCTTTAAAAATTTGGAGGCTGAGGATCGAGCTCATCGGCATGGACAGAAGAGATTGGTGAATGTTTATATTTTCTGTGCAAAGGTACCAGTTTTATCATACAATACATGAGCCGGTTATCTTCCTTGATATTTTCTCCAGTATTTCCTTGTGTAGCACTTATATTTTTGGATTTCTGTCTTTCAAATATAAATGTCAGGATACTTCAGATGAGTTGCATTGGCAGAAGCTCAATAAGAGTTTGCTTCGTGTTTCTTCAACTGTCAATGGGAAGCGTGACGCTGTACGTGAAATAAAGGTACAGTTTCTAAATTGATAACTTTCTTCCAGGACATATCGAAAATAGACGCTCTTGGGGTATGTTAATTGCTTAATTACTCGCACAGAGACAATACAAGATGGTGGCAGGCACCCATGATCACATAAATATCCATATACTTTTCCTAATTCTAATATTTAACCTTGGCTAATTTTATCCTGTGATATTCACCACTACTGTACTTTTGTGCCTCTATAGGATTTATATTCTCGGTTTACTCTGGCACAGTAATGGAGTAAAATAAAGCTTTCACTTTACAGTGAAAGCTGATGTCTACTGTCACTAGATAAATTAAGTGTTTTCGTCAATAGAACTTTGGAATCAATGGCTTTATCTTTTGAATACATTGCACTTCAGATATAATTGCTATTTTTTTGCATAGACATCATCATAGATGTCAAACTCAGTATCTATTAGCTATGGAATGTTTTACAGGCATCTTGGTAGTTTTTCAATCTTTTATTATTTGTGACATGCTACCTTTTGGAAAATTAAAATTTGACGTTGTTTGAATAGATTATATGATTGTTCAGTTTGGATTTAACTTAAAGGGTTATGTTTATTGTTGTCTGAACTGCTGTTTTTGTAATGATATGCCAGACTTTTCAATGGGCTGCTTATGTCATAGGTTGTACTTTTAAGAATTTTTCGTGTTGAAGCTTTGATTCTAATTTTCTTGTGCAGTATTTGGAACCCTGGTAGGCATCTTAACTGTCGTAATGTTTTTATGATTTTGTTCCCTTATATTTAATATTACTATATTTGATCCAATTTTTTTGTATTGGGTGTTCAATGCTGCTAGGTCGAGGGTGTTTCTTATCTTGAAAGCACCAGCGATACAAGTGAGAAGAGAAAGCAATCAATGAAACTCCAAAACTCTAGTGTGGATCACGAATCGCAGCTTTCAAGGGTGTCCTGTGATTCAAATGTAAACATGAATAGGGGTGGTACCGAACAACATGAAAATGAAAAAACATTAAATGGAGATGAATGTGTCAACAAGGATGAAGCTAAATTGAAGGATTCTATCCAGCCAACCACTCTTCGCTTTGAGGTAGACTGCTCCTTTGTTTTAGGTTGTCACTCTTGTTATATTTGTGTGTGTGTGTGTGTTTGGGGAAACTGATTTTACCAACAAAAATGAACAATGAGCATATAGGCCAGTAAATATAATAAAAAAAAAAGTGATATAGTGATGCAAAAGTGTAAATCCAGAAGGTGGAAATGTTAATGGAATCAACGGGTGAGGCTAGATAAAGATGATTCAGATATTACACACAGGAGAAAATCTGGAATTCCCTTCAATTTGTTAATCATCCAATTTACTCTTTTACGTGTTAATTTTTTTATTATAAACAAACTAAAAGTACCAATTTCTGAATCATCCTGGGTAAGTCTGTAGTTGGGTCTTGGACAACCTTGTGGTTCAAAAATATTTGAAAAATGTATGTACGCCATAAAAAAGTACAAATACAGTCACAATTATCTCAGCAATCAAGTGATATCACTTCTTGTTTTCTTCAAGTATCTTCTTCTATGTGTAGAGCAATTAGTCTGAGCCTTAGGACTTTGATTATTGAATGGAAGCATCTGAATGTCCTGAATTTTTGGAAACGCATTACTTAATTATGCTAATTGCTGCTTGAGCTCATCTATATGCCGATTTCTAAATGTTTAAATCATCAAAAGCTACCTTTTGATGATTTAAACAATCAAGGGATGCTCAATAGTTGCAGAACAGCTCTAGTATGTTTATTCATTCTGAATGCATAAAGTGGTTTCTTGAATCTGCAAAGATGTCTTCTAATCTTTATCATTTTTTAGATCATATAAACATTGAGAATAATTTTCTCTACTATTAGTTGTTAGGACTTATCATTTTGCATAGTATTAATAACCTTATGCAGTTCCTTATTCTTTTTTTTTAATTAATAACCTTATGCAGTTCCTTATTCATAACTTGTCCTCCTGAAATTAGAATCAACAGTTATAACTGAATGAATTTGACACTACCACTTTTATGTGGTTAGTGATGATTGATTTATTCATATTATACTCAGGTGAGCAAGCACACGGGAAGGATCCATTTGTACCATTGCAACCCAGGAACAAATTCTAGACCAACACCACTTTTCAAGAGTTTCCGGCCTGAGGAAGTTGAGTCTCGCTCAGTTGCAGCAGAAAATGAGAAAACAAGTGATAAACCAGTTGAAGATCATTCATTATATATGGAAGGTCTTATGGTTTTCATTTCTGAATGGAAGGAGCTGAGGCCTATTGAGAAGAGCAAATTACTGAATAAACCCTTACAACTTCCACTGTCTAATGAATTATGTTATTTAAATGAAAGTCTTAACCATGAAAATGGGGTATGTATGTTATTTAGTATTTATCTTGATCATTAGCAAGTATTAATCTCTGAGCATGATGTTTATTTTACTTGCAATCATTTGTTTCATGAATTATATCAATTCCTGGCAGAAATTTGCTGACAGAAATTCTGCTTATTTTTTCCAAGGGGCTACTGAAGGGTCACAGTACTAGGCGTAAAACACCTCTGACTGAGATAAGCCATCCATTACCGTCAAATGCTACTTGGAGAAAAGTCAGTCTCTGTGTTGGTCCTGGTCAGAAAGAGAAGCAGTATACACAAGCTTGGTCTGACATTGATGAACCACTCTGCAAGCTTTGTCAGACTCCTTGCAAGTAGGTCTATTTAAATTTTTGGGAAATTAGTTTTTAAGTCCTGTAAATTACCTTACTTTGATTTTAGTCCTATCGACTTCACAAATAGAAAACAGTCCTGTAACTTTCAATTTTTGATATTTTGGTCTGGTGACCAGCTGTAAGAGGTGAAACATTTGGTTGACCAATCAGACTTTGTCACGTGAACAAATTAAATTCTGTCACACCAACGTTGACCAAATGTTTCACCTCATACAGCGGTTTACCCGACCAAAATATCAAATATTGAAAATTGCAAGACTATTTTCAATTCGTGAAAGTCGACAGGATTGAAACCAAAATATGGATAAGTTACAAGATTAAAACACTACTTCCCTAAAAAAAAGGGCAGGTGGATATATGGCGCTAGTTATTGATCGATTTTTTCATGCAGGGGTAATAATGCCAAAGTGCCTCAATTCTTTGAGGATCTTTTCTGTAGTTTGAATTGCTTGGAAGAATATCGATCACGAACTAGCAATAGATTTCTTCGTGAGGTTTGGACTTGGTTCACTTACCACTGCTTTGACATTACCTATATGACTCAAAATGTCACTAGATACATTTCTGAATATATTTAACTGAAATTAACTTGCAGGGTCTTTTCCAAATTGAGCATGGGATTTGCACAAATTGCCAAGTAAACTGTCATCAACTTGTGAAGCACTTAAAAGTTCTTTCACTTGAGAAGCGGGAAGCATATATTAAGAGAGTGGCTCCAAATATAGCAAGAGTTGGTAAATTGTATGTTCACCCTACTTTCTACAACTCTCAAATTGTTATATTCATATTTTGAAGTTCTTTCCAGAAATAGTATCGTAGAGTGTTGGTGAAACTCTTTATTCCTTGAAAGGTCTTGTCTTATACTGACATGATTTATGATTACACTATTTTCCTTGTTCAGAATTCAACTCCTCTTAAAAATACTTGCACCGTTGACTATGAATATAGACCAAACGTGTAATAGGAAAATCAAGAAGAACTATGTCTGTTGCTCTATCCGATACTATACACATTTTAGTTTGCATACTTGATATCATTCCGGTATTTGAGAATTTTTAAATCCTTGTAAAAATAATGTGGCACAGAATTAAAGGCACAATTTTACGGTGTGATTGTAAGTCAGAAATAAATAGATGGAAGCACCTTCAAAAAATTACACAATCTTTGTTGTATTCTTCCGTACATAGTATAGTATTTGGATATAGAGAATGTACTACTGAAAAGATTGGCGATGTAATCATTGCAAAAGAGGTTTTAAGTTGTTAGTTACCAATTAACATGCCCCACTTGTGACTCCATCATGTTTGATGTGTGTCATTAAGTTTGTCACCATTCTACTTTCTTTTTGTTTCTTGAATCAGTAAATAAATCCGTTGGACCAAATGTATAAAACTATTCTATTTCTTTACCTGCTCGAGGATTAGTTCTAAAACTGGACAGAGGCGAACAAATAGGATTAATAAATAAAATCAGATTCTAGAGTTCCCATTCATCAGTGATATTCAATTTTTGTGAAATATGAGAGGGTTATAATACTGTTTGTGTGGCAATTTGCAGACTTGAAAAGCTTGTTCATGATCCTACAGAAGGCAATGCTTGGCATGCGGACCACATCATACCTGTGTATAAAGGGGGAGGTATGTGATATTCAATTTGATGAAATTGATTGTCAGAACAAGCTATTATTTGATGAATGCCACATACTTGAGTTCCGCAGGTGAATGCAAGCTAGAGAACATGAGGACTCTCTGTGTTGCTTGTCATGCTGATGTCACAGCTGCACAATGTAAAGACCGACGTATTGCTAGGAACAAGGCTAAGAAACAACTCAAAGAAACTCTGAGTAAAGTGCTACAGGTGCTGTTGGTACCCAAATAATTTTTATAAATCATATTTAATTTTGAGAAATCAAATTTATATTCAGGTTTCATATTTGTCTAGATTGTTTAAGTTGAATCTTGTTCACATTGTGCCTTCAGAAATGTGATTTAGAGATCCAAAATGACAAACTGGATGATGATCTACTACTTGATATTCCGGGAGTGCGTATTCTGGAGCAAACGCGAACAGATCCAACGAGCAAAATCAACTGCCAGAACATATTTGCACCGACAATGGTGAAGCTCCAACTGTCGTTGAGGATGAGAAAAGGTGCAAAGAAGTGGAAGATGCATGTGTGCCTACGAAAACTGATGTAGTAGTGAGGCATCACACGTTATCACATCTGAAAGAGGCACTGAAAGATCATGTATCACAAGAGAGGTAGCACAAAAGGGATGGAGACAATCTTATTTTTGTATTTTTCGATGAGGATTTGTTCTGTAAACACTATGTATCCTCACAGATGATATCAGTCTTTTTGTCAATCATTTGTTGTCCAAAATGTAAATGTCTTTTGACAGAAAGGGTTTCCTTAACGTTGTTTGTATCATGAGTTCCCATATTTCATGGTGTATATATATATATATATATATATATACACTCTGTTAACAAAACCTAAAAATGACTTCTTCAGAAATAGTTAAAGTTGTATGCTGTAGTTCTTCACAATGCATGGACATTCTACTAGGTACTGTCGTTTGCTTTGTTTTGGACACTAGTAAATTGCAAAACAAACACAGTATAAAGATATTGAGGATAAATTAATTTTTAAGATGTATATCCTCATTATAGTCCAACTCAGGTCCATAAGATGGGGAGGGTGAGGAAATGGAATAGAGGGGAAAAATCATATTACCAAAAAAAAGATATTCAATTGTAAAAAAGTTTATTTAAGCACAATCCAACATAGATATTAAACAAACTTTAAATACTGTATTTATGTTAGTACAATCTAAAGCTCTATTCGAGCTTCATAAGTAAAAAAGAAAAAAATATAAATGTCAAACTACTTGAGCTTGAATCGTGTTAAGCTTGATTAAAGCTCGTTTGAGCTCGCCTGAATTAATTATCAAACAAGTTTAAACGTGAATTTTAAAACTTCGATAACATTTAAAAAAATCGACTCGGTTCATTTACAGGCATCTTGCCTTTTGTTGTTTTTAAAATGGTTGAGGCCATTTTAACTTTTTGCAAGCTAGAGGCTATATATACTAAACTGAAAAGTATAACACAAGGCCCAAATCTTCTATTAAAGAAACGAAATGTTTCCTATTAAAGGAAAGAAAATTAAATATAGATAATCTATAAGAGTCCCAGAACAAGTGCTCAAAATCAAACCAATTCGTCATTGCTTGTATTAACCTCAGCTATAAAAACTGTTCTGCTTTCTCGATAAAGCTTGTAGGAAATCTACAATGCAGCATCAAAGTAGAACTTTCAGAAGCAGATTGAGCATTGCCTATATGCATTTCTTCAGTAAGCTTCACCAATTTGTTATCTCTCAGGTTTCTTCCTTTGAGAGCTCTGATGCTACCACCTCTTTGGGGAAGGACGCGACCACCTTTCAAAGAGTTCCGATGGGATTTCTGAGATGCATCAGCTTGAAGTTTTCTATCGGGACCCATCTGATTTGAGTCACCAGAATCATCAGCTAAAGGACCGTTGGAATCTTTCATGGATTTGGCCAATTTAAGTGAGGGTAGGAGCATATCCATGCTGAGTTCTTGCTGAATAACAGCTTTGTTTTGTTCGCATCCGTATGAGGCAGCTACTAATGTCCCAGCTAAGATAGGCATCAATTCTGGATCACTGAAGAAAACAAAAGGCAAATCGCAGACCTGTTTTCAGAGTGGAGTTAGATTCTGTAATCTGATATTTGAGGTAGAGTATGAGATGTCTAAAAATTGATTCACCTTGTGAAGGATAGTAGGGCTCTTTCCCCAGCGTAGGACAGCTTGATTCTTGGGATGGAATAATGCAAAATAACCAAGAAGTGACAAAGACTCCAGCAAGAGCGTACCAATCTGAGAAATCGGGAAATTAGAACAGTTATTTTTGAACAAACAAGCCCTAACTGGAGGGGCCTTCATGTGAGACTCCTGCACCAACTTAATATAGGGGTAATTTGTTTTACTACAGTCAAACATAGACGGGGCAGTAACTACAGAGTGAACGGTGTTCTAAGCGTTTTCTTCCAGATAATTCCTTAAGTTCAGATGATTCGATCAAGCAGGCAGTGCAGTAGAACTTGACAAGCAACAGATATGCATAGGGGAAAGGAACAACATTAATATCGAAAGTCAAAACTTATTGCCTCATATGACATTAAATAGTTATGGTTCTCTCTAACCAAGGGGGCATAGCCCACTTGGCCACCGGGCTCCTCACTTAAGTGGGAGACCTGGGTTCGATTTCCCTTCGGGAACGAATTGGAGTGGGAGATATAAGGAGACTTGGAGAATTTGGATTTGTAAGGAGACTCGCGAACTAACTTCTAACCACTAACAACTAACATTTACCGATCAAAAAAAAAAAAAAAAGTTATGGTTCTCTCTTTCACACACATACAGAGAGATTTAAAGCAATAATGAGAAGCAGGACCAACATTAGCTATGTAAAATTTCATGAGATGAAAAGCATCTAATAAAAGATCTAAGGCCTAAGTGAAGTTTTACTTAGATTCAACTTCTTAATATATCCAACTATTTGTATTGCATTGGGAATGAACGAGGCCAATTTCATACATTTGGCCAAATAACAAGTGCGCTCCTCATCTTATCTTAGATCAAGAGCTGTTGAATGCCATAATTGCATCCAAACCCAGTGAGTGCAGTCTAAAGTTCGACTATAAAAGTAAAATCCCAAAAAAATAATACCCAATAGATGCACATGGGTTAATTAGTCAAAATCTTGTGGCACATTCTGACACAACACTAGACCCAATCACAAAAAAATTATCATGCCTAGATCTAACCCAATAGGGGCAACGATAATTAACATGAATCTATTAATATAGTTTTCCATCCATTTAAGCATCTGGTAGGTAGTTTACTTTATGTGATAAATTGAGTGGTAATGAACTAAGGAATACCTTATCATTGGATTGTCCCCAGTTGCTTGTACAATGAGAAAGGATAAAACTCATTAAGTGAAAGAGCTCCATTTTGAGATCTGGCTGGGCCTGAAATTGATTTTGGAAAAGAAAACAATCAACTTGTAATCAAAAAGAAGAAGAAAATAGAAACTTACCAGCATTTTCTGGACAAAAGATATATCCATTAGAGCCAGATTGTTCAACACTTTCAAAACTCCAGTAGCTACTTCCTCGAAATTAGATGGAAGCACGTACGAGCTCTGATATATATGGTTCAGAAAATTACTTAGTGCCAAACAGGGTGCTGTAATACTTCAGAACAAGTATATTACAAAGTAAACAATAGGCCACATGAGAAATAATACTTCAGAACAAGTGTATTACAAAGAGAACAATAGGCCACATGAGAAATGCTATCTAAATATTATGTACCTAGCCACCAAAACCAAAAATTTAAGTCCGAATTTATTTCTGTTCTTAATCCAATAAAGTCGGATTTTTCCTTTGCTAAGCACGGATACACGTCTAAACTCGATTTTAGAAAATCTAATCGAAACTGAGCCACAGCCAGGTAAGAGGAAATATAAAGGGATCACATAATATTCAGGGTAAAATTAAAAGTCTTGCGTTCCTTGCTGAAGATGACAAAAATGACATGTTAACATCTGTAGAGTGTGCAGAGTGAGAGTAATGTGCTTGTGCCTCTGCATGTACAAGTGAACACAGGATCTGATAGCTGTAACATAATGAACAGAAAGTTTACATCACTGCATTTGTCCCACTCAAGTCATTGAACGCACAACAAGATAGCAGAGAGTGATCAGCATTCATATACAGTAAATCATTACAACAGATACCTGGCATATCTACAAATACAAATATTAAGTATTAAACGCTCATATCAGAAAATTGAACATTATCATTTCACAATTGTAACATTGACCCAACGTATCAACCGCCCTTGTGAAGTATTTTTAACTTAAATATATCTCATCAAGCTCCATAAGTGCATCCTCCAGACTAATACAAAATTACTGACGTCCAACATTTACTGAATGATCTGCATTCAGTTTTCAATTAAAGGAAAATAGAAACACATGGAAAATGCAATAAAATATATTATCAGACTCCATCTATCACAACCAATAAAACATGTTCACATACAATAACTAATAAGGTAAAATGATTGCATGTAAAAGATGTTCACTCAACCTGTTCAGCAAACAAGCGGTTATTTGCCTGCAACAGCACAGCAGATAACATGGAAGGAAGACAAACTAAGCCAGTCTCAGACATTGCCGCAAGAAGAAAGGTTGCAGGCCGCTTTGATTCAGAGCCATTTTCTTTTTTGTTCTGTGGTATTAGTTGGACTGTTATTTCTATCCTTCTCAGTAATAGAACACTGATGTTTATCTTCTGTTGATGCTCTAAGTGATTCATCCACGGCAACTTGAGCTTGCTCTTTAAAAGCAATATGTTCGACATCATGAGAGTCATCACAAATGAGACTTCGACTATTTGACCCCTGAACATTTGAATATTCATCTAGTGGTTTACTCATTTGAACATCCGGTAAACCTGCAGGTAAGCTGTCTGCACTATATTCACATGCACTGACTCCTAACTCTGTAGGCTGAGAAAATTTTGTCTCTCCAAGTTTATTTCCTTGCACAATATCGCTAGGAAAAGAATCCCAGTCTATTGAGGATGATTCTCTGAATTTGGAAGTCAGAACAGTCAACAAATTTATACCTAGAAGAATAGATGAAGGGAACGGAGAACCTTCCACCTGTGGTCGATCATAAAGTGCAAAAAGATCTCGTAGCCGGTGAATAATTTGGTATGCAATTACAAGCTCTATCAAACCATCCTGCATCTGAAGTTGATACTCGTTGCAGCTTCCATGATCAATAATTGCTGCAACAGTCCATAGAAAACCATCCACAATTTCAGAAATTAATTCCATGTTTCCAGATGAGGTTTTACTTGAGCCAAGATTAGTTGGACCAGGGACATTTGATGATGCTGCCATCTTGATAAAGTTCTCCAGTGCTGTTGCCAACATCGGAATGATTGGGGGCAAAAGATTCTGTACAAGGAAATAGCATTTGTTTGTTGGCGTAGCCAGCACTACCTTCAAAAGCCTTAAAAGATACATAGTAACCTGACAAGCTTCAGGTTTAGACGACTGGGAAGCTGGCAGGGCAGAAGCAATAAAATCAAGCAAACCAGCTTGCCGAGAAGCCTGTAACTCAGCATTCCTTCCCTCCAAGAACTAAATGAAAATAAAACGTCAATGACAATTAATAACTCCACCGAACAAGATAAAACAAGAAATGACTGTATCAAGAAAAAGAAATGACTGTATCAAGAAACAAGAAATTACTTCAAGAAACAAGAATAAATAGTTGACAAAATACATGGACAAAGGTGGCATACCTTGATCATTTCAGCAGTAATCAGCCCAAAATTAGCAGCACCATCTTTTCTCGCTTGACGAAGTTTTTGTAAATCTTGTAGCCACCTACCAATTTTTCCCCTTGCAGTTCCGACAGCAGTCCTATAGCCAAGACTAGAAGTTTCAACTGCAGCTGAAGGCTCAGGAAATTCATGTTTCAGTGACATAAGTCTTTGTCTGATTTTTTTATCCTTCGCTTTAGTGAGTGTTGCGATGCATCACAGTTTAAAATACCAGTGCCTGATGCACAACTACCATCATTGGTGAGATTATCATCTCCATTGCTGTATGGAGTTGATCTACCTTGGGCTTGGACTTCTTTACCCGCAAAGCGTCTCAATAAAGGTGAAGATTGGTCCCTAAAATCCATTGATGCTTTTTCTCGTATTTGTTCCAGATAAAATTTCCGCCTTTGTTCACTTTCCCTTAGTCTTTCAGCTAATTTCTGAGCCAAGAGTTCAGCTTCCTCTTGCTGAGCTTTAGCTCGAATCTCCTTCCTCCTCATTTGTTCCGTAGCCTTGGCTTCACGGGCTGCACTTGATGCTTTCCTCTCTTCTTCCCTTCTCACTTGAGCCTCTTCCTTTCTTCGTTGAGTCTCTGCAAGGCGCTGCAGTTTCTCAGCTTCAATGAGCCTTTTACGTTCTAAAACAGCTTCTTCCCTAGCCATGTCCTCTTTCTGTTTAATTTTAATGATTTGAAGTTTCTCCGCTCTTCTCAACTCAGAATCGTTGAGTTTCTTCCGCAAGATATGTTTTTTGTTCTCTTCATTCAATGAGGTTATAAACCGTACCTCATTAACTTTACTGCTCTCATCACCAGCTCTTCTTACAACCTGGGCTATATAAGCTTCATGTCTAGATTCACTCCGCTGATGGCGAGCAAACATCGACTCTCGCAACTTATTGCTGCGAACATTTTGCCATTCATTTACACGGTTCAGTTTCTCAGATGTCCGTTGAAGCCTTTGAACTCTCTCATACTCAAGTTGAGCTCTGATTCTTGTAGCTCGGGCATGTTTTTCTTCTGCTTCTTTTTTAAGATCAAGACCAGATTTCTTCTTCTTCTCAGGAGACATAAGTTTATCATGTAGAACACGTACTCGCTCAGTACTTCTCCTACTCATACTGGGTGAATGTGAGAAACGAGAAGATACACGATGAGGGGTTGCAAGTATGTCCTCCCAATTCCTCTTCTCTTTCCAAGCATCCATCGACTTTCCTGAAATTCCATTTCTCTTTTCTTTTCAGGAAACGGAATATTTTTTTCTCATGGGATCAGCTGATTTAAGATTTCTTTCAGCAGTGTGTTCTGCTGGGACCTTGCCTTTTTATGACCAAACTTTTCTGCCTCAGAAGCAGATCCATGTCGTTCCACATTGCTCTTTCCATTGACACAGGTGGTAGAACCCTCTTTCGGATGCAATCTAGATGCCACAGGACCTGATTTACCTGAATCCAGGTTTCTCTTTTCTTTAATTGGGCGCTGAGATGTATCTGAGACTCCATTCTGCTCCAATGTTTTTGATGTTACTTCTTTAGAGACACTCACCTGATCATCTTTTTGGCGTACTTCTCTGAATCCAAGATATTCCTTGTTCCGAACTGGCAACTATGACAATCAGATCCCAGATTCTTGTGGGAGTGGTCCCTTGTTCTCTCTTGTTGTATTTTCCTAAAAGCCTCAAGAGATGAAGACAAAATATCAGCCCTGTGTGGTGATGTTGTCATTCGACGGACCTGCCCAAATCAAACAAATAATGAGCAGCGTGTAGATAAATGAAATTGAGAAGACAAAGCCTTGAAGGATTAATGCATAAATAATCAACCATCTCATTCACATGGGATCTCCTTTAAATACTTCTTTAAGCATTATGGTTAAATTCAACTCATTAAAAACCTCAATGTTTAAAAGCTGAAACATGATATGTAATGTCATCATATATCATAAAGAGCAAAAAGCACAGTTCAGAAATCAATATTTCATGACGAGCACTCACAAAAAGGGAAAAAAATCCACAAGAGACCAGACAAGTATCCATCATCAGTGTTACAGAGTCATCATTTTCAAGAGAAATGAAATTAACAAACTTTTAACTATTTTTCTGACCAATTTATTAGTAGTACAAGTATAAACCAAATGCATCACATCAGGGAGGAGTATGAACGCCTATATATCTGAATCTTTAATCCCTAAATGATAGTGCATTTGCATCCAAAGAAGCAAAAATGCTAACCTCCCAAGAGAGGGCATGTGGTCTGCGATGATCAGACAGCATTGCGAGTGGAACCCCATCAGCTCCACGAGGTGACGACCTTTTCGGTTTCTCAAAATTTTCTACTCTAGCATTTAGTTCTCTAAAATCCGATGCAGCTTCTTCAAGAACAAGGCTAGCCTCTTTCATCTGACCAAGATCACATTCAAGTTCACAGAGAAGATAGAGCTCATCTACAGCCCTATTAAGGTTTTCAAAGAGAAAGCTCCAGAGACGTTCTCTAAATCTTTCTTTGCTTTCACCAGTGGCATCTAAATTGACAGCATCTGCATTCTGGGCATCCAGTAGATCATCAGGATTTGCTTTACATTTTTATCCTTAGAATCTATAACTGAAGCTTCCAATATAGATTTTCCACTACTTCCAGGTTCACAATTCTCAGGTGTTAGTATGTCAGAATCTTTGGTAGCTGCCTTGCTGCTAGAAGCTGCGTCAGTAAGAGGTACAGCAGAAACATCCGGATTACCTAATTCCGATAAGGAACTATCCATTTCTTTGATGTTGCTGGTGCATGCAGCGTCCCCAGATTGTGTCTTCTCAATTTCTGGCATGGAACGCTCATGATCCACATCAGAATGTGATATAGAAGTAATCTGACTAACTACTTTCTCACAAGTAATTTGCTCTTTGACATCTTCTAAAGACACTTCGTTGACCTCCTTAGTAGTTTCTTCTACTTGTGCACTATCCTCCACAGGATCAAGATTCTGAATTTTGATTCCCCAAACTCAAATTCAGCTCCAGGAGCTTTCCCATAATGTATGAGTGTTCCCTCATCCAAGTCACCCCACTTGATTTTGGGAAGGACAATATCTTTACGAAAAGTTTCTTGATTGACAAGAATTTTTTTGCAGTATCTACAGTATTTTGTGCTGCCAAATGAGATGAATCCAAGTCTTCATTATTCTGACTAACAACACATTTATCAAGGTAGTGTCCAACTGTTCCGTTCTCATTCGATTCAGAAATGGGTTTCATAACACTATTGCTACCGTGCCCAGCACTACCTTTACTTGCTTTATAACTTTGGGTTGCATTTACGCTACTCTCCAACTTTTGACCTGATGAAATCTGATAGTTTGGCTTGCTAAACCTTTGCTTTCCAGACAGCCCTTCTACCCAACCATGCAGTGAGAACTTCAAATTACTTCTGTGTTTCTGCAAAGAAGTTCATAAAATGACTCAAAAGAAGAGAGTGAAACGATACAAATTCATAAAAATCTTGATATCACAAAGGTTCCTACTTTGTGTCATTAACTTGAAAAACATCTGAGAATTTCTGAAATGAGTATTAGAAGAAATAAATGGGTATGCAGGTGTTGAGACATAAACTTACTGGTGCACTGAGAGTTATTGACTAGGAATGAACTTCAACCCACAAAAACAAGCAACGCACAAAACCATCACTAATGTCAGTAAATTGCACACATTTGGTTCATGAACTTTGACATTTTAAAATCCAAATATGGGTACATGAGGAAAAACTCAAGATATCTTGAGAGAAAAATATGTCATGTTACAGTTGGTTATTCAATTCAGAAATGTGTGGGATTGAATTGCAGAATGTGAAAATCAACAACCATAAAACAAGAGTTAATGATTCATCATGAAAAATATAATACGAATCTGTAATCCAGATCAAACTCATGATATTCCTCACGCATCACAACTTCAGACATTCCATGTGATAAAAATACTTGAGGCTAAAATATCAAAATTTTCACATAAGGTAAAAATAATACTAGCATAAATGCACAAAAGAATTCTACCCAACATTATACATAAGAAAGTTAGCGGAGAAGAGAGAATACAAGAAAATGCTTTTCCAAGAAATATATAAAGTAATATATGATTTTTTGACTTCCTAACAATAGAATTAGTGCAAATTAAACCTTTTGACTTGCATCCATCCAGAAGCTTGATCATCGCCTCCATCACCGCTCTCCATCAAAAAATTCAAAACCCAAATAATATTTTTCTACAAAATCACTAAAATCATTCCCACAAAAGTATACCTTTCAAGATGATAATCCACAGCAAACACAATCAAACAAACGCGGATGCTTTTGATTCTCCAAAAAATAAATTCGTCGACAATATCAAAACATAACCGGAAAAATAGAACTGAGAAGAACAGAATTATGTTCAAATTGAGGGTCCCGGGAAAATCCCTCAAAGTGTGATAGACGATCAAATTTGAATTAAAATCAGCCGCGCCAGCGTTTAGAAGTGATTAGAGTGAGAATTTCGTAGATTTGGATTGAAAAAGTTTAATTAGAGTATGGACAAACTAATTTCTTGGCTTCTTCTTCTTCATTTTCCGCGTCGATCAGAGATGAAAAAGGTTCTTCTGACCAAAAGAATGATCAAAGAATAATGAGTGTAATTTAAAAGTAAATGAAAAATGAGGGAGATTTGCTATTGTGTTGGGCGAATCATATCCGGCCCATCTCTCATCTCTTCGACTAAGTCTCACCTATTTATTTATTTTTTTATGATTTGCGAAAAAATAAAATAAAAACAGTTTCGTTGAAATTTTATAATCAAAACTGCACCAGTTAATTTATATATGTGTAATATAAAGATCGTTATAAACTTCTTTAATTCAAAATTCTTGAATTTGATTGAAATTAAATGTATTTTTATTTCACATCACAATTAAGTGTATGCACATGAATATTCCATAGTTGTATAACGCCACGTACTACTTGATGGATAATAATTTAATTATTATGCACTATGAGCAGCTTATAGCTGAAGCTGACATGGAAAGTGAGAGTAAAAGGCAAAGTGAAATAATCTACTGTCTTTATTATTCTTTTCTCCACGTTTTTAATGCTAAAACCTCATGTTACGGAAGAAAATCAAAAGTTGGGCTCCAATCCAATCGATCTATTGGGTCCGTTGAGCCCAATCAGCCCATCAGTCCAGAACTAAATTGCTCTAGTCTATTACAAATCAATTAACACACTTACCTACTTACCTTCTAGGTTTACTTCACAAAATTAATCTTGATAGACAACATAATTCTTAATAATCACTTGTTCGATTCATAAGACGATCTATGACTAAAGTCTAGGGTTCAAAAGCAATTTTATACCTAGATCTGAAAATAAATCTATAGAGAAGGGGTGAGATAAAGATGCCACATGTACATTAATGCCATAATCTAACCATTTTTAATTTTTTAAGAGAATTGGATGAAGGGGCAGAATTGACATTTACCGTATAAATCACATTTATCATTCTTCCTCAAAACAAACTAGCAAGATTCTTTCATATATCAAGAGGAGATTATATTGACATTGGCCAAACCTCAACAAATTATTGCTCATAATACAAGAATTCTATACAAAGATTACAGTCATTCTCTCATCAAAAAATTCCAAAATCAGTAACGGAGACGAGACATACACTGGAACAAGTAAAATAACAGAAATGTAGCTGCTGCAGAACGAGTAGAGATGTTTATTTCCCTACGATTTGCGGCTGCTCTTTTCTTGAATGCCCGATTGTGCAAACCTCAATCTTAGGACTTGAAGAACATCTTCGAATTCTACTCCTTTTCTAGAAAGCAAAACCATTGAATGATACAAAACATCTGCCATTTCAGAAGCAGTCCTAGATGGGTCCTCATTTTCCTCCAGCGTTCTGCACAACTCGTCTGCCTCTTCCCTGCAGGTAAGGTAGCAAAGCACGGGACTAATTTAGTAAATCCCTAATTATTTTCCAAGAGATTCTTAGCGGTAAACACACATGAAGAGCTCATACATAGAGCAAATAATACCTGATCTTTAAGCACAATAGCTTTTCATCAGACAACAACCGCTTGGTCCACGATGGTTTGCTATCTTTCACTTCTGAAATTTCTTCTTTTCGTTTTGAGATAATAGACTCTAATGAGTACAAAGTTGTCAAGGCAAGTTTATTGCCATCCACCTATAATACAAAATAATATGTACAGATCAACATTCTTGATTCTCTACAATAAAATCCATAGTATATTTTTCCTCACCTGGGAATCATTTATGACTCCATCAACTGAAGTATAATAGCACGTCTCAGCTCCAGTATGACAAGTTGGTCCATCAGGCTTCCCGAGATATATTATCTGGCAGATAAACAAGCAATTATTTTTATGATAAATGAAAGGCAATAACAAAGAAAGTGATCCTACAAATGTCATGGAACTTACAGAATCACGATCACAATCAAGAAAGATATCACAAACATTGATGAAATTCATTGAGGTCTCTCCCTTTGTCCACAAAGTTGATCGTGACCTGCTAAAGAATGTTGCCTTCCTGGAAGAAATGGTTGTTGAAAGGGCCTCTCTGTTAACAAACCCTTGCATTAAAACAGCTCCAGTATCCACATTCTGAGCTATCGCCACTGCCAATCCTTTATCATCCCATTTAACACTATCCAACAAGGGACCAACCTATACTAATTAGTTAGACGAAAATGAAATTAAGAATATGAAATAAATATTATATTAACATGATTTTCTAAACAACCAACATATATGCTGAAGAACCATTACATTAACTTATCAAGCAAGAAAAATAGCACAATCATTGATAATTGAGCAAAGTAAAAAGGTTTCTTTCATTAATCATTGTAAATGAGGTGAAGAGATAGGGGCAGTGAAACAGCTTTCTTAACAAGATTAGGTACCTAGAAACTCAATCACCTTTCTAATGAAGTAGGTATATTTTCCAAAATAAAATGAAACATGTAATTAAAATGTTGTGCCCAGATGTAGCTCAGGTAATCATTAAAGTTTGATAACAAAGCAACGATGAGCACTTTGTTTCCTATACCAGGCAATCAACGGTCTAAGCAACCAAAAAAGCATTAGACACCTGCCAATGCCCGGCATAATATGCATCTCAGGTATATAAAAGCGCTCTAAAACACCTTTGAGATAGTAAGATTATTTACAAAATAAAACAAATGGAATTTCAAATGTCGTGCCCAGATGTAGCTCAGGTAATCATTAGAATTGATAACGAAGCAACGATGAGCACTTTGTTTCCTATACCAGGCAATCAACGGTCTAAGCAACCAGGAAAGCATTAGACACCTGCCAATGCCGGGCAGAATATGATGTCACAAGTAAAATTGAAGATTCAGGCAAAGAGAAAAATCAAGTACACTTTATTTCAAGCAGCTCATGCTCCAAAGCTATAAGCCTCAATGTGCTGTACCTGGTCAAGCTTGATCCTGAACCCAAATTAAGACCAACACAAACTCAAGCTTGAAAACATCTTGTAGTTACTTTGCTATGTTGTGTACCAAAGACCACAAATCATAAGCATTATTGCTTGTCTTCGAAAGCAGCAACAAAAAGAACCCAATTTATTACAGAACCAGTCATTAACAAAGCATACTAACAAGAGTAATATGGGGTCCAGATGTAGCTCAAATAATTATATGAATAAACCACTGAGCAACGATGAACACCTCCAAGAGAAAGCACAATGAAAGATGAGAAACCCATCTATCATCTTCCTTCTCTATCTTCAGTTTCCCAGATATGTAACAGCATTCACTACAATGAATAATGAACACCTGACTAACATCTGGTGTTGAGTCTAACAAGTTAAGTGAAAGAAATGCAAATATAATAAAGCAATTAATTCACACTACAAAACGGGATGTCAGTCCGAAACATCCCAGCATATTCCTTGTTCAAAATGGTGTTCCTCCAAAGAAAAAAATGGCATGATAAAAGACAACCCTATATAAAAAAATAAATATAATGGACTTCAGGCCAACTAAGATAAGCTACTCAAGATGTTCACACACTTTAAGTTATACAACATACATAGAAAACTACAGAATCATCCACATGATAGCAGTGTATGTGTATGATTGATTATGCAGACATAAACACATATATATCCATGCATCTGAGATGCAATAAATATAAACCAGGAAGCTCTTGATTCAGCATCTAACTTTTAGTAAGCAAATGAACAGATATGCCAAATCATCCTACGATAATTATTCTTTTTTTTTTTGATCGGTAAATGTTAGTTGTTAGTGGTTAGAAGTTAGTTCGCCAAGTCTCCTTACAAATCCAAATTCTCCAAGTCTCCTTATATCTCCCACTCCAATTCGTTCCCAAAGGGAATCGAACCCAGGTCTCCCACTTAAGTGAGGAGCCCGGTGGCCAAGTGGGCTATGCCCCCAAGCCATTAGAAATCTCAAATTCTCATATTAGAAATAATGCAGGATTTAATTAAAGAAAATATTTAACCATGTTACCTTGGCTTCTAAATGCGAGCCAGGGTCTGAAGTTCTGAGGCAGGCATACACTGGAGAAGCCCTGGTCGAGAGCCCAATAGAAGAGCTCAAAATACGACATTGTGAATTAACTTTTGGAAGTTGAAAGCAGTTGAAAGGAGCAGCCATTGATCTTGATCGCCCTGAAACGAGTTGACAGTCCAAAAACATGTCAGCTGCCACATAGATAATTGCTTACTGTGCAGGGAATAACTGAGACCAGTGTCTTAAAATCAAGAAAACGAAACAAAAGGAAATACATGAAAGTCAAGTACTCAGATATATACATAGTAATTCTTAACTTCTTATACCTCAGATTCATAACAAGAAATACACACAAAACAATTTTACCAAACTGGAAATTTCACTAGGTGAGCAAGATATAAGATCTTTCCTAAGAGTAAAGAGAAGGCGTACTTCTTCATAAACGAAGAAACGAAACCAACTCTATTAAGCGTAGATTTAAAATCCCGAAATTTTAATCACTTTAAATCGATAAACTAGAATGTCATCCATCAAATGCCAAAAGCATCGATTTTAGCATAAAAAGGTTACCTTCAGCAGGAAAACAATATGCACTCGACTCCTGTTCTTGTGCTGCAACAAACCGGCGGATTACACGAGAACGATTCGAGTGCTTAGCAAATGGTATACACTCCAAACGGCCCCGTATGCACGTTAATATATACAGAGCAAATTAGGGTTTGCAGACGCAAATGGGCCGAGGCCGGTTGGGGATTGTTGACCCAAATGGTTCGCAAGGGTAATTGAGTAATATCGCTTAGGAACAAAACTAGAAAAGCGAAGCCATATAGCCATATAGCCATATAGGTTTAATTGCAAATAAAAAATTGACAGTTCTTTTATATTTCTATAATTCAATATGTCTTTTCTTTTTCAAATCGATAATTATTCAGAACTATTTTATAAAGTTTCCGTAAAAAAAAAAAAAGAACTATTTTATAAAGAACTAGAAATAAATTTGTATATTTTGATATATTTACATTTTAATCACAAAATTTTAATTCTTTATCACACGCATTTTTATGTCAACAAGTCAAAATATAATCACGTGGTTATTTTTTTAAATACGACCTTACTTTAAAGGTCAAAATATTTTATGTTAATACTCCATTTGCCAAGCTAAAATAACCCTATTTTTATTTTTGTATATATCAAATTATGATCTTATATTTTTATTTTAGTTATTAAATATTTTTCCTTGCCAAAATGACATTATTTTACTATCTCATTTTTATGATAATATTCATTTAATACATGTTAAAATATTTAAAAGTAACGTAGACATTCAACTCCCTATAATTTTTTATATAATTAATAAACATATTAAATTTATATATCATCTCTCTTGTAAGGGTAAAATAAAAAATTAAAAAAATTTAGAATCTAAATTATATTAAATATTTTTTTAATTTGTGTAATACAAAAATGGGTTTATCTTAGTGGGATGGGGGAGTATGAGTTTATGAATTGATAATTTGATATCACGTACATCTTGTTCACAATTATCACTTTATTACAGATTATTAATAATTTTTAATAAAATAATTAACATTTTTAAAAAAATAAAAATAATAATATATTTTAATAAAACAACTAATATTATTTAAAAGACTCAGGTTACTACCACCAATATTAGTAAAAACATCGCCTACTTAACACGTGAAATGACAATACTGCCCCTTTTATATTTTTCTAATACATATCATTAGTAAACACACCATCCATGAAAATATAATAAATACACCATCCCAATTTTTCAGTTTTTCTTCCAATTTTTTGTAAACAAACCATCTATTCTCAATTCACACAAATCGATCAAAACTTCCTCGTAAATACACATATTATTAAATAGTGTATTTCATTAGTTTGGGTGTCACATTAACTACAAGAATGGTGAAAGATGCAAACCCCTCCCATACATATGTATGTTTTTATAAACTAGGTCTTTAAATTTGTGTACATTTAATGTTTATTATGCATGTGTCTGTTGTTTGAGTTAATAGAATATAATATATATATATATATATATGTATATATATATTAATATTGTTATATTGAAAACTTGGTTGGGAGTTTAAAAAAATTCGCGATCATAGATGTTTCGGCTCTGGTTCGAATTCTTTTTCTAACAAGTTGCATATGTTCCACTATTTTTTTCGAACATGATGTTTGAAAATATTTGCTGAACATATGCAATTTATTCTTACTAGACTTATATCATTTAGTAAATGAATCAAGTTTCATCATAAAACATTGTTTTTAGTAGACTTTGTCTTGAAGAATCACTATTGAAACAATATCAAAATATCTATATTAACAAATTAATTAATAATATCGTGAGCAACCGATATTATATCCGGATTTTATTCCCGATCGACCTTCTTTCTATTTATTTATCACATTCCCTTAAGAATCACTATCTTTTTTTCCTTAATCGACTATTTTCTACCCTATAAAAACCACACACCTCACAACAAATTCAATCATCTCATAAATCATTCTTCATACACTACACTAGTGTTATCTTGAGAGAAAATGACCATGAGAAAAACATCAACTGCAATTTTTTATTAGTAAATCTTGTATTCTTCACTTTTTCTAGTGCATGCAACGATTGCCCTAAATCGGAATCAAAACCACCTCCTCCCCTCCTCCTCCGACCCCATGTCCTCCCCCTCCTTCTCCCCCTCCCCTCCTCCTCCGACCCCATGTCCTCCCCCTCCTTCTCCCCCTCCCCCTCCCCTCCTTCTCCGACCCCATGTCCTCCACCTCCTCCTCCTCCAAACTCATGTTCTACATGTCCTCCACCTATATCCACCCCGGCCACCTGCTCTATGGATGTCCTAAAACTTGGTGTATGTGCTAATTTGTTAAATGGATTAATTAATATCATCATTGGAACTCCGCCAAAAGCTCCTTGCTGCACCCTCTTTGAAGGATTAGCCGATCTAGAGGCAGCCGTTTGCGTTTGCACCGCTCTCAAAGCCAATATTTTAGGGATAAATCTTGTTCTTCCCGTTTCTCTAAATTTGCTCTTAAATGGTTGCTCCAAGACGGTTCCACCAGGATTCCAGTGTGTCTAAATCAAGCATTTGCTATTGATTTTATGGAATCTTGCATGTATTTAATTTCTTATGTTAAATCGTTTTTCATTGGCCACTAGTTTGTTGCTCCTATTTAATAAATAAAGGAGGGGAATTATAGTGCAAAGAGCGAATGTATATTACACCATGTGGGTGTTTATGAAAGAGGCAATAATTCTAATAAGATTAAGTTTTCTTTAATTTCAAGTTCGTACGCACAATTAATATTGTTTTGTTTCATTCCACTTCTCATTTTCTTTTTATGTAACATCCTTACTCATTTTCTATAGGAATTAATTAATGATGTTAGTTCACTATATTTTATATTTGAGACATATATATATATATATATATATAGTTAATTAGGTTATTCGAGACAACACTATGTACAATAATATATGTTGATAACAAAATATTTTCTGATGTCTTTTTTATAAAATATATTGGAAAATCTTTTATAAAATATAATTAGAAAATATGAAATAGATTATTACTATATTAGTTGTGTGACCAGAGTCTTACAATGGTAAGATTTTTTTATTATTATTAATCTATAAATTCAGTGTCATAATAATATTATTGTGGTTTTTTAGTGCCACTGGTGTTTCTAAAATATTCACGTCATGCATGTTGTGGCTTGAAAAGCTGAATGAAAAACATTGTCCAAGATAATTTCTGAACCTTTACACGAATTTAATTGAGTGCATTATGCTTCATTATATGTGTGAGCTTAAATATTATGCATACGCACTATGGAATATTTCACATCTCACGAATATATATGTGAAACTGAAGAATTACTATTAATTGAAACAATATCAAGATATCTATATTAAACCTTTATACATGTTTATGTATAAAGTAGGTGCGAGTTCCAAAGTAATTATATTTTTGTAAAATTGAAAAAGTGGAGTTTATTGAGGTCGACTTTTTATTTTAAGACTGTAAAAGGTATTGAACGAACGGAAAAAAATATAAAAAGTATAGTAGGATGAGTAACACTTGTATGAATCGGTGCATACGATGAACTCTATTTTACTATCACCGTCATGCACATTCACTATCACTGTCATAATTTACTTATAACATGCATGTGTATAACATGATAGTGGATGTGCATGTGAGTGATAGTAAAAATAGAGTTTCATCGTATGCACCCGATTCACACAAGTTCATCTCCTTCCATTTAATTTTAGTATGCCTATTTTTCTTGTACGTTCAATTTTAGTGTGCACATATTAAAAATGAAATATAATACTTTTATTTTCATCTTTCAAATGTCACTTTAATTATTTAAATAGTCATTAACTTTATTTATAAATAATCACTTTATTCATAAATAGACCCCATAATATTCTATAATACACTCTAGCATATCTACTTTATACATAAATTACTAATATCTTACTCGTGTACAAAAATTTGGGGATAATAAATTTGAACGAAAAAATATGATTTATATAATAATAGTTTTACATAAAATACTAACAAAAACTGTGTAACACGCGAGTTCTACACTAGTTATATTATGAAAACGAGAAGAATTTCATATTAAAACTCAATTTTTAGGCAAAGTCTCAATATAAATATTAATTTTACAAGTGTTTTAATTTATGACTAGCTAATATAAATTTAACTCCTACTCCCCATCCAATTTCAATTACGCATATAGGTTGGACACAAATTTAAGAAATGTTAGTTGTTTATGTATAAAGTAGATGGTTAGAGTAAAAAGTAAGGATATTATTATCAAAACATCAATTGGAGAGAAAAAATAGTATGAAGTTCAATTGACAAATGAGGTAAATAAATGTATGTTGTGAGTGTAGAAACAAATAAAATACTTTCCATTTTTAGATGATATATCAAAATTGAACGAACTAATTAAAAAGATATATTGACTAATTAAAATTTGACTAAGCTGGTATAATTTTGCGTTCTCTCTCTCTTCAGTGATGTACTAAAGGTGAAGCACATTAATTGTTTGGGGAAGCAGGGACATTGAAAACTTCTTACGTACTACGTTTCCTTCATTTAATTCCATAAAAAAGTTGACAGGCTTTTTGCCCCTCCAATGCTACTTTTAAGCACCTCAAAATGATTTTTCCGTCTCTTATTACAGAAAAAAACTATCAATAGTTATTCAATACACAGATTTTGTGCATGTTATTTAATGTGTTGTATGCTTTAATGTGTTGTACGGTACAACATATTAAGCCACTATTTGGCACTTCCCTGCAGGATAGAATGAAATAAACCCAATTCACTGACATGTGCATTCATGATAATGTGTATACGTACATGCATTGCGTTTCTTAAAAACACGAGATTGGCAACAATGCAAACCATAAAAGCACTAGCAACTCAATAATGGTAGAAGAAATTACATAGACATTAATAGTCTTGAACTCTCAATTGTGCAGGGGATTGGGCCCACTCGGGACGAGTCGTTCCTCATCATCGTATCTCGGCACAATCGCGTCATCACCTCCATCGTATTCTGGTGGCGGAGGCGGACAGTGGCGGTGGTACATGCTCGGATACGAAGAATGATCGTTGCTAACTTTTTCCGATAGTACTACACTTGAGCATTCGGTTTTTGCTGCTAAGCAGAGGAGAATGACAATGATGGCTGCAATCGAACAACCGGAGATAGTGGTGGTGGCAGTTGACAATGAGTTCTTCATGCAGCAGATGTTGAGGAGCAGACAAGAAAATGATTTGAAAAACAAAGAAGGGAGGGTGAAGATGAAAACGAGGGATGTGGTATTTAAATTTGAAGCAAGTGAATCATGAACTATGTACTACTCTTTGCACCATAAATGCTGCAATCAATGGAAGCTTGTCTTTTGGTACCAAAAAGAGGGAAAAAGGGGGTGGGGGGTGGGGTGAGGTTATGTATGGATGTAGGCAACGGTAGACTTGGAGAAGAGCTTTGCCTTTGATATGCAACTCTCATTGTGCCCATATCTAAACTAAATACTTCTTAATATGTGAAAATAAGTAACTGCTTTGCCAGGAAAAGGGAACACTTTATACATGGTAGTTATTATAGGATGTCTGTTAAAGTATGGAACATAAAAAGAAGAAGAGGAAAAATTAAATATAATAATAGAACAGAAACAAAAATTAACCATTAAATTTGGATCTTTTAATCGTTGATAATAACAAGGTTCACTTTCATATCAAGATTGTTGATAATATAAGTTAATTGTTTGACAAAAACAAGGTTAATTTTTTCAATATCCAGTTTATGCATAGTTCACTTGTACCACACAGTACAGCACAATGCAGCCCTTGAAATTTGAAAGAGAGTCAAGAAATAATCAAAATATAGAAGAGAGTAAGATTACTATGAAAGCATATCTGCTGAGTTACATGAAACTCACTGTACTAATAATCATCACCAGTTTATATGTGTATAAGGAGAAGTCATCAATATAGTTTAAAAACCGAAAAATGACAAATTTTACATGATAAGAGGGTCAAAAGTGCCCAGACAAAGCCACAGAGCAATCGGATTACTTCCCAAGCAAACGACGCGTCCGCGCATTAGCACCTTTCACTCGGTAATTTAGTTCGTCCACATCATCTTCGACATGATCCAAAGCTTTGGTTTGCCTACATTGGTAGAAAAGAGCACCAGGAAAAAGTAGTTAGCATCTCACATCAAGAGGTTTGATCTGATTTCGTTAAGGTTTCAGAAGTGAACATAGAATACATCATCAGGAAAATGGTCGAATACAAACCTTTCAATTTCTGATCCCATGTCAATAGCCATACCCTTTAGTTCCCCCAAGATATTACTTAAATCTGCAAGAGCGTCGTCTTGTTTCACCTTTTCCACCTGTCATAATCCCATGCATTAATTACAATGAATCATGCATGTGTGAAGAAAACCATGTGCAGAAACTATAACTTGAAACAGGAAGAGTATCATTTTATTTTTGTGTTGTTTTTAACTGATGAATAAATCAATTTGCAAGCTGATTTTAAGAAGCAGCATTCGTTAAATAATTTTAGCAAATGATTGCATTTTTTTTTTTGAATTTTGATCGAAACCCTTTTGATTTTCCTATGAATCACTTGTTCAAAAGTACAATCACTTGAAAACACTGTCAAGTGATGTTACAAGCAGGAAACACAAAACACTATACTCAAAGTATATACATCATAGGCCTACCTCAACTTTCTGCAGGGCGTTTGTGGATTCGGGAAGTGGTTTACGCGTGTGCGATGATCTTTCTTTTGAGGCAGAAGACAAACCCAATCTCTCCCTCTGCTCCAAGTGGTCACCCCTTCTTTGTACATCGTCTGCACAACCATCAGATTATTAAACTAGGAAAAAGTGCTACAAGAAAACCCTGCCGTATGCCTACTATTTATATAAAGCTAAAGATGATCTCCAAAGGGAAAAAATTGGCAAAGTACCTCTAGTGATAACTGGGCCTGTTATCGCGTGATTCTTCTTAGGCTTCCACGTTTTGGAGAATATGCCCCCAGACTTCCCAGAAGCTTCTCCCCTAAAATCCATTAGCAAATAATTGAGACTGTGATATCAACGGAAGAGGAAGTAGCAGCTTCAAAACATTTACTAACGAACTAAGAAAGATGCAGCATCTTAACATCAAGTTCCATTATGGTAAATTATTATGCAATTTTCCATGAATTGTTTACTCTACAAGATCAATCTGGTTGGTAGGCCATGCAATATTACCATTTATATTTTCCCACAAGGGCGTTGATCAGTTTCTCCACATACACATAGCACGATTCATCAAAGGAGGGACTTTTAAACAATTTTCCAGACAATAAGGAAAAAATGAAAGCTAGTACAATCCAAGGCATATATTTCTCAGTCCCACCTTCGAGTCAAAATAGACAACGAAACAAAAAAATGAGGAATCTATTTTCCCTGCCTTAAGTTTATTCCAGCAATACGGAGTAGGACCAGATATGCATGCTCTATTGAAAACTTTAAAGATAAGGCCACATCATTATCCATGTATAAAAATTAATCCTCCCGATATATTAAAACAGAATGATAGAAACACGATAAGACATACCCTGCTAAGGTCATGGTCAATCTCAGCAGCAACCATGTGAGTTCTGGTAATTTGCTCCCCCTGATGATGCAAAGTAACCAAAGTTTTAGTGGCATCTTCTCTCATGTCCTCAGCAATCTTGAGGCAACCATTGACAGCTTTAGTAGTCTCTTCAGCCTTATATACAGCATATTCTTCCAAATCCCCTACAGTTTGGTTCTCTAACCCTCCAGAGTCACGAAAATCGTTCTTGTATTTGTTTCTTGTTGATGAATTAAGAAAGCTCTGAGATGAGGTTACTTTAACCTCATCATCATCAAAAGGATTTGTACTCAAATCTGGTGTAACAAGTGATGATTCTGATGATGTTCTGCCAGAAGATTTAATGTTGTTCTTAGGCTCAAACTCATTGCCTGATTCAAAAGGATTAGCATGGGTAGTAATGGGAAATTCAGCATCAGCTGACTTGTGCTTTGAAAACCTATGTAGAGGAGATTTCTTAAGACCAAACATATTGCAGCAGCAGCAAAAGAATGTTGGAACAAATTAGGCTGTGTTTTACTGAGGCACTTGAACTTCCGAACAACAAAGAATCTTTAAGATTTTTCAGCAAGACCTGAAAGAATAAAACCAATTGCTTTAAACCATAAGAGCATGCTTACTATTGATAAAATATAGCTACAACCATAAACAACAAATTAGGGAGAAAACTGTCAAAAGAAGCATGATCTTGACAAAAACAGAATGGATATCCCACTTTTTGCAGAAGAAGAAGAGACAATCACATAAAGAGGGAGAAGGAACACCAAAAAAAAAAATCCAAAGCCAACTTCAAGATTATCACAGAAATTCGACAAATAGATTATTGATGATACTTTTCTTTATTAAAAAAAAAGAAAAATAGAAAGCATCTGATCGTTGCAGTTTTACATATTTCATATCCCAAAAGATCTTTTTCTTTTCTCATTCCTTTTCACTTTATTCCTTTTACAACTGATCCAATAATAATAACACAAAAGAGATCCATACCCAGACCATGTACCAATAGCGTACGACAAGAAACCAAATAAATAGGCAAATGGATTCTCAAAAATTCAAACATGACTACACCTAAAACAAACAATTAATTGTAGAAATTTAAAATAAATTAAGGAAAAGAACAAAGTCAAACGTCCGCACAAAGCTTTCAAGAAGATTCAAAACTTTATACGATATTATCTAGAAGACCAACTATTTTCTTCCCTGAAAGTAAAAGTCAAGAATCAATTCAAGTAATATAAAAAAACATCTGAAAATAAACCCACAAATCAAGAAGAACAAGAAACCAAATTCTGATCAAACGACGAAATGAAGTAGACAAAATGAAAATATAAACATTGAGAGAGAGAATTAGTCCAAAGTCCAAACTACGTTTCCAGAAGCATAAACAAATTTAACTCAAGAACGTGCAATTAAGAAAAAAATTCTGAAGAAAAACCTGAAATGGATGATGTTGGATAAAACTAAGTCTTCTTCTTCCCGAAAATGCAACCAATCTAGCGTGGGAAAATCCTGAATTAGTGAGAGAATAAGAAAAGGAAGTTAAAAGTGGATTCAATTAACGAAATGGTTATTAACACGTATAAATAATGGGAGTCGTTGAAAATCTTTGTCAATTGAATTGGTAAGAGGGGGCTGAAACAGGCAAGAAACTGCAGGTTGTGGAAAATTTCAAAAACTCGCTCAAGACTTTTCCTTTATTTTCCACTATGAGTTATTATGAGTCTTATTTTATTTCAAGAACCATTTTTATTTGCCACTATACATTTTTTTATGTCCTTTAATTTCTGCAGTCTTATTCAGACCAAAAAAAGATGACATTCAAAACTGACAAATCCTGGATTCGTAGTTTTACATTTAAATTATGAAAAATAAAAATTGTATACACTGGGGTATATTGTGTATTTTTAGAGAGATCTTTATTTGAATTCAATTTTAGTCTTTTTTTTCTTTTTTAATTTATCAATTTTGATCCTTTGGTGTCAATTTTGGTCATTTTCATTGAAAATTTTAAATTTTTGCTGGAAATTGCCCTAATTTTTTATTCTTGTCACGTCAATGGTCGTGTCAAGTCTCAAATGAATCGTCATTCATCTAGGAAGCAAAACCCTCAATTTTAAATTTCGGTTGCACCATCCTCGTAAATTGTAATTTTAAATTCATAAATTTTGTCAATTTGCATCACTAATTTCAAGTGTTTTGCGAAGAGGAGGGTCAAGACTTATAAGTTTCTTTTCCTCTTGTTGAACCCGTCATTTTGATACATTTTTGTGTCATTTTGTATGCTACAACAAATTTTCGGTCATTTTCCGGTAATTTTTTCGGCAAAAATTTGAATTATCCGATAAAAATAATCTATTTTGATATCAAAAGGATCACAATTGATAAAATAAAAAAGGATCAAATCGAACTCGAGACAAAGTTACAGGACTATTTATGAAATCATCTCGTATTTTTAAAAGGTAATAAGTGTTTTATTAAAAATATATCAATGTAATAGTAATAAGCATTTTCATTGAAAAATACCTGTTGTTTTATTAAATTTGATAATTGAATATATTTGTATTATGCCGTTAACATATAAAAGTGTTACTCTTAAATTATTACTCTCTTCATCTCATAAAATATTTATAAAATGAAGGGCATATAAATTAAAAAAACTGAAAGAATTTGAGGGATAATTCCGTAATTTTTGTATAAAATAATCAAATGAGTTGAATTGTGTGTGTAGACGCAAAAATCTCTACAACAAAATTGACTTTATGTAACACCATATTGTATCACTTTTAGTTTATGTAACTCATTATGCTAACACTTTTTAAATTTATATATTATGTAATATTTTAAGTAACACTTTGTTATTATGTGGAGTAATATTTACGTGTAACACTAAATAACACTTTTTAGGTAATATTTTTGTATAGGTAACACCGCTTAAGTAAACACTTTTAGGTAACACATTTATATATGTAACATATTATGGTAACATTTTATAATTTTTTTTTTTATCGGGCAAATGGTGACTCGAACTCATGACCTTTGGGTCATAGGTAGTAGAGCTCTAACTACTTTGTACGTTTTATAATAATTATTAATAAATAAATAAATATATATATGTAATCATATTAGTACATACACATATAATAAATATAATTATTTTATTCTAAATCTTGCGAATTGGATAGACATAAGGATTATTTTCGTTTTTACTAGTCTTTATTTTTAGAGGATTTTCCTTTTTCCTTGTTTAGGGGTTTTCCCTAAGAAGGATTTATTCTACCAAGGTTTTTAGTGGGGGTTCGGCATGTGGATTGTCTTGTGATCTTATAGCTTTTAGATTTTTTTATTTTTTATATAATAACTAATTAAACACATATAATAAATATATTAGTTATTAAATGCACTACAAAAATGGTATAATTAGTGTGGTGTGTTTAGTAATTTTAATAATTACGATATTTTTAATGGTGTGTCCTCAACTTAGAGAGAGAGAGAGAGAGAGGGGGAGGGAGGGAGGGAGGGAGGGAGGGAGGGAGGGAGGAGAGAGAGAGAGAGAGAGAGAGAGAGAGAGAGAGAGAGAGAGAGAGAGAGAGAGAGAGAGAGAGAGAGAGAGAGAGAGAGAGAGAGAGAGAGAGAGAGAGAGAGAGAGAGAGAGAGAGAGAGAGAGAGAGAGAACATTTGAACTCATACTTTCGTCTTTACATTTGAAAAGAATAATCAGGTTTAATTCCTCCCCCAACAACAATTGTTAATTATACGTACATTCATTATCGAAAACTACAATGTTGTATGGAATTGTTTGCCGTGAAATACAAACAAGTTATAGTATTAAATTTTTCTTTAAATATAAATAATTGATGGTTAAAAATTTTCTTTGTGAAACTTGTTTTGAAAATACTACCGCCTGTCTCCCACATCAATTTTCACATTTTCTTTTGGTTTGTCATTCATATTAATTTTCGCATTCCAAAAAAAAAAAAATCCTCCTTAAACTTCATCCTCACAATATTTATATATTTACACAAAATGTCATTATTTTTTACACTCAATCCAACCACCTCTTTTATTTTTGAAACATATATGCTAAAATTATTTAAACATGTAAATTATATTTGCCTGAAAATATAAAATAAAACATGCAAATTGATATGACTTAAAATAAAACATGCAAATTAATATAACTAATACGTGGCGAGTTGCCTATGAAATTCCTTGGAGTAATACAAATACAAAATCAATGTAAATTCAATTAACATTCACCCTCCGTCTATATATTCAAGATGTTTCCATGAGAGTAGATTGCAATTTTCTTATGCAGTGCTTTGGAAATGAATTATCTTAGGAATTAAATATTCCTAATTATTGATTTGTAGGAGTATATGATAATTAACTCTAACATTATTTTGGTACATGCAAATTTATTTGTCTTTTAATGTGGTTAGAAGTCGGTAACTAGCTTTTGTACAGATGGATACATTTGTCAAAGTATGAGACCAATTATTTTCTTAAATTCTTAATTAAGCTCATTGAATATCTCATCTAATATAATTTATATTGTTCTCGACTATTACCATTCATAGAATTATTTTATGCATCCATTTTATAAATGTGTTTGATTATATATATATAAATGATAATTGTCACATGATCCTTTATATATTTTTTTATATAATTTATAAATTACTGTAGTGAATGTTATTTATCTGAGAATGAGACCATAATTTATAAATTATAGAGACGGAAGACGGGCAGAGGCGGACAACGACGAAAGACGGACAAAGGTGGGTGGAGGCGGCAGTCTTATTCTTCTTCTTCTTTAGATTATAGAGATGTGAGAGAAAAAACTTACTTATGCACTAAGTATTTTAGAGAGAGAAGCAGGAGATTTTAGAGAGAACCTGTTGTTCAAGAATTACTGGTGCTGCTGGTGCATGGAGGAGGAAACTTAGAGAGAGAAACGCTCGTGTCACATAGTATTAATTATTAAATGTTCAACAAATTTTATCTAGCTTACATTTCACATTATATTTATTTTTAAAATTCGTACAAAAAATAATTAATACTACAATTTTGTGGACAAAGAAAATATATTTGTAGGAATTAAATAGTGTATATGAATAATATTTTAGGAGTATATTTTAAAAGTGTATTGATAAATATAATTTTTTTAGATCAAAATATATATATAAATTTTTTAAAGAATATATATATATATATATATATAATGGGCAGCGTCACATCAAAGGCCAATTGTAACGGAAAAAATGCAGGCTAGCATGAAGATATTTATGGAAATTTCTAAAAACCTGCGCCAAATCTCTCACAACAAGTTCAACGATGAAATAGTGGGAAAACTCTGAAAATCTTATATGACGGAATCAGAATCAGAAACTAGAGGATTTTGATTTTGGATGCGGTCATTTGACTTATGTTTTGACATTTTTATACTGTCAAAACAATGATCACCTTATCGTTTTGCGGGATATCAAATGTAGTGTTAATTAATTTTTTAAATGACTATGGTAACTCCTCATATTAACTTTATTAAAATAATAAATTTCTATGTTAGTTGTTGGTGACTATTTTCTTGATTCTTTTCGAAGGCGTAAATTCTATGCGTACAAAGGTTCCTGAGTAGTCATAATTGATTTCTCCCATTCCTGGCGCAGTTTTCACGATAATTTGGGACCTTTTTTTTTTACATAATTCTTGAATTCTTTTTCTACTTGATTACTACTACATGCCTTCAACAATTCGTATAGCAATTTTCACGGTAATTTGAATTCTATTTTCGCTGCACATTTTCCCCCTTTATGTATGTAATATTTTTAAAAAATTCTTGTTCAGTTATTTTAATATTATTAATAATAATTAATTTCTTCTTCAGTTATTTAAAATATTAATAATAATTGATTTCTTGTTCAGTTATTTTAAAATTTTCCTTCAATATTTAAAAATATAATAAGAATAATAACTGAGGTCCTTCAAATTTGTTCAATTTTTTTAAAAAATTCCATTAATTTTAAATGGCAGAAATTAAATTTAATAATTATTTCAATTTAATACTAATATACTATAGATATTTTGCAGTTATAAATATAATCATACATTATCACCATTGAAAAACTACCTGTCAAGTAATTGTTATAGTAAAATTGTCTATTATCTTTAGCTACCTTGTGGAAACACTTCACACAAGAGTGATACCATCAATTATTATAAATCCTCTTTTTTTTTCTTCTGCTGGTTTTGTTCGAGTAGTTATATATAACATATCTTTCTACATACCATAACTCATTTGTGTTCACAAAATAAAATATTTTTTATTCCTTACATGTATTACTATAAAAATAAATATTTATTTTTGTAGGAACAAATAATTATTTGTCCTTGCAATAACATTTGTTTGTTAATTCTTACAGTAATTTAATTTAGAAGCGAATTTTATATTTTGTGGTTGTGTGATTTATTTGAAATTAAAGATACACTTAATTTGATAAACTGGCTGAGATGGTCAAATTCGTCTGTATCAAAATCTTATTCCAAAGGTTAAGAACAATTAATAAATCAAACTTTGACTATATTTAATGTATAGTGTAATATTTTTGCTACAAGATATATTAATTGGAATTAAGAACATTATATTCTTCCTATAAAATTATATATTGAAAAGGAAATTGATGGAATCATGAGAGATTTTAAGTAGTCAGACGCATTTATGAACAGTCATATACCAAATCAATCAATAATAATAATAATAATTAACAATATGTTACCAAAATAAAAATCCTTAATCATTAATACACACCGATTTTCTCCCAAACTTAAATATTTTTTATTGGGTAGATAAATTTTTTTCCCTGTATAAATAGGTCCTTGAGGAGACATTTTTTCGTACAAGAAAAAGAAATCTAAAAATGAAGATGACAATCGTGAAAACGTTGATGGTGGTGATGATGGTTATGGTGATTGGTGTGACTTTGTTGCAAGGTGGTGATGCTGCTATTCCTTGCTGTGGACCGATCCACTATGATCCCACATGCTGTCCTAAAAGTCTTGCTGCTGCTGCTAAAGCTACCGTAAAAATATGAAATTTGAGGTTAATGTTTGAAATAATATTATTATGAGTTGTATATCGTGCAACAAGTACATTGGAGGATGAGTAGTAACCCTCCATTAATAACCTATTTCTTGTTAATTACGATGAATCTGTTATTCCTTGGAAAGAGTGAAGTTCTTTTATTTTATTTTTAAGGTTAATTTTTGCAGGTGATCCCTACCTAAGACCCAAAGGTTATGGGTTTGAGTCACGTTGTCCGATCAAAAAAAAAAAAATTTTGCAGGTGATCGTCTCATGGAATGATTAAAAGTTCAAAATTTTAATTTAAAAATAAAAAGATATAAAATAATTAATTCCAATCTATTTTTAAATGATATTAATATTTTACAACACTAAGAATTAATGCTATTAATATATATACAGTTAATATCGTTCAAATTATGAAAATACCATACAAATTAGTTTTTTTATCTATAATAAATTAATAATACAAGGTGAACCGAACGATGGGCCTTGCAGATTGGGCCTAAAATAATATATATCCACATAAATATTTGCCAGCATATAAATTATAAGAAAATAATAAATTGGATATGAATTTTTTTCAATAAAATTAATTTTGTGTTCAACTAATGGGGATTATCTATGTTTTACCTACTTATTTTTATGATTTATTTTACACCACTTTACGTACAATTTAATTAATTAAATCATAAATTTCTCATTATAGTTTTGGACTTTACATTTTTAATTTATACTTTACCATCTCCGTCCAAATTAATATTCCTCTACATTTCTTTAACTTATGATGCAGAATCAATTACTAGTCACGAAGCTTAATTAATGCTACTCTATTGTCATAATTCGATGAAATTTTATTGCAAGTTATAAACATTCATCACCCATATTTAACAAACTCTCATCTGCAAGTGAAATTGAATTCATTCGCGAATATTATTATATGTAATCATTCATAATATCACAAATTCCATTCAATAATACTATTATTTTAATATAGTAACATATTACACACACAAATATATTAAACTGTGTGAATAAATAATATGAATTTAATTTATAAATATAATTTAAAAATTAAATAAATGTTATATATTATTGAATATATATAATAGTATTAATTAATTTTATAATGTGAACAATTTTCGGACACTCGACAGTTATAATGGTCTTACTTTCATTAATCTTTAATGAGCTTCTACCCTCTCTATCCAAACTAAAGCCTAAAACACTGACATGCATTTTATTTATTTTTTTAATCGGACAAAGGGTGATTCGAACCTTGAGTCATAGATAGTGAATTTCTAACCACTTGAGCTATACCATTGACATGCGTTTTTTTTTTAATTGGACAAAGGGTGATTCAAACCCATAACCTTTGAGTCATAGATAGTGGAGTTCTAACCACTTGAGTTATACCACCGATATGCATTTGATGAACTTTTATATTGGAAAATTTACTACGTCACCCGTCCCATAACTATTTGCATAAGCTGATTAGGCAAAAAGAAAAAAGTACTTTTAGAGAGTTGATCATATGTAAGTGAAGGTATAATTGAGAAATCATGTGTATGTAAAGTAAGAAGTTAGTTAATAGAGTTGCAAAAATAATGGGATTGATCTAAACAAAATATATATTGTGATGGCGTTAAAAATGAAAGGTACTTTAATTTATAGGTGTTCAAACAATTGTGGGACGGACGAATAAGGCAAGTGTGGAGTACAATAATTAACCCAAGAGTTCATTTTGACCGGCATTCAATATTACTTTAGTAAAAATATTAGTAATTTTATTAAGAAATTAATGATTATTAATTTTTACTATTAATTGCAATTGCAATTAGCGCATAAGAGTGTTACACTAAAAATAATATAATTATAAAGCTAAACTTCTTTAAATAGAGTTATCTTTAAAAGTATATTTTAAAAACAAATCGGCTCTAGCTGACCTAACCCTTCCAAATTGTGATCAAATTAATCCATCTTCGATCATAAATTATTTTATTTCATTCTTATTATAATTTTTATCCGTTGCCAATTTTGTTGTTTTAAGCTCTGAAAAAGTCTGAAGATGAGCATATTGTGGGTTAGATAATCAACTAATAATTAGTTTGATATGCAACCATTTCAATTTCGGTCAAAAATGTGGATTAAGTCTGCCTAACTTGTCCATAATCTTACTTAACCTCTACTTAGACGACACCAAGCTTTTAGTTCTCTTACTTCTTCTGCAACATTGAATTATTTTTTGATATATAAAATTATATAAATACTCTTTTTAAGTTTGATTTATGACATTTCACAAAAGATGTGTGGTTGGACAAAATTTTGTATCACAAGTGGTCCTTTGGTGATGGCACCAACAAAATCATGGTCAATGAAATTCACATAATTAAACCTACATTTTTTAGTGTATAATTGTGATTAATTATTAATAAGAGGAAATTTGATGGGTAGTCGTGTTACAAGGTGGGTGGTTAAGCAACCACTTTCAGTTCACTTGTAACACTTTATTTTAATTATAAAAATGTCATCAACTGCTTATGACTTGGTAGTTCATTTACCACTCATTTTTCCTTGTGAGCTAAGTTGAACTTATTACAGCACAAGAATTGTAGCTAGCTTCTGGTTTTGAGTTAAAATCAGTGTGTTTTAGGATTATGGGCCCCCTCGCGGGCAAAATTGTCCATTAATATTGTTCAAAAGAAAATAATCAATACCGATCAATTAATATTGTTTAGTAAAAATAATTAATACTTTTAGTGAAAGCTTCGAAAATGCACTATTCTGTGAGATCAACCCAATTGAATCACGTAGTGTTGTAGACAAAATCAGGTCACGGATTTCCCTCCATCAAGGGTAATTTGGTAATTTTGATGCAGTTTTTACCCATCAGATAATACCACACAAGAAAGAGGTGATGTAAAAGATGAGCTAAACAAGCACCCAAAGAATCGAAATTTGAATTTGCATTATAATGGAATAAAAACATTATGATCAAATGTTACATAGTCTATGGATGGTAACTTATGATAAGCTAGAACATGTCAAGAAAAAAAGTGTTTAGTAGGAAGATGGTACTATTAGTGCTGTAGAAAGAGTTTGAATTTTCTGTAAAGAATCAATGAATCTATACACTTGCGGTAATTCATGATCATCGGCTGGAAAGCAGGCCGATCAACGGTTGTTGTTCATGGCTTGTTGCTATCCACCATGGCTTAAACTCATTGCATGCTTCTTCTTCTTCTTCATCAGGAGCAGGTAAGTTGAGATCAAGAAAGGCTCGGATTTCTTGTGCCGGTTCCTCTGTTTCGACCGTTGGATTTGTCTTGGCTTGATCGATGATCAAGTGTGATCTCTTGTGGCCACCTAAAGCTTGGCCTGATGAGAAAACTTTGAAGCAGATTGGACACTCATGCCCCTTGTTTGTGATGAGAGTTTGAGTTTGATTGTGTGAGTTTTCTGTTTCTAAGCTGTTTTCACTTCTTGGAGCACATAAGCCTTTGAACTTTTTATGGCTTGCTCTGTGTCCACCTAAAGCTTGGTATGATTGGAACCCTTTCTTGCAGATTGAGCATGCGAATTTGCTCGTTTTTTCGATTTCTTGAGAATCGGAACAGAATGGATTCACATCGATTGGTTTCCTCTTTCTTGATCTTTTCTTATCTTTTGATGGACTTTTGAGGTCTACTTGCTTCACATTTTTCAGTTTCTTCATCTTCAGACACTCTTCACCACTACTTTTCGAGTCGTTTTCGAGCTTTTCAGCAGCTTGATCAGCTTCCATGAGCTCAAAACTATGATCAGAAGAGTCAGCACCACCCCATTTCCCTTTATCCCTTGAAAGAATGATCAAACTCAAAGCAACTTCCTCTTCTTCTTGATGATCAATCTCAATTTCAGTTAAAGAAGATGAGTTTGTATTAGATGTGTACCTTTTGATCATTCTACCTGATCTCTTCCTTCTTCGAAATGGGGTTGCTGCTTCATTATCAGATTGGCTGTCCATGATCAGTTTGTCATGATCATGATCATGATCATAGCTGTGCCAAGAATCTTCATCCACATTGGTTGTTACCTTTCCATTGACAGAGTGGCATTTCATGTGCCCAAACAAGGCCTTCCAAGATTGGAAACTCTTGCCACATTCCTTGCAGGCCTTCTCTTGAAGCAAAGCATCTTCCTTTGCCGACTTGCTCGTTTTCTTCGGGTTGTCGCGAAGGCCATAGCTACCAAATTGATCTCCGCCGTCCATTGAGGGATCATCGGCTTTGATAAGAGGGCGGAGTTTCTTCTTCGGAAGCTTCTCGTCCCTCTTTTTCCGATCAGACGGTGAGAGATTGATCAAATGAGACCTCATGTGGCCACCCAAGGATCTACCACATGGGAAGCTTTTGCTGCAGAATTTGCACTTGTGCTTTTGATCTTGATCTTGATCTTTCTCCATAACAAAATAAAACAGAGGATTTAGAGGAAATAAAGATCAAGTTGAGCTAATGAAGAATATGGGATTTGACTTTTCTTGAATCTTGAGCTTATATTGACGAATATAAACTCAAGATTTGATCAAGTTTCTGGTGTAGAAGATCTGATGAGCAAGAAAAGTATGCAGCAGAGAAAGATAAGTTAGCTAGCAACTAAGGCAGCAGAGACTCTTTTTGTTTTCTCTCTCTCTCTCCTCTTCTTGTTGCTCTTACTAGAAGTAGTAGTAGCTATAGGGTAGTTGAAACTTGAAGAAAAATCAAATTTGAAGAAAACTTTGTTGTGAATGATGGCCATGAACAAGCTAACATTAAGGGGGAAAATATTAAAGAAATAAAAAAGAAATCATCTCTTGTATCTGACTCACACTATGTTTGGGAGGAGAAATCCATGCATGAAAGCAAAGATAGAAAAAGGGGTAATTAAAATAAATAAATCAATAAATAAATAACAAATAAAGCAAAGAAAGATGGTAGCAGCACATGTACTCCAACTGAGAATCCCACACCAGCACAATCCAACGGCTGCGATTATCCAAGGGGCGAAATCCAACGGCTGAGATTGAAGATAAGAAAAAGTATAGAAGCTAATTAAGTGCTAAAATACTATTCTTTCCTTTGTCTTGATATTAAGGAAGCCCACAATGCCAAGTGAAAGATGGGATTTCCACTCTTTCTTTTGGCAGTTATTCTTTTGGACTTTTTCCAATCTCTTCAATATAATTTTAAATTATTACTTTTTATTTATTTATTTTCAATATACCAAAGATCCACAGTATATGGGGCTGGGCCCCTCCTTTAAGTTGTCAACTGCTCTTTATTTCAGCAACTCTAAGTTCTTTTAACATGGTCCAAACATTAGAATAAATTTTGTCTATTTTTCTTCACCAACTTGTGCATATGTTGATTCATTAATAGTCTTATACTTAATGTTGGTCTATTTTTTGGAAGGGTTCATTTTTAAAGATTTTGCAAACCGGAGCGTGACATCAGATTCTTTATTTTAAATTTTATTATCTTCAATATCGTCGCGTGTATTAAATGGCATCATCAATTAACGTTTGGCGTGCATCAATAGGAGTGTATAACTTTAAATTAAAAATCAGATTGAATTAGATAACCGGATGGAAATTCCCATTTATAGGTACATTTGTAAATTACATAAGGTTTTTAATAATTATAAATCTTGGATTAAGTAAAATTTAAGCATAACATGACAAAGTTGACACTAAACCGCATAACCTAATATAATCATATCAAAGTGAAACTGCAACAAACTCTAGTGAAGTGTTCATTGTTAATAATGAAACGAGACCCTCTCTCTATCTTTCATGTTCATGCGATAAACATACACCGTAATAACAAATCATATGTTACATAATTTAGATGCATAACAAATGTGCAACTTAAAATCATTCAACACCTTGTCTAATACAAGAACGAGTAAGAAAATTTGATCCGATTATAAATAAGTAAACTCTCCCATGAAATTTGTTTGAAATCAATTCATTTAGTAATAACATTACATGCATTCAATAATATCACTACTCTTATAAACTAATAAAATACCATTTACACACAAACACACCGAATCGTGTGAGCGAATGTTATGATATTAGTTTATAAGTGTAATGATATCACCGAATAAATATAAAGTACTCCTCCGTCCCACAAGAATTTGCACAGTTGACTTTTCAACGATTTTTGTGTGAGAATTATTTCATAATAATATGTGTTCAAAAGTTATTTTATATGAATGGTATCTTATTTAATAAGATCAACTAACATATCATGATATCAATATATACGTTATACAATTTTACAAGAGATTGACTCAGAAATATATAGTGAAGTGTAAGAATTGGAATAAAACTGGTTTTAAGATTCGGATTTCTTGGAATGCCAAACAAAAATGAGAAAAGAAATATTTCATCAGCTTAAAATATTTAAATATATTAATAAATGATAGTAATTTGGAAAAGGCACTTGGAAGGTGGTTCATGTTGACAATGTAAATAGTACAAGTTTGTCACGAGGTGATGCTTTGTAGTAATTGAAGTAAAACGACAGCGCAGGCCTTTGTTCGCAAGCAAAGTTTATTAATAAGCCGGCTTTAATTCCGGCCCATTGCACAAAACGCAGCGTTTAGTGTCCCATTGTTAGCCGGCATTTCTTTGCAACATGTAGCTGTACATTGTCTATCATATGTTTGTTGTTTTGCAATTAGAATTTTAATTGAGTTGAAGAGACTGTTTGCACGTTGTTGGAGAGCGATTACTATGGAATATATATGAAGTGATCTATGATATATGCCATGTGGTTGCACATTGTGTAAGTGTAGTGATTAATTTGGTGCTAAATGCATAAGATTTAATTTCTATTTTATTTTGGTGTTTTCATATCATATTTGTATTTAATGACATTATCATCCGACACCAATTCATATTCCTATTAATATGATACTACGTATTAAAGGTATAAATATCAAATTAAAATAGGAGATCGTAATCCTATGCGTGTATGAATAAGTTGTTCTTTAGAATATGGGATCAAAATCTTGAGGCAAACACTTTTGTGCATTTATTATGCTGCGTACGTAATTTTTGAAATTTGAATTATTTTTAATGAAGAATATTAGTTCATATAAATAAATTTTTGGTGTTTATGCCGAATAGAATTACTAAAATATAAACTTTTTTTGTGAAAAAGTTAAAAATCGTTTGATTACAAATTTGTAGGTCAAAATTGGACAAATTGCACGAGACAGTTAAGTGTTACTCAATCTTGATATAAAGAACCATACAAAATTCTTAAGTTGATGATTTTTTTTTTTTTTTACAAGGAGCTCATTAGACACGTAATGTGTGTGACTAGTCCAATCAAATTAGAGAAGTGTAGTGTGAGAAGTTTGAACTCACCCACCCTATCGATTCGAACACCCAGTTAAAATTCTTAATTCATTGGATTATATGTTTGCGTAACTTGATTTAGTAAAATAAAGTAAGCTTAATTAAATAAAATAAAGTTCGATTTCTTATGTATTCTTTGTTCCAAGCTAGAATAATTACTATATAGTAAATATTTTTTTATAAGGAGGAAATACTCGAATATATAAACCCGACTCTGTACGAGAAGATATAATTAATATATTTGCTGGTCGTTATATAGGATGGGAGTTGAAACGGTTACACCAAACTTCATAAAGTGAGTTTCATTTATACATGTGAATAGTAAATAGAAGTGGTAGTAACTAGTGAGTGCATTTCCTATCATTACATATTCCTAATCTTCGAGGGAGGCAATGATCGGTAAATGTGCTTAAAGTTTTTGTTTTGAATTGTGAATCAATACTGAGATTTTCCTAAGTTTCTAATTACAATGTGTTACAATTAATTGCGCCAATTAATTGATTTCACATCACTTTACAAATTTAAATTTTCAAATGAGATGAAATTTTTTCATGGTATCATAAAATCAAAAATCGGGGATCAAGTGAAATTAATATAAATTGATTAATTTCACATCTCTATAAATTCGATTTTTACGTAAGATAGAAATTTGTTCACATCTCTACACCCACTTTAGACAACCATATTTTTTAATAGTATCGATTGTTTTATTTGAAAAATCACGCTTATTTTTACTTGTACTTTTTATGAAAACAACGAATACGGTTAAAAATCCATTTTATATAGTTGTACGGTACACACGGTGCATACTTCATTCAAGACTTTTCTAATATTTAATAGATTATATCCACATTGTAGTAAAATTTATTATGAATAAAATTAAAGGAGATAACAACGGAAGCTATGGCATAAATATATGTCATATTTACAAAAGGACGTCGTCCTATAAGATCAATAAGAAGGCTAAAAATAGATACATTTGTACCATGCTTATATATGTCATTCCCCTCTAATTTGGACCCAAGTACCTAACCATTCATTAAGACTTAATTTGAGATAAGCCCCCACAACTCCTTAATTATGTATTATGTACCCTTATAATTAAAAAAGACAATTAGCATACCTAATACGTCGATATTTAGTCAAAGATAATTATGAATTGGTTCGGAAAAATCAAAGTATTGTATTATTCACAAACTCTCTGTAAAATTTGTTTATCATATGAAATCGATACAATTATATCATAGCATTTAATTTATTTAGTAATACTATTGCAAATATAATAAACTAATAGCATAATATAAAATATTATGGTATTAATTTATAAGAATAATTGTATTATTAAATAAATGTAATGATATCAACTTTGTATGATGAACAATTTTTATAGAAAAATGACTTATGTATTATATATAGTTGTTATTGCTCTTCTTCTTCTTCTTCTTTTTTTTTTGGGGGCATTTCATCACATACAGTTAATATAAATTCAGTCTTGACATATTTCGGAGGTGTTTATAAACTTAATTGACTGTTAAATAAAAGGGTCATTTACAATAAGGTAGAAAGAGGTAAGCGCTTATTACAACTAGGTGTAAAAATTTGCGAAGCACAAATTATTTTTGCACGAAGCACAAAAATTTGCACTTTTACACCTGCATAATTTGGCTAATTTTTTACATCTATTTGTAATTTTCCCTAAATAAAATTAATAAAAAAGTGTTTCTATGTTATTTTTAAGTGATTAAATATTCACTTTTAAGTTGATTTAGGAAGTAATCATAAAAGCAACTTTTGATTCTTAAAGGTGACTCTTGAAACTTTTTATAACTAGGTGGATTTTTTTCAAATACTACCCACTTCTAAAAAAAAATTACTTTATTCTCAAGCATTGCAAACTTTCGATTTTTACAACAAAAATCAATTTAAATTAATTTTCCAAAGCACATTAATCGATATTGAAGATTCTTTACAATACTAATACTAATATAAGTAAAATCATATTTATTTGGATGACCACCAACTAATGTAATTAAAATTTGATCATTTTATAAAAATGTATGGGCAAAGTGACTTGACTTGTGAGCAAAGAGTACATAGTTATTTCCCTCTTAACTCTAAAGTGATGGTGAAAATGACAAGAATACCACCTTGCCAAGAAAGGTTGGCCACTCACTCACTCACTTGTTTTCTCCCACGCCTTGTGAGTGACATTATTAAGTAGAAAGATAAAGATGCCTTTCTTTGGCTTTATTGCTCTATTTCTTCCCACTATTCAACACCTTCCAAGACCTAACCCTAGCATGCACCACCAAAGTTGCATTATTAATTTTATCACTATTAATTAATAATGCTCTACCTAGTTTAATAACTACTACTATTACTTATACTTCCATTTCCACTAATTATTTTAATTAATTCTGAGTTTTTTCTTTTTAAAAAATAAGTGTTTGTATAATCTAAAACGATAATATAATGTAATTATCCAATTTTAGATGGTGAGATGTGTTACTATAAAAGAATAAGAATAAGCTAGTGTGTAGAAATATTTTGATAGTAAAAAATGGATAAAATACTTATTTTTGCTTATTTTTGCATATATATATATATATATATATATATATATATATATCTTACATCATGGTACCCACTAAATACAAATTATACAATCATCAATACAAGTAGAGGAAATTGTAATTTTAGCTGGATAAGTTTGGTCATATCCATTTTAGAACAGTTAAGCTTACAGAATTATAAAATTTTGATCCTTTAATTTGAACTTCTTTTCAAATTTGTCCAATTTTAACATGAGATTAAATATTTCACCATTACTTGTCAAGTAATTTATTGAAGGTGCTTGTGTGGTACCCACATATTGGGTGATCTCAGCATTAATTTGGTGGGAAAATTGATCTATATGACATCAAATGCATACCGGTAAATGATAAATTTTTCTTGTCAAAAGTTGAGTTGTTCATTTTTTTCCACATGCAACCCTAATGAATATATTGTTTTTTTAATACATCTAATGAATATATTTTAAATAATGAAGAAATATTGAATCTATGAATTGAATAAATTAAAAAGAATTTGAAAATTTATAGTATTGTTTTTTTCTTCGATTGAAAACATCGATCCGTTGATTGTTAATTTAGAGAGTGTGCTCCTTTTTAAGCATTAGGTTCAAAACCCACAAGGTGCGATCAATTTATCGAGATGGGTCAATTCATACATAATTTAGGTGTGACTTCAATTAGAACCCTCTCTATTGGACGGTGCTCCCCAAATTAATCGGTTCTCTAACCGAGATACCATGTTATTAGAAAAATGAAAACTTATAACGAACATGACCAAAATTATCTGACATAAAAGTGTCAATAAACTTGAGTTAAAGCATACATTTAAACCAAAAGAGAGTATTGTTTATAAGATATATATAGTTGGATGCACTTAAATTGATGGAGACTTTCGACTTAACATTTTCTAAACTATAATTGTGCCATTCATGCATGATATATATATACAGTCGTTCAGCAGACCTTAAATAAAATTTCTAAAAAGTAATAACTACCAATATGAGACTTTAATTTAATAGTATATATAACGTTCAAGCTTGTGCAATATTTAAGTCATGGCCTAGTCATTGATTGGATTTCTCACAAGTCTATCTTCACAAAAACATCTACACATACAGATTTTGATGAGCTTGTTTCTAGATTTACAATTAAAATGAGAATGCAAATTAATTTGTTTTTTTCCTACATCTCTGATATATTGGATTACTTATTGTCTTCATAGAGATTAAATCACTATATTGAGCTCTAATTTTGAAAAAAATGAACATAAAAAAATTGTTAGTTATAACGTGGGAGAATGATTGGGGAGGATGATTTTAAAATGAAAAAAAAAACAATCAAATTGAGTAATAATTACTTTATTTTGGAGAGAAATAATATTGTGGATCATCTTTTATTCTCTTTAACCATTAATATCATATATGTATTATCATTCCTAATAAAAAATTTCCAAACCAAATGCCACCTTAATTTTAAATTGAGAAGTCTATATAAAATCATTTTCGTGGATGTCGAAGTGGTATAGATGTATGTATAATTCAAGTGACTAAAACTCCACTATATATACCATAAGATTATAAGTTCGAGTTATCATTTATTCAATTAAAAAAAGTAATGCATAAGACATGATTTACAAGTATATGTTCTGTTTTTTAAAAATCAAGCGACCGCAACTGATAGGTCAGTTCAAACTTAAAATCTTGATACACGAAATTGTGGGTCATGATTGTTAGGAAAAAACTGCATAAATTTAGAAAAAGGAAACTACTTAAAAAAAAAAAAAAAAAAAAAAAAAGCTATCGCAACTTATAGTCCAGTTCAAACATAAAAAGGAATATCATGCAACTCAATTGCATTTTTAAAAATATCAGTTATTTTTATTGAAAAAATAAAAATAATAATAATTACATTTTTAGTGAAAGCAATCGTATTTTTAGTGAAAACAATCGATACAATTAAAAAGTGCAATTGAGCTACACGATATACCGATGCACAAAAATAAATGCAGCCCTGAATAGGCTTAAAAATATTTTCCAAGACTACTCACAACTTAGAAGCAAACATTTCTCAGAAAAATTAAAATTACAAGGGAACAATTTTAAAAATAAATGGTTCTACCCTCTCCAATTGAGTTTGCAGAATACCACAAAATATAACGATAGTTTGTTTTGTTACTTAATGACACGACATGACGTAGATTAGATTCTTATATTTGGTAGTAGATGTTCATGCCTCATAACAATATTTTGTGGCTCGTGTAACTAACATGAGTCACGCCATGGGTTATTTACTTAATTAATTGCTCGTGTAAAATTCATGACATCTATATCTATATATATATATATATATATATATATATATATATATGGTGTTGTCAGACCCAAAATTTTATCGAGATGAAATGACAAAATATTATGAATTTAAAATATTAAAAATAAAATACTTATAAAACAGAAAAAAATTAAATTTAAGGGGACGATCGCCATCGCGCCCCTACCGTCCTTTAGCCTTCTATACAATGTATTAGTAATAATATTGTTCGACGACTAGTCCCATTGATTTCACTGATGCGTGCAAGAATAATTGGTTTAGATATATCATCAAATAACTACTCCCTCCGTCCCAAAAAGGTATGCATATTTTTTGGGACACGGAAACTAAGAAAAATTAATTTTGTTCACTTTTATGAGAATAAATGACAAGAGAAAAATAAAGTGTAAAGATATTTTGAGTGATTTAATGAGATAAAATAGGAGAGAGAATAAAGTAGAGTTGAATAAGAGTGACATTTTGAAATTTAAATGATATTGTGAGGATATCAATATTGTGTGATGTTTCCTTTTAAGAAGTTTGCATAACTCGTTGGGATGGACCGAAAAAAAAGTATGCATAACTTCTTGGGACGAACCGAAAAAAAAATATGTATAACTTTTCGAGACGGAGGAAAAATTATGTTAAACGAGATCATATAATTTTTTATGTTTTATAAATTATAGGACAATAGTATAGTGATACTACTTTCACACTCAAAATTGTCACAATTTAAATGCAATAAAACTTTTTAATAATTTCAGGTTAACAAATATTTATACGAACTTAAGATCACGTGATCAACTCTTTTTTTTTTAAATCAACAACTTTTTAAATAGTGACACATCATAGAACAGAAGAAGTATGATACTTTGTATGTTCGCATATAATGCTTGAAAAAAAAGAGTTTACATAAACCATTAAACTAACTTTTACAAAAATTACATTCAATAAATTTTGTACCGTTATTTGAACACACACGTAGAATAAATTTTATTTTCATAAAATAATTTGTAAATTACATAAATAGTTAAATCATATTCGATAAATTATGTCTCTACATGTGTGTATCAACTAAAACTCCACCACCCTATATTTTTGCAATTATATGATGAATGGCGCATGTGTTCCTTCATATTCGCAATAATGGTGCATGTGTCGATGAGCAACTTCATCAGCATCATATATATATATATATATATATATATATATATATATATACTTAGGAAACACTCAAATGAGTCAAGCATTAAAAAAAAATTCAAATAAAAGAAAAAATAAATTGTTTTAAACTGTGGGGCCTACAGATAATTTTAATTGGACATTGTGGTTTAGCAGAGCATTAATCATTCTAAGTCTTGTTTAATTAATTAGTTTGTTAATTTGCTCTTTTAGTTAAACTAAGTATTCTTCGTCAATTAATCCATGTGGCTGTTACAACCAAAGTTGTTGCTTTCCTGCATTTTTAGGCAATATCCTTTTTCCTTTTCATTTTCATCACTTAAAGTCTAATTGTATGCACCAAAATAACAATTAATTATTAAATATTATTTTGATGAGATTCAAACTATAGTTAATTAATTAGTTGGGACAAAAATTTAAATCAAATTAGGAGGTAAATGAATCATATTACGTCTTGTCTAACATTGCACATTGCGTCATCACACATGTTAATTCGTTTAAGTATATTTAGTATTATATATTGTTCAGTGCTAATTGCAAATTAATACAGAAAAAGATAAAAGAAAATCCCACTGAGTTGTCTAAAGAAAAGAAAAATGCATAATCTCTCTCTAGTCTAATTTAGTTAAGTTGAAATTCAATGGACGATTGTAAATTAAATTAATTTAAATTACTTTAGAGATTACACTTTATTTTTATTTTTGAATGGTAGCAAGTTATGAAGTGATCTTGAAACTTATATACATACAAAATAAAACTACGAGCTTTCAGACCATAATTAAAAATATATAGTATTATATATATACATATGTATGATATCGAAACCCATATATTGGAGGTATCATATTAAGTCTCTAAATTAGAGTAAGTTTCATATAAACTATAGTTTTACCATACAACTGAAAATCGTATAGCAAGTGCTTTTATCATACAATAGTATCATCACACTAATACTTTTTAATAAAATTACTATTATTGATAAAAAAACATACACAAAATACAAATAAATTTCATGATAAAACTAATTCATCTCTAGAAAGTATTGTCATTTTTTTTTCCGTTCAACTCTAATTCTTGTGGTGGTCAACGATGAGACACTTTTGAAGATTTTTGAGATGTGAAGTTTTCATGTTGTTCTTTTGTTCTTTGACTTGAAATTTTATAGACTATTTGTAAATGCTGAGATTTAATTTTTATGGATATACATTATGAACTAATAAAATTAAGAGTGTGTTTCAAAGAAATCAAATTTCACTTTGAAACTTAATCCACATTGAAAGAACAAATCAATTTACATTTTAGTTATTAGACTAATACCTTTAGTAATATATGTAATACCGACCTTTAGTTATCATGACCGATACCCTTTAATAATATAGGTAATACATATATGTAATACCCTTCATTTATCAATACTGATACTCTTTTAGTAATATAGGTAATACTCTTTAGTTATTACAACCGATTTTTTTAAAATAGATCAAATTTCATCATGAACCCTTATGAATAATAGACTTTACAAAATTAAATAGGAGATAATCATATAGTTGAATTTGATTGTGATATTTCGATATTCTGCCTATCAAGCTATACAATATATATATATATATATATATATATATATATATATATACTAGTACATGGCACGCGAATTTCGCGGGATTTGAAATAAAATTATATTTAAAAATTATATTTTTGTTTTTATATATTTATATTACATAATAAATTTAAATTGAAATAAAAATTTAACATAAACAAAAATAAAAATTTACTTTTTATAAAATAATTAATATTTAAAATATAAATGAATTCACCATTTAATTATTCAAACAAAAGGTTTACAATTGCGATTTACAAATTTTAAAAAAATTCTTTGACAACAAATGTAGTATACTTACATAGTTTTCCATCGTATTCGAGAGACATAATTTACAATCTTTTTATATTAAATTTAAATTATTATAAAAATATATTCTATAAATTGAACAACCTAATTTAAAATTTCAAAATTTTAAACGTAAATTAAATATTTACTTTCTGAGCTATTATATAATTTGTATATATCACCAAATAAATTAAATATATTTATATAGTCTGTATATATCATCAAATAAAATTAAATATACACTTTTCAAATATTTGAATACAAATAGAACAACCCGATTTAAAATTTCAGACTATGTATATAATTTATATATATCACCAAATAAATTAAAATGATCTTAAACCACTATATACCACATTCTTTTTATGGAATATTATGTAAAATATTTAATTCAATGATGTTATATTATAAAAAAAGCCGCAACATAATTTACCTCGAAAATCGATATTATTGCATAATATTTTCTATAAACGTGGAGAATCATATTAATATATAACAAAATTTGTTTGCTTTTAGTAATTTAATAATTTTTATTTAAATTATTATTCTTTCTCAAAATAAATTATTAAGAAAATCATATATGATTTTCATATAATTAAACTTTCACGTAAATTATGTTATAACATATACACAAAATTAAATTTCAAATTATATATATAATCTAAATTTTGTAATTATGTTCAATTACACATTTTTATGTTAAATGATAAATTCTCATGAATTAATTTAGAATTTTCACATGGTTAAACTTCAATTATTAGTATAGAAGTGAAACATAGCTTTGAGAATTATTATGGAAGAGCGTCAAATCTTTACGTATTTTTTGAAAATATATTCATCAAAACTTTTCATTAAAGATGAATAATAGAATATAATTAAAATTCACTAATGTATATATAACACATAAAACATAATTACATCATCTGTATATATAATCAAATAGCTTAAATATACATTTTTCCAATATGTGAATACAAATTGAAAATCAAATTTAAAATTTCAAAATTTTAAAAGTAAATTAAATATATTCATGCTTTCTAAATATTATATGAAAATTGTATTCCTTAAAAATTGTTTCCAAAAGAAGTTTACAACAATATACAAAAGTAACGGCAAAAAAAAAAAAAACAATATAGTAAAATGCCAAATTAAATGTCATAATATCGGGAATTCTTAAAATGAATATTGAAGGAGATCTTTCCTTAATACCTCGAGCATTCGAAGTTGCATATCCGGAAAAAAATATATTAATAAAAATGACGAAAAAAATTCAAACCTAAATATGGTGAAGATCATCCGATTGATCAAATCAATCTTTAATTTAAAAGACTGCAATGAATAAACAAAAAAAAATAAGAACATTAGAACGTGTAATTATAAAAATAATCAAACAACAAAAGCGTAAAACAAATGCATATGTTGAAGATTATAATAATATGATACTTACCTTCTTTGTAAATATAAAATCAAATCCGCAAAAAAAAGTTTAATACATTTATTGCAAAATTGCGAATTGAAATAAGAAAATAAAAACGATGCACACCATCCTATGTTAAGCGATGAAAAAAAAGCCGAATATCAATATGTAATAAATAGATTAATAGTTTATCTACATAGAAAAAACTAATATGTGAAGAGAAAATAAAGAAATTAGGGTTTGTGATGAGAAACAAATGAGAGATATGTCAATTATTTATAGACTAATATGTAAATAGATGAATAGTTGAGATTAAAAATTTTAAAAATAGATGGTTGAGATCAATTTTTAAAATTAGGTGAATGAGAGGAGAGAGGATTTTGAAATAAAAGAATATGAGCTTTCACATGCTTTCTTAGCTTTGCCTTTATAATGTTATAGATATATATATATTTTAGTGTGTTTATTATTTTAAAAATTGATCGATTCCCAATTTTGGTGTTGACGCATCAAATTCAACACTTGGGGAGAGGAATTTGATGTATATAATTAGGTATATGCGATGAGTAATTTTTTTGACAGGGCGATGAGCTATTTATTGATACAATTAACATCACGAGAAAAGGAAACACTATAGAATTATAAAGTTATAAAATGTAGAGAAATTACAATATCATATAGACATATTATGAGATTAATTATGCGTAGAGTCTAAATATGGATATTAGTTTTAACAGAAATAACTTATAGAATTCCTTGGCATAATGAAATTAAGGATTAAGTCAAAAAAAAAAACAAAAAAGAAAAGAAAAGAAAAGAAATTAGGGATTGATCTATAATTGCACGATAAAAAAACATTTAAAAAAAGTGATTTTACAAAACACATAAGATATTTTAGTAAAAATAGTCATGCGGGCAAATTAATTAATTATTTAATTACTTAAATAAAAGAAATAACCGTTGCTAGACACACAAATTACAGGTCCGGCTCCGGATGCAAACTTTAATTATTTTAAATTTAATTTTAACTATGTTTTAAAGTGTGTGCGACTGTTTATTCAGTTTCTTTTGCCTGGTTAGGGATTCAGAAAAATCAAATCAATTTCATAATTGAATCTTGGCGGAAACATTCTACAAGAAAAAAATTAGCGCTGAATTTGACCTAGGGTTTAAGGGGAAATTGGTAAGAATACTCCTTCCTCTAAAATCTCGATTGCCCAGCGTATTCCGATCCCCACCGCGCTTCTGCCAGTCGATTCCGACGGCTCCGGGCGCTGCCCCTGCTCACGCTCTCTCCCAGGTACTCCTCATTCTTTTTTGGTGAATCCTTCTTCTGAATTTCGATTGTCCAGCGTATTCCGACCTAAGCAATTGTTGCTTCGGCACCGCCCTCCGCGCGCTGTACTTTTTTTTTTTGTGTGTGTGCGTGCGCGCGTGAATCTTTGCAGCGCTGCGCTGTAAGACTGATTCTTAAAAAAATAAAATCACCATGTTCAAGCTCCCTTCACCCCGGGCGCTAGAAGGCTACAGCGCAAGGCCTACAATGTTTATTGCTCATCTTGGCTTACTTAAGGTGTGGCAGCTTGTATAACTATCTTCTTTCCTGTCACTGCAGTTAAAATGGGTGATCTGAAGACATGGGTTTCCGATAAATTGATGTCCCTTCTGGGTTATTCACAGCCCACTATCGTGCAATTTGTGATAACATTGTGTAAGTGGAATTCAATGCTGACCTGTTTTTAATATACAGCAGATAAATTTGTGTTTTTCATCTCCATGTATTACATGTTGCACATGACTATCTCCCCACTCAAGATTATTCAACCCATAGGAATTGAATATTAGTGGTTTCTGTTCAACATTAAAGTCTGGTTTGTTTTGCCATATACTTGCAGCTAAGAAAGCTTCATCTCCCACTGAGATTGTAAATCAACTGACAGACTTGGGAGTCTCATCTTCTGCTGAAACAGTCGCCTTTGCCAAAGAAATTTTTTCCAGAGTGGAGCGTAAGGCATCAGGGCCAAATGTGAGTGTGCCTATTTTCTCTTATCAAATTAACTTGATCATTTTCCTTAAATACCATAAATACTATATATATTGTAATATGCTTGTTCTTTTTGTCTTTCCCCTTGTTAGCTATATCAACAACAAGAAAGGGAGGCTGCAATGCTTGCACGAAAACAAATGACCTACACAATTTTGGAGGAAGATGATGATGCTGATGATAATGTTCCTGTTGCCCCATCACCTAAGAAGGAGGAAACTCGAAGGAAGAAGTTCAGGAAAAGAAGTGAACCTCACGATGACATAGATGATGAGGTAGTAAAGAGTGAAGGCAAAGAGAGACGAGTAAAAGCCGAACTTCGGCGCGATGAAGATGATGGTTCTGAGGTACATTTATGCCTACATGAGGCTAGGCACTCTCTCTATTGGAAACCTGTTTCATTTTATCTTTTGCCTCTTTACACAATGTGGCCTTTTAGGTACTTATTTTTGAGCTAGCTTGTGCGTGATAATTCCATCTGCAAACTAAGGACATAGGTAGGAAAAATGGTACTGATAGATGTCTAAAGAAAATAATGTCTAATGTTCTTTTTGAGTACTTGATAATGCAAAGTTTGGATTCAAGGATCTAGGTTGGAGCCCTGGCCTTGTCAAACTTAGCTTTCCAGCAGCCAACTTAAGCAAGAATGCTTAAGCCATGTTACAAAAGTAGGAGCTGTTCACTGCTTTATGTTACAAATAGGATGCTCGTTGTATAGGCCACTTGGTAGCAGGTGTGGTAGGACTTTAACTACTAATATGTTCATTGTATCTTCATGTTAATGTTTCATTAATTGTCTTCTACATCTATCCTTCTCCGTTTTAGTTTTATTGTAATTATTTGTTCTTTGCTCTCTATCTTTTGTTTCTGTTTCCATTTATTTTCTTTAACTTCCTTGTTCTGTAATGTTCTATACACTCTTTCTTGGTATAGTCCGAAGAAGAACGACTTCGTGATCAGAGAGAAAGGGAGGAGTTGGAACTTCGTCTTAGAGAACGTGATGCAGCGGGGACCAGGAAGGTACAAACAAATGAATTAGCACTTTGACCTTGATTTGTAAATCTCCTTATGGGGTACATGATAATTGTCTTCACAATTCAAGCTATATACTCAGCTTCACAATTCAAGTATTTTCAGCACCTACTTTAAGTATGGAGTACTGAACTTTTCATATAGGTATATAGGTATTTTGGCTTTTAACGTTTCTGTGATCATAGTTAGCACCTTCCTATAATATGCTGTAAATTGCCATAGTGAAATATTCAACTCATTCTTCTTCTGTTTCCATCTTTACAGTTGACTGATCAGAAATTAACAAAAAAAGAAGAAGGTAGAACATCTATTTATAGCTATGTTGCTTTTATTCTTTATTGTGTGAAACTATCTTCTGTATTTGCATTTTCAGATATCCCCACTGAAGGCTTCAATCTAGCATTTTATACAAAGTACATGTGTCTAGTGAGACAATTCTTGCAGATGTTGATATGTTGTCTAAGCACTTCAGCTAATGAACCGCCTGAATATTGTTTTCTTTTATCGTGTTTTTGGTGGCAATTATCAACTTTTGTGGTGCCTGTACATAACATCTATGTTTAAAGCTCCATACAACGGTCTGTGCCTAAAATGTTTGAACTTAGTCATATTCCACATCTGTATATGTTACATGCTGCTATGAGAAGTGTGCCCTAAATTATGGATCTGAAAGGGGTCTATATGGTAGTTTAGAACAGAGGTATCTTGGGACTGGTTCTTATATGCGTCGGCACTTGAATGTTTTGGTAGAAGGAAGAGGAACTGATTCGCATTAGTTTGGTCAGTTTCTTTCTAACAGTGAAGGATTACATTTTTCTGAACTCATAAAATGTAAAAAGAAATCTAATTTCCTCTTTAAGATATTCTTATTATAGCACTGTCAATTAAGAAAATTGAGTGAGAATTTCAATTAACATGTCATAATAGAAAATTTAATGGGCCCTTAGTTAATCTCAGAATAATAGAGAGACTTATGTAAGTCCGTAGAGTGGATTTTTGTTTTGCATGTCTTATTTTCATGGCTCACCTCTGTTCATTCTGGTGCATTTATTAACAGAAGAGGCAATTCGGAGATCTGATGCTTTGGAGAATGATGGCATTGGGACATTAAGGTTTGTCATATCATTCTTGTAAATTTCATTCTCTGTCAAGTTCCTCTACTAGGTGAATAAGATTTTTTTGGATGCTGCATAAGATTTTTCATTCTACAATACAATTATGCTTCATTTTAGGTGTTTCACTTATACTGGCACATATTATCTTCTCTTCTGTATCAGGAAAGTGTCAAGGCAAGAGTATCTGAAGAAAAGGGAGCAAAAGAAATTAGAAGAGCTCAGGTAATGAAGTCAACATATTGGTTTCCAGTTGGAAGTTGAAATAGAAGTATCTTGGTTTGCTGATTTTGTTATTTGTACGTTTTCTATTTGGGTAATCCAGAGATGATATAGAAGATGAGCAATATTTATTCGAAGGTGTGAAGCTGACTGAAGCAGAGCAGCGTGAGCTGAGGTAAATTATTCTAGTTGAATTTCGTTTAATCGAGACTTCTAAAGTTGCCGTAGGTTTCCTCATCTAATGTTACTATGGTGTTTGGCAAGCAATATTTGCCTTTATGTTATTGATGCTATAATAATGCCGGAATGTGTTTTGATGTCTTAGGGGGTGCTTGGTTGAGGGGTTTGAAGGTAAGGTATGTGAATCAAAGTCGTAGTGTTTGTTTGGAATTACACTACTATGACTTTGATTCCTTCAAAATGAGGAATTCTCCATAGTTCACCCCATTGAGGGGTATGACTATCATTCCTTTCCATTCCCATTACCATTCCCTTTCCATTCCTTAATTTTTACCAAGCACCCCCTTAATTTTTCTGGAGATTGCTTCAATATAATTTATTTAGTTAACAAAAACCGAACATTGGAAAAGAAAAGGCAATTTCACATTTTCCCAACTCAAAGAATGACACAATTTCAATATAGCAAACAAACTTAGAGACACTGGACAAGAAAAAGGAATTTTGCATCTCCAAATTTTATTAGGCTACTCCATTAATACTTTATAATATAATAACTTCATGCTCTAATTTGTGGATAACAGAAATTCATATTGAATTAAATGGAATTTTTTTCAATGAATTAATTCTTTTTAGCATGAAACAATGTTTATATCAAAATCTAACAGTGGTAATCTAGCAGCATGCTTCCTTTTGATATGTTATGAGAATAATTTGTTTGTGAAATTGTGTGATTTTTTAAACATATAACTTGATGCTTCACTTTGGACATTCTTTCATATATCAAGTTGAGAACTTCAAAGTTGTTTGCTCGTCATTTTCATTTACATAGAGAAATACGATCTAATGTCAAAAATATTTAATTTTGGCAGATACAAGAAACAAATATATGATCTCGTCAAGAAGAGGACTGAAGAGTCTGATTATACAAATGAGGTATCAGGTTTTTATGCTATATATGTTTTAACACTCGATGCTGTCTTAACTTGCATGGAAAATATGTAATCCACTTATCCACATCTGTGTGTTGTAACCTTATATAATATGTATAGATGCATCCACATACCCTTTGACTCTCTAGTTTTGGATTCTTGCCTAATGGTTGTCTACAATCAAGTTAGTAAGCATTGCGTCAGCCAGAAATTTTCTCAGGAGATTTGGTTTTCTATAGTTGAATTCTAATAATCCTGTCTGTCATATTTGCAACGTGTTATTATCGATTACAATCTACAATTCTTAATTTATTCCTTTGGTCAAGCTCAGTATAGGATGCCTGAAGCATATGACCATGATGGTGGAGTAAATCAAGAACAGCGATTTGCTGTGGCATTGCAGCGTTACAGGTTTATTTCATTACCAGGAAACTAAATGCTTCTACAACCAGTGCTACCATTTAGGCTAAGTGCGCATTATACGCAGTTATAGATGCTAAATAGGAGTTGCAGTGAATTTCTTTAACTTGCCTTTGCCCCACACAGGGATCCTGCTGCAGAAGAAAAGATGAATCCATTTGCTGAACAAGAAGCATGGGAGGATCATCAGATCGGTAATTATTGATGTGTCTGGCAGTTGTTTTTGTGTTGTCAGTCTATGTTCTTCAATCACTAATGATATGGTCATTATGTTTCAGGCAAAGCGACTCTTAAATATGGATCTAAGGATAAAAAGCAAACACATGATGATTATGAGTGAGTTCTAATATGGTGTACTGGCATTGCATTTATATCTACCCCCAACAGTTTCCAAAACAAAAATACTATAAGCTTATATTGACACAACACCACCTTGACGATCTACTTTTGGGAGTTCAGTAAACTTTCTGTTGCCTTAATGTTCATATGTTTTCTGTTTTTAACTCCTTGTGTAGGTTTGTGTTTGAAGATCAAATAGACTTTATAAAGGCAACAGTCATGGATGGTGTTAATGTATGTAAATCTAGCTTGTGCAAAACATAATTATACGCTCTCCACAAAGTTGTTGCAATTCTCTTGATACCATTTTGTATGCAGGTTGACCAAGAGTTATCTGTGGATTCACCAGAGGCATCTGCTGCTAAAACAGCATTGGAAAAACTCCAGGTGTGTACTTCAAACCTCTTGCTTCATAAATGTTGATTTGATTCCTGGACTGCTAGAGTAGAAGTGCATTATGTTGAACTATTAGCTCAATAAATTTAGCATCAGATGTAGAAATCAATATTTTCAGATATGTTTGTTGGATTGATAATAACGTGGAACACATGTTGGAGAACCTAAGTGTTGTCTTTGCATTTGACATTGGACTTCATCTGTAATTTTTTTGTTGAAGTCATAATCAGCTTTAATTATTTAATAGGAAAAAAATGGTAAGATATTTTGATTGAGAAAGGATCTTATTAAGTTTGTCAAGTACTGAAATATAAGCTCCTGCAGTTTTCCTGTTTTGACATATTCCTAATCCTCAATATCAACATATTGAAACGACTCTGTGATCATGGAATTATAAACTCTCTCTTCATTTGATTGTCTGGCCATTGGTATTTCAGAGACACGAGTGATTTAGCTAGGGATTGGAGTTTTTCTCTGTAACTGATGTAGTTTATTTTAAGTTTCAGTGAATGTATCTTGGGTTAGGATTTCTGATCCCTTACCTCTTTTCTCTTCATTAATAAAATTTATGTATCCTATCGAAAAAAGGTTACGTTCCCCATAAAGTTAATAAAATTTTGCATGGTCTAGATACCCTTAAGCCAGAAGAGGATATATGTTGTTTGGATTTTGAATGATCTCTTTGGTTATTCATCAAAAAGAATGTAGAGCAGTATCAGGGTTCAAGTCCTTTCAACCTTATATTTTTAAAGAGTAAAATCTTTTTATTATTATGCTATGTTATTGCATTTGGTATTTCAACCATATATTTTAAACTGTAAAATCGTTTTTATTATGTAATTGCATATGGTATTGACCTTTCTATTGGCTCGGCAACTTTCAGAGTGATAGAAAGACTCTGCCAATCTATCCATACAGGGAGCAGTTACTCCAGGCTGTTAATGACCATCAGGTTTGACAGTTTCTTTCAGTTTGTTTCAGTCAGTTTTAGTATAATTATTATAATAATAGTTATTTTAGTTTGCAGCTCAGATGAGGTGTTAGTTTCCTTTCTGATTTGTTTGGTTGATTTTTTGCCAAGATTCTGATCTGTTTCGTTACTTAGTCTTTCAGATTTGTCTACTTAGCACATATATATTTTTAATTCCCAGTATGAAATACTGATAAACAAAAATCTACTATACATGTTCAAGTTTATGTGTTTAAACTGTCGAATCCTTCACAGGTTCTTGTTATTGTTGGGGAGACAGGTTCCGGGAAAACTACACAGATACCCCAATACCTTCATGAAGCAGGATACAGTAAGCGGGGAAAGGTATAAGGGTCTGTCCAATCCTATTTTCTGGTTTAACCAATTATTAATTCCATCTGCAAAAACTGATGAAGTCTTGTTGAACTAAGAAAACTTTTATCTGCGCATATGCAGTAATCAACTCTGTATAAAATTATTGTTGCACAGGCAATAGCTTTAGGAACTGCAGATTGATATTTAATTTTTCCTTATTCATAATTAATATGCTGAACATCATTTTAAAATATTTGATTGCAAATCTAGTGAACAAAATTCCCATTAACAATTTAATTATTCTTTCATTTTTAGTTAGTGTTTAGAAGAGGTGATGTTACAAGGCAACAACAATATTAGATAATAATGCAATTAGAACAGTGTTTCATACATACTTGGTGTAATTCCTTTTTATTTTCTGGTTTCTATTTTTTTGTCCTCTGTATATTTTCTATTCAAATAGATTTTGTCTTTTCAACAAATTCCATTCAAAGCAAAGTGTATATAGAGGTCGGATGCTTTCCCTGGGTATCTTGAAATGACTGCTAGGTGTTTTGATTTGTGACATACTAATGAACAAGTGCTGGGACCTTACCTTCGAACCTTGATATATCAGTCTGAACGGATATAGTTGTTGCATTGTTGGTGGTCATAGCTTTACTTTCTATACATGCAGACTTTTGGGGGCAATTGGATCCAAAGCTTGAAATTTTTCTGCTTTCATACATATGATACGATATTTCGATATATGTAATATCTCGATAATAGTGAAACCATTTATTTATACTTGGGTATAACTCAAAGTTGCTTATGATCGCGGCATCTGTCAACAGATTGGATGTACCCAGCCACGGCGTGTTGCTGCTATGAGTGTTGCTGCTCGAGTTTCTCAAGAAATGGGAGTAAAACTTGGGCACGAGGTGTGCTTTCTGCTCTTACAATGTATAACTTTTTGGCTGGGTAGTCAACAAATATCAACTAACTAGATTATTGGGAACATTAACATTCTGTTAGCTAAATTAAGCTGTCAACTGATAATTGCAACAAATCAAAAATTGGTTTCATGAATTTATCTCGTGAAAGCATGAATTATATGCAAGGCTCTTTCCATGTTGCCTAAATTACCCCTTTGTTGTTTACTAGTTCCATAATCACCTCCTTTTCATTTACCACCTGCACGCATGTGTTTACTAATTACATTGTGACGTTTAGGTTGGTTATTCTATCCGATTTGAAGACTGTACGTCAGAGAAGACACTTCTGAAGTATATGACCGATGGTATGTTATTACGTGAATTCCTTGGAGAACCTGACCTTGCAAGTTACAGGTGCTTGTCTATTCAGCAGTAAATGTTTGATAATATCCTATATGAGTCGTGACTAACATTTACTGTATAATTTTCAGTGTAATAATGGTGGATGAAGCCCATGAAAGAACTCTCTCAACGGACGTCCTATTTGGTTTGGTCAAGGTAAAATCTGGATTCTTGATATAAATGTTGTATGATGTTGGATGTCCTTGATGATATGAAATTTTTAAATAATATAGATAAACAATGCCTTATGATAAACTTAAGGATCTGATTGTATTGCATTATGGTTAAACTGAGAGAACTCTGGTAGAAAAGTCAGATCAGATCTTCATCTTGTGTGGATGTTGCTGTCTTATTGGGAAGGTGTTGACTGCATTTTTAATATATTTCCTTGTGTGCTTTCAGTTGCTTATCTCTTTCCAGCGAAGTTACATAGTTATCATGGAAATATGATAGATTGCCTAACACTGTAGTGCATTTTATTGTTGGAGTTCACTCCTGCTATTTATCAGTTTGTTATACTTCCTTATGTTTTTCCTACCTGTTTTATATCCTTGTATGTCTTGGGTTGTTCTGTCATTGCTCTTAGCTTCTTAGGCATGTATATTATCAAAGTTGGGCACAAGATATTTATTCTTGTCTCATTCAACCTTTTTCTTGACAGGATATCTCTCGCTTCCGCCCTGACCTTAAATTGCTCATTTCAAGTGCCACACTTGATGCAGAGAAATTCAGTGATTATTTTGATTCTGCTCCAATTTTCAAAATACCCGGAAGGAGATACCCTGTTGAAATACATTATACCAAGGCTCCAGAAGCTGACTATTTGGATGCGGCCATTGTTACTGCTCTTCAAATTCATGTGACACAGCCACCAGGAGATGGTGACATTCTGGTTTTCCTAACCGGGCAGGAGGAGATTGAAACTGCTGAGGAGATTCTCAAGCATAGGACTAGAGGATTGGGGACAAAAATTGCAGAACTCATCATATGTCCAATTTATGCAAATTTGCCCACAGAATTGCAGGCTAAAATATTCGAGCCCACACCTGAAGGTGCACGCAAAGTTGTTTTAGCTACTAATATTGCTGAGACGTCATTGACAATAGACGGGATCAAGTATGTTATTGATCCAGGTTTCTCCAAGATGAAGTCTTACAATCCTCGATCCGGGATGGAATCATTATTGATAACCCCAATCTCAAAAGCATCAGCTAACCAACGAGCCGGTCGATCTGGTAGAACGGGTCCTGGGAAATGCTTTCGGTTGTATACTGCTTATAATTTTTATCATGATCTTGAAGATAATACTGTCCCTGAAATACAAAGAACTAACTTGGCGAACGTAGTACTCATGCTCAAGAGCCTTGGGATAAATGACCTGCTTAACTTTGACTTCATGGACCCTCCGCCATCCGAAGCTCTACTGAAGGCCTTGGAACTACTTTATGCTCTAAGTGCACTTAACAAGCATGGTGAGTTGACAAAAATGGGCAGAAAGATGTCGGAGTTCCCACTTGATCCGATGCAATCTAAGATGATTGTTGCTTCTGACAAATACCAGTGTTCTGACGAGATCATATCTATTGCTGCTATGCTATCCATTGGGAATTCAATATTTTATCGTCCTAAGGACAAGCAAGTTCATGCTGATAATGCACGCCTGAATTTTCACATGGGAAATGTTGGAGATCATATTGCATTGTTGAAGGTTGTTCCTTTTCTATCTTCTATACTATTTTGTTCAACTTTAAGATTTCATCATCTACCTAGACTGTATTCTAATTGGTTTGAAATCTAGTAGTTGGATTTTGTGAATAGTAAAAGATGTATTTGGATTTTGTATATGCTTGGGAGCGTAGTTTTTGTAGTATTTGATATGGTAGGATTTTGAAAATATAGGTGATAGATGATAGACTGTGTCTTGGAAATTGTGTAAAGTAGGGGAGAGAGTGTGTAAAGTAAAAAGAAGATTGATCGTGCATTGGAAATTGTGTTTGAAAAAAGTAAAATAAGTAAGTGGTATATTTTAGGAATTATAGGGTAAAATTTTATAAGATTTGAAATCCTATGCCAAAATCGGATATGACAAATGAGGATTTGGTTTTGAAATTAAAAGTGTTAGACCGTTAACAAGCACCCCTTATTTAATATAGAAAGGAGCACTTGTGACTACTTATTACAACTGTTTTCATAAATTAAAAAATAAGGACATGGTTTTTTAGATTGGACTTGGAGTCTGACAATGTAATTTAAGTAACAGTGTGTTGCCTCTTGCAAATTTGTTAGTTTTAACTTCCATCTGATGTCTTGATGGTTGTTCAGGTCTATAGCTCATGGAAGGAAACTAATTTTTCAACTCAATGGTGCTATGAGAATTATATCCAGGTTTGTTTCTGATTTATTTTGCAGTTTGGTCACTTGTGCTAATGTTTATCATTTGTTTGGTTGATGTGATCAATTTTTGTCTGTTAATCCAGAGAACAGAAATAAATGTGCATCTTGTCTGAAAATATTACGCCTAGGGATAGTGAAATGGTTCATGTGAATTACATTATATGCAAGATAAGAACTTGAGGTTGCGAATGAATCACATTCATTTTTACGAGTCAACTTTACAAGAGAAGTGCTAAAAAGTAGTTTGAGAGAAATAACAAGTAAAACTTTTAATATAATATTAGCATGTGATATTGCCTGATTTTAATGTTATGGTGTTTTGTTATGTTATGCTGTTATAATAAGGTGTTGTTTTTGAGAATTGAAATAAAGATATTGACGTGGGTTGGTGTTCTGGTTGTTAGTTCTGGAAAAAAAGGTTGGGTGAGAAACATGATGTTGATTTTTCTTTTTTAAATAAAATTTCTAATAGCTAAAACGAACAAAATCTAAGCATAATTTTATAAAATGGACTGGAATCCCTCCTCATACATGTTAGATACAGAAGATGTTTAGCAATCAGACACTATGTTTGCCTGCTGCAAAATTTAGAATGCTTGAATACGAGGATGTGTGTATTCCAGGTGAGGAGCATGAAGAGAGCTAGAGACATACGGGATCAGCTGGAAGGGCTGTTGGAAAGGGTTGAAATTGAAGTGTCTTCAAATTCAAATGATTTAGATGCAATAAAGAAAGCCATAACATCTGGGTTTTTTCCCCACTCGCGAAGCTACAGAAGAATGGGTCCTATAGAACTGTCAAGTATCCGCAGACAGTTCATCTTCATCCGAGCTCTGGTTTAGCACAGGTAAAACCTCTTCTTTTTCTGTATATAGTAATTATTATTTATTAAACTTTTCTTGCTTCGAAGGTTAATGCTGATTTTCAAGATTATGAATTCTCATCTGATCTAGTTAAAGTGTAATGCTGTTTCTATCGATAAGCTCTCAAATCTTCCATGTCTAATGCCTGACTAAAGCATATGGTGATTGATTCAATAAATTTTTCTACTCATATATATAGTGTCATTTTGTCACTTTGTGAAGCAGCAGTTGAATATTTAAGCCACTAAATATATCGTTTCATGTCCCTTTTCTTTATTCTCTATAGGTGCTACCGAGATGGGTGATCTACCATGAATTGGTTTTAACAACTAAGGAGTACATGCGGCAGGTATGATCATACTTTTATTCTGTATGGGTGAACATGTGTTTGCTTGTGATTATGAAGCTCATATGTGGATTCATTCCCTATGCATACAGGTGACCGAACTAAAACCAGAATGGCTGTTGGAGATAGCTCCTCACTTTTATCGAGAGAAGGATGTGGAGGATGGTAAGCAATTTCTCTCCCCGCTCCCCTCTCTCTATATGCCTTGAGTTTGTGTTTTATTGTGTGAATGAATGTCCATACATGTTTAATGAGCTTGTCGATTCCCCAGTAAGTTAACTTATAATTTGTGCATCTATAATTTTATCGATTTTCATGTGCATGAAAGTACAATCAGACGTTTTTTCTAAATGTTGTTTGTATATATGCATTTGGTGTTGAACGTGTCTTTCAATAACGTCTGCTTTTGCAGTGGGATCGAAGAAGATGCCTCGCGGCGAAGGTAGGGCGACAAAGGAATGAAACTTGGATTTGGATGCTCATCGACATGTAAATATAATTTTGAAGGGGGTTAGTTGTGCGTTATACACTTTTCATAATGTATAAAACCTTGTCAATTGTATTATTGCAACAGTCATTAGATTCTTTTGGACAGTAGTACAGTACGTTATATATCTTATTGTTCCTGCCCCTTTAATGAGCTCAGGATGGATGGAGCCTGTGTAATCAAATTTTGTTTATGAATCATGTAGAAAAAAAGGATATAACTCAATTGCATACGTTTTAAATTCAATTTCAATGCGACAGTATACGGTTTCTTTTTTCATATAAATTTATATTGGTAGAGTATACCATGGATTAGTTTCACCATAAAATTTATTTGCATTTTGTGTGCATTTTAAATAATATTAATTGTTTTATTAAAATGTATCAATTTGATAATATATTATGTTATGAAAACAATTAAAATTATTATAAATTGCATGGTAAAATAGGTTTTATAAGAGATTTGTTTATATTATAAGTGGTGCCATGAATGTTGGAAAATTGACAAATTATATGCACTATGCACCTGTTGTATTGTACATATATTTTTAAAGGGTTCTGTGTTTGTAGGTTTTTATTGAACATCAATTTATTTGTTCATTACTTATGATATGATTTTTTAGAATTAGCGCCTGTTTAGTAATTAATTAATTGTAAATTTGAAAGTCATTAACAAATGAATTTTATGTTGAATGATTATTTTTGAGCACTTTATTTTTTTCTTTGTTTGCACACCTATTTTGACTAAGACCGCTTTATTCTAAAGTAGCCGATGTCGACCTAAGAGTATATTAACATGACGAGTTTTCAAGTGAGTTTTCTGCAAATATCCAAGTCACTGCCGAGAAATTAAATAAACAATATACGTAGTAATAGATTTAATTAATTCCACAAAAATAAATTAAATTATAGTAACAGTGTATATATTGAGGTATAAAGTCAACCACTCAACATTTGCATCCTGATTGCTGGTGGTCTTCTATTGAGGATAGGCGTACAGCTTTTGCACTCAGGTCAGGTGACTCCATTTCTTCTTCCATTTTCCCCTAATTTTGTTTTATTTTCTCAATATATTAACTTCACGTTTTTCAATTATATATATATTTTTTCGCGAATTATTCACTTCCGCTTCTCTTTTAATTTTTATTCACACGTACTCTTTTTCTGATATTAATAATTCTTTACGAGGAACTCAAGTTACATAGATTCTTGTATAGATCAGTTGTGCTATGTAATTAGTCTGTCTTTTTAATAATATTAATTGTTTCACTTAAAAATATTAATTATTTTTATTGAATAATATTAGTTAGTGCGCATGAATTGTTTTCACTAAATAATAGTATTAGTTATTTTTATTGAATAATATTAATTGTACACCTATTGTATGGTGTAAATGATGCACATACATATTACTCTTGATGATAATATTATAGAAGAGTTTTGAAATCAAGGATTTAGTTATGAACTTTATAAAAACAAATACAAGAAACATATATAAAAGTTTTCGAAATGCTATAACGTATATTTTTGTAATGTTTTATTATCGTATTTTATAACTGTGAATGTTATAAATATATATAAAAATGCCATATCTTATTAGAGGTGGACATTTTATTTAGAGTATCGAGTGCCCAAATTGAATCGATTGAATATCACTCAATCAAATCATATATATATATTTTTTTAAAAAAATTTGGGTAGACTATACTCAATGTCATAATTTGAGATCGATTGTGAATCCAAAAAAATATTTGATTGATTTCTCAATTTTTTTATATGTTACTATTATTTTCTCTTTTATATTTATAAATACTCATCAGAATCTTGCATATATATATATATATATATATATATATATATATATATATATATATACTCTCCCTCTGTTTCATATCAAGTGTCGAGTTAAAAAATTTATATCAACTTAAGGAACATTAATTATAACGTATTTAACTTTAATCAGCCTTATATAAATGCTAAAAATATCCCTAATTAAAAAATAAGAGATATTGTGAAAATATAAATAAGAATATTATTGGGACATGCAAAACAAACTTATATAACTCGGCAGTCGAAACAAAATCTCAATCACGCTTCATTTTTTTAAAGAAAATTACATTTTTGTCTCGTCAACCACGCCTTCTCACAATTTTGGACCTAGTATATACAGACTGGTTCAAAATGCTTGTTTTTTTGTTTTCCATGTAGACGTAGTCCCACCTGTATATTGCTGTTAAAGCCCCTTTACACTTTTGTTTCCAAATGCCAAAAGTGTTTTTGGCCTGTACTAAATACTCTTACGTTACATTTAATTGCGTGCAGAATTGATAAAATGTTTGGTCAAGCAGTAAGATCCATTTTGTCGACGACAAAAGAGAAATTACTAGATCGTGGATTGGAAATAATGCTGGGAAAGATCAACACAAAGTCCAGCTCAGAAAATTTGGAGAGAAACTTCAAGTCGTTGATGGCCAGAGCAGATGATCTTGAGAAGGATATCTGCATACAACAGGGGAAAAAGAGGAAAAGAGAAGAAGTTCGGCTTTGGTTCCAAGACGTAAAAAGAGTTAAAAGGGAATATAACAGACTTAGAAAAGAGGAAAAAAACAAAGGAATCATTAAGCAGATCATATTTGGTGGAGATGAAGCCATACAACTGAATGCAAGAATACGTGATCTTGATGACCGGAGTCGACTTTTTGGTGAACTTGTAGTAGGTGATGATAACACAAGGGGCTGCCACGTCCAACATCAGGGTTGGAGGGTGAGGCATTTCAGGATAATTTCCAAAGAATTTGGAATCTTCTGGAGAATGATCAAGTGTGTAGTATTGGAGTACACGGCATGGGTGGCGTGGGTAAGTCAACTTTGGTAGAGCATATCCATAACCAGCTATTGGAAAGAAATAAATGTGTTTTTGGGTTGTGGTTAGCTCCCAAAAGTGTAGCATTAAGATGTTGCAAAATAAAATAGCCCATAAACTACGCCTAAAACTTGATGAGGATGATGATTTGGGAGCAAGAGCAGGGAGATTGAACCAAGAACTGTCACAGAGAGAGAACTTGGTACTCATACTGGACGATGTGTGGGAACCCTTCGATCTGGTCAAGGTAGGAGTTCCACTTGCCATGGCAGGTTGCAAATTGATGATGACAAGTCGTTCCTTGAATGTGTGTCGAGAAATGAATTGCCAAGAAAAGATTGGCGTGAACCCACTAAGTAAAGATGAAGGGTGGAACTTGTTTCTTAAGAATCTTGGCCAGGATGCCACTTCATCTCTTACAGATTCTAAAGTCAAAGGAATTGCAAAGCGTATGGTGGAAACTTGTGATGGTTTGCCACTGGGGATCATTACCCTTGCTGGAGCCATGAGTGGTGTGACTGACATCCAAGAATGGAGGCATGCACTCGAAGTAATCAAGGAATCTGCAATGGGGCATGAATGGATGGAAGAAAAGGTTTTCCCAGTGCTTAAATATAGTTTTGATCGACTCAATCCGAATGATCAACGTTGTTTCTTGTGTTGCTCATTGTTCCCTGAGGATTACAGAATATCTAGAGAGGAATGGTTTAACACATTCATTACAGAGGATTTGGTGAATAAGACGAAGAGTAGAGCAGCTCAACGCGACGAGGCCCATTCAATAGTGACCAGATTAGTGAAAGTGTCCTTGTTGGAAAGTGTTTCTGATTCATACAAGGGTGAGTGTGTTAAGATGCATGATCTGGTCAGAGCCATGGCACTTAAGATTACTAATGGTAAAGCCATGGTAATAGCCGGGCACTTCTTTCATCTGAAGGAAATACCAATGGAGGAAGAATGGACAAAGGATCTTGAGAAGGTATCCTTGATGATGAATAAAATACAAGAAATTCCAGATGGAATGTCTCCAAACTGTCCGAAATTATCAACATTGCTTTTGCAAAGAAATAGTCGTTTAAAACGGATAGCAACGTCATTTTTTACACAGATGTGTGGCCTACGAACTCTTGATTTATCTTTTACAGATATCGAGGTATTGCCCGATTCCGTTTCCAACTTGGTGGACCTTACGTGTTTGCTCCTTCGACAATGTAGCATGCTTCATCATGTGCCTTGTGTGAGAAAGTTGAAGGAACTAAGAGAGCTGGACCTCTCAGAAACAGCAATTGTGGATGTCCCTCAAGGAATGGAAGAACTAGTCAACATTAGATGCCTGTCAATTAATTGGGCAAAGAAGTTGTCAAGAACAAGTTTGAAACTCAGATCACCATGGCTTCAGCTTCTCCGTCTACCAAACCACGTACAAGCAGAGTTTGTTGAAGGCGACAAAAGGTTGGAGGTGTTTGAGGGGTGGCTGAAACACATGAGCGATTTCAGCAGACTAGCAGCAAGTAAGCTGGATGGTGTTTCCTATAGGATCTTGGTAAGTAACTCTGGAGGCAGATATGTGCGTCATGGAAAGCTCGAGGATGGCGAAAGAAGATTGACTGTCGCTGATTATGACTTGAATGATAGAGTGGAAAAAGAATTGCATACAGAGTACATCAAACACCTCAAATTCATACAGTGCAAGGGTCTGGGAAAGTGCTTATTGGATGACTTGAGCAGTCCTGCATCCCTCCAGGAGTTGACAGTTTCTTATTCTAATGGAATAGAGTGCTTGTTGACATATGACCAATATAAGGCACCACAACAACAATTGAAATCTCGGTTCCAGGCCCTTGAAGTAATTGAGCTAATGAAGCTGTTTGATTTCGTGGGCGTGATCCACAAGCTAGAAGTCGGAGATCCGACTCCAGCGTCTGCATTTTCATCTCTTAAAAGGTTAACCATTTTCAGGTGTTATAAGATGAAGAATCTGGGGTTACCAAATTCTATAATTGAGAAACTTGAATATATCTCAGTTAGAGAGTGTGAAGAAATAGAAGAGATAATACAAATAGCAGATGATGATGATAGCACCCTTTTCATGACTCTCCCAAACTTAAAATATTTAAGTCTGGTGGGGCTTCCAATTCTGGAGAGCTTCAGCGCCGTACCAGTGATTTGCAACTCAATTGAGACAGTTGAATTCAAGGGCTGCCCTAGATTAGAGGAGCCGTCCTTGAACAGAGGGACTCCAGATTCTTACAAGCCTCTTTTTGCAGGAACAAGTTGTTCATCCATTGTAAAGAAAGAATGGTGGGAGATGGATTTATTCAGAAATTGGTCACGATGAAATCCTCCATCATGATCTGCATTTTGCATGTCTTAGAAGATTAAACATTTCCCGTGGTAACAAGATGAACATATTCTGGCATGGTAGTGAGTGTGTGATCATGTACTATATTCTCCAATGTTTTTCATTTTCTTTTGTTACTGTTTATTTAGATTAATACATCCTGCTTTGATTTGACTGTATGACCCGGATTTTCATTTTTGTAAACACACACAAGTAACACGTATGCAATGACAAAAAGATATAGTGTTCAAAATGCACATTCTAACGGATCCCTAATAATTCCAGATTCTTTCATGCCATCCAAGCAGAAGATTAAGGCTTGTGAAGCCCTCTTCTTTTCAACAGTTTTCTTTGCGATTTGCTATAATTCAGGTGGGCAAAATTCTTGGTCACAAAATTACTTTCGTCCAATTAAGGAACTGGGTCTGGGGGACATTTGACTCGATTACATCTTCAATTGCATTCTTCTTCGATCACAAAATAAGGACAAGGGTTTTTAGATTGGACTTGGAGTCTGACAATGTAATTTAAGTAACAGTTTGTTGCTTCTTGCAAATTTGTTAGTTTTAACTTCCATCTGACGTCTTGATGGTTGTTCAGGTCTATAGCTCATGGAAGGAAACTAATTTTTCAACTCAATGGTGCTATGAGAATTATATCCAGGGATCAATTTTTAGCAATCAGACACTATGTTTGCCTGCTGCAAAATTTTGAATGCTTGAATACGAGGCAGGTGAGGAGCATGAAGAGAGCTAGAGACATACGGGATCAGTTGGAAGGGCTGTTGGTTGAAATTGATGTGTCTTCAAATTCAAATGATTTAGATGCAATAAAGAAAGCCATAACATTTGGGTTTTTTCCCCACTCGGCGAAGCTACAAAAGAATGGGTCCTATAGAATGGTCAAGTATCCACAGACAGTTCATCTTCATCCGAGCTCTGGTTTAGCACATGTAAAACCTCTTCTTTTTCTTATATAGTAATTATTATTTATTAATCTTTTCTTGCCTAGAAGGTTAATGCTGATTTTCAAGATTATGAATTCTCATCTGATCTAGTCAAAGTGTAATGCTGTTTCTATCCATAAGCTCTCAAATCCTCCATGCCTAATGCCTGACTAAAGCATATGGTGGTTTGCAGACTCAATAAATTTTTCCACTCATACATATTGTGTCATTTTGTCACTTTGTGAAGCAGCAGTTGAATATTTAAGCCACTAATAGGGTGTACATAATTCGGGTTGGACCGAAAAAACCGACCAAACCAGACCGAAATAAAAAATTTGGTTCGATTTTCGGTGTTCGGTTCGGTGTTCGGTCTGAAGAAATTTAAAATTTCGGTTTTCGGTTCGGTGTTCGGTTTTTACTAATGTAAAAACCAAACCGACTAAACCGACCGAAATATATATATATATTATATTTATATATATTATATTATATATATAATAATATTAAATATAATACTTAATATATTAATCAATAATACTTAATCCTATTATTTTTGATGTGTTTTTATAATTTTAATATTAATGCTTAATATTATATCAATGCAATTATTGTCCTTTTGATGTGTTTTTAGAATTTTAATTAATTTTTGAACTTACTTTTAATTTTTTTAAAAAAATGTAAAAAATTCGGTTTGTTTGTCCGAGACCGAAACCAAACCGAAATATTTCGGTTTCCGATCGTTCGGTTTTGAAAATTTCGGTTCGGTGTTCGGGTTGAGAAAAAAATTCGGTCTACAATTCGATGCAGGGGTTTTGGTCGGTTCGGTGGACCGAACCGACCGATGCACACCCCTAGCCACTAAGGCCCGTTTGTTTCCTTTATTTGGGGTGTATTGATCCCTAATATAACTTTATCACTTGTTTGGTTTGTTGTATACATTATACTTCAGCCCGCGATTAAGAATGAACCATTTTCAAATAATACTTAATACATGGTATTATATATAGATTCCAAATTTCATATGGTATTTGTAATACTTATTATTTCTCCAACATCTATTAAATTTTAAAATACTAAAAACACCCTTCTCTTTTTATATTTTTTATTTATAAGAAGGATAAATTGGTCTAAAATAAATTAATACTAGTTATAATACTTCATACCAAACATAATATTGATAGCTAATCATTAATTATTTATTTGAATTTTTGAAACCAAACAAAATATTGATAAATAGACTAGTATTACAAATATAAGTATTATAGTTACGGTATTATCAATAATAACAACAAACGAGGCCTAAGTGTATCGTTTCATGTCCCTTTTCTTTACTCTATATAGGTGCTACCGAGATGGGTGATCTACCATGAATTGGTTTTAACAACTAAGGAGTACATGCGGCAGGTAAGATCATACTTTTATTCGGCATGGGTAAACTTGTGTTTGCTTGTAATTATGAAGCTCATATGTGGATTCATTCCCCACGCGTACAGGTGACCGAACTAAAACTGGAGTGGCTGTTGGAGATCGAGAGAAGGATGTGGAGGATGGTAAGCAATTTCTCTCCCCTGCTCCCCCTCTCTATATTATGCCTTGAGTTTGTGTTTTATTGTGTTAATGAATGTCCATACATGTTTAATGAGCTTGTCGATTCCCAGTAAGTTAAATTATAATTTGTGCATCTATAATTTTATCGGTTTTCATGTGCATGAAAGTACAATCTGACGTTTTTTCTAAGTGTTGTGTGTATATATGCATTTGGTGCTGAGCGTGTCTTTCAATAACGTCTGCTTTGCAGTGGGATCAAAGAAGATGCCTCGTGGCGAAGGTAGGGCGACAGAGGAATGAAACTTGGATTGGGATGCTCATCGACATGTAAATATAATTTTGAAGGGGGTTAGTTGTGCGTTATGCACTTTTCATAATGTATAAAACCTTGTCAATTGTATTATTGCAACAGTCATTAGATTCTTCAGGACAGCACGTTATAATCTTATTGTTCCTGCGCCTTTAATGAGCTAAGGATGTATTTGGAGCTTGTTTAATCAAATTTTGTTTATGAATCATGTAGAAAAAAAAAGGATATTACTCAATTGCATACGTTTCAAATTCAATTTCAATGCGACAGTATACGGTTTCTTTTTCATATAAATTTATATTGGCAGAGTATACTTTGAATCAGTTTCACCCTTAAAATTTGTTTGCATATTTTGTGTGTATTTTAAATAATATTAATTATTTTATTAAAATGTATTAATTTGATGATATATTATGTTATGAAAATAATTAAAATTATTATAAATTGCATGGTAAAATAGGTTGATAAGAGATTTGTTTATATTATAAGTGGTGCCATGAATGTTGGAAAATTGACAAATTATATGCACTATGCACTTGTTGTACTGTACAATTAATGTGTATTTTTAAGGCGTACTGTATTTGTAGGTTTTTATTGAACAATATTGACTGTTTTTATTGAACATTAATTTATTTGTTCATCACTTATGTTAGATGTCAAATAAGTAATAAATTTTTAGTATTAGCGCCTGTTTAGTTTTTAATTAATTGTAAATTTGAAAGTTCATTAACAAATGAATTTTATGTTGAATGATTATTTTTGAGCACTTTATTTTTTTCTTTGGTTGCACATCTATTTTGACTAAGACCGCTTTATTCTAAAATAGCCGATGTCGACCTAAGAGTATATTAACATGATGAGTTTTCAGGAAATATCCAAGTCACTGTCGAGAAATTAAATAAGCAATATACGTAGTAATATATTTAATTAATTCCACAAAAAAATAAATAAATTATAGTAACAGTGTATATATTGAGGTAAAGAGCCAACCACTCAACATTTTGCATCCTGATTGCTGGTGGTCTTCTGTTGAGGATAGGAGTACAACTTTTGCCCTCAGGTCAGGTGACTTCATTTCTTCTTCCGTTTTCCCTTAATTTTGTTTTATTTTCTCAATATATTAACTTCACTTTTTCAATTATATTTTTTTCGCAAATTATTCACTTCCGCTTCTCTTTTAATTTTTGTTCACATGTACTCTTTTTTCTGATATAAATATTTCTTTAAGAGGAACCCAACTTACATAAATTCTTGTATAGATAAGTTGTAATATGCAATTAGTGTGTATTTTTAATTATATTAATTGTTTCCACTCAATAATGTTAATTCGTCCGCATGAATTGCTAAACAATAGTATTAATTTTTTAATTGAAAAATATTAATTGTACTCCCGCTGTACAGTACAAATGATGCATATAAGCGGTACTCTTGATGATAATATTGTAGAAGAGTTTTGAAATCAAGGATTTAGTTATGAATTATAAAAACAAATACAAGAAACATATATAAAAGTTTGACTAGTTGCTCTTGAGTTTTCGAAATGCTAAAAGCGTTATACTCCATCCGTCCAAACTATCATCACAATTGGCTTTTAACGGTGTTTGTGTGAGAATTATTTCATAGTAATATGTGTGCAAAAGTTCTTTTTATCCGAATGATATGCTAACTGTTAAAAAGTCAATCATGTGAAGATAGTTTCGGGACGGAATGAGTATTTTTTAATGTTTCTTATTATATTTTTCAATTGTGAATGTTATAAATATATATAAAAGTAAAAAATACATAAGACTACACATATATTTTAATGTTCCTAAAATAAGAGATATTGTCTAAATAATTCTTTTATAAAAGAAAAAGAAAAACCTAGCCATAAGACTACAAGTCACCCGAGGTCCGAAACCCCACTAAAAACTTCTCTAGTTTAAAATCTCTAGGCGAGGAAAAGGGACACTTCTCTAAAAATCAACAAATCCCGAAATACTCAAGATATCTATCCAACCCCACTTGTTCTTCCAGAAAGGAGGTATTGCATCCCACCGGATACAATCTACAAAATCCACATCACCGTCATATTACCCTCCCTGTAAATGTACATTACTTTAAAATCCAACTCTTTTAAAAGCTCCTGCATCCACATCCAGTTTGCCCGGAATTTATAAGGAATTACCGCTTAAGGATTATGAAAAAGTGACACTATATAAGTAGAGTTTGATTCCAAAATAAGCCGTGTCCACCCTTGATTTACAGCAGCAATAACCCCTTCAATTGCCGTGCAAATAAAATAAGAGATATTGTGAAAATATAAATAAGAATATTATTGGGACATCAATAAAAGAAAACAAACTTATATAATTCGGCAGTCGAAACAAAATCTCAATCACGCTTCATTTTCTATAAAGAAAATTACATTCTTCAAAATGTTTTTTTTTTTTTTTCATTTTTTCATGTAGATGTAGTCCCACCTGTATATTGCTGTTAAAGCCCCTTTACAGTTTTGTTCCCAAATGCCCAAAAGTGTTTTTTTGCTGTTAATTGCGTGCAGAATTGATAAAATGTTTGGTCAAGCAGTAAGATCCATTTTGTCGACGGCAAAAGATAAATTACTAGATCATGGATTGGAAATAATGCTGGGAAAGATCAACACAAAGTCCAGCTCAGAAAATCTGGAGAGAAACTTCAAGTCGTTGATGGCCAGAGCAGATGATCTTGAGAAGGATATCTGCATACAACAGGGGAAAAAGAGGAAAAGAGAAGAAGTTCGGCTTTGGTTCCAAGACGTAAAAAGAGTTAAAAGGGAATATAACAGACTTAAAAAAGAAGAAAAAAGAAAGGAATCATTAAGCAGATCATATTTGGCGGAGATGAAGCCATGCAACTGAATGCAAGAATACGTGATCTTGATGACCGGAGTCGACTCTTTGGTGAGCTTGCAGTAGGTGATGATAGCACTAAGGGGCAGCCACGTCCGACATCAGGGTTGGAGGGTGAGGCATTTCAAGATAATTTCCAAAGAATTTGGAATCTTCTGGAGAATGATCAAGTGTTGAGTATTGGAGTACACGGCATGGGTGGCGTGGGTAAGTCAACTTTGGTAGAGCATATCCACAACCAGCTATTGGAAAGAAATAAATGTGTTTTTTGGGTTGTGGTTAGCTCCAAAAAGCGTAGCATTAAGATGTTGCAAAATAAAATAGCCCATAAACTTGGCTTAAAACTTGATAAGGATGATGATTTGGGAGCAAGAGCAGGGAGATTGAACCAAGCACTGTCACAGAGAGAGAACTTGGTACTCATACTAGACGATGTGAGGGAACCCTTCGATCTGGTCAAGGTAGGAGTTCCACTTGCCATGGCAGGTTGCAAATTGATGATGACAAGTCGTTCCTTGAATGTGTGTCGAGAAATGAATTGCCAAGAAAAGATTGGCGTGAACGCACTAAGTAAAGATGAAGGGTGGAACTTGTTTCTTAAGAATCTTGGCCAAGATGCCACTTCATCTCTTACAGATTCTAAAGTCAAAGGAATTGCAAAGCGTATGGTGGAAACTTGTGATGGTTTGCCACTAGGGATCATTACCCTTGCTGGAGCCATGAGTGGTGTGACTGACATCCAAGAATGGAGGCATGCACTCGAAGTAATCAAGGAATCTGCAATGGGGCATGAATGGATGGATGAAAAGGTTTTCCCAGTGCTTAAATATAGTTTTGATCGACTCAATCTGAATGATCAACGTTGTTTCTTGTGTTGCTCATTGTTCCCTGAGGACTACAAAATATCTAGAGAGGAATGGTTTGACACATTCATTGCAGAGGATTTGGCGAATAAGACAAAGAGTAGAGCAGCTCAACGCGACGAGGCCCATTCAATAGTGACCAGATTAGTGAAAGTGTCCTTGTTGGAAAGTGTTTCTGATTCAAACAAGGGTGAGTGTGTTAAGATGCATGATCTGGTTAGAGCCATGGCACTTAAGATTACTAAGGGTAAAGCCATGGTAATAGCCGGGCACTTCTTTCATCAGAAGGAAATTCCAATGGAGGAAGAATGGACAAAGGATCTTGAGAAGGTATCCTTGATGATGAATAAAATACAAGAAATTTCAGATGGAATATCTCCAAACTGTCCGAAATTATCAACATTGCTTTTGCAAAAAATCGTCGTTTAAAACGGATAGCAACCTCATTTTTACACAGATGTGTGGCCTACGAACTCTTGATTTGTCTTTTACAAATATCGAGGTATTGCCCGATTCTGTTTCCGACTTGGTGGACCTTACGTCTTTGCTCCTTCAACAATGTAGAGAGCTTCATCATGTGCCTTGTGTGAGAAAGTTGAAGGAACTAAGAGAGCTGGACCTCTCAGAAACAGCAATTGAGGATGTCCCTCAAGGAATGGAAGAACTAGTCAACATTAGATGCCTGTCAATTAGTAGAGCAAACAAGTTGTCAAGAACAAGTTTGACACTCAGATCACCATGGCTTCAGCTTCTCCGTCTACCAAACCACGTAGAAGCAGAGTTTGTTGAAGGCGACGAAAGGTTGGAGGTGTTTGAGGGGTGGCTGAAACACATGAGCGATTTCAGCAGACTGGCAGCAAGTAAGCTGGATGGTGTTTCCTATCGGATCAGGGTAAGTAACTCTGGAAGCACATATTTGACTCATTATGGAATGATTGAGGATGGCGAAAGAAGATTGACTGTCAGGGATTATGACTTGGATGATAGAGAGGAAAAAGAATTGCCTACAGAGTACATCAAACACCTCAATTTCATAGCTTGCAAGGGTCTGGGAAAGTGCTTATTGGATGACATGAGCAGTCCTGCATCCCTCCAGGAGTTGACAGTTTCTTTTTCTGATGGAATAGAATGCTTGTTGACATATGACCAATGCAAACAACAATTGAAATCTCGGTTCCAGGCCCTTGAAGTAATTGAGCTAATTGAGCTGTTGGATTTCGTGGGCGTGATCCACAAGCTAGAAGTCGAAGATCCGACTCCAACGTCTGCATTTTCATCTCTTAAAAGGTTAACCATTTTCAGGTGTTATAAGATGAAGAATCTGGGGTTACCAAATTCTATAATTGAGAAACTTGAATATATCTCAATTAAAGATTGTGAAGAAATAGAAGAGATAATACATATAGCAGATGATGATGATGGCACCCTTTTCATGACTCTCCCAAACTTAAAATATTTGAGTCTGGTGGGGCTTCCAAGTCTGGAGAGCTTCAGCGCCGTACCAGTGATTTGCAACTCAATTGAGACAGTTGAATTCAAGGGCTGCCCTAGATTAGAGGAGCCGTCCTTGAACAGAGGGACTCCAGATTCTTACAAGCCTCTTTTTGCAGGAACAAGTTGTTCATCCATTGTAAAGAAAGAATGGTGGGGGATGAATTTATTCAGAAATTGGTCACGATGAAATCCTCCATCATGTTCTGCATTTTGCATGTCTTAGAAGATTAAACATTTCCCGTGGTAACAAGATGAACATATGCTGGCACTAGTGTGTGTGTGATCATGTACTATTTTCTCCAATGTTTTTCATTTTCTTTTGTTACTGTTTATTAAGATTAATACATCTTGCTTTGCTTTGACTGTATGACCCAGATTTTCATTTTTTTAAACACACACAAGTAACACGTATGCAATGACAAAAGTATAGTGTTAAAAATGCACATTCTAACAGATCCCTAATAATTCCAGATTCTTTCATGCCATCCAAGCAGAAGATTAAGGCTTGTGAAGCCCTCTTCTTTTCAACAGTTTTCTTTGCGATTTGCTATAATTCAGGTGTGCAAAATTCTTGGTCACAAAATTACTTTCGTCCAATTAAGGAACTGGGTCTGGGGGACATTTGACTCGATTACATCTTCAGTTGCATTCTTCTTTGATTACATGTAAATTATATTTTTCTTCACATTAAGGCCAACAATATGAGAAAAATGGCCTACATTTGCCAAAAAAAAAAATGATGGCCTACATTTGCATTAAATAAAAAGTTAATATCCTACATTTACAAATCTATAAGATATATTATTGTACTTAAACACTATCCCCTAAATTACGAGCCTAAAAAAATATTTTTCCGGTATTATTCATATATATACAAAGAAGGTGTAAGTAGAAAACAAATTGAATGTACATACTATTAGGTTGTGTCGTCGTCCCCAATGGCGGAGCCATGTAATTTGAACATATGACCTTTAAGGAAGAAGCCATTAAGACAAATTTTAGCACCAAACTATATTCAATTTTGTATTGTATTTATTCCATAGTCCGTTCTAATTCTTTATTCCGGGCCTTCCATTGGTCGTCCCACTGTTTTTATGAACTATACGCATTGAATAGTATTAGTTTTGAATAATCAATGAATGGAGTGGTGGCAGCTGCACAAGAAAAGTGAATCCAAAAATGACAGGGAGAACAGTGGAAAGCCAGTCCATCTGAAAAGCCTTTAATGATTTGGTTGCAAAGTCCACACCTCTCATGCCTTTGATGGGTGAGCATCCGAGTTAGAGCCACAGGATGCCGATGAAGCTTATGATCAAAATGAGTTTTTCCGAACTTGACTTTGGATGTTAACCCAACTGAGGGAATGCAGTCCACATGAAAGTATTGCTCGCACTTGCCACAACCATAGTACCACCACTTGATGTCAATGTTTTCCTCACAAACCTCGCAGAAGATGGTGATATGATTCTGGTGATCATTCATGATCAAGTGTAGAGGATGGTCGTCGAATTTATGATGAGTTGTTTTAGGCAAAAGAGAACACTTCATATGTATGCTATAATCACATACAGCGCATCTATAAACGCCATAATTATTTGATCCGGCTGAGCAACAACTGACGATACAATCCTTCGCGGAGATAGTACTGTTTAGGAAGAGAATATGTTGGTTGTGCGAGGCGTGCTTCACAATTCTGGGTGCAGATGCGCACTCTATATCTAAAGTCACATACCTCTCTCCCGGCAATTCTATGTTATAGGAAAATCCATTGCAAGGACGAATGCAGAGACAACAAAATGATACTGAATTAAAGAACATTGGAAACTCATTACCAGTACAGAGTCGTGCCTTAAAGCTTTCCTGCCCAAGGAAATGTTGGAAATCATCGGGAAGATGGTTGGCGCAGGTACGATGGGCAACGAAATCCTGGCACACGTGGCATCTGTAAAACCTCATATTTATGGGTTGTATGCATACATCACAAACTGCATTCTCATCACTCATGCTCATGCATGCATCCTCAAGGATCAAAGGATGTGGATGATATTCCGTCGTTATTTCATTTTCTACTTTTATATTCGATGAATTTCTTCTCTCCACGAATCTACGGATTGCCAAACTTGGAAATGTATCCTCCTCCTCATCCGGCAGATGGAGGATTTCTGCATCTGCCATATAATTACATTACAACACGGATAAAATCCAAAATGGTCTCATAACTTTTACCTTTTTTAATATAGTCCCAATAAAGTGTGATGTGTCAATTTAGTCCCAAATTTTCGTGAATTGTACCATTTACGTCCCAATTTACATTGGAATCATCAATTTCGCCGGACTCCGGTGTAAATTGGGACGTAAATGGTACAATTCACGAAAAATTTAGGACTAAATTGACACATCACACTTTATTGGGACTAAATCGAAAAATAAAAAGTTATGGGACCATTTTGAATTTTATCCCCATTACAACACCATCTTATTAATTGCAAAATAAATTACCAACTTTCAATAATACAATTAGAGGTCGTTTGGTTTCCTTTATTAGGGGTGTATTGATCCCTAATACACCTTTATCACTTGTTTGGTTTGTTGTATACATTATACTTCCAAATTCAAGTTATTAAGAATAGACCCGTTCAAATAATACCTAATACATGGTATTATAGATTCCAAGTTTCATATGGTATTTGTAATACTTATATTTCTCCAACATCTATTAAATTTTAAAATACCAAAAACACCCTTCACTTTCATCAAAATGTGTTTATTATTATTTTTATTTATAAGGACAAATTAGTCTAAAATAAATTAATACTAGTTATAATACTTGCAACCAAACATAATATTGATAGTTAATAACTAATTATTTAACTCAAGTTTTTGAAACCAAACAAAATATTGATAATAAACTGGTATTACAAATATAGGTATTATAGTTCGGGTATTATCCAATAAAGCGAAACCAAACGAGCCCTTACTCTAATATCATAATATTTATACGTACCGGATATAACACTCTTCGTGATTGGCTTTGCACAAGCCACGTGAGCCAACAAATAACATTCGCCACAGAAATACACCCCACCTTTGGGAAGACGCCACTTCGTCCCGCTACAAATTGAGCACCTTTTCTCATCTTCTGCATGTGAGGGCATAACAGGCAGAGAATATGCAAGAATAAAAGGGTGAGGATGAAAGTCTAATTTCATAACGCTGGGCAAAATGGTGCAATCTTGATGAATCCAGAAATTACAAACATGGCAATGGTAGAAGAAACCCTTTTCTTCTTCTCCACACCCATCGCATAGAGACACTATTTCTCTACAAAAGGCTACCAACGGGTGAGATTTGTGGCTTTTGTGTTGGCTCTTTATCTCCACTGGTTTTGCCACCAAAGGATGCACATCGAATTCGCAATCGCTATGATTCCAACATCTATACACGAAATTCCGACCGCCATGCATTGATTCTTCAAGAGAAAGGGTTTCAAAGTGAAGTTCATGATCAAATTCTTTGGGCAATGTTGCGCATGGTTTGTGCAGAAAAAGTTGCAATTAGCATTAGCATTAACGCTACAAGTGTATGAAGGAGTTGATAGAATTGGCAAGCCACAAATATTACACCGATAAGGCTTAGGATCCTCATCGGCACCCACTTGAAAAGAACTCAATGGGTGCTCGTGACTAAAATGTTCGATACACTCCTCCATAGACCGTATGCAAACGATACAAATTGGAATTAATATATATATATATATATATAGGTACAACTGAAGGTGGAATTGGATTGGAGTCACAAAATTTGCAACTTACGTATATATAGACATCACATGTTGTGAAATCACACGCTCAATTTCTTTATAATAAGCTCAAGAAAGCATAATTCATTTCATACGGTTTAAGCAATGAATATCTTAAAGTATAATAAAGGAGAAGGAGTATAATTCACATTTTCTAGAGTTCCCCCTTTTTTTGTATATATGAATGTTCAAAATATATAGCATAATTTCAAACATTTTCAAATATTAATTGAATATATATGTGATTTGGGTCATAGTCGTGTGATTGTATTGGGTTTTTAGATTAATTTCATAATTTTATTATCTAATTTTGGCTAATTATATTTAATAAAAAGAAAGATCATGTTTTATTGTTTTCATCGGGAATCTAAATTGGAATCAATATATATAGATAGAACTGAAGGTGGAATTGGATTGGAGTCACAAAATTTGCAACTTAATAATACGTATGTATAGACATGACACTAGAGCGAGAATCCCGCGTATTACGCGAGTTGAAAAAAAAAAATTTATAGAGAAAATAATACATGGTAAATAATATATTTAAAACCTAATTTTAAACATTTAATGGGAAATAGAAAATACATGGTTAGAATTTGATTAATGAAAAAAATGATAATGCATTAACTTTGAAAAAAATTAAATTGAAAAATTACCATAAATAACTCAAATGTATGAGATTTGAGTATTTTGAAATAGAGAGTTTTAGTAAGTTAAGGGTGATTCTCAAATAGTAGATATAAGATGTTGTGGAATCACATGCTCAATTTTCTTTATTAATAAGCTCAAGAAAGCATATATAATGCATTTCTTACGGTTTTAGCAATGAATATCTAACAGTATAATAAATGAGAAGGAGTATAATTCACTTTTTTTTTTTTTTGATAAAATAATTCACATTTTCTTGAGTTCCCCTTTTTCTGTAAATATCATGAATGTTCAAAATATATAGCATAATTTCAAACATTTTCAATATTAAATATATATGTGATTTGAACATAGTTGTGTGATTTTATTGCGTTTTTAGATTAATTTCATAATTTTATTACCTAATTTTGGCTAATTTCATTTAATAAAAAGAAAGATCACGTTTTATTGTTTTCATCGGAAATCTAAGAATTTTAGATACAAAATAAAACCAAATGAAGTATAAAAAGGCCGAAGCTATAAATTAAGGCCCAATTTAGCCCATTTGACAGAAGCAGGTGGGAACAAGGCAGCTGTTGTGTAATTAAAGAAACGTGCTACTAATATTTCAGCGATTTTTAACCGAGAGCAACAGAAGATATAAAAGGAGCAGGGGATTTTTTTAATTTTTATTGACACATTTGCCCACACTTTGCAGCAGTTTCATATAGACACTCATGTCTTGTAGCTCTACATGTTGTAATAGCTTTAAATTTTTATTCTTCACTTTTTACCAGAGACTAAGTTTTCTTTTTCTTTCTCTTTAATTTTTCATATCACTGCAAGTTTAATATTATTTTTAATAAAAATATTTTCATTTTTAATATAAAATGTATTATTTTTTCAAATTTTATTTTATAATAATATATTTTACATATACTTTTGAAAATTAATCTTCCCTCTGTTTTGAAATAGTCTTCATAGAAGGAAAAACACAAATATTATATATATATATATATATATATATATGTGTGTGTGGAGTTTATGGAGGAATTTGCATTTTAAAAGTGTAAAGTTTATGATTGGACGGATAAAAAAAGTGTGAAATTTATTTCGGGATACAAAATATATCATTTTTAAAAATTTTAACTTAAAAAAATAATACACTTTACATCTTGAAAAATAATATAATTTACATTAAAGAAGATAATATTTTTATTACAAAGATATCTCATATAAGGGTTCCTTTTGATTAGGAGTTGGCTGAGGGAGATCGACACACAAACTAAGCCACTGGGTTAGAGCGGACTGATTAAGTCAACCGTATCGGCATGAATTCAAATCAAAATAATTACAAAAATAGGATAATAAAATCTACTCTCAAAGAGTATGAATAGCATGGTGCAAGGATTAGGAATCAGTTAATCTAATTGTTACTTGTCAAATCGATAAATAAAAAAATAATGCACTCACAAAATTTGATGCGGGAATCTAATTAGATATACTTATATTATTTCAATTATATTTTATTATGAAATGTAACTTATATAGATATTGTGACACTCATTTTATATTAAATTCACTATCATGACCTATGCATTGAAGTGATTGAATTTGAAATGTTATTTTATTACTTAAATATGTTAAGTTTTGGATGTGAGGATAATGTGAATTATATACATTTGATTTACAATTTTTAAAATTTATATATATATATATATATATATATATATATATATATATATTATTGCAAGTGGTATATGTAATAAAAATAATATAAATAAATAGCATATCGTAGACAAAATGCACCCTAAATTTTTAAAGTTGTGTATTCTCATTTATCGTGTCGATCTCGCACTCTCGTCCCCATTTATCGTCTCGCTCTCGCACTCGCGTCCACATTCCCGTGCAACATAGAAGAAGCGTTTGATTTGAAAATTCCAATAGAGGAAGAATGGACAAAGGATCTTGAGAAGGTATCCTTGATGATGAATTCGATACAAGAAATTCCATATCTCCAAACTCGTCCGAAATTTACAAAAAAATTATCCTTTAAAATGGATAGCAACATCATTTTTTACACGTATGTGTGGCTTACGCACTCTTGATTTGTCTGGAACTCAAATCATCATTCCTCCTTGGAGGGTGTTTCAAAAAGTGCCTTGTGTGAGAAATTACGTTGAAGGAACAAAGAATTGAGGATGTCCCTCAATGAAACATCGATGTCTCGTTATTGAATGGAGTCTTTAAATTGTTAAGAAAAAGTTACCGTACAAGCGAGTTGGTTGAAGGTTAGAGGTGTTTGAGGGGTGGCTCAAGGACATGAGGGTTGAATATTTCAAAAACTTGAACGTATCTCCATTCAAGATTGTGAAGAGCTAGAGCAGATGATGACAGGCTTCTCATCTCTCTACCAAACTTAAAATATTTGAGTCCTGTCTGGTAAGGCTACCAAGTCACACGCCCGAGGCTTTTGACTTGAACTACTGCCCTAGACTAGAGGGTACTCAAGATTCTTACAAGCATCTTTTTGCAGGAGTAAGTTCATCCATTGTGGGAGATCGATTTGTTCAGACATTGGTCACGGTGAAATTTGCTCATCATCGAATCATATTTGTTGTCAAGATGTCTTAAGTTCATCTACCTTTTATTTTTCCTGGTTACTGCTGTAATGAGACACATCCATTTATCTTTTCAATGATTTACATTTGTTTCAAAGCAATGCAAAGTATATTTTCAGAACACTTTTAATGATTTACATTTATCAATACAAATGAATGAATATATTGAATCTTGTATTCAACATGTATTATGCAAGGGTACTTTAGAGATGGTGCTCTCTTTAACATATGAAACAGGGTTTGAAGTTTGGGTTCTGTACGTGGCTTTAGAATTTGATGATAATAATAGCATTTGGGTAGTAATGTGGATTCAAGACTGTTCGCTAATATCTTGATGAGGACAAATGAAACCATCATTTAAAATACACTTTCTACGACGAAACATTAAATTAGGTGATAAAAAATAAAAATAAAAAAGTAAATCTTTTGTGCACTAGGTGCACCAAATGAAGTGCATTTTTAAATAGTTAATTATGTATTAACAACAATTATTCAGTGAAAATAAACATAAAAACCTCGGGCAAAAAAAAAAGTAGTTACAATTGTCTTTTGCAGAAGTTTGAATAAAAATTTGGAAAAAGCTCCACTGCTATATTGCTAGTTATTCAGGTTTTGTAGCTGAAGGTCATTTACACTCTCATGTATGGTAAAACCGTCATATTTCAAATAGCAGGGATAGCTTGATCATATGAAATTGTAACGGGCAATTGTATTTATTATAATTGGATTAATCTAGGAGAAATATTAATGTCAGCAAAATAAAGGAAAAATAATTTACAACAGCTAACGGACGATGAACATTTCTGCAGACTTACAAAATCTATTATTTTGACCAAATCGAGTGATATTAGGAAAGATTTTGCTTTTATTTAATACCAGATTTACCAAAATACAAGGAATTCAAGAACTGAATTTTAAAACCTTTTCAAAAAAGAAAAAGAAATGAATTTTAAAATCACGTTGAAACCATAACAAGGAAGATGAGATGGAAAGAAAGATAAATTAAGAGAGCGATTATTTTTAAAGCTATGGGTGAAAATGAACACACATCAGAGGTTTAAAACAATCAGAAAGACAATTTTGAAGAAACAACATAATGAAAGTTGCGGCTGATTTTATAAGAACGTACATATACCAAGACTAGTTCTAACCAGCTTAATATGGTGGCTTTCAATCAGTTTTAATGAAAACTTCAAAGTAGACGAGTTTCAGATTAAACGAGCCACTAATATTATGGCTGTAAAAACCATAAACGGAATAAATAAGCGATTTTTTAAAAATACAACACAAACCAGGGAACCTTAGGAAACATAAAACCACTGAGGAAACCAACATAAAATAATCAGCAATTTGCACAATAAACCATTTAAAAACTATTGATTACTGACTAAAAATAGAATCCGAATGTTGAACGCTTGAAACACTGACTGATTTGTGGTAAAATGAGAAACATGTGAAAATCAGATATTCTGAATACTAATAATGCATATGCACTGCAACATCCAAAACTTACTAGAGCAAGATGAATTAGTAGGGATTTCCATAAGCCCAACATTATTAACCCCTTCTATCGGCATAGTTATCAGGGGTCTCAGCAACATCTCCAAAGCTTCCTGTGTCAGCACCGCCAGCTACACCCAAATTTTGAGCGTCACCACCATAACTAGTACTGCTTCCATAGTTGCTACCGCCAGTTTGGGTATCTCTGCCCGCAGGATAGCTGTCACCTCCAGCTCCACCGCCATAACTACTTCCCCCACCATAACCACCACCACCTCCACCATAACCACCACCACTACCACCGTAACCCCCACCTCCATAGCTCCCACCGTAACCACCACCACCACTTCCATATCCACCACCTCCACCTCCATATCCACCACCTCCACCGCCAAAGCCTCCACCGCCGCCTCTGAAGCCTCCACCAGATGGCCTCTCAGTTGCATAATTCACCCTGACTGTGCGACCATGAAGATCCTGAAGATGTGAAGGAATAACAGTTCAGTGGACAAAACTAAAGTAAAGCTTCTATTAAAGTGAACAAGAGAAAATAAGAGCCAAAGCAAGATCATAAAACCTGTTGGTCCAAAGCCTGGATGGCAGCAGATGCCTCCTCGGTAGATGCAAACGTAACAAAGCCAAATCCTCTGGACCTACCAGTTTCGCGATCAACTATCACCCTTACTGCAAAAATATAATAAACATCTAACGATAAATAATCCAAGCTGATAAACCATCCAAGGCCACATAAATCATGCAAAAATGAAAATCTAAGAAGGAAACAAACACTGACAAAAGAACAGAAGGAAACAAACACTGAAAATTCTTGAAATATCAAGACAAATTTAATTCATGATAAAGTAATATAACTATTAAGCCAATATCTAAAACTATTGCAATCTTCTCAACATACTTTCAGAGTAAAAAGGCCATTGAGAATGTCACTTCCAATGTTTAGGGGCTGTTTCCGAGCATCTACTTGGGTCAGTTAAAGCTATAATTTATGATTAAATCTCCATAAGCATGCAACAAAATATATTATGACCACTAACAAAGAAGAGGTTGCACAAGCAAAGAAAACTATGTTTCACATAAGTTCCCCAACAAACTTATGGTATGTTTTGAAACTCTACTCACTTTTAAAAAGTGATATTAATTGATTTCTGTAGTAAAATTAAGTGTGAGAAGTGTGAGAAAATAAAGTAATTTTAAATCAAATTGAATAAGTGTGGTGTTTGCAAAAATCACTTTTATTAATAGTGGGGTAATATTATTTGGGGGTAATTATTATTATTTATTCCTCACAATGAGAATGACTTTCGGAGAATCCAAAATCAAATAAAACCAATTTTGCCAAAATAGATTTTAAGTGCTTAAAAAATAGTTGCAAACATTATACAAGTGATTTTTTTCCAAAAAAAAAAAAAGTGATTCTCCCCATGGAATTGGGTTTACAAAACACACACTTAGTGAAGGTATAAACAACTAAATCCAATTTAAATAAACAAAAAAATATCAGCATGATATTTTTTGGGTACTTATATTTCACTCTGGATCAATAATCACTCTGGGTCAATAACCTACAGAGAAAAAGTGCAGTGAAATAACTTAATAACTGTATATGTTTGGTCCATGAAATCACAGAATGTAATTTCTTAATGATGAATTAGAAATTGTAAGATTATACAGAAATTAACAAGGTATATGCTCATGTTTATATTACCGTCAACAACTTCTCCGTACTTGTCAAAAGCCTCTCTGAGACTTACATCATCAGTGTTGTAAGAAAGTCCTGCGATATCAATTAATGAAATGTTATAAAAATTGGATGCAATAAAGAAGACTAGTTCACTCATAGTCCACGAAAAAAAAAATAGCATTTCACCTCCAATGAAAAGCTTTGAACTTGACATGCATCTTATTGCTTGAAAGATGGAGGGACTGGACACTGAGATGTTCTGATTGATGCCGCTACTCAGAGTTCTCCCCAGTAGACTCCCAGCTTTTCTAAAGAAAGCCATGGCTCTAACCTGAAACAGAATGACATCTTTCTATAAAGTGCAACAAAATTTTCAATACCGATTTCAAATTCAGAACACTAGAAAAGTCTAATTCTTAACAAACCAAGATTCATAGAAACTACGAACATCCAGAGAGAACAAAAAGGGCAGACTTCTTTTTGGACAACTCCACAGGGAAAACTTTACGAAGTGCACACCATATATATTTCAGGTATTTTACAACTTTAGATGGGAAGTAGTAACCTCAAAACGCTGATGTGAAAAAAAAAGGACGAAACTCGTCCAATTGCAAATTTTCATAAGGTTTCAGCACTTGTTAATTTAATTGTAAACAGAATGATCCGACCAACATACAAATATCAAGAAAAAATGGAACACGGAAAAACAGAACATGCGTTCTTTATCATTTAATCAGCAACTTCAAATCAGAATTCAAATTGCAAAATCCAATCGACGCTGACCTAACACAAAATAAAAATAACACACAAAACGGGCGAATACTTAACAAATACCAAGAAGCATGAAAACAAAAAAAAAAACACACACACACGAAAATGAAACTCAGCCGAAAGAAGAGGCGGCAAGATCTTAAGCTTACATATACCAGAGCTAGGGCTGTGAGAAAGAAAATTGCTACCTTTTGAGGGTTTTTGCTATCGTTGGCTCGCAGTGACAACTGAGAAGTGTTAAACCCTAGAGTGAGAAAAGGGCAGGGTTTTAGCAGGTTAGGTCGAATGTGGTGACAATATATAGAAGTAGCATGAGTGAGCGCCAGCCGTCAGTTTTTGAGATCGGCAAATTACAACTGTTGGATGAACGCCATCTGTTTTCTTTTTTTTCGCGAAATAATATTTTTATTCAGCTTGCTCTCTGTGACTCAATTAGCAAGCGAAGTCATCCAATTATTTCTCTCTTTTTCTATATATTCGATTAATATGGGCTTATTACTTGGGCCGGCCCATCATAAGCACTACTAGCTTAATGGGCTTAAAAGTCGAAACCCTAATCATGTTACAAATATCAGGAAGCGTTCATTTGCAGGGTAGCACAGAGCATTTGCAGATACGTTTCTCCGCCGTTAGCCATGGTAAATTCAGTTTTCCTTTGTTCTTTTTCAATTTCGATTACCTCTCTCCCAGCTGTATTAATTAAACGTTAGATGCAAATCGATTCACATTTTCTTGTGATATTGAGTCTTATGTCATGGAATTAGTTGATTTTTTCTTTTTACAATTTTCGAGAATTTAAGCTTGTTTTGTAGGATTTTCGATTTTCTGAGTTATAGTTTCTGGTTGTATTAGTTTGACCAGTGGCTTGAAATGTGATTAGAAGTTTTTTCATAAGTTTGTTTGAACGTATTTGATGGGGAAATTTTCTGGTGGTGGAAGAAATATCTGATGGGTAATTTTCATGTGCTGAATCTGAGCTAGGTTGTTAAGCGAAAACGATAGTAATTTTGAAGAGCCAGATACCTTCACTAAGCTTTGTGCTCAATCTAGAAGCAGATTAGGTACATTTTGGCATGGGTATTTGATCCAAATAGCCTCCCTTTTCGATTGAGTAAAATGGTAATTTGAGCAATGAAAAGATATTCAATCAAGCATCTTTTCTGAGTGTGCAATAAGAAGGAAGAATTTTTTCCATTCCAATCTAGGATAAGATTCTAAAACCAAGAGAACAGATATACAACTATTTACCCTGTTGCTGTTTCTGTGCATATTACTTTTGAATATCTGTTAATCCCGATGTTTTTTCACTAAGATAGTTGCTTAAATTTACTTTTTGTGTATTGAGGAGTTATTTTCTGATGTGGTCATATTTGCAGGTGAACGTTCCAAAGACAAAGAAGACGTACTGCAAGTCGAAGGAGTGCAAAAAGCACACCTTGCATAAGGTTACCCAATATAAGAAGGGAAAAGATAGCTTAGCTGCTCAGGGAAAGAGACGTTATGATAGGAAGCAGTCAGGTTATGGTGGGCAAACCAAACCCGTCTTCCACAAGAAGGTGAAACATCTTTTGATTACTAAATTCATGTGATGCTTGAATTTCACTTGTAAAGATCATATTACAAATTTACAGTACAGTGGGCATTCCTCAATTTTTCCAAAAACAAAAATCTTACAAACTCCAATTTTTCGTCTTCCTAAAACAAATGTGTGCAGTTCAATTTTCCAAGTCTTTTTAGCTAGTAAAGGCTTCGAGCATTAAGCCGTTGTTTATAAGTGTGGTTCATTCTCATTCTTGGCCAGGCGAAAACAACAAAGAAGATTGTCTTGAGGCTCCAGTGCCAGAGCTGCAAACATATGTCTCAACATGCAATCAAGGTTTGTATTGTTTTGCATATTTTGCCCTGATATATCCGGTTTCATTACTAAATGGATTTCATTATCTTCTCTTGCAGAGGTGCAAGCATTTTGAGATTGGTGGAGATAAAAAGGGGAAAGGAACTTCTCTCTTCTAAGTTCCCTGATGGAAATTGGAAGTCTTTGCTTTCATTGTTATGTTGGATTATTACAACAATGTTTTTTCTCTTCTAGCTATGTATTTGTTGATGTATAAGACATCATGTACCTGAATTTTGTGAGTCAAACATCGAATTAGCTTTGAATTCATCTTTTCATATCTAATACCATTTCTTAACACATGTTGTTTCTATTTCAAGCAATATTCTGCCTATTGCTATATATCTTTTAGCTGCTTAAATGAGTGAACTGTTTGATGATTGTGTGGGAGTTGCATTTAGGTAAGTATATTTCATTGATAATATGAAGAGGTGAATTGGCGAAGTGATATAGTTCAAGTGGTTAGAGCTCCCTAGTTATGATCTAAAGGTTTTGGGTTCGAGTCACCATTTGCTTGATAAAAAAAAAAGATAAAGAGGTGAATTTTTTATTAGTCGAGGATTTTAGCTCTATGTAGTCATAAATTAAATTTTATTATGTCCTAGCCCCTTTCCTCTTTGAATATTGTTATATTAGTTTGGGGATTCAGTCTAATATTTATATTTTTTCCTTCCACTTTTTTACACTTTTTTTTAGTCCATCTTAAAATAGCTTTGTAAATTCTAAAATGAAAAATCTTTTATAAATTTTATATAAAATGACTTTACTTAAAATGAGTTGTCTAGTGAAAATGTAGAAGTGATTTTCCGTCCCAGGTTTCATACATGATGCACGGATTTAGATTTGTATTCAACACATTTTAGTTATATTAGTTTACGCATTTTATTTCATGTTTTCTAATAAATTTAAGCGGCATGTAACAATTATATTAGTACGTATATTTCATCTTATGCCCAATTATGCAACTAAAACATATAAAACTAACTTATAAAAAATCTGACTATTACAAATAAAAGATTACTCTTTTTCCAACGTAGTACATAAATAACATTAATTTTATCGACCAAGTTATTAATCAAACCTGTACCGAATTTGTTCATGATCATGAATGGCCTTTAAAGATATTGTACAAACTTTTTTTTGGACCGATATTGTACAAACTTGTTCATAAAATATTCTAATTGTCGCGTTAGTGTGTTCAAATTGCTAATGAACAAACCAACACATGTTTGATCAAGCTTTTTATTAAGCGACCCCCAATTTTGTCCATTTAGGGTCCGTTTACTTTGAGGGTTATCTGGGATAACCCTCAAAGTAAACGGGCTCTTACGTTACAAAGCGAGCTAAAAACAACCATATCAAATGAAGGAAAGAGTTTAATCGATACACCGTTCGCTTTCGAACTTAATATAACATTTATTATTCAATACAAGTTTTAATATAAAAGTTGTTTAATAATATAAATTGTTTTATATAGGGATATAATAGTTTTTTCAACTTTAATAATAAAGTTGTTTAATACTTCTTTTGTTCTAATATAAACTTCTCATTTTTTTTTCAATTTGGTATGTCCCACTATAAGTTACTCATTTTATTTTTAGAAACTATCCACTAAATTTATATCTTTACACTTTACTATTATTTACACATATTGTTACTCATTTACCTTTACTTTTACATAAGTACTTTTTATTTTGTCATTGATATGTACTATATCTATATTATAATATTTACCTTAATTTTTGTGTCCAAAACAAGTAGGAAACAATTACCGAGACAGGAGGGAATAATATTAAATTGAGTTAGTGTGAGAAAAATAATGACATGTGGTATAATATTAAATTGAGTTAGTGTGAGAAAAATAATGACATGTGGTATAATATTGAGGTATTTGATGAAGATAGATAAAAAGACCAAAATTATTTTATTGCTATTTAAAAATAATGTATTTAGTCGGTGACATAAGGAGTATCATATTGTAAAATTTAAATTTGAAACATTAATGTGTTACACCATTTGTCTCGCAATTGCTTCCAATTTTTTTTTATGTGTCCCAAAATAATTTTCATCCCCTTAAAATTGAAATTCTTAAAATACTACACACTCACAATTCCTTTATTTTACACAGAATGTCAATATTTTGGGTCCACACCAATCCAACTAATTTATTTATTTTATACATAAAAATTTATAAAATTACCTCTCAAATATCAATTCGTTACTCCACTTACTTTTTTGTGGTCCATTTTACATATGAAAAAGAAAATCATGAGATGAAGGGAGTAAATATTAAGACAACGAATGTTGACCGTACATGGTATAAATCATGTAATATGGACTACATGACAATCACAGCGTCTGTAGTCCAACGGTTAGGATAATTGCCTTCCAAGCAATAGACCCGGGTTCGACTCCCGGCAGACGCAATTTTATTTTTCTAATTTTTTTGTTTTTCTCTATTAACAAAAAATGACACGTTATACTACCTTGAAAAGTATTATGAATCAGTATGTTTTAACAAAAAAATGACACGTACTACCTTGAAAAGTATCATGAATCAGGTAAAAAGAATCATGAACCAAGACTAATGGAATAACAAGCATAGATGTCCAACGTTATACTACCTTGAAAAGTATTATGAACCATATGTTTTAACAAAAAAATGACACGTACTACCTTGAAAAATATCATGAATCGGGTAAAAAGAATCATGAACCAAGACTAATGGAATAACAAGCATAGATGTCCAGAATTAGCAACTTTGAATTCCAGAAATTAGAATCCAAAGATGAACAAGAATTAAGAAGATCAATGAACAAAATAAAATATAGAAAACAAGACACCAAGATTAAAGTGGTTCGATTTCATTGAGAGAGAAAAGTACAAGAATTCGAATCAATTATTTTCAAGCTTTAAGAAACACTCGGAAAACATGCATTAGAAATATTAAATTTTTCCCTAACTTTGAAGGCTAATAACTTGATTGTTAGAAATTCAATTGAAGCGATTTTTCCTTCGATGTCATGCTTCTTGACTCAACTATCTACTGAGAAAAAGAATCAGCTTAAATCGAACCATACACTTGCTAGATATTGATGCAAAGTGCACATTAGAGAACCATCAAACCGAAAGTTAGTTATGCCAACCGACTTAACTAACTTTCAAAATTCCGACTCAACTTCAAAATAACCGAACAACAATATCAACATGATGTCAAACATTTGACCATAAATCTGATCTTTGTTTTTAAGCTACTATCTTAATAATAGAGACATATAGAATTAATTTATTTATATTAACGAGGTCATGAAAAATATAAATAAAATCAATTAACTGATAATCATGAAAAATAAATAAAAATAATCATCGACAATTGTCAAAAAAAAAAATAAAAAAATTCATCAACAAATGATCAAATAACTAACATATTATATACATCGTTAGTTAGCTTAATCATCTACAAATAATTGGTATTTAATTCACTTGATAGATGTATGTATATTTAGGCATTCTATGACCCACCTAATAAAAAAGTAAATTAACCAATCAGAGGAACAATTGTGGGGTGGAGTAAAACGATTGGTAAAAAGACTACATATCATATAGACGACCTCTGCTAATTATGTCCCTCACTATGTAATTAAAAATGAATTATTCAATAAATTGGTTAGTAAGATAGAATTTGTCCTTTTTTTTTTCTATTAATCTACATAAAATACCATTTTTTAGAAATGGTTTGTTTGTTTGTTTTTTATTTTTTAGAAAAAGAAAGAAATGGTATGTATAAACAAAGAACTGCGCGCTACTTTGCTACTACATATTGCAACTTCTTTAGATTTATATCTGATCTTATTTTTATCTTATAGTATAGCAAACTGATTTAATTATTCATATTTAGCTTGAATCTTTTAATAAGTCTAAATGGAGCTCATTAGTTGAAGTTAAATGTAATTAAACCGTAATTGATACTCATACATTGACAAATCTACTTCATAAACAAGCTCTGAATTTTAGATTATTATAAGAGAATGATAAATATATTAAAAACAAATATATTATATTGTTGCATGACTTGTTCCGATAGTATTTTTAGTTCTGAATGAGATATTTATATTCCATGCAAGCAATTCACCGCCATGTCAATCAGTCAATGGTTGGGGTTACGATGAGTTAATTAATATTAAGTCTTTTTTTAGTGTTTGTCCTTCTTGATTATAATTATATTACAGTATACTACTAATAATATTAACAAAATTGTCATTTTTAGAGAAAATTCTAATTTCGTTACTTAGGGACATTCCTTTCAGACATATCAGTTGCCATCAAATTAGTGTAAATAACCATTTGATAAAATTAAATCAGTCAAATATTAAAATCTTAAAACCATTGAAACTTGAAAGGTATTCTTGGTCAATTCCATGTCATAGTCGACATACAAAAATTGAATTATAGTAAAGATCATTTATTCTCGGTAATGAGAATTTTTCTCACTTGTTCTTTTGATACATACATTTTTTTAATATAATTTGATTTTGTATTAGTTACATGTAAAATCACAATTTTATCGCAGATTACATTGGAAATAACAATTTAATCTAATTTTTAAATTTTGTTAAAAAAAAATCTTAATTTGATTTTTTTGGGCAATTAAAACTAACAAACATATTTTCTTCTACAAAAAAATAACATATCACATATTTGATAATCAATAATTAATTGTATTAATATTTTAAATTAAAATGACAATTATTTTGAATATTCTTTAAGAAAAACAAATAAAATGAGTCGAAGAAGTATATGCTTTGTTTGATCGTATCTAACCATGTACATCAGTGTATTAAATTAGAAGTAGAGGCCATCTTAATGTACATCTAATAATAGATCTATTATGATTTTCTCGAATTCATACAAACTCTTTTTTTTTTTTTTTTAATACCACTAATGTACATATAAAACGTTGTTACTTAAAAAAGTACGTGAACTCAAGTTCATTAAAAAAATTGAGTTGATATTGTTTATATTACTTATTATGAAATAGGTTTATCATTAATACTATTTAATTAAATAACTAATATCACTTAAATTTAATATCTTATGTTATAAACATCTGATGGACTTCAAATAAATTTTATAATAAAATTTATTCACACAAGACTACATCTTTTTATTTTTGCTACAATTTATTTAGAATCTCCTAATACTAATAGAGAGTTTTATTTTGTCATGTATTATCTCCACAACAATTTTACCATGTGCTATCTTCATAGCATTTCTATGCTACATGCTTTATTTTCAAATATGTTTTGTCATGAGTCATGAGTCATCTGATTTCATTTTTTTTTTGTAATAGGTATATTTAGTAGATTTAACTTTCATTTATTATTTTTTCTTCTTTCTTAATTCAACTTTAATATGATTTAATTATGAAAGTAATAAATTAATTAGGGTATCTCTATTAACTTCCCTTCAAAATTTTCAGAATATTTTACATTGTTCCTTCATATTTTTATTTATTTCAAAATTCAGAGTACATTTAATTCGTGCTTGTTTATATTTTTATTAAGTTCTGGGAGCAGTCAATTAATGCCCATTAAGCACGCCACCAAGTCAAAAATTGATGTAGAAATATCTTCTACAAATTCGCGACCAACCCACAGTCGCACTGGAAAAGTCAATTTAGGACAGCTTTCAATTTATCGTATTTAAATTCAAAGATCCTTTTCTGGTCGCTCTTTACGTATAGCTGCGGCAAAATTTATTCGTTGCACTTTCTTCACCTACTTCTTGCTGGTAATCGGAACGGAAGGAAGAAAATTTTCTCATCTCTGCTGATTTTGATCGGTACGCTTCACTCCTTTTTATTTTTAATTTGATTTTCTTGATCATCCTTTATCTGTGGTAAGTTTGACGAATTATACTCCGTGATTCGATCTGTTGCATCTATGGTATCAATTAACTGTTAATCCTGAAAATCGAGTGAAATTTGTGGACTTGATCGCAGTGGAAATTAGTTTAATTGTATTTATAATGTTCATTTTTTTGTTGCAAGTTACTTGAACGGTAATTATGAGCAAAACCTCGTCGGTTCACTGCCTTGTGAAGCAGGAAATTTGATTGGATTTGATTTCTTATCGATTTGAGTTTTTTTTTTTGGCTCCCCGAATTTTTGAAGTGCAAGTAGGATTCGAGCAGTTTGCAAGTTAGTATTGAAGATTTTGCAATTGAACTTTCATCACTTGCTTATTTGATGTTCAGATTGGGAGCTGTCAATTGAGCATTTAGCTCCTTGAATTTGTAGAATGTCGGGTGAATGGCACTGCGAGAAAAGACCTTTTTCTAAGAGTGATTCTTTAGCGAAAGAAAACGAGAATGTGCCTGAATCTGGGTGCCTCTCTATCATCGTTCTCGGTGCATCCGGTGATCTCGCTAAAAGAAGACATTTCCTGCACTTTTTAACCTTTACCGCCAGGTTAATTGGAACACTATCACTCTTTTATTCAATTGTCATTGTTAATTACTATGTCTTCCCTTGCTTGCTTTTAAAACGAGTTATGTCATTAATTAACGAGATAACATTTTCCTTTTGGTGGAGACAAACTCACATAAACTGTGATGTACAGGGATTTTTGCAATCAAATGAGGTTCACATATTTGGATATGCAAGGACCAAGATCTCTGATGAAGACTTGAGAGATCGGATCAAAGGGTAAGATTTATGCATCCTTCCATTTGAGCCTATGATGGGAGTCATGAATGTTTGTTGGTTGACTACTATTCGTCTTGTAATGCATTGCTAACACATCCGAATTACATTTTAAATAATCTTTTATAATTAATCGATGTAGGTATCTTCCCCAAGGTAAGGATGGGGCACAGCATGTTGTAGACTTTCTGCAGTTGGTTAGTGATTGCTAATATGATACATTTTCTTTGGCTTAATCATAAAGGTTGATGATGCTTAACATAACCTTTATTTGATCATGCAGATAAAATATGTGAGTGGTTCTTATGATGCACCGGAAGGTTTCCAAGCACTAGACAAGGCAATATCTGAGCATGAGATATCAAAAACAGTACAGAAGGATCATCCCGCAGGCTTTTCTACCTTGCACTTCCTCCATCTGTTTATCCACCAGTCTGCAAAATGATCAAGAGTCATTGCATGAATAAATGTATGTATTATTTTCAAAAGTGGTGTCACGTTAGTATGTTAATCATTCCAAATGCATTTTGTTTCCTAAATTGGTCTCTCATTGGAAAAAGCTCTGGATTTATGGTGTAAAATTACCCAGTCCCTCCAATAAGCTGATTGAGCCAAATAACTTATTGATATAGAGTGTATAGATAATTACCTTGGTTTTTAATGCTTGTGAGATGCAATCTTAAATAAACTATATTGGTAGTGTTACAATAGAAAACACCTTACTTTGCATACTTGGATTGAAATCAATAATTGTGGTTCTCATGGCATGCATGTTTAAGCACTTGTAATTCTTTAGTATAATTATTTTCAGCTGATCTTGGTGGATGGACTCGTATTGTTGTTGAGAAGCCCTTTGGAAAGGATTTGGAATCGGCTGAGGAATTGAGCTCCCAGATAGGAGAGTTATTTGAAGAACAACAGATTTATCGAATAGATCATTATCTGGGAAAAGAATTGGTGCAGAACTTGGTAATACTTGTTAATTCAATAGTTTGATGCTATCTAAGCTGTGTAATATGTGTTTTATGTAAGATTCAGTTCTACAAAGAAATTCAACCTCATTTCTCATAAAATATTGCAGTTGGTGCTTCGGTTTGCAAATCGCCTCTTTTTACCTCTCTGGAACCGTGACAACATTGCTAATGTACAGGTGGGTTGTTTATGTTTGAATACTGAGACATTGCAATTAGTTTTCCAGTGGCTTAAGATTAATACAAGTTTGGTTTTCTTCCCCCAGATTGTGTTTAGAGAAGATTTTGGAACTGAGGGACGTGGTGGATATTTCACCAGTATGGGTATGTTGCAGTATGGTTGAGGAAATTTGCATTCTTCTTAACTTTATGTGAGAGAGATTGACGAACTTGTATCTCTTTTTTTCTTTCTTTCTTTCTTTCTTTCTTTCTTTCTGGCTTTGCAGGATTATCCGTGATATAATCCAGAATCACCTACTGCAGGTGATCCTTAATGAATATTTTCTTCTGGCTTTATAATTCTTCATGAAAGATAACTTTTTCCAAGTCACATGTCAATTGTCATAATCACAAATCTCCAATATACATCCCGCGTGAATAGGTTTTCTTATTGAATGACTCCATTTTGTTCCATACTCGATGGTATACTTATAACAAAATTTCTAATACAGTCTAACTTAACATGATGTTTATCCATTTCCTTTATGTTAGCTCTTCATTTTATGTAAATCGGTTCAATTAATACCCTTCATTTTGCCTAAAGACAAAAACTTGTATGCACTAGGTGCACCGTGCAACTCAAGTGTATTTTAAATGGTATTAGTTTGTTAGTATTAGTTGTTTTCACTAGAAAATATTACTCCTTCCTATTCAATTTACATGTTGTCTTGATTCTTCACTTCATTTGCAATTTAAATGATGTTCTGCACTTTTCAATGTTAATTAATTACATTTCATTCTAATTTACCCTTAAAGTCATTAAAGTAAACTTAGATAGTACTCCCTCCGTCCCAATTTTGTTTGCTCAAGGGAAATTGGCACAAAGATTAAGAAATGTGTTGTTTATTACTCCCTCCGTCCCGAAAAGCTTTCATATGTAGGAGGGCACACACTTTAAGAAAAAGAGTAATGATTGAGGTTTTGAGGGGTAATTTTGTAAACTTTTATGTATAAAGTAAAAACTTTATTATTTTTTTCTATAAAAACTTTATTGAGTTATGTGTATGTGAGAGTAAAAAGTAATGACATTTGTGTAAATTAGTGAAAATTGTGAGGGTGGAGTTTATAAATGATTTTCCATTTTAAGGGTGTTAAACTTATAATGGGACGGACGAAAAGGAAAGTGTGAAAGCTTTTATGGGATGGAGGGAGTAGTATTAAAAGATATAAAGTGAAGGGTAAATGGGTATTTTCAACTTTATTAAATAGGGTTATTTTAAAGTCAACTTTATTGAAAGGGTTAATTGAGTGGAGGCATTGAGGTGTAAATAAGGGATGTTTGTGAGGGTTTAATTTAAAAGGATAGTGTTGTTTTTTTGCTATTTTGGGTATGGGAAAACAAAATAAGACGTCCATTTTTGGATTTTGAGCAATAAAAATGGGACGGAGGGAGTAATAGTTTTCAAAGTCTCATGTAGAATTCCAAAAATTTAATCAAGAGTATAGTAGGAAGTCAATAATTCTTAATATGTGTGTGTTGATCCAAAATGTTATCTATTTTGAATTGGAGGAGGTAGTTGTTTTCACTGAAAAGTATTAGTTGTGTATAGTTGCATTGTACAACTGGTATACAAGAGTGTTACTCTTTGCCTTAAAATATTAACCTCACAACAATCTTAAAAAATTTCAGGTTCTTTGCCTTGTTGCGATGGAGAAGCCTGTTTCCATGAAGCCTGAGCATGTTCGAGATGAGAAAGTCAAGGTATGTATAAGGTTTGTTCTTCAAAGACCTCTTTGGATATGTCTTGTACTCAACTATCATCTACTGATGATCACCTTGTGTAATGCATATTTTTCTGTACAATTTGGTCTTTCTGTGCAAGAAAAACCCTAAATGATGCAACTTAGATGACCACATTTATTTTAAGCTCATTTTGTTGGTTTCATTCTGGTATTGTACTTATATACCGAATCCATTTCAGTAATTATTTGTTGGAACTCAGGTTCTTCAATCAGTTAATCCTATCAAAGATGAAGAGGTGGTGCTTGGGCAATATGATGGTTACAAGGATGATGAAACGGTTCCAAACGAGTCAAACACTCCTACTTTTGCAACAATGATTCTACGTATACATAATGAAAGATGGGAAGGTAGCCACAGTAATCCACATATGTAACTGTGTCTATACACTTATCCCCCCACCCCAGCCCACGAGTGAGAGAATTGTTGAACTGAGAGTAGGAAATTTTTTTATTACATAAATGACCATGAATTACTTGCTGTAGGTGTTCCTTTTATACTCAAGGCAGGAAAAGCTCTGAATTCAAGAAAAGCAGAAATACGAGTTCAATTTAAGGATGTTCCTGGTGATATCTTTAGATGTATGTATTGGAATTTTTATTTTGTCATCTTCTTTACAGTTTGAACCATATTCCAGATTTCCCACCATTGAAGTACATCTCTCTGTTTATTGGAAATTGCTTCAGATGAAATATAAATTTCCTCTCCGAGGAAATGTTGCAGTTGGTTGTTTTTACCTGCAGGATTATGGAACTAAGATTAGTGGTTGAGATTATTATTTATCTGAAGAAAGGACTTTTAGGACTATACCATTTGATTGGACAAACTGATGATATTTATGCCATCTAGGTCAAAAGCAAGGAAGAAATGAGTTTGTTATTCGCCTTCAACCTTCAGAGGCCATGTACATGAAGCTAACAGTAAGTTTAGCCAATAGTTTTATTTTCCCAGAGCTCCTTCCACTCCATGATTTCGTTGGAGTTTTGATGAAACATCTAATCTGGGACTTGGTTTCTTCCCACTTGTGCAGGTGAAGCAGCCTGGGTTGGAAATGTCGACTGCTCAAAGTGAATTAGATTTGTCATACACACAGCGTTACCAAGGAGTTGTCATCCCCGAGGCTTATGAACGTCTAATTCTTGACACGTATGCTTAATCTGATCTATAAGCATGTTTTTTATGTTTTTTTATAACATTAGATAAAGATGACATATTCCGTGAAGTACTCTTCCCTTGTTTCTTTAATAATATCAGATTTGCTTTTCTTGTTTACAGGATCAAAGGTGATCAGCAGCATTTTGTACGGAGAGACGAGTTGAAGGTAAACACTAGATACTTGTCATAATTCGTACAGAACTTCTCCAGTAGAGAAACACTCCTAAGATGGCTTGGACTTGTATATTGGAGACCTTTAGACGCCAGTGTGTTTTAAAAAGGAATAACACTTCAGCTCACTATTAAAAACATCTCTAATTTTGACCTAAAAGTTTCAACCAAGCTGTCCTTTTATATTAGAAAAAAGTATCAGCTCATATAATTAAACGTATTAATTGTATATTGTAAAAGTACCAATACTCTTCAGCTTGCAAATTTAATACTTTTCTTTTGTATAAACTAATATTTTTCTTCATATGAACTAATAATTCTTATTATATATTTCAGTGTTTTGTGAATGAGTCGAACTTTAGTCAATATTGCACCAATTATTCGGTGCAACTGGTGCGTATAAATTTTTTTCCTTGAAAAGATATGCTACACTCAAATATAAATGAAAAATATTTGGTGACCGAATATGTAGCGACATTTGATCCCAATTTCTACTAACCTCACATATTGTAGGATAAATTTTTTTATTTTTACTTTTTACGTATCATTATTCAGTAATTCCAATAACTGTTGAGCCAAATTTTCAGGCTGCGTGGGAGATTTTCACACCCATACTGCACCGGATAGATAAAGGAGAGGTGAAGTCTCTTCCATACAAGCCTGGAAGCCGAGGGCCTGCTGAAGCAGATCAGTTGTTGGAAAAGGCAGGCTACGTGCAAACACATGGCTATATATGGATCCCTCCAACCTTGTAATGAAGGTTTTCAGGTCATTTTCAATCCATCAACAGTGTGCTGTTTCTATTTTGGTGTGTGCAAGTTTTGAGGCGAAGACGAGACATGAAAAGGTGATATTAAGAAATAAGGGAGGATTGGTGCATCGAAGAGACGTTGCTCCTACGTTGAACTTTCTCCTTAGAAGACAATAAAAGTGGAAGCTTGATTCATGCATGTGCTTCCTCCATGTTTGTAATGTTTGATGAAATTTCTCCTTAGAAGACAGTAAAAGTGGAAGCTTGATTCATGTATGTGCTTCCTCCATGTTTGTAATGAAATTGTTCTGCTGTTGAGATACTAATCTTATATTAGAAGGCTCTGTTTTATGAAATAGAAATGATCATATACACATTGTTGGAGTTTGAAATTGTAAAATTATGTTTGAAATTTTGTTGTTGCTGCAAGTGCATTTGAAACAGGTCATTTTATCCAATATCCATAACAAAAAGAAGTTTTCTATCCATTTTATAAAAATGAGTTATTTTAATTCAAATTTGACATAAAAATCCAAATACCTTTCTACTTAAATATATCCTCTTCATTCATTTTTCATTTGTTTCAACTTTTTCACCTGTAGTAAAAGGTTAAGACTTTCCTACTCTTTCATCACCCCTTTCAAAATTATGGTAAGTAATTTACTCTTATAATTTTATTTCTTCTCGTCTTTATTTTGTATTTTTGGTAATTTTTGTGCATAAAAAAATTGTTTGGCTATCGAAAAATGTTTTTCGATGGGAATAAATGTTTGTCTTGATAGACAAAAATTATACCCATCAAGACCAATGTTTTTAAAATAGGTCCGGTTAGCGAGCCGTACAATGAATTGAGTCACCGATTCAACCGGTTGAATCGTTGTAAAAATCGGACAACTCGATATTTATTTATATATTTATGTATAATATATATAATAATGTATTACAAATATTATAGATATTCATAAAGATATAACATAAAATTCAATATTATGACAAAATATTATATAAGATTAATGTAGTAATAAAAAATTAAAACTTCAAACTATATGTCCATAAAAATAAAATCTAAAATTTAAATTTTTACAATTAAAAATAACTCATAGCAATTACAAAAATGCTAAAAATTAATTTTTTTTTTTAAAAAAGCCAAAAAAATCTGGTCAATCGGTTCACCGGGTCACCGATTGAACCCGATTTTTTGGCGGTTCTTACTGGTTTTAAAGTAATAAAACCCAAAATAATTAATAAAGTATTTTTTTCTTTTCTTAAAAAAAAATACAAGATGTAACCTTTGAAAACTCCAAACGCGTGACTGATGGTCACGTGCCCGAGTCCATGCACTCCGGTATAACCGCTCAGAGGTGCCAACTGCCAATTCCGCCTCGACAATTCCGCCGCCTCTCTTCTTAGACTGTAACGCGTTCTTTTTTATTTTCTCTTTTCCTTACATTCAAATCTATATAAATATATAGAAACACATTTCCACGAACATCTCTCTCTTCTCGCTTACATTCTCTTCATTTTCCCACAGACTAGATCTCACATTCATCATCATGGCCAAAATTAAGATCGGAATCAACGGTAATTTTTGCCTCTTTCTTTTGTGTAAACTGTGCGTGATTTAAACAATGTTTTAAATCGGATTGTATGCGCTGATAAAAATGATTGTTCGAAGAGTTTACGTATTGATTGATCTGTTGGTAATGTGCAGGATTTGGAAGAATTGGCCGTTTGGTGGCTAGAGTAGCACTACAGAGTGATGATGTTGAACTTGTCGCTGTTAACGATCCATTTATTACCACCGATTACATGGTAATGCTCTTTGTTTTTGTCTTGCTCTTTTCTACTCTCTGTTTACCTGTTACGTAAATATTACAATGTGGTTGATTAGATTTGATTTTCGATTTATTTGTAATATTCAAGTTTATGCGGGTGGACTACAAGTTGATTTATGCATAACAGCAGAACTCTGCCATTTCTTAATCTTTCTGATCTATTAGTGTGGCGATTTACATGCGAAATGTCAGTTGCTGTTCATTCTGTTCAGGATTTTTGCTTGAGGTGTGTCTGTTTGCGTGTGGGTGCCATGTTTGGTTGTAAACCTTTTGAACCATTTATCTACATCTGTTCAATGTCCATGTTCAACATGTTTCCTATTTTCTTTGCCACTCTTGAGTACTTGCAACTGAGTCTTAGATTCCTTGTGTCTTCCTATTGCCGCTGTCTGCTAATTGAATTACAAATTCCTCTGTTGTACAGACCTACATGTTCAAGTATGACAGTGTGCATGGTCAATGGAAACATCACGAGCTTAAGGTTAAGGATTCAAAGACCCTTCTCTTTGGTGACAAGCCTGTGGCTGTGTTTGGTGCCAGGTAATTGTCTCCCAGATCACCTGGAGTGCTAACTAGACTCACACACACGCACATGTATACTTCTGTTTCATATATGCGTTTACCTTTTCATTAATAGGAATCCGGAGGAGATCCCATGGGGCGAGGTTGGAGCTGATTATGTTGTCGAGTCCACAGGTGTTTTTACCGACCAGGCCAAGGCTGGTGCACACTTAAAGGTTTACATTTTAGCAAATTTGTAAACTTCAAGCTATGAGAAATACATATTGTCTACCAACTCTTATGTTAATTGAATGAGTATTTAGTATATTTTGCTTATATTAGGCGGCCATTTTGTGGTGAGATAAATTTCTGCTTGTTAAAGCAGTTAGTTAATTTTTTTCTGGTTCTCAGGGAGGTGCCAAAAGGTTATAATTTCTGCCCCAAGCGCGGATGCACCAATGTTCGTTATGGGGGTCAACGAGAAGGAATACAAGTCAGATATCAAAATTGTTTCCAATGCTAGTTGCACTACTAATTGTCTTGCTCCGTTAGCCAAGGTTTGTTCTTACTCATTGTTTCCCACAAATTCTGGTGGGCAGTAACTTTCACACATATTAAAGATTGGAAGGTAAGCTAATGGCGAAGAGACTCCATCATATATACAGGTTCTTAATGACAGATTTGGTATTGTTGAGGGGTTGATGACCACTGTTCACTCTATGACTGGTAAGATTAATTACCTATTCTCATTTATTATTTTCCATTTTTTCTACTTTTATTAAGCGTGTGACATGACGGCTGATGTTTTCTTTTATTCAGCAACTCAGAAAACTGTTGATGGGCCATCAATGAAGGACTGGAGAGGTGGAAGAGCTGCCTCATTCAACATTATTCCCAGCAGCACTGGAGCTGCAAAGGTACTATGAAATTGCTTGTTATGTTATAAAGTAGGATCTTCTAGTTTTAACCATGTCTGTTGATTTCTAATCTCTTTGGTTAATATCTATCTTCCTGTCAAGCACTCATCCTACAATAAACTTAACAACAAATATAAACGGCAGGATACAAATTATAGTTATCAAATATTTATTTATTTATTTTCTGAAAGGCATTCTGGTCCGGATAACTGCATGCTACTTTATGGACTTGAAAAATTTGACATACACCCATCACCTACTTGCATGCCATATTCAAGCTTTTTTGTAAGGTTGAATCATCATGTATAATCTGCACATGTGTGTGCCTCATTACCTAATGTTGTGCAGGGGTAGGTCTTTACTAATTTCGTTTGGGGCGCTAAAACTAGACATATCAATCATAGTTTCTGTTAAATGTTCAATAATGAGATATAATGTATAATTACAAACTAAAACGAATTTAATAAATATTTATACAAATACGAGTACTACTAAACCTAGAAAAAATGAAGGCAGCCACATACCTTGCATCCTAAAATTCTTCATTCACACTCCATTTACTATTAAACACTCCATTAAAATTTAAAAATTAAATTATATTACTGAAAACACCCACTTTATCATCCGTCAAAATATAAAATTAAGTTTTAGTTGATGTTTTTTTAATTCTTTTGGAAATTTATTTAGTTTTTCAGATTTTTTGGATTTTTATTTTTAATTGATTTTTTTAAAATTTAATTATTTTTAATATTTATTTGGTATTTTTAATATTTTATTTAGTTTTAATTATTTTTAAATTTATTTATATTTTGAAGATTTAATTATTTTTTAAAAATATTTTTCTGTTCTTATTTAATTTTCTCAAAATTTTGTTTTAATTGTGTTTTTTAATCTAATTGTTTTTAAATATTTAGTTAATTTTTTAAATATTTTTCAGAAAATTTTTCATGTCTAAAATGAAAATTGACCAAAAATACCATATCACCTTGGGTGGCCTGTTTTTGCTAAAAGGATGAAAAATTGAAAAAAAAAAATTAAACATAAAGGACTTCTTTCAAGAAAAACTTAGAGGATGAAAATTAAAGTACTCAACAATATTTAAAGGACAAATAAGTTACCTCATAATAATATAAGGGTAACTTAGTTATTTTATATATATCTTTTTATATTTAAAATTATGGAGTGTGATGAGTGAGATTTGAAGCATTAATTATTGGAACATCCTTTCTCATCTACAAACTTGCGAACATAGTAGTACCTTGTTGGCCATCATCGTCTCTCCTTATTTGCCGGCCATCATTGTTATTTTTACTTTGTTGATCAATCTCCTCGTCCGATGAATCTGACCACATTCCATCTTCATCTTCATATAATTGATTTAAGTCCAACTCTAAAACAGAGTTTTGAATCTCATTATTGTCATTATTAAATGAGATTATTATATTTTCTCGATGAAGAAGAAGACGACATAAGAATTGAAATTTCTCTTTCATGGTATAACTCATGATTGATGGGAGGTGGATTTAAATCTATATTCATGTTGGAGATGTGAAGAATTGATAGATTGAATAACCACCATATTTGTAGATGGCAGTTGGCGCAAGTTTTTCAAATTTTTGAAATTAGAATTTTTATCTGAGAAAAAAATAAGCATTGCTTCCATTGTAAAATTGTGGCGCCATGTCTATAAAATTTTGACTCTAATACCGGGAATTACTGAGTAAATTTGGAGAGGATCCGTGCTTAAACGGTTTGCATGCTCCACTTTCTCTTTCTTTGGAAGACATGTGAGTTTTTTTCTCAACTACCAATAATTATGTTCAATATCATTAATTAAGGGTAAATTTGGCAAAAATTCTTCTATTAATCTGCATGTTAAGTGCTAAAACGACAAGTATAAAAAAATGGAGGGAGTATTAAATGTTCAATAATGCAAAATAATGATAATGTATAATTACACACGTCGTTCATAATGTATATTAAATGTTCAATAATGCAAAATAATGAGATATTATGTATAATTACGACTAAAAGAACATTCATACCAACATTATCTAAACCTAGAACAAATGAAAGCAGCGTATTTTTATTGAATTAGACTGTGTTATGGGTGGCCATTAGTATTTGAATTAGACTGTGTTATAGGTGGAAATAGTATAAAACCTTTCTAGTCATCTAATAGGTGGCAGCATATCGAACAATTTCTAAAGAATTGAATAATCACAGGCTGTGGGGAAAGTACTTCCTGCTCTAAATGGAAAGCTTACCGGGATGGCTTTCCGCGTTCCAACTGTTGATGTTTCAGTGGTTGACCTAACTGCAAGGCTTTCAAAGGCAGCCACATACGATGAAATCAAAGCTGCTATCAAGTAAGAACATCACACCTTCTTTGCATTCTCTTGCATCTTGTGATTACCATCCTGATTATGTATTGCTATACAGAGAGGAGTCAGAGGGTAAGTTGAAGGGAATCCTAGGATACACCGAAGATGATGTCGTATCTACGGATTTTGTTGGTGATTCCAGGTGTGATTCTTGGAATGTCTTATCTTATATGCACCATTGTAGTTGGCGTCTATACCTTGACAATATTGTTGTTGGTTTAATCTGGCAGGTCTAGCATTTTTGACGCCAAGGCTGGAATTGCTCTGAATGGCAACTTTGTGAAGGTTGTGTCTTGGTACGACAACGAATGGGGCTACAGGTAACGAGACTTAGTTTGCGCCTACTTGACTTCGCATTTGTAAAGACGGTACTAATGTATTTTTGGCATTGCAGTAACCGAGTTGTCGACTTGATTCGTCACATGGCATCCGTTGCTTGAGTGAGGAATGCCGTATTCTTTCGCGTAGTTGTCTTGTGTTTGGTGAGGCAACTATGGAAATAACGGAGCTGAAGAATGTCTGCCTTTCTTTGGGGGTTATGTTTGACAATTATGTAGAACAGAATTTGTAGCTCGAGTATATTTACTTTTTGACGTTTTTCTGCACAAATTTGTGCCTTTTTCTTCACTACTGCTATTATTATTATTATTTTGGATGCGTCACAGATAAAATTCACCAGTGCCCCAGAAATTTAAAAGATTGGTAGATCTTTTTATATATTAGAAAGACATCCTAAGAAAAACATGTTTCAAATAGGCCATGTTACACCTCTTATGTTAACACGACTAACATATATTAGAAAGACGTCCTGCGAAGCATGTTTTAAATAGAGATATGTTGAGAGAATATAAACAACGCCATGTTATGCTTTTATATATGGTGATTATTTTCCCGTAAAACTTCGATATGTCCTTTCGTGTCGATCTTTTAGTGAGTTTTTGTTTTTAATAAAATATATATATTGAAATGAATATTTTAATCACAAGATTTAATATTTTTTTTTCTTGGGCATCTTCGGCTCAGAAGTACCACATCATTTGATAAGGAAATGTATACAGGTAAATCCCATTCAAATGGGGAGCAACTAACATTGCTTCAATTATTACAAAACGCACCTGCCAATTTGCAATTAATGCATAATTAATATTATTCAATAAAAATAATTAATATTATTTAAAAATAGACATCAATCAAGTGCAACGGATGTATACAAGAATTTGTCTTTGTAATGTCAACGGGAAGATAAATGATCGAAGTTTCCAAGACCAGAAAGAGAGGGGGTTTGAAATTAGTATAGCTTCGCTCGATTGAATCTTTCTACGATCCAATGGAGAGAATTCACTGAACAGCAGAAGAAGGGCCGAGGTTATGCAGAAGCAGATCAATTGTTGGAAAGGGCAGGTTACATGCAAACACATGGCTATAATGAACAAGAAATGATACTACATTTTCGTTGAGTTTGAAATTGTTAATTAATGTTCAAAATTTTTAATTTGTTGCTGAAAGTGCATTTGAATTTACCTATTTTCTTATTTAAATACTCGAGTTTTACAAATGTGTCATTCTGATTCTCGACCTGATTAATCTTATATTGAATATGATCGAGGTTTTGACAAATCAATTTACATTAGTTTTGAGTAGATTTGGCTTGATTGCATCCTTACTTTTGGACTTGAATTCGATTCTTATAGATTTAAACTAAAATACTTTATTAGTGGGATCGATGCAGCGCAAGCGTAAAGATAATTACGTAACTCCGTTGATTCGAGAATAGAAGAATGTAAGCGAAGCAGAGACGAACACGTCTCGAAGAGGAATAACCTCAATATTTCTAATTCATCATCAACCAAGCTAATTACAATGTATTTTAGTTCCCTATTTATAATAGATAATAAACCTAAATGCTAAATCAAATCAAATCAACATAAATGAGCAAATCAATTAATGATATTTCCATCAATATCTCCATCATTCTCTCCCTCTTCGAAAAGATTCGTCCTCGAATCTGCATCAATCCTATCTCCATCGATTATAATAGAGGCGACGATACGTTCATACTGTGGAAAACACAATTAAGTAGCATCCAAGTGAAACTTGATCTCAAAAATATCTGCCGTCCTCACGTGGGCCACATTTTTGAGACGGTAGGTAAAACGATGGCTCAAAATTAAAATAACTATCATTATTCATAAAATAATAATAGTCATCATCCCAAGTAGAACTGTATCAAAATATGTATACGGCTCGTCCTCGGGCTCAACGTCAAAGTGGGGAAAATTTTCTTCATCATAAATTGGTGACTCATCGTAATTCAAATAATCCACATCGAAATGGATTCTTCATAATGAAAAATTTCAGTATGTCGGACTCATCATAAAATGTCACCATATCGAATTAATTTTCTTATCAAAGGAAATACCCTCCTCATCAAATAAAATAATCCCCTCATCAAGTGAAGTACCCTCGTCATCAAATATAGGTCCATCATAATAAATTTGATCATCAAAATTAAAACACTCATTATGATGAATATCAAGCCCAATATCATTAGAAAATATATGTGGCCCATATTGGTAATCAAAAGTAGGCCCAAAAGTGTGTAGATCACCGAATTACCAATATCATCTTCTTCGTCCATGTTCGGTAGCGCCATCGAACATGGGTTGCGGCGCAGTCGTAGTCTTCGTCGTGATGCGGGGCGGTGTGCGGGGCCCACCACCGGAAGGCGGAGCCGATGGACTGAGAGGTGAGCGACCGGGGTTGACGCACGATGTGGAGGGTCGCGGGCTGGCGCGCGGTTCTTTGCGTCTGCGGTGGGCGTCGCGATCGCGGACGACGGCGGGCGCAGCGTCGCCTCGAGGCCGGCCGGTGGCGTTCTGGCGCGCGCGGCGACGCATGAGGCAGCGTGAGGGATCGCCAATGCCCTTCGCGGCGGTGGAGGCGGCAGGGCACGCCGCGGCCTCGATTATGCGGATCGGAGTGATTGGGCAGGCTCGCGATGGCGCGAGGATGGGACGTCGCGGCGGTCGCGCCATGATACACGATTCGTTGCTCACGCGCGGGCGTTGGCGGCCACGGTGAGGTCGGCGATTTGTTGCCACGTTCGTCCATGGCAAAGGTGTCTAACACACGGCGTGACGTCGAGGAGGCATTTTCCAGGAGCGTAGAGAGACTCTGGATACCCCGGTGATGCAGCGCAGCGTAAAGACAGAACTCCGTTGATTCTCGAGAATACCCGAAGAATGTACACGAAAGCAGAGGACGAACACGTCTCGAAGAGGAATAACCTCAATATTTCTAATTCATCATCAACCAAGCTAATTACAATGTATTTTAGTTCCCTATTTATAATAGATAATAAACCTAAATGCTAAATCAAATCAAATCAACATAAATGAGCAAATCAATTAATGATATTTCCATCAATATCTCCATCAGACCTAGTAAATTATAAGTGACTGAATAGATACATTAAGACTATTTCACATAATTTTTGTGATATATTACATTGTTTTATGGAATTATACTTTTAAGTAACTAAAATAAATATGTATAATTTGATCATATAGATGTGATATGTTATACTATTGTCTTGTAGAATTATACTTCAGTAGCTAAAATAAATATGTATAGTTTTACAATTAATTTGATCATGTGTGAGAGGCTATGTATATATTTATGTCGACATTAATAATTGTAGTTTTTCATGTACACTCACAATCACAAACTTAGCCTGAATTTAAGTGTGTCTTCCAACTATAACAATGTTGTTGAGTGTACCAATCCCCAATCCAAAAAAAAAAAAAAAAATCATAAATATTTGCGCGTATTTCAGCAAATATACATCAATTCATACACTTTCTACTTGAAAAAAAAAAACAGTTTGATTATCTGTTTCATTTTTCTAATTCTATCATAAATTTCACTATTTAAAATTTTAACATGCGCACATTAATATATTAAAATAAGTTTATTGTACATTGTACAACAAGTATATTTTTATACAGGTATCAGTTATTTTTATTGAATATTTATAACTCTATGCACAAAACAATAATTCTTCACTAAATATATTTAAAATTACAGTTAAATTACACGTTGCTTTTGTTACATATCGTTTTTTTTTTTTTTTTTTTAAATTTCATGCATCACAAAATGATAAAGCAAACACGTGACTGGCGGTCTCGACTCACGTGCATACACTCCGGTAACCGCTCACAGCTTACCACATGGAGGTGCCAACTACCAATTCCGTCTCGACAATTCCGCCTCTCTTCTTCGATTGTATCGCGCTCTTCTTTTTTGTTTCTCTTTCAAATCTATAAATAGCCACACATTTACGCAACGCTAGTGAACAACTCTCTTTTCTCGCTACTCTCAATCCACATTCTCTTCATTTTTGCCTAGACTAGATCACATTCATCATGGCCAAAATTAAGATCGGAATCAACGGTAATTTTTTGCCACTTTCTTTTGTGCAAATTATGTGTGATTCAAACGTTGTTTTTGGTCGGGTTCGAAGAGTTTACGTAAATTGATCTGTTGGTAATTTGCAGGATTCGGAAGAATTGGCCGTTTGGTGGCTAGAGTTGCACTACAGAGTGATGATGTTGAGCTTGTCGCTGTCAACGATCCATTTATTACCACCGATTACATGGTAATGCTCTTTTTATTCTCTTTGTGTTACAATGTGGCTGTTAGTGAGGCGATCTCTGTTGACATTGCCACCGTCTTATATTGTTGCTTCATCACATTTCATACTAAAATGTCATGCAAATGTCTGTTGAAAAATGAATGCCAATGTCCTCGTTTGCTGTTCATTCTGTTTAGGATTTTTGCTTGGGGACTGTCAATTTGCGTGTGGGTGCCATGTTTGGTTGTAAACCTTTTGAACCGTCTCTTTACATGCAGGGGTGGATTTTAGGGGGATAGATTTATTTATTTATTTAGACCTTTATTTTAAATGAGTACGCCCAATGTAAAAGTCTAGATCTGTCACTGTTTACATGTTTGATACATCAAACTTATAGTCTGTTGAAAGAGAGTTTGCTGATTTCTTAAAAGCTATACAGCTCTGTTCAATATGTTTCTATTTTCTTTGCCTCTCATGAGAACTTGCAACTAAGTCTAAGATTCCTTGTGTCTTCCTATTGCTAATTCAGTCACTATATCTTCGGCTGTACAGACCTATATGTTCAAGTACGACAGTGTGCATGGTCAATGGAAAAAGCATGAGCTTAAGGTTAAGGATTCAAAGACCCTTCTCTTTGGTGACAAGCCTGTGGCTGTGTTTGGTGCCAGGTAATTGTCTCCCAGATCACCTGGAGAGCTAACTAGTTTCACACACACACACTCATACACATATATATGTCCTTTTCATATGTGCGTTTACCTCTTTATGAATAGGAACCCAGAGGAGATCCCATGGGGCGAGGTTGGAGCTGATTATGTTGTTGAGTCCACAGGTGTTTTTACCGACCAGGCCAAGGCTGGTGCACACTTAAAGGTTTACATATAGCAAATTTGTAAACTTCAAGTTATCAGAAATCCATATTATCTACAATTTTTGTTAATTGAATGAGTATCCAGTATATTTTGCTTAAAATAGGCCACCATTATGGTGAGATAAATTTCAGTGTCTTATAGTAGTTAGTTAATATTCTTTCTGGTTCTCAGGGAGGTGCCAAAAGGTTATTATTTCTGCCCCTAGCGCAGATGCACCAATGTTCGTTATGGGGGTCAACGAGAAGGAATACAAGTCAGATATCACAATTGTTTCTAATGCTAGTTGCACTACCAATTGTCTTGCTCCATTAGCCAAGGTTTGTTCTTGCTCACGTTTCCCACAAGTGTTGGTCGGTAGTAACTTCCACACGGATTAAAGATTGGAAGGTAATCTAATGGCGAAGGGACTTTATCTTATATACAGGTTCTTAATGACCGATTTGGTATTGTTGAGGGTTGATGACCACTGTTCACTCTATGACTGGTAAGATACCTATACTCATTTATTATTTTCCATTTTTCCTACTTTTATTAAGCGCGACATGACGGTTGATGTTTTGTTAATGTGATTCAGCAACACAGAAAACTGTTGATGGGCCATCAATGAAGGACTGGAGAGGTGGAAGGGCTGCTTCGTTCAACATTATTCCCAGCAGCACTGGAGCTGCAAAGGTACTACAAAAATGCATGTTATGTAATAAAAGTAGGATCATCTAGTTTTAACTATGTGAGTTGATTTCTTGTTTCCTTGGGTAATATCAATCTTCCTTTAAAATAGACTTCACAACAAATGTCAATATATAAAACTGCATGATACAATTATAATTAACAAATACACTTATTATCAAATAGTATAAAGCCAATCTAGTCATGTCGAACAATTTCTAAAGAATTGAATAATCACAGGCTGTGGGGAAAGTACTTCCTGCTCTAAATGGAAAGCTTACCGGGATGGCTTTCCGTGTTCCAACTGTTGATGTTTCAGTTGTTGACTTAACTGCAAGGCTTTCTAAGGCAGCCACATACGATGAAATTAAAGCTGCTATTAAGTAAGAATATCACACATTTTTTGCATTCTCTTTCGTCTTGTGAATACCATCCTGATTGCCATCTCTCGTCTATTCCTAAACAGGGAAGAGTCGGAAGGTAGCTTGAAGGGAATCCTGGGATACACAGAAGATGACGTAGTATCTACCGATTTTGTTGGTGATTGCAGGTGTGAATTCTCGGAATTTCTTACGCTATTATAGTTGACGTCTATACCTTGACAATGTTATTCACTTTGTTGTTCATTTACTCTGGCAGGTCTAGCATTTTTGACGCCAAGGCTGGAATTGCTCTGAACGGCAACTTTGTTAAGGTTGTGTCTTGGTATGACAATGAATGGGGCTACAGGTAACAAAACTTTGTTGGCACCTACTCTACTTCCTATTTGTAAAGATGAGCTTCGATACTAAGTATTTTTCTGCATTGCAGTAACCGAGTGGTCGACTTGATTCGTCACATGGCATCTGTTGCCTAATTGAAGAACAACGTTTTCTTTCGCGTAAATTCTGTATTGTTGGTGTTCCATTGGTGAGGCAACTATGAAATAACTGAGATGAGAAATTTCTGCGATGCGTTTGGTTTTCTTCGGGGTTTTCTGGACAATTATGTAGAACAGAATATGTAGCTCGAGTAGTTTTTTCTTTTTGACGTTTTTTTCTGCACAAATTTGTGTCCTTGCCCTTTTCACCTTGGTGTTATTGCTGCTGTTATTATTATTAATTTTGGATTCGTCACAAATATATTTCACCAGTGCCCCCAGCATTTGAAAAGATTGGTAGATTATTAGGCCATGTATGAATTTGAGGAGAGAGAAAAAAGAGAAATAGTAACAAACGCATAAATAACTTCCCACTCTAAAGTCATTAACAAAAATGGGTGGCAGCCATGGGGGAGGATTTAATTCAGGAATGGCATGGAAAGGTTGCTTGACCTCAGTGTATTGTGGCTCCTCCCTGTCGTTAATCTTGGATCATGAACAATTGATGTCCAGGCACAAACTTCTCGTCGCAATAGTAACATAGGCCTTTTTCATGTAGTTCTCGAGCCTCCTGGTCATTGATTCACCGAGGCAGGTAATGCTGGGTTTCCTCACGGTGCTGGTTGTAGACCTAGTATTCTCGACGATGGATTTGAATTGACTTTGGGTGCAGTTAAAACTAAGGAGACACGGCTGGAGTCAACTGGTTGCCTTTGTAGTTGATTTTGTTCATCCACTAGCCTAGCAATGCTAATGACATCTCCCAAAGTCTTGGACTGCTTGATTTTCACATCTAAACGGTGTCATCTCGGAGACTGGCGATAAAACAACCTATTATAAGGAAAGATTTGGAAATGCCATCAACCCGATGGGAATGGGATAGCCTTTCAATGGCTTCTTGATAAGCCGTAATAGTTGTTTTCTCCAAAGCTTCAGAGGGGTCTTCCAAACAACAAAATGGCCTTGGTGAATTCTTGTCATGACGAACAACTCAGCATTTATCTTACCACCACTATCCATGACAGATCAACCTGGCTCTGATATTGAAATAAACATTTTAACCACAAGATTTGATTTGTTTTTTTCTTGGCTTCTACAATATTATTGGGAGGGAAACAGCCATCACGCCACAGAAGTACCATATTTTTTTATAAGGAAAATATTCATTATGCTCGAGAGGTTTATACATATCATTTGTTACGGCTTATAACTATAACAAAATAACAAAATGAATACAGGTAAAATTACTTGATCCAATTTGCACTTATACTTTTGATTAATTAATTCTCTTTTTTGGAAGGGCCAAAGGGAAGAAGATGAATATAGGTAATTCCCATCCAAATGGGGGAGAAGTCCTATACAACACAAACTCAACTAGAAAATAGCAATTGCCTCACTACTACAACCAACATTGCTTCAACTATTACGAAATGCACCAGCCAATTTGCAAATAATGTCAACAGGAAGATAGATGATTGAAGTTTCTTTGAAATTATTATAATTTCTCCAGAATCTAAATGATAGAATCTATCAAATCATTCCGCAAACCAACAGAGAGAATTCAATAAACAGCAGAAGGCTGTTATCCATGAACTTCTCCTAAAGTTTCTTACATCTATCATATCAGACAGAGGAAAAAAAGACAGTGTGACAGCCAAAATGACCACCATGAATCATGCCACCTCTAGCATCCTGAAACAGGATAAAACGAACAGGACAGTCAGAAAAAAAAATTAATAAAAAAGATCCCCACAAAATAATTGATTATGATTTCCCAAAGGAATGGCAACACATTGACACTATCACCCCAAAATAAAGCGACTCTAATCTTAACGATTCTGCCAAACATGTAATAAACATCATATTAGATTTTTAACTACACATACTCCTTTTTACACACATATGCATGTGTGTGTGAGCAAATGTATATCTGTTCGATAGACCCATCCAAGTATCGACTTACATAAATCTACATAAGGCTTGCAACAGATGTGTATATGGCGGGTAAAACTACGGGTGCTTTTTTCTTCAGTAAAGACTATGAGGATCACTTTCTGGGCCAATATATTGTTTTTGATAAATAAGGTTTACAATCAGCACAAGTATATTTCAAGTTATCTCGAGCTAGAATCAAAGTTGTGTCAGAGTTGTTATTTACCTAATGGTGGTAATTCAAATGCTAGATATGAAACACGTGATAAATAAAAGATGGGAGTCAAAGTTCTCACAATTGTTATCCAATGGATTTCCTTAAGGTCATAAATTTAAATACTATCAAAGAAACATGCAATATATCAACAGATCAAGACACATAAGTTGCATTGAAAATTTGAAAAGTAGTGAATAACAAAATTCGTAAACCCAACATCAATAAGCATTAAACAGGATTAATCAATCCGGAAAACATTCACAAATCGACAAACAAAGAAACCTGATCTAAACAGCAATTAAAGAGATACTACCTCATAACTAACGACCAGGATTAACACCGAGAAGCATGTTGTTGTTGCTAGGCAGATAAACCACATTTCCGTTCCTAGCCATTGACAATGCATTTTCCTTGGCCGCCTCGATCTTCCTCAGCTCGATAATCCCATTCCCTGCAGCTGCAGTTGCATCAGAAATCAGCTTAGCAGACTCACTTTCTCCTTCAGCCCTAATAACAGCGGCCCTTCTCTCCTGCTCAGCCTTCATCACCACAAATTTAGACCGCTCAGCCTCCTGCTGCGCCACCTGCTTCTGCTCCACAGCCTTTGAGAATTCAGCACCATACGATAAATGGGTAATGGCCACATCATCCAGCACGATGTTGAAATCCTTGGCCCTACGAATCAAGCTCTCTCTCACTAGAGCAGAGACATGGGGCCTCTCAGTTAGCAATTGATCCGCATTGAATTGTGCAACTACAGCTTTGAGCACCTCGTTGCCAATTGATGGGAGGACCTTTTCATCATACTCAAGTCCTAGGGTTTTGAAAATGTCGGGAAGGCGATTGACCTCAGGTCGGGACAGCACACGCAAGGTGAGATTCACCATCTGCAGATCCTTCGTGCCTAATAGTTCAGGGAAAAAGAGTGGTTTCATCAATTTATATAAAAAAGTCAAATTTACAATAGCTTTTATCCAATAAATCGCATAATAAACACAAAAACTCAATCCAATGCATTCGTATTCAAGGAGGCAGCTAGTGGTTTATACATAAAAAGTATAAGAACTGCCATTAACAGCAAAATCAAAGCCAAAACATCTGTCAAGGTACCTGAGACAGAGGAGAAGGTGTGGGGGCGAGTGCGAATATCGAAGATGAAGGGTTTCTGAAGCCATGGAATTAAAAAGTGGGTCCCTTCGCCGACGGTGTCCTCGATGACACCACGGAAACGGTCGAAAAGGACGGCGCGTTGGCCACCGTCGACGGTAAAGAGCGCGGAGTTCACGACAGTTGCGCCTACACCGAGGCCGAAGGCGGCGCGTGCAATGTTGGTAAGAAAGTTCGCGGCTTGGCTACCCATTGTGGAGGGTTAGGTTTGATTTTGCAGAGGGGGTTTAGAAATGATGGTTGAATGATCTAGAGAGAGAAAGAAGGGTTTTGTAGAGAGAAGTGGATTTTTGCTCAAGAAAGCGTAGTGTACGTTAAACCCTAACCCCTTCAACACTTTATGGGCCTCTCCTTTATATTTGGTCTTGGGCTCGCTCACATAATATCTTTTTGTAAAAATAATATAACTAAAATTACTCAATAGTAACGTTGAATAAGTAATTATTTATTTAGTTTTATAACCAGAAAATCTCCTCTACATCAAATATATTATGCAATTATAACGAGAAAATAATTATATATATATATATATATATATATAAACACATTTTACGGACGATTAAATAAAATAAATGAGCACATTGAACGTGAGGTAATATTATTTAAAAAAACATCACAATATTTCATCACTCCCTCGATAAAATTTTTTATTATTCCAGATCTCCGGTGATAAACCAAAAACAGTTAATTATTTGATGGTATATCCGCTCTTATGAGGTAAAGTAATTTTATTTCTAACGGTGGAATGTGAATATAATGTACAATTACCTAATTGACCCTACTAGCACTCGTTATTCCAAATTTGTCCCTGATCGATTGGAATCGTGCCCTGATCATTTGTGTCGTGGAAGGAGGCGGAGTGGAAGACCTAGAGCGAATTTCTCTCACTGGAAAGCGCGAAGTGGAAGGAGCCCGATTTGAAGACGAAAGCGACGAGGAGGTCATTTTGGTGGGCGAACACCTTTGCCTCCATACAAAGCTTGGCCGGGCAGGAGTTGAGTGATTCAACTAAGGTAAATAAATTCACTCACTCCACACTTCCTCTTCACTGCCGTCACTTTTCGGAAATTGGGTGGTAAAATGGAGAACAGTTTGGAGGTTTTACGGTTTAAAATATTACATTAATCAAATTTTGGTACTCCAAAATAATTTCATGATTGAGAGGTAAACTTGACGGTTTTTGTAGTGCATAATAAGTGCAATAAATCTAATACCAATTAATTAGTTGTTCCTTCCGATGGATTTTTGGTGGATATCCTTTTGGAGGTGAAATCTTAAACAAAATGAAAACCCAGATTGAATCGTCGAATCTAACTCTCCTTCATGAGCTTCCAGATTGATTTTCCTATTTCAGAAATATTGCATCAGTTGTTTCAAGAATTGCTTTGTTGACGAACCTGTTGTCTGTGTATTACCTTTATATGATATTTAAAATTTGGTGAATTTGTGGTTATTATATCATCATTTGGTTTATTGGAATGATTCTATATGAAATTGTGCCATGATGGACTTTTTCTGTGTCTGTGGATCCTCGTTTGAAATTCTGAGCTTAACTTTGGCGGGGTGTTTCTGATTGCATTGTAAAAGGTTCCCTTTACTGTACTATGTGTTTTCTTTCTTCATATCTTGGAAGAGCCGGCTTTAAAAATATTTAAGCAATCAAAATAGAGTTAAGGCTCAGACAACTAAGAACATCAAACATAAACAGATAAATGGTTGCAGTGGTACATACACTTTGCAACGTCTTTTTCTGATTTTACCTATCCATCTTCTTCCTTGCTTTCTCCTTATCTCGTTTGTTTTTCTCTATTTGCATGATTTACTGGTTTTCTGGTTTCTTGGCTTCTTTTTCAGTCCTTCACAATCAAAATTTTGATAAGCCATTATCTGAAAAGAATTATTCGTAAATAAATCACCAACATGTGCATTAGTCACGCCATAACATAATCTCTTCCCTATCATAAGCAGTGTACTCTTCATACTAGCCTTAGTACTAGTTTCACCATTTCCCATCCTGTTCTTGACTTTCTCATAAATTTCATCCAAAAGCTTTGAATAAAGGAATACGCTCTCTTCCATTAAGCATGCAATCACATAAGAACAGGTACCTACAATTCAGAATTCAGAAATAAACTGAACTATAGAAGAATAAATCTGCAGAAATACTTGATGTATTCACTATTTTGAAAACTCTTAAAGTGGACTATTTTGACGTAATTATGTTTATACTTGGTAAATGAAATCAGCTTCAGTATTATTTGCCAAATACTTATCAGTCATTCATTAATCCCCAGTGCTAGCGATCAAACTGTTGCATTTAAGCAATGGGCAATTCTTATTTTTGGAGATTAATTTGTGAACTATTCAATCATTTTCATATACTCCCTCCATCCCGGGGAATTTGCATACTTTTTTGGGCACACATATTAAGAAATTTACTTTTTAGAGTAAAAAGTGTAGGGGAGAAAATAAAGGGTAAGGGTATTTTGGGTGGTGAAATGAGATAAAGTGTAGGAGAGAGAATAAAGTAGAGTAAAAGATGAGTGGCATTTTTGAAATTAAAATGATGTTGTGAGGTTATTAATATTGTGTGATATTTCCTTATTTAGAGTGTGCAAATGAGTGTGGGACGGACGAAAAAGGAAAGTATGCAAATGATTGTGGGACGGAGGGAGTATGAGTTTCCGATAGTATTGTTTATATAATGCTAGAGTTAGTACTTCACAAGATCTGATTTTGCTTGCAAATAGTAGTTACTAAGGCTCTTCTGCAAATGGAGAAGTAGCTTGACTAATTGTCTATAAAAGATTACGCTCCTGAGCTGCTTGCTAGTATATGCACAGATTGATCAGCATAAGAATATAAATCAATATTCTATAGCTCATGGTTTCTAACTTGAATATTCTTGATGTTTTATCATTAGATGAGGAAATTTTTGCTACTATTGCTTTATGGAAGTTTCACAGTAGTTGTCCATGTCTGTTTTATTGAGTTCATATCACAACTGTGCGCCACGCCACCCCACCCCACCCCACCCTGCACCATTATTTTTAATAATATATAAATTTCTATAGCTCATGGTACCAACTTGGCCTGATTTATGTTGATTATTTAAATTTTTTTATTCTGTATAGACATGTCAACTTCTCTGGTGAAACCATTAAGGAGCACTGCCACCTTCAAGGAGGTCATCGGAGTGGTGGGCCGCCGAACATTTGCGGCTGGTGGAGGAAAATCAAAGAAAGGCTCTAAAGGTGGCGGAGATGGTCCACAAGCATCATTACTTACCAAAGAAGTAAAATCCACCACAGTATTTGGTGCGAATATTCTTAAAGATGGGCAAGACCCAAAGATCCTGCCCGATTCTGAGTACCCGGATTGGTTGTGGCACTTGCTGGATAAACACCCATCTCTTAGTGCGCTAAGGAGGAAAGATGTTGAAAGTCTTCCATATGAGGATCTGAAGCGATTTGTGAAGCTGGACAACCGAGCAAGAATCAAGGAGAATAATTCTATAAAGGCCAAAAACTAATGGAAACTATGAATGTAGGGATTAGTGTTTGTGTTGAACGTTGTGTTTCTCGTTTATGCTGTTTAATTTTCTTGTTTCAGAGCTGTAGAAGTGAGGGTAGTTCTACAAATTTAGCTCCATTGTTGAATGTGGAGCTGACATTGTTGTTAAACTATGAAAACAGCTTTTGACATGGTTGATTTTGCCTTCACGTCGTCTCTCTCTTAAATGCAGATTTGGAATTTGAAATTCACAGTTTCTATGTGTATTTTTAAAAAAAAATCCCAGGTTTATGTCGGTGGTGGCTAAAATCAATGGAAAATGAAATTTTATTAGTTCTTTTTGTTGTTCGATTCAAGTTGAGCCTACTATTGTTTAACTATATAATTGACTTTTATTGAAGTTAAACTGTTGAACTTTATTTATTTAATTATCAACTAAAGTATTAATCGACAAACACCGTTGGAGCTCGAATTAGATAGATCTTGCTACATGAATTTTATCTTATTTTATTATGTATCAACTTGAATTCAACAAATTTTGATCAGTAAATTTTAAGTCAACTACCGAAATTTGATTTAAACATATAATTGCAAGCATGAAACTCAATTATCGATCAATGTCACTAATTGGGATACAAGTTTAAAAAAGCCTTTTTTTTTTTTTTTTTTCAGAGGAAGTCGTATCTACAATATTGACTTCCTATAGATAACTCTTTCTCAAGTCATTCTTTATATATATTCTTATTAAGTACAAACCTACTGCAAGTTTAAAATTACGTGTGATCATGACATTTCTGATTAAATAAGGCAAAATGGAGTATGAGACATGGGGTTTGAACAACTCCCACATGGCTACATCACATCCAAATAACATATACCATTCAAGTTCGTCATCAATAGGTACTAAAGGGAATATAAAAGAAAATTAATTTAGAAATATATCGATTAAAATGACTCTAAAGATAAATTGGTTATGTTCATTGCGTTGAACATATACCTAACTTGAAAGAAACATGGTTAACAACAAGCATCACCATTTTCATTGGTAGAATTTATAGGTTTTGGCTTGGAGTATGATCTGCCTTAGCCCTCCAATGGGTGCAACAACCATCAAAAGAACCCCTAAGATTATGCACACCTGAAAATTCCGACAGGGTGATCGAAAGGCATTGTTTATCTGTTTCTAAAAAACGAAAAATCTAGAAAAATACGAAATTGTGGAGCTAGATAAACACACCCAATTCGTGAACCAAGATGAGCTGAATCGCCTTGGTTTGCAGATGGCAAGCCATATGATACAGGGAAGCTGCAGAGATAGTGTTTTCTTTAAAAAATAAAACTGAAATATTGTGTTATAAGCAATTCTCTGCTCAATATTCTTGCAGTCATGCAGAACAATGGAAGCAAGATGGTTATAGTCACTTACAAAGTATGTGGTTGGTGCAAAAGCAAAGCCTCCGAAAATCCAAGAAGTGCGTTAAAGAAAGGAAACGTGATGGCAATAAACACAGTAAATGCTGAAATAAAAATGTTGTTAAACCTGCAATACGAACTGCACAGCTTGATAAAAACACAAACATTTGTGTGAGACGTGATACTTTTGTTGATTTTTGTGATACTTTATCTCCAAATATAACCAAAACAATGCAAGTATACGTCACATGCAAGACTTCTTAACAATGCAAGTATATGTCTCATGCAAGACTTTCGGAAAAAAGAAAGGGGCAGTTCGAATACCAACATAAGCGTTCCTTGTAATAAACCGCAGGTGCCAACTTGGCTTGAACTTCAGATTCCTTACAAGCACAGTTTCAGTCATGTCATATATTGGCATGGCGTATAACTGTAAAGTCCGAATCAGACAAAAATTCTTCGCATTGGAAAAAAACTCTACAGGGAAAGTTTTGGGAACGCACCTGGTAACTTCCAATAAGATGAATTACGACAAACATATTAGCCATGGCAACTAGCCATTTGGGCTTGTGTAAGGTGATGAGGATGCTTTCCTCAACTTCATTCCCAAAGATCCAGAATCCAACTAGAGCAACAGGGAAGTAGCATAAGGCAACAATTATATAAGCAAGTACCACTCCCTTCCACATAGGCCCCTTTGAAGGCTTCATTGGTGTTGAAGGCATAGACGCTTGAATTTCCATCGCTACATTGTGGCCGCTTATAAGCAAAAGCAACAGACCCCAATGCACTGAAGAAGTTGAAAACAGCGTCAGCTGTAGTTCTTGATTTATAACCGTATTGGACATTGGGTTGCATGCTTTTAGTTACTGAGGTACCCCATGCAATTGAAGAGTAACTGCAAAGAACACATTATCTTAGACTTTAGATGTTCAAAACCAATAACATTTCAGAGTAGGATTTCTGTGATATAAACTCTCTTTTTCAAAATAATATTGTCTAGTATTTGAAGTAACAGTATCATGTTTTGAAAAATATTGGATTTTATGTGTTATTCTTCTCAAAATCACTAAACTGTGATACTTGATATGCTAAACTGTATTACCAAGTTCATTATAAACCTTCCATGAACCAAGTTTACAGAAGTTATTGTCTACATTTTATGATTATTTCATGCCATTGAAGCTACTGAAACAATATACCTTACAGACATAACTGCTGCTGCCAAAGACACACCCGAGATTGAATTAAACCTCGGAAGTTGGGAAAGTACAAAGTGAGCAGATGCAATGATCATGATGAAATAGGTAAGCTTGATATCTCTGCAATCTTGGCAAATCAGATCATGAAATTTCTTGAGTGACTGACCTCCAGTGATCAAGTAAACTATGTTGCCTCCAAGTAGGCACACCACCTGCTGAGGGACTACAATCCACAAGCCAAGCTTTTGACCGAAAGCGTGCTGTCCCAGCTCATGGTACCTGTCAAAACGTTTTCCAGGCACAATTTCATGCATGCTGGTCATTTGCCACAAAGTGTAGAGAGTGATGATCCAATATATGATCAAGGCTGTCACTCCAGGTCCCCTAAGAATACAAACACAATTAGAAAACACTCAATAGTTTCTTCTCAAGAGGGAAATAAATGTACTCAGAACAGAGTGATATTGTCATTATTGTGTAACTGAAAATCTGTATCCAATTGGTCTAAAAGTGAAATATTACCATCCCAGTTCGGACATGGCGTAAGGGAGACCGAGGACTCCAGCTCCAACTATTGCTGTGACATTGTGCACGGATGAAAACCACCATTTGGCCGTTCTTGAAGAAGCGACTGGAAGCCAATCATCTATCGCCCTCTCTTCTGCAGAGCGCTCATCCAACTATACTAAGTACAAAGCGTCGTGTTTGCAAAACGAAGTGAGAGTCCGAAAATGAACATGTGAAAAGCTAACGAGTTTACACATTTTCAGGTGTATTCAGAAGCCAAAAGAGATGGCACAAATTCAGCAAGGTTGAGTTAAATGGGGGATAAGTTCAGAATTCATGGAAATACGCACACATGCTTTACGGAACTTGTTACATGATACCATATTAGAACAGTTTGAATCATTTTAATACCCAATAAACACACAAAAGCATATGCTACTCGTGGCAAGAAGACTCACATTATTACAGAAATTGTTCTTTTCATAAATTGGGCCTTCAATTTCCATTAACAATTCAAACAACTGCAGTTTATCCTAAATTTGCAAATTGGAGGAGAAAATGAAGGAGCTATAGGAAGAAAAAATTAAGAATCCACCTGTGGTATGGAGGATTCCTTATTTTAGGGGAATCAAAGTCATAGGTGTGCAATTTCAAACACACATTATGACTTTAAATTCCCATTTCTTACCCCCAAACCCCCTCAACCAAGCACCCCCTAAATTTTATTTATAAGACACCCTCTTGGAAGACCGTTTCAAGTGAGATGTTTAAACCAAACCCTCACAAAAGAAATATGCACATTGGGTGAGTGGGAAAAGTAAACGAATTTGGATCGTCTTACAAGCATCTAACATTACACAGTTTCTCACAAGAATTATGATTTTTAGTTGAATAATTTTCATGAGAAAAAAGGGAACCTTGATCATCTCAGTCTTCCAACAACCATTCAGAAAACTACACTTTAGCTAATATTTTGTTTCCATATGCATCAGAATCTTGCTATATTCGTGCACCTGAGGTAATTGAAACAAGCCCCCGAAACTTCCTTGATAATGACTTCATACATTTATCATTCAAGTCAATTTAGCATTGGATTGGACCACATATATTGAGCTTTATTTTTTATTTTAATATGATGAAGATATATTGGATAAAATCCTAAAGGACAATGCAAACTACATTTGGTTTAATATTCAACTTAATTCTATTCTCTCTCTCCACCAAAAGTATGCTCACACTGTTTTTTTTCAACAATTTGTTTTGCTTCACCACTTAACCACCACTTAATTTTTTTCACATGCTATTGATTTTATATTCATAAACAACTACTTAACTCATAAATGGACCACACAATACCGCAATATTTTCTTAGTTTATCTACTTTATCTATGTTTTCTTAAAACCCGTCAAAACCAAACGAATATACTTTTAGTGGACGGAGGGAGTAGTAGTTTTTATAATATTGAATTTAACATAGTATGTTAATTTTATCCAAGTTAAATGTATCCCTTTATAATATTTAGGTGGTAATGTTTTAATTCAAAATTTTCAAACAAGATAATCAAATATTAAGAAGAAATTAGAAGTACAACAGAACTATTAAAAGGCAATTATAAAAAAGTGTATTCCATAGTTCATATTTCCTCCTATGCCTCCTCAAGCCCTCCCCAAACCACAATATATTTTCAGCATACATAGGGAAATTTGATTTTCTTGGCTCACATGTTAAAACATTTCTTGGGGCTGTTTAATTTCTTGCAAGCTATAACTGACCAAGTCTCATAGAAGCTATTTAACCGGTAAGAATCTCATATTTCAATTAATATTTCACCTACGTTCTATCACCTATAATGAATTATACGGAGTGTTTTACTGTCATATCAGAGCCAGAGCAGTCTATTCCAAGAATATGTCCAAGAAAGATGGAAGTAGAAAAATAAAATATATGTCATATGTAATATACATGCACACTATAAATCATCAAGTCATGTAGATGCTATAATATTGATTAGGATCCCTATTTCAATATTAGTTCATCTTGTATTTCATTATTGTTGATGCACGTCATGCGCTAAGTGATGTGTAATTATATATAACATTTATCCGGTCACACACACACACACATATATGTAGTCATGATGTTTGTGCAACTCTCACATCAGAGCAATAGCAGTTCTGAAAAACTATCATCCATAATATAACATGTATGCGCCAAATTGAAAGTTTATACATTATTTCTTACAAAACTAGCACATGATGAGATAGGAAGTTGAAGCCACAAAACTTAAGTTTATTCTTCCTAGGTATTGCCATCAAAAGGGGAATCAGGAGGAAATTCTTGCAAGAGCCGATTTTCACCTCAAAGTAGTCGTGGATCTTGGCGAACCCCCTTGAGGCAATAAACACAGGCATCACTGGCCTTGAGCTCATTAGATATGTAGAAATGACAGCGGCCTCTGCCCAGGCTGTTGCGGAATTGATGACTTCTATGAACCAAGAGAGTCGCTGGACACGACCTCCCATGACCATCTCTTAAATACACATGAGATTAGTATTTATGCTACAACTGAAATTCTTGTGATTCTTTCTCACAACAGATAAAAACGACCATAAAAGGTGCATATTTGTCTAAAAAACAAAATCAAGACTCAAATACTAATTTTAATTTTTCACAGCAAATCAGAACTTACACTGGCAAAAGTTGAAAGAAACATGGCTAATAACTAGCATCATACATTTTTATTGGTAGAATTTCAAGGTTTTGGCTTGGAGTATGATCTGCCTTAGCCCTCCAATGGGTGCAATAACCATCAACAGAACCCCTAAGATTATGCACACCTGAAATTCCAACACAGTGTTTGAAAGGCATCGCATCTGTTACTACGAAACAAAAAATTCCAGAGAAGTACGAAATCATGGAGCTAGATATACATACCCAATTTGCGAACCAAGACAAACTGAATCGCTTTGGTTTGTGTATGGCAAGCCATATGATACAGGGAAGCTGCAGAAATATTGTGTTATAAGCAATTCTCTGCTCAGCATTGCAGAATGCAGAACAATGCAAGCAAGATGGTTATGGTCACTTACAAAGTATGTGGTTGGTGCAAAAGCAAAGCCTCCGAAAAATCCAAGAAGTGCGTTAAAGAAAGGAAACGTGACCGCAATAAACATTGTAAAAGCTGAAATCAAAGAATGTTATGCACAAACTTGTAAGAGGCGTTTTGAACCTGCAATATGCACTGCAGAATTTAATAAAATAACACAAATTATTGTATGAGACGTGATGCTTTTATTGGTTTTTATGATACTATATTTTCAATAGTATCACCAAAACAATGCAAGTATATGCCTCATGCCAGACTTTACGAAAGAAGAAAAACAAGGGATGCATGGTCCCTTTGGAGGAAAAGGGCAGTTCGGGTACCAACATAAGAGTTCCTGGTGATAAACCGCAAATACCAACTCGGCTTGAACTTCAGTTTCCTAACGAGCACAGTTTCAATCATGTCATAAATTGGCATGGCGTATAACTGCAAAGCCCAACTCAGACATAAAGTTCCTTACATTGAAAAAAATCTACTATGTTGACAAGGGAAACGTTTGGGAACGCACCTGGTAACTTCCAATAAGATGAATTACGACAAACATATTAGCCATGGCAACTAGCCATTTGGGCTCGTGTAAGGTGATGAGGATGCTTTCCTCAACTTCATTCCCGAAGATCCAGAATCCAACTAGAGCAACAGGGAAGTAGCATAAGGCAACAATTATATAAGCAAGTACCACTCCTCCACATAGGCCCCTTTGAAGGCTTCATTGGTGTTGAAGGCATAGACGCTTGAATTTCCATCACTACATTGTGGCCGCTATAAGCAAAAGCAACAGTCCCTAATGCACTGAAGAAGTTGAAAACAACGTCAGCTGTAGTTCTTGATTTATAACCGTATTGGACATTGGGTTGCGTGCCTTTAGTTACTGAGGTACCCCATGCAATTGAAGAGTAACTGCAAAGAACATTATCTTTGGACTTTAGATGTTCAAGGTAACCTATATCATTTTAAGATTATTTCATGCCAAAAACGATATACCTGACAGACATAACTGCTGCTGCCAAAGACACACCGGAGATTGAATTGAAGCTCGGAAGTTGGGAAAGTACAAAGTGGGCAGATGCAATGATCATGATGAAATAGGTAAGCTTGATATTTTTGCAATCTTGGCAAACTAGATCATGAAATTTCTTGAGTGATTGACCTCCAGTGATCAAGTAAACTATGTTGATTCCAAGTAGGCACAGCACCTGCTGAGGGACTACTAACCACAAGCCAAGTTTTTCACCGAAAGCGTGCTGTCCCAGCTCATGGTACCTGTCGAAACGTTTTCCAGGCACAATTTCATGCATATGTAGCATCTGCCACAAAGTGTAGAGAGTGACAATCCAATAAATGACCAAGGCTGTCACTCCAGGTCCCCTGAGAATACGAACACAATAGTTTCTTCTCAAGATGGAAATACATGGACTATAATGGTGTAATAGAACATGTTTGTGTAACTGGCCTAAAAGTGAAATATTACCATCCCAGTTCTGACATGGCGTAAGGTAGACCGAGAACTCCAGCTCCAACTATTGCTGTGACATTGTGCACAGACGAAAACCACCATTTGGCCGTTCTTGAAGAAGCGACTGGAAGCCAATCATCTATCGCCCTCTCTTCTGCAGATCTCTCATCCAACTATACTAGTACGAAGCGTCACGTTTGCAAATTTCTTTTACAAAGGAAGTAAGACTCCATAAATGAACATGATTTTCACATTTTAATTAGGTGTATTCAGAAGCCAAAAAGAGTTGTCACAAAATCAGCAAGGTTGAGTTAAACATGGGAAAAGCTGAGAATTCATGGAAACATACACACTTGTTTTATGGATTTGGTACATTATATCCTATTAGAAGAGTATGAATAATTTTAATATCAAATAAACACACAACAGCAGTCAAGGAGACTCACATTATTACAATAGTTGTTCTTGTCATAAATTGGACCTTCAATTTCCATTAACAAGTTAAAGCAGCTGCAGTTTATACTATAAGCTTGCAAATTGGAGGAGAAAATGAAGATTGAGGAGCTAAAGGAAGAAAAAAATATAGAATCCACCTAAATTAATATGATAACAAAATATTATTTTTATAGTATCAGGGTGGGATGAATGGAGGCAAGTGGCTAGCTTTACATGCGTGGTTTTTAGTTAATAATTGACATTTAGTTTTGGTAGTTAGTAAGGGAACTTCAAATTATATTTAACATATATGTACAGGAAACAAAAGAAGCATTTGAAAGTGAAGTTGCCATAAATTATTGATTTTCACAGTCATAACAGTGATGGCAGAGCACATGCATGATGCAATTAAGTATCTCCCTCTTTTATGAAATTATCCCCAAAAAAAAACATTTTGAATATAAACTATATTCTGGAGTTGCAATAATATTATTATTGTAATTATTTATGAGATGTGCAAATTACAACATTATTACTATGTGATGGGGGAGAGATGGCAGAGCTTTTTATAGTCATTAACTCATAGTCTAGTCAAGTATGATATAAACTGCACAAAATGCAAATTGGGTGAGTGGGAAAAGTTAAAAGTCTCACAAAAATAGGTTTTTTTCTAATAAATTTTCATGAGCAGAAAAAGAGTATCTTGACTTAGTCTTAACAGTGATATCATCTCAGTTCTTTCAACCATTCAGAAAACTATACTTTAGTTAATAACTTAATATTTTGTTTCCATATGCATCAGCATTTTGCATTAAAATAATCCCCCGAAACTTCCTTGATAATGACTTCATATATTTATCATTCATGTCAATTTAGCATCGGACCATACATATATTGAGCTTTGAAAAATTTAGATTGATGAAGAAATATATTGGATAAAATCCTAAAGGACAATGCGTACTACATCTGGTTTAATATTCAATTTTTATTCTAGTAGTTTTTATTACTGAGTTTACCATATATAGTATTTTTACTGATCAGAGTTGAATATTATTCTCTCCGTTACGAATTATATTGCTTAAAACAAAATGACATAGGTTTTGATAAAAGCGTCATTTATTAGTATTAAAAGGTGTAAAGTGAATGGTAAATAAGCACATACGAAATTTGATTTTCTTGGGGTTGTATAATATTTTGCAAGCTATAACTGACCGGGTCTCATAGAAGTTAGTCAACGGTTAGAATCCCATATTTTAATTGATATATTTCATCTATTTTCATGTAGCTACAAAGAATTGTACAGGGTGTTGAACTGTCACATCAGAGCCAGAGCAGTCTATGTCCAAGAAAGATGAGTGCAGAAATATACTCCATGTCGTATGTAATAAATATATGCACGCCATAACTCACCAAGTCTTGTAGAAGCTATAGTATTGATTAGGATCCCAATTTCAATATTACATTTGATTCACATGACGTGCCAAGTGATGTGAAATTATATAGTATATAACATTTATTCGGTCACATTAGCCAGGATGTGTGTGCAACTTTTATATCAGAACAAAAGCAGTACCATGAATATGTAACCCAAGAAACACAGAACTATCATCTATAATATTATATATATTCATATGTATGCGCCAATTGTGAACATATACATTACTTCTTACAAAACTAGCACGTCATAAGATAACAAGTGTAAGCCACAAAAGTCTAAAAGGTTATTCTTCCTAGTTATTGCCATCAACTTCTTGCAAGAGCAGTCTTTCACATCAAATAAAGTAGTTGTGGATTGAGGTAAAAAACACAGAAATCTCCAGCCTTGAGCTCATTCACGACCATCTCTTAAACACACAGGAGAGTAATATTATGCTACTATTGATATTCTTGTGATTCTTTCTCACAACAGTGAAAAAATGAACATAAAAGGTGCATATTTGTCTGAAAATTTGCAATCAAAACTCCAATACTGATCAGAAATTACACTGGCGCAAGTTGAAAGAAACATGGCTAATACCTAACAGCATCCATTTCTATTGGTAGAATTTATAGGTTTTCGCTTGGATTATGATCTGCCTTAGCCCTCCGATGGGTGCAACAACCATCAAAAGTACCCCTGAGATTATGCACACCTGAAAATCCCAACGGCTCAAATGAGAGGAATTGTCCCTCCATTTCTAAGAAACAATAAATTCAAGGGGAGTAAAAAAGCATGAAGTTAAGTACCCAATTTGTGATCCAAGATAAGCTGAATCGCCTTGGTTTACAGATGGCAAGAAACATGATGCAGGGAAGCTGCAGAGATATTGTATTATAAATAATTTTTTTCTGCTCAAAATAATGCTAGTGAGATGGTATTCAGTTACTTACAAAGTATGTGGTTGGTGCAGTAGCAAAACCTCCAAGAAATCCAAGAAGCTCCTTAAAGAAAGGGAATGTGATGGCAAAAACATCGTAAAAGCTGAAATCAAATAATATTATGCACAAACTTGTAAGGAGAGATTTAAACTTGCAATACAAACTGCAAAACTTGAATGAAGAAAAGACAGGTTAATACCAACGAAAGTGTTCCTTGTAATAAACCGTAAATACCAACTTGGCTTGAACTTCAGTTTCCTTATGAGCACAGTTTCAATCATGTCATAAATTGGCATTGCGTATAACTGCAAAGTCCAAATCAGACATAAAATTACTCATACTGAAAAAAACTCTATTATGTTGACAAGAGAAACTTTTGGAGCACACCTGGTAACCTCCAATAAGATGAATTACGACAAACATATTCGCCGCAGCAACTACCCATTTGGGCTCGTTTAAGGTGACGAGGATGTTTTCATCAACTGCATTCCCGAAAATCCAGAATCCAATTACAGCAACAGGGAAGTAGCAGAGGCCAACGATTATATAAGCAACTACCACTCCCTCCACATAGGTCCCTTTGAAGGTTTCATTGGTGTTGAAGGCATAGACGCTTGAATTTCCATCACGACATTGTGGCCGCTATAGGCAAAGGCAACAGTCCCCAATGCACTAAAGAAGTTGAAAAAAACACCAGCTGTAGTTCTTGATTTATAACCATATTGAACATCGGGAAGTGTGCCTTTAGTTACTGAGGCACCCCATGCAATCGAAGAGTAGCTGCAAAGCTAAATCAATCATCTTAGACATTAGCAGTTCAAGTAAACCTATAAAATTTTACTATCATTTTCATGTCATTTCCTCTCCTTTTCAGAATTCGCTTGTGATCCTGAAATTTGAGGAGGAATTAGCAAATTGAAGCTCCTGTTGTAGAAGTTGGTGTGGAGGCTAACAAATATACCTAATGGACATAACTGCTGCTGCCAAAGACACGCCTGAGATTGAATTGAAACTCGGAAGTTGGGAAAGTACAAAGTGGGCAGATGCAATGATCATGATAAAATAGGTAAGCTTGATATCTTTGCAATCTTGGCATACCAAATCATGAAATTTCTTGAGAGATTGACCTCCGGTAATCATGTAAACTATGTCCACTCCAAGTAGGCACAATACCTGCTGAGGGACCACAACCCACAAACCAACCTTTTCACCAAAAGCATGCTGTCCCAGCTCATGATATCTGTCGAATCGTTTTCCAGGCACAATTTCATGCATATGAACCATTTGCCACAAAGTGTACAGAGTAATGATCCAAAAAATGACCAAAGTTGTCACTCCAGGTCCCCTGAGGATATGAACACAATACAAAACATTCAACAGTTTCTCCTCGTGATGGAAATATATGTACTGAGAACAGCAAGATAACCCGTTTAAAATTGAAATATTACCATCCCAGTTCAGACATGGCATAAGGGAGAGCAAGGATTCCAGCTCCAACTATTGCTGTGACATTGTGCACAGTAGAAAACCACCATCTGGCCGTTCTTGAAGAAGTGACTGGAAGCCACTCATCTATTGCCCTCTCTTCTGCAGATCGTTCATCCACCTACAGTAAGTACAACATCATGTTTGCGAGTTTCTACTAGAAAGGATATAAGAGTTCAAAAATGAAAGTGATTCAAGTATTAGACATGTTTGCTGATTTGCAGGTGTATTTAGAAGCAAAAATCAGTAAGGTTGACTTAAACAAGGGAGGAGCCTAGAATTTCATGGAATATATACACATGGTTTATGCACTTAGCACACAATTGCCTGTTAGAAGGGTACGGAGTACGAGTCATTTTGATACTCAACAAACACACAGAAACACATATACTCATTCATACATAAGGAGACTCACATCATTATAGTACTTGCTCTTGTTATAAATTGGGCCCTCAATTTCCATTAACAGTTCAAACCACTGTACTTTATACTAAGCTTGCAAATTGGAGGAGAAAATGAAAAGACTGAGGAGATCAAGGAAAAATTCACAAAATCCACATAAACTTGTATGATATCAAATCATCAACTTTATAAGAACAGGATTGGAACTTGGAAGAATGGAGGCCAAGTGGCGGAGCTTTCAGCTTTGCATTCATAGTTTATTATATATAGACATTTACTTTTTTTTATAAGAATTCAGACTGGTAAATAGGGAACTTTAAAATATACTATGTACCTGTCAAAAAAAAATCTATGTACAGGGAAAAGAAAAAAAGAATTGAAAGTGGAGTTGCCATAAATTATCTATAAATATATAAAAGTAGAAGTCAGGAGAGAGAAAGTGAAATGTAAGGAGAGAGCAAGTGAAATGCACTCGCATGTAGTGTAATAGTGAGTCTCACTCTCCACTAAAGAGAGTGAATTAACTTTTCTTTTTCTTTTTACTTTATACCAACAATTTCAAATTTTCATAAATTTTAATTTTAAATTTAATTTTAACACATTATATATCAACTTAATTCTCTTTTAAAAATTTTAATTTAGCATGAGTATTGCACATATAAAAATAAATTTAGATCTAAAATATTTATTTTATTATTTTTATTTTAGATTTTATTATATGAATTGAATTTAAATAATTTTATTTAAGATTTAATTATATGAGTTGAATTTAAATAATTTAATTTTAGGTTATATAAGTTTTGTTGAATTTTAATATTTATAATGAGATTAGTAACTATTAAAAATTATAGAATTAATTAAATAGTTGTATTATATTTATGGGTAAACAACATAATTTATATATTAATAAAAAATAATAGCAAAAATTAATAAATTAAATTTATATTTTAATTATATATTTAAAATTTATAATATTCAATCGCATCGCATCGAGAATTACTAGTTGATTTTAACAGTCATAACTCATAACGGAGATATCATCTAATATTCTAAGCCTGGAATAATTTCTTTCAACCTTCCAGAATAATATATTGACCAAATATTTTTCGACCCATATGCCTAAAATTTCTCTACCCCATCCTTCCGTACTTATAAGTTAGATTGAAAATCGAAAGTAACTTTGAAGCTGAAACTTCTTTAAATGATTCGATAATCATAGCCAGGCCAGAAACGAGTTTATTTCACTTCACATTGTTGTGTAACTGGCGCCCATAAAACACAAAATTTTGGCAAGAAAAAAAAACATTGCAGAAATTTATTGAAACTGTCAAAAAAGTTCGGCGAAATCTGCTGAGCTTTGAGCTCCAGATATTTTCTATTTTGATCGGATGAAAGAAATGTATTCGGTAAATTAAAGAATTTAGTATAGCATTAGCATTCATCCTTTATGGAAAAAGCATGATAAATTTACGCTTGAATTTCAACTATAGCTCAATTAAGAGAAACAAAATCGCCAGATGTTTCAGTAGACGTCGTTGAAACCTCCTCTAAACCACAGGCAAAGAACATTCACGCGTCAAACTTATTTCAACTTATGTTTATTTTAAAATGGTATTAATTATTTTCTTAATAATAGTATTTATTATGATAACAATATTATATAATAAAGTAACTATTATTTGAATTGTGCGATGTAAATGGGAGTAGTATACAAGAAATTTACTCACCAAGGATCACTCCCGGCGGCAGCCAGCCATAATGACTCAGGTTACTGTGAAATTAAATGTATTTTTAAATATTTTTTTTTTTATTGGTAAAGGTATTCGTTCTTAAAGAGAATTGAACTTAGATCACCCAAAGAAAGTGAAAAATTCAGGTCGGTGGACTAAGCCACCTAGTTAATATTAATTATTATTATTAAATAATATTATTGTTAAATGAATATTTTTAATGAAATAATTAATAGTATATGCAAACTAATTTTATGGTGAAATTGGTTCACAACATACTTATTTATTTTGAATATTTATTTTATTTTGTTATTTTCTGCACTATCAATGTAATTAACATCAAGAAAAAAATATTTACAAACAAATTTTATCTCCATGACACATAATATAATATTTAAGAAAAAACTACTATCAAAAAAATTGAAATTAAAGTGGAACTAATGATAATCCTAGATGTGAAGGGGCTTTAAGATAATTATGGGGGTACTGTTGTAAAATTCAAGAGCTGGATTTAAAATTCAACTGCAATTTTACTATACTATATTCTTCTATTCTATATATACATCTTTTACTTTTTAAACTATACTATATCCTTCTCATTATTTAATTGATATCACTCATCTAATTATTACACGCAACTTTCACAATCCAATAATACTACATTATCATTTACTTTTATCATCCAAGAACTACTCCATCCACCCTACAATCTATTTATTTCATTTACATATGTATCATAAAAATAAATCAGTTATGGCAAAATCAGTTACATTTGAGCAACGTTTTATGGCAAAATATTGTCTTAGTTTTACCATAAAACTTATTTTGATAGTAGTAGTTTTTTTTTTTTTATCAAAAGTATTAGTTATTTTTACTCTAATGTATTAATTTTGAATAATAATAATTATTTTATTGAAATATATTAATTATGTTACTTTAAAATATTAATTGGAAACCAGTTTTACGGTGATACTACTCCTATTTTATATGTTTGATACACTATTTCTTACCATAAAGGCACATCTGGAGATGCAAAAGGCTAAAGGAAATGTTCAAATCTTGTTATACATATTACCTTCAGTTTCCTTTTAATTATTTTATCAACATAATTTAGCTAGTTAATGGAGATTTGCAAGTCATGGGAAAAAAAAAAGGAATATTATCTATCTCAGACACGTAAAACTAATAAATTAATTTGACACAGTCAATTAAGTGTCATCCATCTAAAGGAAAGATTCAATTAACTATTACACTTCATGACCTGGTGCAATATTATTTTCATTATTTATGAAATGTGCAAATATTAGACATTATATTTATTCCTAGTCTAGTCAAGTACGCTATATATTTATTTCTATAGTCAAGTATGATATATTTATTTTATTAATTTATTTCTGATACTAGAATATTGATTTAGGGAGTTCATGTACTACTATAAAACGGAGAGCTTCACTTCGTATAATATATAATGCAATTGAAACCCATTCCATATATAAAATTGCGTCATGCAAAATTGTTTCATCTTATTTTGTGTTTGCAGTGATAGCAGTCAATGATCAAGAAAGATATGCGCTAGTTTACTTTGTTTTCAAATATAATATTGCATGATATTTCCCGTAATTTGAAAATATTGTGCGAAATTCTCTCGTGATTTGGAGAACGGAGAAATTTCGTGCAATTAACAACATTTGTTTCCATGCGAATTAATTCTTAGAACTTTGCTGTATTCATTTGACTCAGGAAATTGAAACAAGAACACGAAATTTCCTTGTAATTACTTCATAAATTAGCATGCATTCAAGTCAATTTAGGATTTGATTGTGGATAATGCATTTAAAAAATAGTTAAATATTTTTTTATACGATATTTAGGTGAATTTAATATCACAACTTTAATTTACATAAAAAATATCACAACTTTAACCTAAGATAAAGATGGCTTTTTTTTTTTTTTTTTTCCAAAATAAGATAGAGATAGTCATTTGGGACAATGGTACTCCCTCCTAAAAGCTCTTCTCTTTTTGTTAATCTTAAAATAATCACACTTTTATCATAGAAAATCTCCAACCAATAAACTCAATTCTCACAGTATTCATAAATACTCAATTCTCACGGTATTCATAAATTTACACAAAATGTCAATAATTACATTAGAATTCATACATATACACAATTCAATTTTTAACTTTATACATAAAAATTTACAAATTTACCTTTCAAAACCTCAATCATTTCTCTTATTTTTTATTTTGTGTGTGTGATCAAAAACTTGTTAATTAGCTAGTGTTTAAATTAGTCCATAATACAGACGACTTTATTGTGAAACTAGGTTTTAAAATTTCTTTTAGAGCAAATTGTACATCAGCCGACAAAAACATTGGGCGAGAGATTCGTATCCTATTTTTAAAAGAGGTTAATTTTCTTTCGTTTTTAATTAAATACAATAATATTTTGTTTTAAATTTTTGTTTTTATATGCTTGGTTAAGTATAAAGTGTTTTTGGCAAAACATTATTCATTCTTCTCGTTTTATATTTAAATATACATAATAAACTCTTCTTTAAAACTTGATTAATTTATCATATTATCGAAATTCAATATCATATCATTCATATAATTTACTATATCACTTACTTTGTAATATCATTACACTTTCAAAATAATTTCACAATATAAAATATTATAATATTAGTTTAAAAATAATAATATCAGTTTAATACGGTGAACAAACTACTTCATCCTAGACCTACTCAAAAATATAATATATCCCCTTTTTTAACTTCTGTACATAAATCAAAATTTATGTCCAACTATTTACACCATTATGCTAAAAATGGAGTAATATTCTTCTTTTACTCATTTACATTGAATTAATTCTCCTATCCAATTATATAGTGTGCACTATAAATTATAAAGTGGCAATTAGTCCTGAAAAGAAAAAGCACAGAGCAAATAAGTTAAGCACGTATAAACATATTATTCGAGCCGAGCCGAGCAGTATTGGATGTTCGAGCTCACCGATAACATTAACAAGCTAAAAATAGAGTTCGGCTCGACTCGCTAACGAGTTTAACGAGCCTAACGAGTCGAGTCGAGCCTAATGAAAATTTAAGAAAAATATTATCCATCGAGCCTAATGAGTCAAGTTCGAAGTCGGCTCGTTAAGTAAACGAGTATTTTCATGAGCTTGAACTCGACTCATTTAACACTACAAGTCAAGTCAAGTCAAGCCGAACCGAGTCGAGTTCACAAGCAAATCGTTTATTTTAACAGCTCTATGCACGTACTACTATAACCTTTTTTTATAAATCCAAAGAAACAAATAAATGTCGGTTAGATCAAAAGTAGTTCAAAGTAAAACTTCGGCGAGGCTAATAACAAAGAACAGCACGACTACATACAGATCATGGCCTTACGTGGGAGGTACGACAAATTTTGACATCAAATATAATAGCTGTGGATCTTTTTTTGATGAGGTAAAAAACACAAACATCTCCTTCTTTGATTTCATTGTATTTGTAAAACGCATACCAACCCTTGGTAATTCTTACGCGCAAATCTGGATGTCTATTTTTCAACAGCTGCACTGCCCATGCTCTTCCCCTCCCATCTATTAAACTCGCATTTGACGTCTCATTCAGATTATTACATCTCACAAATTTCATTGGAATATTCATCTGATCAATTTTACACAAACATGTTATAATTAATAATGAGACCAATATATAATAGTACTAATTAATTAATAGGGCCAGAACTCACCACACTACGATGATGAAATTTTATAGTCATGGAAAAATGTGGATTTTCATCGTTGTATGATATAAGGGGTTCCTCCTCTGCTTTTCCTGTGACATATATATTATCATTATTAATTCGTATTTTTTTATTTTTAATATGTATGGAATGACTTACTATTACTCTTTGGGTTTTCTGCTGCTTCATTATTCGATTCAAGGAGAAGCTCTCTCTCACAACCACTGGGATCAAAGACAAAAACATTAAAATTAAATGTACCAAGATGTTCGAATACGACAAAATCTCCAACGCTCAAGCTGTAGTGATGGACAAATTGAGGCCATCCAAATTGGAAACTAATTAGGCCTTCACAATTTCTGCGCACTTTGATCATCCATCTTCCTTTACGGCTTTTCAACATCGCCCACTTTGATTTATCCTGTCTAAGCTTCTCACACAAAGCTGGTGGAAGCTTCTGCAGACAACATCCGATATTAATGTCACAGAAATATTCATGAATGTATACCTACATGATTTTAAAATGGATATATTAATAACAAGAGCTATAAATATATTGGAATGGTATCGAGAATGAACATTGCAAACATGAACAAAGCTGAATTAAAAACATTGGTTAAATGCTACAATATTAATCAATTTGAAGTAGGAGATATAAGAGTTTTGTACCAATTTTTCTGGAAACCAGGGATTAAGACCTTGAAGAAATGCCTTGAAATTGCAAGTTTTTCTTCCATTTGAGAAATTAACCAATGGAGGATATGCCAGAAATTTTCTAGAGATGGCACAAAACATAATATATATATATATATATATATATATATGTATGTATATGTATATTGTCGTCGTTTGGAGAGTGATGGAGAGTTGAAAGGACTTACATGAACATGAAGAGGTATGGTATATTAATTAGAACATACATGCGGCGCCGGTCTGTATTACTGCTCATTAAATATGTAAACCTAATTAAGTGACAAACTTTATATATTCTACATGCAGCATGTATAAATGTATTCACTTTGCAAGATTATATTTAATTAGTGAATTACTGCGCAAACATTATTTAGCATATAAATAATTCTATGTTTACTAACATAAAAATTGCGCAGTAAATTTTTTTGCTTTCGACTTTAATTTGGACTAACACCGGACAAAAATGTCCGCTTGTATTTCTCTGTCCGTGTTTATTTTTATATAATTGAGAAATAAATCAAACTTGTGCATCAATTTTGTAATTTTAATTCAAAATAAAATTAGATGCACAGTTGGATTCCATATTAATTCTGATTAATATTTGATTTACTTTTATACGCGCGGTTTAGTTATCAAAATCTACCCAATTATTAATAATTACTAGCTATGTATGTAAAGTAAATAATAGGCCACAATATACAGCAAGTATAAAGATGGCCCAAGAAAGATTGATCAATAGCCAAAATGAGAATAGAAAAGTAGCTAAGCAAACACAGGCCAAAAAGGCAAAAGTTGGAGTTACAAAAGTGGATGGATACATATATTAATTAATTCTAGTGTGATATTGAAATTAAGACTTAGGACAGATTTTAACATCAAATAAGATAGTTGCAGGGGATGTTGAATTTAGGTAGAAGACGCACACATCTCCGGGCTTCAGCTCATTACTTTCATAAAAATCACGCCACCCTTTTCCCACATACACGCGTAATTGATCAACTTTTCGAACGCACAGCCTCGTTGCCCACACTCCTCCACCTTCATTCCTTAAAATCGCACCACTCGCCTTTCCCCAAATATTAATATTAGCCCTCACAAATTTTATCGGGATGTTCTGCAATTCCTTTTTATAATTAATTAATGGAATAATTAAAATAAAATCACTTTAATTAATTAATTCTCACCAAACGGTACTTTTTGCAGTATGATGAGATTGCATAGTCGTCACGAAATGCGGCTTTCTGCTCATATCCGATGGCTTCTCATCTCTTTCTCCTGCAAAATTATATATATTCAGTTCCTGTTAAAAATAAAATATATTGACAGACAGACAGGTTAAAAACTCACTCTTAGTAGGACGACGTCGGTTTACTGTAGAATCTTCCTTGGACTGAACGACAGCAGAGTAGTCTTTCTCACAGCAACTGGGATCAAAGATTAACACATTGAAGTTGAATCCACCAACGTGTTGGAAAAGCAGGAAATCTCCAAAGCTCAAGGTGTGTTGATTAACAAATTGAGGCCATCCAAGTTGGAAGCTAATTAAACCTTCACCATCTCTGCTTACTTTGATCTTCCATCTTCCCCTGCGGCTCTTCAACATAGCCCATTCTGATTTTTCTTGCTTCATCTTTTTACAAAAAGCTGGTGGAAGATTCTGCAAATTAACAAATATATATACTACATATTAATGTCACATGCGAGTATTAATTAATTGGTGGCCTTGAATATACCAATTAGGTCGATATTAAAGGAGATGATGAATGAATGCTGACCAGTTTTTCTTGAAAACCAGGCACCAACACCTTGAAAAATGCCTTGAAATTTCAACTTCTTCTAACTCCATTTCACCGGTGAGACAGAACAAGTGTTGAAAGGCGCAACTATATGTATATATATTACTATCATTTAATAATTTTATTTATATTGTTATCTAGATAGACTGTGCAGTTCATGTCAGAAAGATAATAATAACGGGCGCCACAGATCGATCGGCGTGTGAATCAACATTCTTTGCTTTACTTTTTTTTTTTTAATTATTATTATATGTTATATATTCAGTTTTAAAGTTTATTGTTTAAGGTGTGATATTTAAAGAACAACACTGAAAAATAAAAATATACTCCCTCAATTCCGAAAAAACTTTCATATATTAAGAGGGCAAACACTTAAAAAAAAAAGTAATAATTGAGGTTTTAAGAGGTAATTTTGTAAACTTTTATGTATAAGGTAAAAAAATTTTATTGTGTTATGTGTATGTGAGAGTAAAAAGTAATAATATTTGTGTAAATTAGTTAAAATTGTGAGAGTGTATTTATAAAAAAATTTCATTTTTATAATAACACGCAAAAAGAAAGTGTGAAAATTTTTATGGGAAGGAGAGAGTATGAAATAATTTTTGTGGTAAAGAAAAGTGAATATTATTTGAAAATTAAATAATTGTAAGAAATAAGAGTCTTTTAAAAAAAAAAATCACTTCATAATAGTTGTTAAATTTTTTTATTAAATTTTTTTCATTGTTGAAAGATACACTTTTATGTATTCAATATGGAAAATGATTTTTAGAATCTAAAAGCATGTATTAATTGTTTCTTTAAAATTAATTATAATATATTTAAATAAACTTGAAAAATAATTTTTTTAAAAATAATAATAATTCTATTTTTAAAGTGGAGTTTGTAGATATGTTCATGCTTCTTTCCAAGCATTTACAACCTGTGAAAATCAACTTCTTCAAGAATATATTTATTACACTACTAGTCTATTTATTTTGTGTTATTATCATCTATTAATTGTTTATTATGTGTTAATTTTATATTTCTAAACGTATAATTGTAATATGGAATTTAACGCCCTGTCAAAAAAAAAAAAAAGTAATATGGAATTTAATGTAATACCATATCTTATATTTTATCTTTGACTAATAGAGTATAATTAATAAATATTTAAATCTAATCGTATTTAATACTCCAATTAATAAAAAAAGTTTATAAGTAATTCTTGCATTTGTCCCAAATCGGTTTTCATAGATTGACTTTTCAACGGTTTTTGTGAGAATTATTTCATAGTAATATGTGTACAAAAAGTTGTGTTAAATAACATACCATTCATGTAAAACAACTTTTGTACACATATTACTATAAAATAATTCTCACACAAAACCGTTGAAAAATCAACTATGATTTTATTGCAGAGAGTATTAAGTTTAAATTTTATTATAAGTTTAATTTAGTATGAAAAGAGTTAAATAGATCTGACATATGTAGACCAAATGTAACGTTTAAAACAAAAATGAACGTTTTGTTGAGGGATGGCGAAACGGCCCGGCCCCGATTCGCTCGTCCCTGCTCCGATTGGGTCGCCCGCCCCATCTTAAGAACGGGACAGTCACCACTCGAGCGTGGGACAGACGAGACATGAGTTTATATATTTATGTCTCCGCCCCACCCCATACTATATTAAATAAGTATATAATATTATATATTATATAATAAATAAATTTAATTTAATATTTTTTTAAAAAATCACATAGCATGAAACCCTAATTTCCTAGAGCCTAAATTTTCTAATTTGCTTCTTATGGTGATTTTTTCTCCTTAGAAAACAGAATATGAATTTTGACCATTAGATATAGTTCTCTGCGCGATCTTTCTCACTAAGTTTTGTGTTTCGTAACTCGATATAATTGTACAAGAGTTCTCATTAAAATTTAAATAAAATAAGATATTAATTGCCTCACTTATTTTTTATATAAGGATCGCAGATTGACTTTGTGTGCATCTTGATAGTTAGTAATTTGGTATGAATCTTTCTTTTGTTGATTGCGGCGTTCATCGTCACTTTGTTCTTTATGGTTTAACTAAATACATGCGTAGAAGGTTTGCTTTAAAGAAATATAGTTTATGCATGGATATAATTTTATGAATTTGATGCATCATTATAATTTTGGATGTGTTTTAAATTATAATTTGATTATGTCTTAAACTAAAAAGAAAAGAATGGAGAAGGAGCAGGACAGGCATGTGGCACAATTTGTTGCCCGCGGAGGCATGAGGCGACGGGGCAATTGAATATATACACGGACAGGCATAGGTATCTAGATACCCCTAATGCATCATTGTCATCCCCAATTTCGTTGCAGTGGTAAGAAATAAAAATACAAAATTGTTCCGTGAATATAGATGTATGACAAATGTCAAGATGATTAGATGTAACACTCCGACATCAAAAAGATAAAGAAAAACCTACAATATTCTGAATATGGATAGAGATGAAAGGCCATCTGACTGATAATGCGCCGCCGCTTGTGTATATTGCACACCTTTTTTCAACATTTTTTTATTTTGTATGTACACTATGAAAATCATCATTGCAATATCCTCGTCAATTTTATATTCTTTACTTATGTTGTTTAAACTAAAAATATATTTAAACTCAAAGACGAACCAAACATTAAGTACGAAAATAGAAACAATATTTCGGAAAAAAATTATAGGGAAGAGATGGGGGTTTACATTTGGGGAAGATGATGAATATATATTTTTATTCATAAAATTAATTATTTTATTTATAAAAATATTGTCACTATTACCCTGGTACATTATCACTTTTCATGTGTAACTATATCACTTTTATTGTATTATTATATTAATTGTGTTGATGATGTAACATTCTTACACATTATTTTCATGTCGAAAAATTAACACCAAAAAATTAAACTCTATGTATATTAAAGTTGATATTATTTTTCATTAAAACACTGTCACTCTTCATGAAAATAATACTCCCTCTATCCCGAAAAATATATCTGGAATCTTTTGGCACAAAATTTAAGAAATAAAATGTGAAAAGTGGAGTATTAAGGGGTAATTTTGTAAAATTTTATGTATAAAATAAAAAAAGTAATTAAATTGAGTATATGTGGGGTTTCAAAAGTAATGACATGAAGGGTAAATATGTGTGTATTGTGAAAAAGAAGGTTGTGAAGAATATTTCTATTTTGGAGTATGCACTCAAACTATTGTGGGACAAAAACTAAAAATAAAATTATGCAAACTTTCGTAGGATGCGGGGAGTATCACTTTTCACTTATATATAATCACTTTTTGCATGTAGCTATATCACTTTTGTTGTATTATTATATTAAATTAGTTGATGGTGCTAATGAAGTCATTTACTTGAGAGTAACACTATTACACAATTATTTTCGTATTGAAAAATTGTGGAACACAAAAAAATTAAACTCAATTGTGGAAAACACTGTTATTTTACTTGATATAATTTCCTTTTACCCTTCACTTTACACCTTTCAATACTAATAAAAATATTTTTATTAAAATTGTGTCATTTAATTTTGAGCAATATAAGTCGTAATGTAGAGAATATCATTTAAAAATGATAATAAAAATTTAATTGGGAGTGATAATATTTTCGGTAAAAATTAATAATCAGTTTTTTCGGTAAAAATTAATTGAGAGTAACACTGTTACACAATTATTTTCGTATTGAAAAATTGTGGAACACAAAAAAAAAAAAAATTAAACTCAATTGTGGAAAACACTGTTATTTTACTTAATACAATTTCCTTTTATCCTTCACTTTACACCTTTCAATACTAATAAAAATATTTTTATTAAAATTGTGTCATTTAATTTTGAGCAATATAAGTCGTAATGTAGAGAATATCATTTAAAAAAATGATAATAAAAATTTAATTGGAGAGTGATAATATTTTCGGTAAAAATTAATAATCAGTTTTTCTTAAAAACATAGGAGTATCTTTTTACTTGAAAAATATTACATTTTAAAAAGTGATAAAAGAATTAATTATAAGTATTTTTTAAAAAATAATAATCTATCATTTATCATTTTAAAAATACTGTTATGCAATGCAGTAACAATTGTGGGTCACTTGGGCTTTTAAGTTGTTGGAACTTCCCAAATTCTATGTGTTATGGGCCTATAGCGGCCCAAATTTTGCTGGGCCTCACTTATTGAAACGGGTAAAATGGAATTAAATGGACACCAACTCACGAATTACGCATTACGCAATACCTACTCTTCTTTTAATTGTTTTGTAAATTTTAAAAAGAGAAATATAATATGTGAACTCCATTTTTTTTTTTTGTATTTTTATATATTATTTTATCATGAATATACTCTAAAAAGTTATGAAAAAATTATAAAAAAATATAGAGATCCATTTCTGCCATGTCCACCTTTATGTTATGAATTTTTAATATAATATTTTAAGAATTACTTATGTTTATCAAATCAAATTGGTTAATCTCTTTAGTAATCATCTTTCCATTTACGTGATCAACATTCACCGAGTAACTATTCTTTCTTTTATAAATTTGCCGTGAAAAATTAATTTCAACAATGTTTTTAATAATTCGGTATCTGATAAAAAATTGACTAATCTGTGAAAAATTAATTCCAAACAGCTCCTTTTGTTTCACATAAAAACAACCACAGTTAATGTGAACTTTCTTTTTCAAAGTACCAATATTTAATATACTAGTGTGAAAGCATCACTTTCCAGTATACAAAATATCAGTGTTTGGTAATTTTAAAAAGAATATTATATAAAATTAAGTATTTTTTTAAATAATAATACTTCAAATGCTAATAAACTAATATTACTACATGTATTAAACAGTAATAATGATATTTGAAAAAGAAAAAACGTTCACGTACAAATTTATAAGGGTATTATGCATGTAACCTAGCATGAAAATTTGCTATTAAAGATCTGACCACCCTTCACGTACTCTTCTTGGTAAGAGATGTCTACCTTCTATCTTATTGTTGGGTTAAGAGTAATACATATATTTACTGCTCATCATCTTAGCTAATTTCATTAACTAGAAGTTTTAATTTGTTGTATTTTATATCTCTCTTTTTTTTTTTGATTTCTGATATTTTTCAATCTTCCTCAACTCATAATTTCATTTAGGAGATATAGGTCCTTGATAAAGGACTGAGAGAGAGAAAAATGAAAGTGTGGGGTAAATTTGTAATGGACATATATTCCATTATTATTTATCTTACAAATGAGTATTCTTCTAAATTTTCCAACTTAATTATACATTATTTCCTCCATCCCATTTTTTATTACTCAAAATTAAAAAAAAATGAGCACCTTATTTTTATTTTTTAATACCAAAAATAATTAAAAAAAAATTACCCTTTTAAATTAAACCCTTAGAAATATATCTCTTTCAATAAAATTAAAAATCACTCATGTACCCTCTTTTTAAGGGTCATTTACAATAGGGTAGAAAGAGGTGCAGCTTCTTATTACAACTTGGTGTAAAAATTTGCACTAAGCACAAAAAATTTGCACATTACACCTGTTTGTAATTTTCGCTTAATTTTTACACCTATTCAGTAATTTTCCTTTTTAATATTTGTGTCACCTCCTTTTGAGCAATTAAAATTAAGACAGAGGGAGTATCAGTTATCACATTCTTTTATCAAAATTGTAAACATACTCCTAATAAAACTAGATTCTTTTATCAAAGGTGTAAACATACTGCTAATAAAACCAGCAAATTAAGGATAATAAGACGTTCTTCAAATCACATAACTGGAGGCATAAAATCGGAATCATCATGAGCATCCACCAGTTAAACTTAAATTAAATCGACGGAAGGATTTTGACATCAAATAAAATATTAGTGGATTTTGATGAACTGGATTTGAGGAAAACACACACACATCTCCTGGCTTGAGCCCATTAGATACGTAGAAATCACGCCAGCCGCCGCACATGGTCAGGCGAAATCGACGACTTCTACGAACAGCCAAACTCACTGCCCACGACCTCCCACGACCATCTCTTAAAGTCGCGCTATTCTTCTTCCCAAGATTATACAGCCTCATAAATTTCATTGGGATACTCTGAAATTAATTACATATCAAACATGCTTAAATCTTAGTAGTATATGATTTTTCTCTACGTTTTCAAGATTTTTGATGTTTAGGAATATTAATAATTTACCTAGTTAAATTATTCAAATTAAAATTGAGAAGCTAGTTTTTCTAGATTTAAGAACTAATCTCTTGTTCACCATCGAGTAAAATGTATTTATAACATTAAAATTAAATTTGACTGACATTAATTTTGAGACATCAATCACAATTATTAAGTATGAACTAAATCAACGGAATATTTTTTAAAATATTGATCAGACTTACCACATCGGTGTTTTTCTCATGATAAGGTGTCATGGTGGTGAAGAAATGTGGGTTTCTGCTGTCGTCTGACATAACTGTTTCTCCTGCCAAATTATAACAATGACTAATTAGACTAATTAAAAATGTCATAATTAAATAATTTCATAGACAAAAAAAAATGTACTTTTGCTCTTTTTAGGACGACTTGGGTTTACTGCTTCATGATTATCACTCTCTCTCTTCACTTCGATGAGAAACTCTTTCTCACAGGCGTTCGGACCAAATACAAAAACATTGAACTTCAATCGATCAACATGTTCAAAAACAAGGAAATCTCCAATGCTCAAGCTGTGATGATCAACAAATTGAGGCCATCCATCTTGGAAAATAATTTCACCTTCGCCATTTCTGCACACTTTAATCTTTGATGTTCCTTTACGGCTTTTCAACATCGCCCATTTAGATTTCTCTTGTTTTAGCCTCGTACTGAAAGATTGGGGCAGCCTCTGCACACATTATTAGCAACCAACCAGATTTAATTAATACATATATCATTATCATTGATATTTGAATATACATATATGTACGTTAAATAGTGGTAAATAATTAATCAGTGCTATAATACTGTATAATCAAAGGAGATGAAGAGGACTACTGACCAGGTTGTTATGGAAATCAGGGATCAAGACCTTGAAAAAGTGCCTTGAAATTGCATCTTTATTTTCTGCCATTTGAGCAAAGGAGGAGAATGAATGGGAGATGAAAGGTCATAACATCTACAGAGGCTCATCTATATATATTATTGTGTTCCATTTTTCTAGACTGATAAAGATCACATCTGTTTGAGAATAATAGGCGGGGCTCCGCGGTGAGTACTGTAATTATTGCACGCCTGTTTTTCCCCCAATTTTTTTGAAATATTTTAATTATAATTACTGTATCTCCCACTAATAAATCATCAACAGTGTACTATTTTTTCGATCATTGGTAAAAATTAATTATTGCGTATCACATAACACATAACTACATAGTATCGATAAAGTGGCCTGGCTCTCACGAATCTCGATATCTTTGAAAATTATAATCAGATACCGCATAAAAAAATTATGAACTCTAACTAAGTTTCACTAATTAATAATTTTCAGAAAAAAAAATTAATTTTTTAAAAATAATGATATTATATATACTAAAAATAATACTTTTTAAAAAAGTGTTTACGGAACACTTACTCCAGATAATCAATGAAAATACAAATAAGTAATAACCACATTATTTAACCCTTATTATATACACTATATTTCATCAACTAAACAGATATTTGTATAGCTATCTATATGATCCCACTATATTGTTTTTATCATATTCTTTTATACTTATATTATTTGTATATATATATGTATTTACATCCATAATTATGAAAAAATATTACACACACAACCTGAAGTCTAATGATCAGCCTCTTAATTGTTCGTAACTTCCCACTAAACCATTACCTATTTACCTCACTCCACGTACTTATCTTAATTACAATTATATCCCAACTGACTTCATAACTGCAATCACTATTACCACTACTAATTGATCCCATTTTTTCAATCCATCATATCCCTCATTTCAACCAACTGTTAATCACAGTTGAAGTTTTAATTCATTTACATCAATGGAGACACCGATTTCCGAAACACGCTTTCCGGTTGTACTAATAGCGATTTTGTGTGTACTTCCGTTGTTGCAGTGCGCTTATTCCTCGGAGTTTGTAGTTGGTGAGAGAGGTGGTTGGGCTGTCCCTAAGGCAAACGATACTGAAATCTACAATGATTGGGCTTCATCAAAGAGGTTTAAGGTTAATGACACCTTAAGTAAGTACATTTTTGTATTTTATATACTAATTAGAATGTATTTGCATGAATTAAATGTGGTAAACTGGTGGTAATTAATGTTATGATTAATTAGTGTTTTACTTGAAATTTTGTTGTGAATTATGTTATGTTTCATGTTTTATTGTATCACTGCAACGTATTAGTGATTTGAAGACATGATTAACTGCTTATTTAATATTTAGTGATTAATGTAATATATAAGTCATTTTTATATACGATACTAAAAAGAAATTTAATGGGTTCTTGTTATTAATATAGGGAGGAGAATTTATTTTGTCGAATTAAAGAATATATATATAGGCAAAACAGACAAATTTTCATTAAAATATTTTGAAAGTTTGTCAATGTTTACCATTCAAATACACCCCTCGACACACACAATTCTCACTTCATATAATGCTTTTGGTCATATTATTTGACATATTCCCACTCCGTTTTTAATCGATAATCGTTGAATGTGTGTACTTGTGCTAAGTATCTTGTCTTTTGATAGTAGCATACTTAACTATAATAATTTGATTTTTTTGTCCTAATTAAAATTAATAAAAACTTTATACTTTAATTAGGGTTCAAGTACAAGAAAGACTCGGTGATGGAAGTGACCAAAATAGACTACAACGCGTGCAACTCAACTCGGCCCAATATGTTTTCCAACTCGGGTAACACGATATTCAATCTAAACCGGTCCGGTTTTTTCTATTTCATAAGCGGGGCGACCGGCCATTGTGAGAAGCGGCAGCGGATGATTGTGTGGGTTGTAGGACAAGATGCCTCTCAAACAAAAACCTCTGATGCTTCCAACAATTTCCTCTTATCTTATGCAATTCTTTTCATAGTTCTTTCTTTACAGTTTGTATAATCGTTATGTTACTATGTAATTTTAATTTGGGTAACGAATTAAATACTTTTTTCTTTTTGCTTGATCTCATGTTGATTCTTTTTAGGCTATAGGATTTTTATATTCTGTTGTTAATTTTCATTTAGTGTTTTATAATATATTAATATATTTAAATATAGTGATGATGTTGTTAGTGTATATATGCAGCAGCGTGTGCTAATGATAATAATAACAAAGACTAGCCCTATGAGTTATAATTTCGACGTTGTTTTTAAGAATAAAAATTTTATGTTTAGGCATGTATTGATTATACGTCGTTTTTCAATTAATTTGCATTTCTTAACATTGTTTTTTTTTTTAAGGATTTTTTAACATTGTTTTTTCTAAAGGATTTCTTAACATTTTTAGAGCCTCTAATTCAATTCTAAACATGATGGGGACCTCTTGCCATCTCCGGACTTTCTCATTTAAAAGGTTAAACTTACCGAAAATTTAGTTCATTTATATTAATTTTTTTATATATAATATACATTTAGAGGGAGTTATGCACTAAATAGATTTAATACCATTTTTGGTGACATTTGACTTTGTACTATAAAAAAATCATCTAATTTAAAAATTCAAACTCATAAAAAAGTGAAATTAATACATTTATATTAATTTTCATAACACCTTTAATTATAATTCTATATTTCTATATAATAATATTTCTGAAACAAATACCTGTAGATCAGTTCTTGCCTAGACAGAATAAATCAAATTAATACACTTAAATAAAAGTGACGTGTACGACTTATAATATTATATCCTCATTAAATAGATAAAAAAAAAAAAATTAAAGTCGTATAACGAAGAGTGACTTGAGGGAATAGTCACAATCTCTGGGCATTCATCACGGAGAACGTACAACTCTTAAAGAACTCATCATAGGTACAACATTATATTGAAATAGATAACACAATTCTGCTTTATTTATCTTTGACGATTATAACCAATATGCAACATCAAATTAGAACACATGCAAGACCATTTCTCTGCTCTATTGACATGCACATTCTCTAATGACACCCAATTTTTCCCATTTCATTATCTATCTTCAACATCATTGGATCCTCCGAAGCAGCAAATCCATTTTTTCTGCACAAACAATTAATAAATAAGTGATCCAAATTATAAAAATTGGCAATTCATAATAAATGGATTCTTAATTATATTGCAAATATTCTTGTGCACCGAAAATTAATTTAAAATGCAAGACCTTGCTATGGTCATATGATTGGTTGCGTGATCGTGTTGGAGCTAAGCCCTTATTTATTGATGACGGAGGAGGTGGAGGAGGAGAATGTCCGATTGTGGCTTTGGCCTTCTTTTCATCCCTAGCCTTGGTAAATACAACCGTATAACCATCGGCCGATGCTTTGGATCATTCACGTTCCATTCACCAAATTTCGGTATCTTGGTCTACGTTGACCTTGACCTTGGCCTTGCTCGTGCTGCAATAAAATTTTCTTAATGAGTTTAATTATCATTAAATATATATTTATTTCAGAAAGGAATGAATAAATTGTTAAGAATCTATCAAGAGAATTTGCAAGGTATGTCTATTTATATGTTCATGTTTCATCTTATATATATCTCCTATCGTAATATACATATTATCTATCTTTTCAAACAACAAGAAAGAACTCAAATCATAATTCTAGAGGATTTTCAGATGGATATTCGCAAACAAACTCTCAACAATTCATATTCTAAGAAATTAAATATATATGTCAAACACATTGCGAAAGAAATGCATGAAAGTGTATTGGTATAGAGAATCAAGATTCGATAAACATTTAAAAAAAAAAAAAAAAACTTACAGTCCTCATGAAGATTGCTGCAGAAATTGGATAAAAATGAATATTTTAGAGAGAGGGAGGGGTGGGAGAGAAATGGACAACAATGTTACAAAAATATTTGGTTTGTGGTATCATTTTAATACTATGTCGTACACGTAATTGACACAATCTAAAAAACACACCATGCGATGTTAAAGGATAATCGTGTTAATTGTAGACGGTTCTCCTTTTTCCATATAAAACAATATTCTTTTCCTCTTAAGTGCACTAGAAAAATTAAATAAATAAAAGAAGATACGGAAATTATTGAAGGAACTAAAAATTTAATATATTCGGATATGAATGTGTAATTTAGGATATATTTAAGCTGAATCAAACAATATTTAGATATAAAAGTGCAAAAATACCTCTTGCAAACAGAATTGAATTGGTATGGTGAATATCTATTGAATGTTCTTCAATTGTGAGTAGGTGCATGAGTACGTTCTAAAAGTTTGATCCCTAACGATTGCTAGTATTTATAGCAAGATTCCAATAATTCCTTCTCCTTTCTCTGTCCAATATGTCTAAGAGTAGAATGTCATTCGGTCCGAGCCAAATTAGGCATGATAACATGAACAAGTTAGAAATAGAGCTCGATTCGATTCATAAACGAGAGTCTATTGAGTTGAACTGAGTCTAATGAGTGTAACGGAATTACAATTTTTTTAATAATCGAGCCTAACAAATCGAGTTCGAGTCATTAAGTAAAGTATATCTCGAGCTCAAACTCATCTCGTTTAACACTACGAGTCGAGCCGAACCTTAATAAAACAATACCACAATATCTTAAACACATGAAACCTGCCAAACTGTGTGAAAAATACGGTGGAATCACTTTATTAGCATAATGTCATTACTTGATAAATGGTGTGTTATTATTGAATGTATGTAATGATGTTAATGAACGGAACTTCATGAAGTAGTTGTCTTTTTCTTATTTTATTTGTGTTTAATTATTTATATTTTTTATATAGAAATTTATTTGTGTATTGAATATTAGGAGTAGTACTTAAACTTAAGTTTAAATTTATAAACAAATGGAAAACAAAATCAAATTGATAACGATGTTCTTCATCTTCACAAATGATAATTGTTGACATCACGCAACGGCGACGTTCCGGTTTCCTTGGACACAAACCTGTGAAAAAACAAATGTTGCACAAGGTGTCCACGCTATCCTATTTCCATTTCCCATCGCTCATTTTCGGCCACGTCATCAGAATCCACGGCAGCCCTTTCATGTAGCGATTCCCCAAACTACCCTTTACCAAATACCGTCGCCGCCACAACCCTGTATAACTAATTCGAACCTGTTTCAGTAATTCTACATCTCCATTAACCAACAGCAGTAAGGCTCACACACGCCCAATTTTGCCCATACTGAAATCATTGTTCTCACTTTCTCTCTCTAGAAAGCACAGAATTCTATCTTTCCGATCTATGGCGACTGGGTTGGTCCGACGAGCGATGTCCCGGCTTCCCGCTGTGACACCAGCGGCTAGAGCAATCGTTTGCCGTTATTACGCATCGGAGGCGGCGGCGCAACAGGTGGAGCCGAAAGCTAAGTCGATGTCCACCCCCAAACCTTCCAAATCTACCGATGGAGCCCTGATTCGCCGCAAAAGCCCGAGCTCCAAAATTATGAAATCGACCTCAAGGAGTGCGGCCCGATGGTTCTTGACGCACTAATCAAGATAAAAAATGAGATCGATCCAACATTGACCTTCCGGCGTTCCTGCCGTGAGGGAATCTGCGGTTCGTGCGCTATGAACATCGACGGCCGGAATGGTCTAGCTTGTCTCACGAAAATACCCTCGGGTGGGCCGACGATGATTACCCCTCTGCCGCATATGTTTGTAATCAAGGATTTGGTGGTGGATATGACTAACTTTTACAATCAGTACAAGTCGATCGAGCCATGGCTGAAGAGGAAGAATCCACCGGAGACGCCGGGGAAGGAAGTTCTGCAGAGTAAGGAGGATAGGAAGAAGCTTGATGGGATGTACGAGTGCATTCTGTGTGCCTGCTGTAGCACATCCTGCCCCAGCTACTGGTGGAATCCGGAGTCATATTTGGGTCCCGCTGCGCTTCTGCACGCGAACAGGTAATTCGGTTTTTGCCCAATTTTCTCTGCGAATTTTGTGTGCTGTTCTAAGATTTTTGAGATCCAGTGCCAGTAATACTGGATTTGTCGATAGGTATTTACCATATTACTCGAGTTCATTATTATACTCATTTTTCTTGTTCAGTTTTGCCATCACATGCTTGATGCGTATGTGTATTCATCTAATGTTAAAATTAGGCCCTTAGCTACGGGAAACAAATGATATGAAGCATCTTAGCCACCTTAGGAGAGATAGAGAATATTAGAACCACGGTGGAAGCAGCTAAGCAGTCTAAGGATGAGATTTTTTAGAACAGATGTGTTGGGAGTGAGTAGATACAGAATTAATACCTTTTACCAACGGGAGAAATTAGCGAGAAAGACTTGCAGTGAATCTTGTAACAGGGTGCTCCGAGCACCATCTCTAATGCTCAACACATATCAACTCAAGAATTCAGTTCTTTGTTCCCAATTACTTCCAGATCATGTATTAGGTAGCTAAAAGTTTGCTGTCTGCTTGAAGCCTGAAGGAAACATTGTTGATTTGGGTTTCAGTGTAGCTTGAATCCTGGCCTCATTACAGGTCTCGAGCCGAGCCTTTCTGGCCTCCAGCCCTTGTGCATGTCAATGATTTGGTGCTTGGATTTTGTTATTTCTTGGTTGCTGCGGTTTCATTTATAATTTTGCTGGACAATTGCTCCTCTGATTTCACTTTGGTTCAGAGTGTGAGTGTTGCAGAAATTGTAAGAGTGTGGAGGTCCATTCTTGTGGGCTAGGATTATATTAGCACATCTAGTCCTGCTCCCTTAACTGTGATTTTGTAAAAGAAGTCTTAAAATGCTATTGAAAGTCTTCTTGATTGTTGGCAGTTGGCTGGTGGTTCTTACATGATTAGTCTGTGCTAGTTAAATTGGCTTAGTTCCATAAAATGTTTTTTAGATTATATAGTGTTAACCTTTTGGATCTTATTCCAATTCAGTGGCATCTTTTTGCTGTATTAGAGTCATTCACTATACGTGCTTACAACTTGAAGTAGCCATATAGGCATATACATATCTATGAATTCCGGCCCTGCTCAATCTGGGAACATTTATTTCTGTTGTGAGCTGGGAAACTGTGCATCTCTAAGATTCTAGTTTACATTTAATGTTTTATGATCATGGGAACTTGCTTAATTTGAGTAATAGTTCAGGGATGAGTGTTGCTCAGCTTTAATCCTATTCCGCAGTCTTAGAATAAAGCTAATATGTCTTCCATCTATAAACCATGATCTTATTTGAGCTATCCTCATGAACAGCTTATTCACAAGAAATTCTTTTGAAAGGGATTTCGGGCAGGTCGTTCTTAAATCTTCAAAGTGTTTTCCTTGGCAAGCTCTGCTTCTAATTGGAATAGGAACATTCTTTGTGTGTTTAAAATTAATTTAGCATAGGCTCTCAAAAATTTACTTAGCATAGATGTAACTTGTATCGGTAACGTGTTCGTGAGGTGTTTTTTTGACTGTAGGGTGTTGGTTTTTTTGGGGGAGGGTAGGTACCAGGTGAATCACCTGGGTATGCCTTTATGTTCTCAATTTGGCCTGGTCTCCTTGGATATTTTAGGAAGTCAATGGAGCCTTATAAAGCGATCATGAAAAATGATGAGCCACTAACTCACATACATATATGGATCTGAATACGATAAACATGATAAATATTGAATGCTTGTATTGCATCCCTTTCATCACAAAACATGTTTTTAGGCTTCTTTGAAGACTTCAAAAAGGATGAGCTTCCGTTTTCCATTTTTAATGCGAAGAAATGTAATAATATTCATGCTGAATTGGGGTTCTGTTGCTCAATGCAGATGGATAATGGACAGTCGTGATGAATACACAAAGGAGCGCCTCGATGCTGTAAACGACGAGTTCAAGCTTTATCGCTGCCATACCATTCTGAACTGTGCCAAAGCGTGCCCCAAGGGACTCAATCCTGGGTTGCAGATCCAGAATATCAAGAAACTTGAGCTCTCATCTTAAATTTATAGATTATCATTGAAGTCTGTTTGCTTGTCTGCAGGAGTTGTTTCGAGGGATTTGATAGTTTTGTGTTGAATTATCATTTGCCATTCATGCAAATTTCATCAAATTGTGCCTTAGGAATTATCCTATTTTGAGAATAATGTACCTCCTAATCTCTATGTGATCACAGGGATGTAAAGGAAAATAGTTTGGGCTGGTACCATGCTAACAGACAAAGAATAACATGTCATGCTTTTTAGGCCCATGCTGTATATTATAGTGCAAAGACATACCTCAATTATACATCCAGAGTTTCTTCTAAGGCTACGAAAAAGGAAACTGTATTTTTTTTTTTTCAAATTATGATGTTGAATATTGAAGGACCGATATATAATATAGACAAAAGCTTCATATATACTATGTAAATAAAAACACTATCGAATTGAACGTATTTTCATACTATTAAATATCATAATTGGACAACTTTCAATGAAAATGTATGTCCATTTATTTGTCAATTCATTTCAGATGCTCAACAAATAGAAAGAGCTAATAAAAAAATATATCGCCTTTTTGAATTATATTATATGTCCATATGTGAGCATCAATTTATGTGTTGACATGTTAACTAATTAAATTACTCATGTCACATGTCAACTAATAATTAAATAATGATAATAATAAAAAATCTTTACTAATTATGGGTATACTAATTTGAATGTGTGTACTCATTGGTGTGTAGTACCTAAAAATGTTTTTACATAATCTGGGCCTAAATTTAAACCCAACTACAATAGGCCCAATACTCATTTTATCGGCCCAAGAGAATAGTTAACATTTTACATAGGGGTGTGCATTCGGTCGGTTCGGGCTATTCGGGCCGATTTTGGGCCGAACCGAATAGCCCGAAATTTTTTAAAAACTACCGAAAACCGAACCGAATAAACCGAACTAATTCGGTTCGGTTATTTCGGAGTTATTCGTAAAAATCCTAAAATAAGCAATAAATCCATAAAATTGAGAGATACAAACAGAAATAACATCCAATAGCAAGATTACAATACCAAACTAAGTTTAAAAGTTCAACACAATTAATTAAACACCAAAGTTCAAATTTTAAATAGACTAAAATTCAAATAACACCATCAAGACATCAACGATCAATATTCAAATTAGTCCAAATTCATCATGTCTTCATCTCGCATTCTAACACCGGGATAATAAATTCATAAAATTAAGAAATCATCCTCCTACGAACAAATTGCATTTGAACAGAGTAAAAAAATTCATACTGCTTGTGTGGCGACCGCGACGCAACTCCAAAGCGGCGACACGGCGGCGACAACGATCGGGAGTGGGGAGCCGTGAAAGGCAGCTACACGGCGGCGAAGACGGCTGGAGAGTGGGAAGGCGTGAGCGGCGACGAACGGTTGAGGAGTGGGAGGCGTGAGCGGCGACGACGGGCCGAGGAGTGGGGAGACGTGAGCGGCGACGAACGGCCGAGGAGTGGGGAGGCGTGAGCGGCGACGAACGGGCCGGGCCGCTAGGCGCGGGGAGTGGGCAAGCGTGAGCGAGACTCGCCGCCGTTTAGAAATTAGGGAATTAGGGTTAGGGGGCCGATTATATCACGCACCAAGATATTAATTTAATATATATTATAATATATAATATTTAATTTTAATATATGAAATACATTTCGGGTTATTCGGCTATTCGGTTATTATATGCCTAAAACCGAACCGAACCCGAAAACCGATTTTTTTTTTTTTTTTTACCAAAACCGAATTTTGGCCTCGAAAACCGAACCGAATAGCCCGAATTTCATCGGTTCGGTTCGAAATTCGGTTTTTCTGCATTCTGCTCACCCCTAATTTTACACACGGAATTAAATTTTCAAAAACAAAAATAAAAAAGAAACATAAACCAACTAACTGACATAGATCGGCCAACACACACACACACAGACGAAACTACGCTGATATCAGCCTTAATCTACGGTTTTGATTATATTTTTTCAGCTTTTATTTTAATCTTTTGAAAAGTGTACCGATCTTTGAGTTCTTTCATTATGTATACTCCCGTGTGTGTGTGTGTGTGTGTTTTTGACTGGTAAGTTTTTGGGTGCAATTTTGTGCCAATCAGAGTTTACAATATTTTAAATTTTCATATTTCGGATAATCCTTTTATGAGCCAAAATGATTGATGAACTGAGTCCTTCAAAAACGATGGTACTACCCTTAGATTTACTTGATTTTTATTCTTAGGTTTTACAATATATTCAATAATTGACATCCTGAATAGAATAATATTGTTAATGGACATCAAAGGCATAAATCTGCACCCAATATCTATTCATTTTTACTTAATTTTATTTTTTTCACATTTTAATTGCTTTTATTGTTTTTTTACTCAGATTCCTTATATTTCTGTTATAGTAGGTTGAAAATTTAGAGACCAAAATCAGAACGTGTACTAAAATGTTAGTATTACATTTTTCAACACTTAATTATAGTAGGTTCTAATCTATTATCTTAATTATTTACTACGTCGTTGGAGTATTCATAAATAGATTCTTAGATAATATACGTAATGTATAAACTTAAATATATATATTCAGTAATTAGTGCTCTAAATCAAATAATATTAAATCAAAAACTTAACCTTCAAAGTGTTAAACTAAATGATACTTATCATATTTTTTTATGTTTATGTATTTCTGCACATAATTTTATTTATTGTTAAAGTTTTAGAATCCACAAATGTGATTGATTATGTTACTGCAGTAACTGGATATAATTCTTCTGTAGTGGACTCTTTTTGTTTGTTGTTTGGAGTCTGATATTAATAAGTAAAATGTTTGGATGATATCGTTCTTCTACTCAAATTCGGATTTCTTCTTCTTTCACTCAGATTCGTTAATCCTTAATTTTTACCTAATGTTTAGGCAATTTGGAAAATCAATTATTAGATATGATTGATGTCTTCTATAATACATTTCTTTACACAAAATGAGTAATTCTTTCAACATGAGTTAAAGTTAGAAATAGTCTTTTTAATGAAGTCAAAGTAGAAGCTAAACATAACAGTATAACATTATTATAAATATTTTTCCATCAAATATATATTCATCATTGGATTTGTCAAATTAAAATGGGCCTTAATTCATTTTTTCTGTAAACAGAAATATAGAATAGCCCTGCTTGATAGTTGAAACACACTCAGTTATAAGTAGTAAAGTTGTCACATTTTAATAGGTTTTACACTTATGAATGATATTGCTTTCTTTTACGCAGATCTGTTAAATTAGGATGACTCTTTAGATATCTAATCAGAATGTGTGCTAAATTTTATTACATTTTTTCGGCAGTTAGGTTATAATCATTGTGGTCTTAATTTTTGAATATGTGGTTGGAGTATTCGTAAATTGATGTATAAACAATAGTATAATTATTATGTATTAACTTATAAATATATTTCAAGTATCAAACAATATTATACTAAAATCTTAACTTCGAATTGTTGAAACTAAATAATATGTATCATATTTGTTTCTATTTACTTATTTCCACACCTAAATCATAATTACTGATAAAATATTAGAACCCACAAGTGTGATTAATCGTGTTACTGCAATAATTAGTTATAATTCATCCATAGTGGACTCTATTTGTTTGTCTCTAATCAAAAGCAAACGTAGGGGAGGGAATGGGACATGTACCTAATTTTCTCAGTCAGATTCATCAACCTCTGATTTTACCTTTGTTTTATTTACTCAGATTCATTAATCCCTAATCTTTTGCCCAATTTATTCACTCAGATTCATCAACCCCTGATTTTACCTTTGTTTTTTTACTCAGATTCATCAACACCTAATTTTTACCTAATGTTTAGGCAATTAATAGATATGATTGATGCCCTCTATAAAATATTATGATTAGTAAATCTCTTTACACAAGCTCAGTACTCCAACCAGCTTAGTTTCCTCTGATTATATTCCTTCCAGTTTCAGTATACTCTTTTGTTCATGGAACAAGCTGCTCTTTTCCTTTGGTTCATGCTCTTGGCCTGCACCACCACATTGGTGCAGTGCACCAACAAGAGTATATTCATTGTATCAGGTCAAAGTAACATGATCGGTTTAGGAGGAGTGACCAATGGCGTATGGGACAAAATCGTTCCTCACGAGTGCCAATCAAATCCGAAAATCCTCCGCGTTAACAACGACTCACAATGGGAAATTGCCCGAGAGCCTCTCCACCAAGGCATTGGGCAATTACTACAGGGTTGTGGCATAGGGCCCGGCATGCCCTTTGCCAATTCTGTTCTAAAGCCCGGAGAGACCATCGGGCTCGTGCCATGGGCCGTTGGAGGCACCAGCAACTATAACCACACGGTGACTCGGGCTCAGGCTGCCGTCTCCAACGGTGGAGGTGTGATTCGGGCCATGCTGTGGTTTCAAGGGGAGGCTGATACATATTATGTACAGAGAGCAGATGCGTACAAAGGCAAATTGGTGCAGTTTTTCAACGACCTGCGGGATGATCTGCGATCACCCTCTCTCCCTATATTTCAGGTAGTATTTACCGATTAAAAGAGCATATTGTATTGTATTGTATTATATAGTTGATGAATTTTTTATGTTGCTAGGTGGCTTTGGTAGGAGGTGGTATGTTTTTAGATACAGTGAGAGAAGCTCAGCTAAATACGGGGCTTCCGAACGTGTACTGTGTGGATGCACGGAAACTGAATGTGACGATACAGAAGAACGACACATATTACGTGCATCTGGACACACCGAGCCAAGTGAAGCTGGGAAAAGCACTTGCCACTGCCTTCCATAACATTTCTGCTCTAGTTTAGGCATATACAGTTAAAAATGTTCTGTTTCTCCTTTACTTAGCTCCCCTTTTCTTGAATTTAGAACTGACATTGTTGTTAAACTAAAAACAACAGCTTTTGAAATGCATGCTTGATTTTGATTTTGGTTTCACTGTTTGGTCTGGTCGTTCTGTCTATTAATTTTGAAATGCAGGACTTTTCGTTGGGTAAATTGTATCTAAGTTGTTATAACTTAATAAGTGATTTTTCTTGTGCTATATTGCAACTGGGCTTAATTGGGAATCTGTACTGGGTTATAATTTATCCTTTAAAAAAAAAAACTTATTTTGTTTGATAATTTAATACTTTCTCTTAATTTCCTTGTCCTTTTTGAAAAGAATAAAATAAAAAATTAGCAGTTAAGTCTCAAAAACAATAACCAACAAATTTAGAAGACTTCAAAAGCGAATCAGATTTTTTTGTTTTTTACAAAATGAAATAACTCAAATGGTATTATATTCCTGTGATTAATGGAGGTTGAAAAGAAAATATTTTATACTTAATATTATGTCTTTTAATAATACAAAAAAACCCCAAAATTTCTATTTATCTCTCTCTATATTGATGATGATAGTAAAACTTAATATTTTGATATATCCTAGTACCTTTTAGTATTTTTATTTTTTTATGACTTGATTTTCAACACTCTCTGTACCGACTAATTTGAGATCGTACAATAATTATAATCAATAAATATAAATTGGATCACAAATATTATAGAAATATGCAGTAATACAGTGATTATTGACTTAAATTATGTGGGTGAGGTTAAAGAAATAGCCCCAAGCATCATGAGCGACGTCCTTTATCAAGTCTATATCTGTATTATTACATGGATTTTGGTTTAGGAGGTCTGCCACTATTAAATCGTTGAAGCATTCTTCTGTAGGAAAACTACACTCAAACTCTTGGGTGCAATTCTTGAGGTCGACAATACGATAATCTTCTTCACAACATATATACGTAGCTATCTTATCATAACAATACGTTGACAACTTATTCGTGCAACTATCATCTCCATAGCAAGCACCAGGTGGCTGGAAAGTATATGAAATGTCTGATTTTTCGAGTGCTTGAGATTTATCCAGAATTGTTATGATGATCATCATCATAAAAACAATAAAATACATTATGCTTTTGTATTTGGATAACATAATTTATATTTTGGATGCCTCTATAAAATTCGAATTCTTCTCATATAAGTAGAATATAATTTGACATTAGCTTTTAAATAAGTTCGATGGACTTGAATGCATAAATCTGTAACATTTAATTTTATATTGAAACTTATAAACGCATTTATGAATTATGATGATGTAGTTACGTGAAATAAACTACTTTGCATGCTAAACGTACGATTTTAAGTAGGAGTCGCATACCCAACAATTAATTTTGTATTGTCATGCTACACGTGCGATTTTTAGCATATAATTTTGGTAGAATTTTGATATATATATATATATATATATATATATTTTGACAGAGATTTTTAGCATATAATTTTGATACAAGACAAACAAATCAGATTTGAAAATATTTAAATATAATAAATGCATTTATAAGTTTTGAAACTAATTAAGCTATGAAGACGTATATAATAAACTAGCTTGACTATAGTCATGTAAAAGATTGGGAAATCTATAAATATATAATACATCATTGGATTTCATTTTTTTTTCCTTCTTTTTTTATTCATAGATTTGAATCATTTGATTAATCGACCATTTAGATTTATTTAATTTCTAATATAATGATATATTTGACCTTAAATGAATTGTTCCAATACACAATATATTTAGATGTAACATAATTAACGTATATTTGCATAATTCTAGGATACATTACATATTATCGCATATATTTAAATTGATCATTTTTCAGTTCATTCTCATCTTTTTCATTTATGACGATAATATATACGGAGGAGAACCTCTATTTCTGCAGAAAGATTCCAGTCCGTGCAAAGAAGACGATGGGTTGATACTCGCCTTCAAATACAATGAGACGGAATAGAAATTAGAATTGTAAATTGTAAACACCATGACAATTAAATTGAAGGCCTCTGTTCATCTTCTAGCAAGAGTTTCATATGGTTATCACGTGAAATTATATCATTGCTAATGAGCTGATGAAGCAATCTAATATCACATAGTATTGTGATTAGCAATGGAGAATTATTAAATATGGATAATTAAATATGCATCCCTTGAGTCCGTCCAACGTTGATTTGGGGTTTTTTATCTTTGTTTTTTATTTCACTTTAATATTGGGATGAATTGGCTATTTTTTTTTAATTAAATGTGGATAATGAGATGAATTTTTAATCATTTATGGTATAAGAGCGATTTTTGTTGATTGAATGAATAATGATACTCTCAATATGTGGAATAATATTTGTTGTGATTTTGTCTAGAAAAAGCTTACGAGTTGGTAGAATGTGAATAATATAAGTTTCATATTTTGTTAAACTAATTCTAACACAACATTTTTATGTTTTAATAATATAATTTATTTATTTATTAGCATAACTATAAACTATATTTATTTATATAAGTATGAATTATTAATTTTCTTATATATTGTTTAAATAATTAATATGTTATGTTTGATAATAGTTATGCTATTTTTATATTATTTTATTTTATGCGTTGTATACTTTTTTGTAGTGATTACCCATAATATATCGGAATTAGGATGAATGATCGATGTAAAATAAAATACTTAATTTGTTCATCAAGAGATGCACTACATACGGTCAAAATAAAATGGTTCAAATTAATTATTATAAAAATATGCAGTAATATGGTGATTATTGACTTAAATCTTGCCACTACTAATATAGTTCCAAGTATCATGAGCTACCGCCTTAATCAAATGTGCATCACTATTATTGCAAGGATTTTGTTTTAGGAAGTTTGCAACTAATAAATCGTTGAAGCATTCTTCTGTAAGAAAATTACATCTAAAGGCTTCGGTGCAATTCTTGAGATCGATAACACGATAATCTCCCTCGCAACATATGAATGTAGCAAACTCATTGTAACAATCCTCTGAAAATATATTCGTGCAATTATGATTTCCATCGCAAGCAGGTGACCTAAAAGTATGTGTTATGTTGTTTTGATCTGATTTTTCTATTGCTTGAGATTTATCCATGGTTACGATGAAGATCATCATGACAACAATAACATTTTTGTCTTTGCCTTCGGATGCCATGTTTATAATTTTTTATGCCTAGATCTATTAAACCTAAATTCTTCTCTGATTATAAGTATTTTTTTAATACGTAACAACTCATTTTAAATTAATTAAGTTTAACGGACTTGAATGCATAAATTCGTAACAACTCATTTTAAATTAATTAAAGTTATAAATGCACTTATGATGATCTAATAATTACGTGAAATAAACTACTATTAAATTAAGTCCTGAATGAAGATGCATGTATAGATAATTGTTCAATTTTTTTAAGCATTAATTTAACGAAAGGAAATGGGCACGGTATGACTTTGGGGCGCTTGGTTGGAGGTATTAGAATTAGGTAATGAGAATGACTAGTGATTCATTCTCATTGATGAATTTTGAAAAGAAAGTTGAGCATGAAAATATTTGAGCGAGCAAAAAGTTGAGCAGAAAAAAATGAATGATTGTTAAATGATTGATTATAAGAGAAAAATTATGTAATCAAAATAAATTAGTGATTATTTTATTTTTAAATCAATTCTAAATTGTAAATATTATCAAGCATCATCAATAAAATAATTAATGAGTCATTCTCATTACCTAAATCTAATACCCCAAACAATCGAACCCTAAACCTTATTGGTTTTATTTTTACTTGTGTGAGCTCGCGCGTCTCAAGGAATGTACTCCATTCTTTCAAGTAAAAAATACTACTTTTAAATAATATAAAAATCATTTTTATGATGAACTTTCATAAAATAAAGAGTTGATGCCTCTATAAGATGTGAATTCTTCTGGTACAAGTGGAATATAGTTTGACATAAGCTGTTAAATAAGTTCGATAGACTTGAATGCATAAATTCTTAACAATTCATTTTATATTGAAACTTCTAAAGGCATTTGTGCTGATCTATATAATTATGCGAAATAAACTATTTTCTCAAATTATTTTGATTTTGATTTTTTCCTCAATTTTTTTTTTTTTGAAAGCCTCAAATAAATTTATTGAAAAATGCAAAATAGCCTCAGTTTTTTTACCCCATATCGTTTTATATCTCAAAATCTGGTTCGTTGGAAAAAATTTTGTCAAAATATTCTAATTATTTTAACTAAATTATAAATTAAATACTATTATTTTGAGATAATTTTGTACTATATATGGGTTTCAGATAAATATCAACATTATTTTTGGGATAATTTTATCTTTTCTTATAAATTTCAAATGTTAGATTTTGTATTTATTGTGAATATTCATCATAAATATTTGATAAAAATTTATACTAACATGCATGTATAGTCCAGAAAAATATCATTATTTTTGGAATTCTATGCAATTTTTCTTATAATTAAAATTTTAAATTTGATTCGTATATATAATTGTTGAATAACTACAATAAATACAACAATTATTTTTTTTTTTTATCGGGAATACGACAAATTCTTTTAATATTACATTTACACATTAATATTCTACTCATAATATTTTCTTTTATTTTAAAGTTTTGTTTTTGAAATTTCCTGCAAATTTTTACAGGGCAGAGGAATTTTTTAATTAGAGTTATTTAACCCTTTTTAGTAAAAATTTAATTTTACTCGGTTTATATTGTTCCAAAATATTTTTAAAGTTGGTCGTTGAATTTTTGACAAAATTTCATTACATTTTCATAATTGGACGATTAACATTATACAATATAAACTAATATAAAATAATTATCAGTAGTGAATTCCTGATTTTGCATGCAATTAATTCGTACTCCCACTTTTCAGCGTATAAGCCGAAACTCTTATGACTTTTGAACCGTCCGGTTCAAGAGGTCAATTGATGGACCAATTGAAAGAAAAAGTCTGTAATAGCGTCTCTGAATTGGGACGAGAATCCAGGCACGTTCACGGTCCCACCCAATCTCCGAACTTTGATCATCTTGGGAATTGTTCTTTTCATGATCAATGTTGCAGTTTTCAATCCAATTCTTGAGTTTACCCACGGCAGAGTAACCATCGGCCCATCCTCTTTGTTCATACTGTACACAGTTTTTACACACATCCCAATACGTATATATACATAAATATAATGAGATACTTCACTGGGTATTTCAATATTTTTCATTTAAATGATAATCAAGGAGCGTAGTATTTAAACAAGGATTGATGTCGTCTTGGAATTCGGTCCACCTGGAGGTGTTGTACTATGTTTTGGGATGGATTGCGTTTTTCTCCTGGTCCATCAGTTTCTACCCTCAAGTTTATTTGAATTTCAGAAGGAAAAGGTTTGATTTCTTCGCTTTAATTTTGTTGAATTTCTCTTGTTTTATATTAGTTTTTTTCTTTTTTAATGAATTTTCATTTTGTTTTTCTGGACAGTGTGGTGGGTTTGAATTTCGATTTTGTACTGTTGAATCTGACGAAGCATTCGTCGTATCTCATCTACAACGTTACCCTCTTCTTTAGCTCAACTGTGCAGAGACAGTATCGCGAGAAATATGGTCATAATGAGGTTATAATTTCTAAATCTGCAACATTAATCTTGATTAAGAAGCAAATTTTGGTGGCTTGTTCTTAGATTACGTTTTGTTAAAGAATTGAGGTTTATATGTTGGATTGCAGATGATACCTGTTGCAGCTAATGATGTGGCTTTCTCTACTCATGCTGTTTTATTGACTGCTTTTACCCTGTTTCAGATTGTTATATATGATGTAAGTGGTACTGATTCTGAGCTTGTTTTGTTCACTGCCTATATTTCATTCCAGTTTAAAGCATTGCACTATGTTGATTTGCATATAGCGTGGGAGTGTGCAGTGTGGTTGTAATTAATCATTTTCTAAAACGTATGAATTTCGTGTTTCATTTCACCAGTACACCTACAAATACATCTGTAAGATATGGAATCGTCACTGTATTCGAGTAGTAAAATAAAACGTGAGTTTGAATGCTTATTTACAGTATGGAATCCCAAGTGGGATGTGTGGATAACTTGTCTTTTGGCAAGGAAGTAAAAAAAAGGCTCGTTATTTGATTTCAAGAATTTCATGAAGTCTCTTCACAGGACAGTGTGTTTTTAAACAGAAAATCTAAAAGATCATGTGTAGATCATGTGTTCTTCCTTTTAACTACCGTTGTTCTTTGACAGCGTGGAAACCAGAAAGTTTCTAAAATTGCTATAGCAATTGTTTCCGTGGCCTGGTTGTCTGTTGCGGTTTGTCTGTTCGTGGCTATACCAAGACATTCCTGGTTGTGGCTAATTTCCTGCTTCAAGTAAGTTGCTCTCTTGCATTTATCCTAGGTTTTGTGAAGGACATGAGCGTTGCATTAGTTGTTAGCATCTTTTCTGGTCAATCATTATCCTCCATGAATAGAAGTGGGTTAAGTAGATAATTTGCCTAGAGTCTAGAAGACATAATGTACACGACAGCATTATTTTGCCTGCTTTTTAACTATGTTTCTTGGTTGATTGCAGCACTGTTCAGATTGTTATGACTATCATCAAATACATTCCTCAGGTGTGTCTGAAATTATTGTCTTGATCTTTTGAATCCTTTTTATGTCAGATACCTTTCATTTTGAGCATAGATAATTTATAATCTCACAATGAATAATATCATTAAATTTAGGCAATCTTGAATTTTCGGCGTAAAAGCACTATTGGGTTTAGCATCGGCAACATCTTGCTCGATTTCTTTGGAGGAGTAACTAACTACAGTCAGATGGCGGTGCAGTCCATAGATCAAAGTGAGTAGTTCATCCACCATATAAATTTGCTAGTGTTAGATAAATGTTTGAAGCTTAGTTATTTTATCTAATGCTCCCACTCTGTTTCCAGGCTCATGGGTGAACTTCTATGGCAATATTGGGAAGACGATGATATCTTTGGTAAGGAATGGCATTATGTATCTTCTTGTATTTCATATCTCCTAGTCATAGTATGCAATGCTAGTTATTTAATACATCTTTAAGTCTCAAGTTTCGATTCTTGACCAATTACATGAAAAACCAAGAACTAAATTTTGAGCTTGGACATGAACCACTATGGTCGAGCCCAATTGAGCCCTTTCCAATTTGAATCTTAAGATAAAAGTTAATCTTCTACGTGGTGGTTTAACTCTGTCTGGATCATATCTTCAAGTCTCAAGTTTGCAATTCTTGACCCATTATTTAGCATAGTAAAAACCAAGAATTATGAAGTTTTTGAACTAATAAAAGACCCGCACTAACTATTGTTTGGCCTTAATCTGAATTTGTAATGACGTTACTACCAAGAACTACAATTGAACTCTTCTTTGTTATCTTCAAAATGGACTCTTGTGTTAAAAATCCGATGCATTAAAGCTAAAATGGTGATTTTTTTTTCTTTGGCAGGTGTCTATCTTCTTCGATGTCCTCTTCATGATTCAGCATTATGTGTTATATCCGGCCAAGAAGACAGACGATCCTTCCAATCCTACTTCTTCGGTAAGCAAGGAACCACTTCTCCAAACCTCTGACAACCCTCATTCTGAGAATGTGTAATGAAATATGCGGTTTACTTGATTCTACTACCTCTGCACATAATTCACAACTAGCTCCTTTTGTTGTGTGATGCATACATATATTCTCAGTTAGAGGAAGATGCTCCACAGTTGACAGATGAACGAAAGGCTCATATCGCAGACGTTTGATTCTGCTTTGTAATGTGTTGGTTCTTTTTCTTCAACTCAGATCATAGACCTGCGATCTACACGACACATTTTTCGTTGTTAGATTGCAAATGTATGTTCACAAACTGAAATGTTTCTGCCATAATTTTCTCCTACTTGCTCCTTAATTGTAAATTTCTCAGACTTTTGTGTATATTTCCTGGATTTTTTCATGCAAGGTGATGGGGATTAGGGCTCAATGAGATAAAAAAATTGAAGGTTTAAATTCTTAAAAATAAAAAAAAGAAATTAAAAGTTCTCCAATTCTAATTTAGAAGGGATAGTGAATTTAGGCTCTTATTTTGGCCATTAATTCATCGACAACATTTATAATGTGCCGTCTGTAGTTAAATCTAATAGAAATTTTCAGTAAATCAGTACAAGTTCACACAAATTTTGGTGGGACGGTTTTAAGGATTTCATAACAGCTCCAAGTTCTTATCTTAATATCATCTATAATTCTATTTACAGCATACACACCTAATAAGGAGTTCTTATTGCTTATATGTCAATTTTTAGTGAGTTTTGACTGTATGTCAATTTTTGGTGAGTATTGATTAAGTGTTAAGTATATAGAATTTTTTGTCTATTAATAGTGATACTATCATATTTCTAAATTAATATTACAATATAAAATGTAATAGTATCAATTTCATCTTATGAACAAATTACATTGGAGAGGGAATCATATTCAAGAGGGATTTAATAGTATGCAAAAATAGTCTAAAAGTTTAGGAATTATACTTCCATACAATTTGTTTAGAAACACAATTTTTAATGTAAAGTTCCATATCTGATAAAGTGTTCACACTATTGCTTAAGATATTATATTTGTACATGTCACACTCGTGCATATTCCTTAATTTATAATTCACCCGACACCCGACCAAGAGACCTCTAATACATGTAGATTTGCGTCTTCGTATATTTTCTCCTTATAAAAATAAAATATTATGTCTCGTATCTATACATTTTTTACTTAATTATTATTCTTCGGTTTTACAATATATTCAATATATTTAATATTCTCTTTTCCCATAAAACCTTTTACACTTTTTTTTTTTTTGTCAATCTTCACACCCTTAAAATGAAAAACCCTTTATAAATTTTACTCTTACAATTTTTACTAATTTACACAAAATGTTATGATTTTTGACTAACATAACCCAATAAATTATTTTACTTTATACATAAAAGTTTACAAAATTAGCCTCTCAAAATCTCAATCATTACTATTCTTTCTTAAAGTGTGTGCTTTCCTACATATAAAAGCTTTTTCGATGAAGGGAAGGAAGTATCATTAATGGACATCAAAGACATAAATCTGCACCCAAGATGAGTTATATATTCTTTCAAAGTGATAAAAAATTAGAAATATAGTCTTTTAATGAGAACAAAATATATGCTAAAGAAGTAAGCATACTGTATAACATTTAATAGTTATTCATCATTGGGCTTGCCAAACTATTGATTATTGAAAATAATAAGTAAAAATGTTTGGATGACAAGTAAATATGTCTGTTAAATTAGGTCGAATATTACCCGTCAAAAAGTTAGGTCGAATATTTAAAAGCAAATGAAGAGGAGGGAATGGCCCCAATGGGGCATTTACCTACTTGTCTACTCAGATTCATGAACCCCTGAGTTTTACCCCTCTTTTTCACGCAGATTCATTAAACTTTAACTTTTACCTAATCTTTTGCCTAATTTCTTACCTAATGTTTAGGCAAATAACAGATACAGTAAATGTCCTCTATAAATAAATATATTATGATGTGCACATCTCTTTATACAACCAATCCAACCAAGCTTAATTTCCACTCATTATATTTCTTTCAGTTCATCAGTATACCATTTTCTTCATGGAACAAGCTGCCCAGCTTCTCGTTTTGTTCGTGCTCTTGGGCTGCACCACCACAGTGGTGCAGTGCACCAACAAGAGTATTTTCATTCTTGCCGGCCAAAGCAATATGGTCGGACAAGGAGGAATATTGTACAACGGTACATGGGACGGAATCGTTCCACCTGAGTGCCAATCAAATCCGAAAATCCTTCGTCTGAACAACGATTCACAATGGGAAATTGCCAAAGAGCCTCTCCACGAAGGGATTCGATTGAAACCACAAGCTTGTGGTGTGGGGCCCGGCATGTCCTTCGCCACTGCCACTCTGAAGCCCGGTGAGACCATCGTAGCCTCATATCTAGATGAGTGGACACGTGGCACGAGCTACTACAACCGGACTTTGGATCGGGCTCGGGCTGCCGTCTCCAACGGTGGAGGAAGAATTCAGGCCCTGTTGTGGTATCAAGGGGAGAGCGACACAAATTATGAAGCAAGTGCAAAATCATACAAAGACAAAGTGGAGCAGTTTTTCACTGACCTTCGAAATGATTTGCAATTACCCTCTTTCCCTATTATTCAGGTACTAAAATTTTATCTGTCAAAAAAAAAAAAAAAAGGTACTAAAATTTTAAATTAATAATCCTTGTGTATGTATTAACTAATTAATTAATTTTTGTACGTAATTAGGTGGCTGTGGTTAAGGGATATAAATACATAAAAGAAGTGAGAGAAGCTCAGCTAAACACGAGGCTTCCAAATGTGTATACCGTAGACGCGCAAAAGCTAAACGCGACTTTAATCCAAAACATACATTTGGACACGATGAGCCAAGTGAAGCTAGGCAAGGCCCTTGCAGCTGCCTTCCGCAATATATCTGTTTTAGTTTAGGCCTTTATTTATATAATTCGTATGTATATATTCTTATCCAACTAATTAATGAAAAACTACTCTTTTCTGAAAAGACGAACTCAACTTTTTCACCAATGGATCCAGGAGGGATTAATCTGGATTATATATATATATATATATATATATATATATATATATATATATATATATATATATATATATATTGCAATTTACAATTGGATTTAATTTGCCATGTTAAATATGTTAATTTAAGCATGATGATTTTTATTTTTTTAATCGGACAAAAGGTGACTCGAACCTATGATCTTTGGCCTTTGGTTTATAGGTGGGCTAACTCTAACCACTTGAAATATGCCACTTCTTCATTTCTTCATTTAGAGCATGATAATGAAATTAACCAAATAATAAACTGAAGATTAAATGAAATATTAATTACTGGCCTGGACTATAATTTGAATCACAATATTATAAAGCAAATATATATATATATATATATATATATATATATAAAGTGTGTGTGACAGTGTGAGTGTGAGCGTGTGTGTCAAACTGTCAATTAACTCCAAATGGCAAATAAGTTGCATATACACAAGAGATCTGTTTTTAGATAATATAAGTACCATATAAATATTTGTTTGATTTTTATTATTATTTCCTATTTAATAAATAAACTATATATAATTAATTTTATACGTAACACAACTTTCAATTCATTTTTACTTAAATTTAAAGCTCAGTACATATTTAATTGTACACTTAGTTATATTGTTATTTTAAAATTATTAAACAAATATGATCGAGTTGCTATATATGGAACCAATTAATCTACAAAAATTGATATGATTCGTTTTACCTATTAATTAAACCCTTTTGGTCAAGATATACTCACCTTGTTGCCACTAATACGATAATTGATGATAAAACAAGAAATCCAAGAGATATGCATTATAAATTAATACATAAAATTGCAATACAATTGTTTACATTTATTATATATAATATATAATTATAAAGCATGCTTATAATATGGTGATTCTTTACATTAGCCGAACTCAAGACACCGCTCCCAAGCATAATGAGCTCTCTCCTTAATTTTTAATGTATTTGTATTATTACAAGGATTCTCCTTTAGAAGATCTGCAACAAATAAATTGTTGAAACATTCTTCTGAAAGAAAATTATATTTAAAATCAAAGCAACAATTATAGATGTCGTAGTCAGAATCAAAACGATCCTCCTGGTCCTTGCAACATATGGACGTAGCAATCGTATTCCGACATTTCTCCTCCAGCATATTTGTGCAGGTACCATTATAATGGAGTGATGGGTCAAAACCAGGTGGGCTTTCCGCTTGTTTGTCTTCTTCACCCGATATGTAAACAGATTGAGATTTATTTACGATTGCTATGATGATAATCACCGTAAAAACTATATTCTTGGATTTGAATCTCATGTTTATATATCTTAGGACGATTAATTGTATAAAACTCGAATTTTTCTCTTATAAATAACATGTAGATTTCCATAAGTTTTAAACTGAGATTAATGGGCTTTAAATGCATGAAATCCGTAACAGTTCAATTAATTAAATCTAAATTGAAACTTTATATATGCATTATGATGTTCTGTATATATTGTTATTATTTGAAGGATAAATTATGAAATCACTCCCTAGGCATAATCTATCAACAAGAGCACCTTTCAGAAATCATATATATAGATAGTCCTGAATATATTGTTAAATAGAAACAAATCAAGAATTTTACCTTAATTGCTGGGGTGAAAACCCTTAACAAAATAAAAATATTTCTACATATAAATGAAATATAAAATACAATTCACGAAACCCCCTTATATTACATACTATGTAGCATGCTGATTTACCAAATTTATGCTTTAATTAGTAACGTGATTGAATTTTCGATCGAGATTATTAATTTTTTCTTCATAAAAATGATTCAGTTTTAATTATTAATTTATCTCTAGTTTATGTGTCTGAATATTGTGCTCAGTTGGCATCTATATTAAATGGGAATATATTTTTTTTTAAATGAGGATGATAACACTTTGAGTTGGCAATTTAAGAACAACAATTTTTAAAAGTCACAAAATGAGGCCAAATCAGTCTAATTTAACTCAAATCGAGCTAATTTGACCCAATTTGGACTGAATTCAGGCTAATTTCACCAATATGGCTTGAATTTGATTCTAATTTGGATTAATTTGTGGTTGATTTGACCTATTTTGCAAGTTTTGAAAATTATTAACCTTATATTGTCGATCTTAGAAGTTACGATTCTCAATACGCCAACCCGAAAGTTACGATTCTCATTCTACCACAACTCCTATATAAATTGGGGTCCTTAAAACATTATTCCCATATTAAATAGATTGCATGATTATGTGGTCAAATCTAATTTTGGTACATTCATTGAAATAAAATTTCGTAGATATATTTCTTCCATTGATATTACATATATATCATGTGTTTATGTGTATCCACATAAATCATAATTAGTAATAGTGTTGATTTTCGTGTCAAACCCGTAAATAATTGAAGCATCTAAATTTACATTCCATGCATACCATTTTTCACATAACTATATCATATACAACTTTTTCTTTGTCTTTCTATTTTGATGCTTGCAAAAACTAAACCATATCATATATATATGCAACTTTTTCTCTGTGTTTCTATTTTGATGCTTGCACAACTAGTGTTATGATTATGGAGTCTATTTAATTGTTTTACGTTCCACGATTATAGTGATCCAGCTGATTCGATCGAGTTCAATACGCTTTTAGAGCTATAATCAAATTTTGGATATAAATAATCCTCTAATTCATTATATTTCAAATCACAAAGATTAATAGATATTTTGATGTGATAGTTTCTCAAACATAGTCATTCTCGATAAATTTGATCAACAACACTATACGAAAATAATGAATTGGTTACAAAATTTTCCAACAAAATAAATTTTTCGTACTTAAATTGTGAGGATTGTCTAATGCATAGTCTACACATTTTTATGATTTATTTTACAACACTTTACCTACAGAATTACCAATGGAACAACTGAAGGTAAGTAAATACCTAAGAAATAGTCTATAGGCAATGACGATTGCCTACGAAATATTGGTAGGTAATTTCCTACGGATTACATTTTTGTTATCTACTAGCAATTTCCTTCAATTTTTTGTTGGAATTTCGTAGACAAATGTAAATGCCTACGAAATTGGAAACAAAATTGGAATTATTGCCTACAAAATATTTCGTAGCATGTTTATAATTTTCTTGTAGTGAAATCCAGTGATGGAGCCAGATTTTTGACCGGGGATCAAGAAAGAGTAAGCGTCATATAAATCAGTTTTATCTTGCAACTCAAAACGATATTAGTTGTTTTATTAAAAGATATTACTCCCTCCGTAGAGATATTTGCGATTGACTTTTTTCAACGGTGGTTTTGTGTGAGAGTTATTTCATAAGTAATATGTGTACAAAAATTATTTTATATGAATGATATACTAGTTAATAAAATCAACTAGCATATATAAAACAACTTTTTGTAAGCGTATTACTATGAAATAACTCTGTACACAAAAATCGTTGAAAAAGTCAAGCTTGTCAAATGTCTTGGGACGGAGAATAATTTATTAGTAATATCTTTTAATAAAATAATTAATATTGTTAAAAAATACACACAAAATACAAATAAAATTCACGGTGAAATTAAATCACAATATACTTTGCCAATAAAATAACTGGCATAGCGCATCTAAAAAACCCTGAACTAGCAACGTTTATTTTGATTTTTTTTTTTTAAATTGAAGTATTACGAGACTATTTTTAATTACTCAGCATTAGTTTAAACATTCACCCAAAAATTAAATAAATTATTAATTTATTAGTTAATTAAATCAGTTTTATGATGCAAGTATACACAACTAATACTTTTCTGAAAAATAATTAATAAATTTGAAAAAATAACTATTTCAATGTAAAATTTCACTTAAATTACACGGTGTTTCTAGTGTATATAAGTTTTTATCATAATTATTTGGTATTAAGATTATTAATTTAGAGAAGTTCCTCTAAAAAGAGAAGAAATTAAACTGCATATATTTAAAAATGTTAAAAAAGGAATTTGAAAAGAAAAGAAAATAAAACTAAGCATATACAAGAATCGAAACCTGGTACACAAAGTTATTAAAAAAACACTATAAAGAGGAATCAAATCCTGGTGCATATTGCCTCCACAGCTAAACCACTGTCCCATTTTCTATAAATAAATTTTTGTTCTTTATTTTCGTTCCTATTATTTTTTTCATAATTAAAGTAAGATGCACTATAAATTAATATTACTGCATAAGATTGCAATACAATTATAATAATAATTATTAATATACTAGTTATTCATTACTTCAGTCGAAATTGAAACACAGCTCCCAAACATGATGAGCTCTCTCCTTAATTTTTGATGTATTTGTATTATTACAAGGATTCTCCTTTAGGAGCTCTGCAACCAATAAGTTGTTGAAACATTCTTCCGTATCATAATTACAAGAAAAGTCTATGCAACAATTACCAATTTCATAGTCATATTCCACACTATATTCATCCTTGCAACATATGAACGAAGCAATCGAATTCCGACATTTCTCCTTCAGAATATTTGTGCAGCCATCTTTATAATGGGCTGATGGGTAACATCCAGGTGGTCTTACCGCTTCACATTTATTTACGATTGCTACGATCATAATCACCGCGGTAAAAACTATATTCTCCACTATGCTCTTGGATTTGAATCTCATGTTTATATATCTTAGGACGATTAATTATATAAAACTCGAATTCTTCTCTTATAAATAACATGTAGATTTCCATAAGCTTTAAAGTGATGAGATTATTAACGGGTTTAAATGCATAGATTCCGTAACACCTCAATTAATTAAATCTAAATTGAAACTTTATATCATCTACATATTAGTAAGGGAGTTTTTTTGTTTATATATCGATTTGTGATGAGTTTTTGCTTATGTGTCAATTTTTTTGTAAATGTTTGAACCTAGCACCTCTCATATAATAATTATAATACTTATCAAATAAATCAATTTATATATATTTAAATGTTTTGAAAACTATTTTATTTAACTCCAGTCTATAAAAATCTACTATTAGATATTTTGCTGAGATAATCCAATATTTATAAAATATTACTCCCTCCGTCCGAAAAAGCTTTCATATGTAGATGGGCACACACTTTAAGAAAAAATAGTAATGATTGAAGTTTTGAGGATAAATTTGTAAACTTTTATGTATAAAGTAAAAAAATTTATTGGGATATTTGTATTTGAGAGTAAAAGTAATGTCATTTGTGTAAATTAGTAAAAATTGTGAGGATGAAGTTTATAAAGGTTTTCCATTTTAAGGGTGAGAAATTTATATTGAGACAGACGAAAAGGAAAGTGTGAAAGTTTTTATGGGACGGAGGAGTAATTGTTAGTATTTCAAGCGAGTGTATTCTATTATATATTAATATGGAGTTTATAATATTTATGAGTATATCTTTTGTGAGTTTAGATGATGTGTCTTTAATTGAGAAAATTATTTTTGTGTGTAATTAAGAGTCAAGAATATAAAAGTTTTGTATATTAATAATAATTATGAATCAGTTCATTTCAGATGCTCAACAAATAGAAAGAGCTAATATAAAAATAAATCGCCTTTTCAAATTATATCATATATAGGGATGGAGGAAATACCGAAAATACCGATATACCGACGTTACCGTGCGAAAAATACCGAAAAATACCGATTTGCGGTATACCGAAAATTTCGATGCGGTATGGTTACCGCATGCGAGATTTTCGATGCGGTATCGGTATAGGATTTTAAAATTTTCGGTATTTCGGTATATACCGAAATACCGATACCGTAAATATTTCTTTAAAATAATTATTTAATTAATTTGTTTATAATTTAAATAATATAATAAAGAAATGTACAATAATATTTTTTAATTAATTGTTCGGTATGAGCGGTAAATCGGTATGATTCGGTGTGGGCCGGTATAATCGGTATGGTCGGTATAGTCGGTATGATTCGGTATGGACGGTATAATCGGTATGGGACAGTGCAGTAAGGTATACCGAAAAATCGGTACGGTATGCGGTATGAATTTTTAATACCGAAATTTCGGTACGATATCGGTATGTTTTTATAAATACCGAAATTTTCGCACGGTATACGGTATTTTCGGTATACCGTACCGATCCATCCCTAATCATATATGACCATTAATTATATGTTCACTGTTATCTTGACATGTCAACTAATTAAATTGATCATGTAACATGTTAACTAATTAAATAATAATTAGATCTTTACTAAATTATGGGTATACTAATTTCAAATTGTGTACTCATTTGGTGTGTAGTCCCTTAAAAAAAAAAGTGTGTACATAACCTGGGCCTAAATATAAACCCAACTACCATAGACCCAATTAAATACTTCATTTTATCGGCCCAAGAGAATGGCTTTGGATTAACATTTCACACGGAATTAAATTTTAAAATAAAAAAGGAACATAAACCAATCTATATTGCACGGATACGGATGCGAAAATGCGGAAGCGATACGATTCAGTACGGGGATACGATCTTTTAAAAAAATTAGGGTGCGACTCATGAATGATACGTCTATTTATTTATATTTTATTATATATAAAAATATATTTTAAAAATTTGTAAGTCAAATGTATGTAATTCACAATTTCTCTCGTTCAAAACTTAAATGTATAATTAATAATTTAATTTAATTAAGTAATAAAACAACAATTTTATTTTATCCATCCAATACGTAAATAATAATGATGAATTCAATCTAAAAGGAGTGTTACAATGTCAACTTAATTTACAAAGTTACATTATATAATAGGCAAAGTCTCTTTGAACAAGGGTTCACGGTGAAACTTGATCATTTATTAAAGAATATCGAGTTGTAATAACTAAACAATATTACCTATATTATTAAAGAGTATCGGTTACGACTAATACTCTTTAACAATATAGGTAATACTCTTCGATTATCACGACTAATACTCTTTTAACAATATAGGACATACTTTTCAGCTTATCATGACTGAAACTTTTTAATAGTATAGGTAGTCTTTGTTTAGTTATTACAACCGATACTCTTTAGTAAATGATCAAGTTTCACCGTGAACCCTTGTTCACAGTGAGACACACTCTACATAATAAAATTCAATTGAAATAATATATTTAAAGTTTAATTGAATGTTTCTATCTAATCATCAAGTTGGATTCGTCCACCGGAATCGCGAGTGCGTTTGTTTAGCAATCGATTCGTGATGGATTCGCCACGTGACAATTAGATACGCAACGAACTCGCGGATTCGAGAATCTCACCCCTTTTAGGAGGCGGGTGCGAATCTAATATTGCATTGTAGTATTCTAAAAGAATCCGTGCATCATAGAAACCAATCTAACTGACATAGATCGGCCAAAACACACAAACACACACAGTTATGTCATCTCCTTCCCTCTTTTCCGATATCGGCCGAAGACGACCGATCTACGGACCTTTTATTTTATCTTTTGAAAAGTCTACCGATCTTGAGTTCTTTCATTATTATATAATCCTGTGTGAAATTTTTTGTGAGCGGTAAGTTTTTGGGTGCAATTTTGTGCCAATTAGATTTCAGAATATTTTAAATTTCATATGTCGAGAATAATCCTTTTTGGGCTAGAATGATGCATCGGCAAAAATGGCGGATCCAGCGCGGATTTGTATTATAGATTTTTTTGTATTTTCACGAAGCCTTTTGAGCTTCCCCAATTATGAGCCAAAATGATTGATGGAGTGAGTCCTTGGTACTACCATTAAACTACATGTTCAAGTATGATAGTGTGCATCGTCAATGGAAGGCATGAGCTTAAGGTCAAGGAATCAAAGGCCCTTCTCTTTGATGCCAGGTACTTAGATCACCTGGAGCCCTTACGGTTAACATACTCGCACACAACACACACATGACCTTCAGAGTCTGATTTGGATGATACTGTTTGTGTTTTCCCTCTCAAATTCATTAATTATATTTCTGTTAAATTAGGTGGACTATTCAAAAGCAAACGCTACCTAATTTTTTCACTCAGATTCATCAACCCCTGATTTTACCTTTGTTTTTTTATCAGATTCATTAATCCCTAACCTTTTGCCTAATTTTCACTCAGATAGTCAGATTCATCAACCCTGATTTTACCTTTACTTTTTTACTCAGATTCATTAACCCCTTCTATTTTCACTCAGATACATTAATCCTAATTTTTACCTAATCATTTGCCTAATTTTTTACCCAATGTTTAGGAAATTAAGAAAGACAATTAATACGATAGATGTCCTCTATAAATATATATTATGGGGTGCATATCTCTTTATACAATTACAACCAATCCAACCAAGCTTAGTTTCCTCTCATTATTATATTTCTTTCAGTTACATCACTATATCATTTTCTCATGGAACGAGCTGCCTTTCTCTCTTTGTTCATGCTCTTGGCCTGCACCACCACAGTGGTGCAGTGCACCAACAAAAGTATTTTCATTCTTGCCGGCCAAAGCAATATGGTCGGAGAAGGAGGAATACTGCTCAACGGTACATGGGACGGGATTGTTCCACCTGAGTGCCAATCAAATCCGCGAATCCTTCGTCTGAACAACGATTCACAATGGGAAATTGCCAAAGAGCCTCTCCACGAAGGGATTCGATTGAAACCACAAGCTTGTGGTGTGGGGCCCGGCATGTCCTTCGCCACTGCCACTCTAAAGCCCGGCGAGATCATCGTAGCCTCATATCTAGATGAGTGGAAGCGTGGAACGAGATACTACAACCGGACTTTGGATCGGGCTCGGGCTGCCGTCTCAAACGGTGGAGGAACCATTCAAGCCCTGTTGTGGTATCAAGGGGAGAGCGACACGTTTGATGAAGCAAATGCAAAATCATACAAAAACAGAGTGGAGCAGTTTTTCACTGACCTTCGAAATGATTTGCAATTACCCTCTCTCCCTATTATTCAGGTACTAAAATTTTAAATTAATAATCCTTGTGTACGTATTAACTAATTAATTAATATTTGTACGTAATTAGGTGGCTGTGGTTACGGGATATGAATACAAAAAGAAGTGAGAGAAGCTCAGCTAAACACGAGGCTTCCAAATGTGTACACTGTAGACGCGCAAAAGCTAAACGCGACTATAATCCAAAACATACATTTGGACACGATGAGCCAAGTGAAGCTAGGCAAGGCCCTTGCAGCTGCCTTCCGCAATATATCTGCTTTAGTTTAGGCCTTTATTTATATAATTCGTATGTATATATTCTTATCCAACTAATTAATGAAAAACTACTCTTTTCTGAAAAGACGAACTCAACTTTTTTCACCAATGGATCCAGAAGGGATTAATCTGGATAATATATATTGCAATTTACAATTGGATTTAGTTTGCCATGTTAAATGTGAATTATGAGGGTGTTAAAAATGAAAATGTTTTTATTTATAGGTGTGCAAGCAATTATGGGACGGACCGAATAAGATAAGTGTGCAAACACCTGTGGAATGGAGAGAATACATTATATTTAAATATTTATTATAAATCCTTTCATATTAAAACTTATTAATATTATTATAATTATTTTATATTAATATTCATTCCGTGTGTGGAAAAATACTACTTAGTTGATTTGATAAAACCAAAATAAATCCTTTTGTTCAAGAGATAGTCACATGCTGTTATTTACGATAAAAACAAGAGATATCCACTATAAATTAATATTACTGCATAAGATTAATTGCAATACAAAATTATATAGCATATATTCTTATAATATATTAGTTATTCATTACTTCAGGTGAAGTTAACACACTGCTCCCAAACATGAAGAGCTCTCTCCTTAATTTTTGATGTGTTTGTATTATTACAAGGATTCTCCTCTAGGAGCTCTGCAACCAGTGTGTTGTTGAAACATTCTTGTGTATTAAAATTACAAAAAAGTCTAAGCAACAATCATTAATTTCATAGTCATATTCCACACCCTTGCAACATATGAACGTAACAATCAAATTCCGACATTTCTCCTCCAGAATATTTGTGCAGTCATCAATATAACAAGCAGGTGGTCTTTCCGCTTGTTTGTCTTCTTCGCCCGATATGTAAACAGATTGAGATTTATTTACGATTGCTACCATCATAATCACCGCGGTAAAAACTATATTTTCCACTGTGCTCTTGGATTTGAATGTCATGTTTATGTATCTTAGGATGATTGTATAAAATTTGAATCTTCTCTTATAAATAACATGTAGATTTCCATAAGGTTTAAAGTGAGATTATTAATGGGTTTAAATGCATAGATTCCGTAACAGCTCAATAATTAAATCTAAATTGAAACTTAGGATCGAGGAGGGATTAATTTTCAGCTGGCCGGTTTAATTTGTCATGTTAAATATGTGGATTTAAGAGATAAAAGTAGTACTCCCTCCGTCCCGAAAAAACTTTCATATGTAGGAGGCGCACACACTTTAAGAAAAAGAGTAATGATTGAGGTTTTAAGGGGTAATATTGTAAACTTTTATGTATAAAATAAAAAAACTTTATTGAGTTATGTGTATGTGAGAGTAAAAAGTAATGACATTTGTGTAAATTAGTGAAAATTGTGAGGGTGAAGTTTAAAAAGGTTTTCCATTTTAATGGTGTGAAACTTATAATGGGACGGACGAAAAGAAAAATGTGAAAGTTTTTATGAGGCAGAAGGGAGTATAACTTAAGTGATTAAAACTTTACTACCTATGTCGTAAAGTTATGAGTTCGAGTCATGCACCATTAATTTAACAAAACAAATTTGAAAATTAATTGTATTAAAGTGTAATAATATTAATGTTAATACATTTAGATTCCTATATATACTGAAAGAGGAAAAATAAATAATAAATAATATATTGCCGTTCATATATAAAATGAGAACATTAACTCTTTTTGCAGACAATTTAAAGACAATAATTTTTAAAAGTCTTGAATGTAGGCCAAATCAGCTCAAATCAAATCTAAATTTAGCCCCAATTCAGGTTAATTTGGGTCCAATCAACCCAAATTTAGGTCTAATCGGGTCAATTAGTCTGATTTGTGTTGATTCATGTTAATATGACAATAATTCGCAATATTCAAAAGTATTATATATCCTTAAATTATCAATTTGGTGATTATGACCATTATTCTACACCCCTAAGTTACCGTTCTTAAAAAATATTATTCGCCAATGATGAAGAGAGATGGTCCTCGATCACCTATGTATATGCACATACTACTAATTAAACTGTTTAGCTATATACTCCCTTCGTTAAGATTTAGGTTACTCAAAACCAAATAATATGAGTTTTAATGAAAGTGTTATTTATTAAAGCTAAAAGTGTAAAGTGAAGGGTAAAATGATATTTTCAATTTTTTAAGTGAGTAATTGAGTGGGTGAATTTTATTATAATTGAGAATTGAGTGACATAAGATGTAAATAAAAGATGTTTGTAAGAATTTAGTTTGAGAAATATAATTGTTTATTTTCCTATTTTGGGTTTGGGAAAACAAAATTGTTACGTTCATTTTTTATTTTGAGCAGTCTAAATTAGAATTGTAGTGGTGGGAGTATAAGATTGACAAAAAGCTGACATGAGACAGGTTTCACGGCAAGACGATTCACAAATTAATATAGTTAACACTTATTCTTCTCAAGGTGTTAAAGCGTCATTCATGAATTATATTTTATCTCATTAAGAGATGGTCTCATGTAAGATCCCTCCATTTAACAACATCCAATAAAACTCTTCTTATATACATAAATGAAGGCAAAGCGATGGAGATAAATATTATATTAATATTTATATTAGTTTTAGAATATTTTATGTTTTTATTAGTGGGTCGGTCCTTTAGGTTTTAATGTCTAATACCCTAGTTTATTTATTATAAATAGGATTAGCAGTAATCTTGTTAGAGAGTTGAATTATAAATTGAATATTTGAGGTTATTCCTCTTTGAGGCGTGTTTGTCTCGTATCTCGTTTACATTCTCCGGGTATTCTCGGAATCAACGGAGTTTCGTAATTATCCTTGCGCTTGCACCGCATCGGTTGGTATCCGAGTCTCGCTACGCTGGACAATATATGCCTCCTCGGCGTCGTCGCCCGTGGTTGACGTTTTTGCCATAGATAAAGCGTGGTGCCGGATCGATGATCTCACAGTGGCAATCGAGGCTTTACGCACCCAACAAGAGTCTAGTGTGAAACTTTCACATTAAGTCTGTAAAATTAGTTTACAATAAAATAATTAATACCCTTAAATGAAATATAAAACAACTAATATCATTCAAAGTTAATACCTTATATTATAATTAAACAACTAATACTTTTTTAATGAAACAAACTAATATCCTTCCAATCCATTTGACGGTGAAACATTTTCACACAAAAATTGCCAATATACCGACAGTACAAGAGAGGCCCCTGCAAGTATAAAAGAGGGAGGATAGCAGAGCATCATCCTCACCAAAATTACAAGCAAACACTAAAATTAATTGTAGTTTCCCAATGCCTTGGTGAAGAGGCTCGGGTCACTCATAGTTGAGGCGGAGGATTTGTGGATTGGGTTGGCACTCGGGAGAAATAATTCCGTTACACTGTTTATCACTCCTCCTTTTCCGACCATGTTGCTCTGTCCTGCCAAAATGAAAATATTCTTGTTGGTGCACTCCACCGTTGTGGCGAACAAGCAGCTGTCATTTTGTTGGTGATACTCTTGGCGTACACCACTACAGTGGTGCAGTGCACCAACAAGAGCATTTTCATTCTGGCTGGTCAGAGCAATATGGTCGGGATAAAGGAGTGATCAACTAGTGTATGGGATGGAATTATTCCTCCCGAGAGCCAATCAAATTCATGAATCCGCTACCTCAACAACAATTCTCAACGAGAAGTGGTCAGAGAGCCTCTCCATCTCGGCAACTTATGCTGAACGTGACGATACGCCAAGCCAAGTGAAGCTAGAATAAATCACATTGTGCAATTGGGTTTTATCTATGTACACCCCCAATTATAATCTTGATTTTGGTTCTTGATTTGAAAAGCTTGATGTAAACTTAGTCTTTTCAAGCAATTTATATGTATGTGCCATTTTATTTCGTTAAATGCTTGCAATAATTCAAGTCCTTAATTAATATTAGTGCATTTTATTTTAACAAAAATTTATGTGCAATTGGTGTACGGATCCAAGATCCATGAAAGTTCTCAATTTTTACTCTCAATTTATGTGCAATTGATTCTCCTTAGCACGGAGTATTCCGTCTTCAGCTAGGCTTCTGGACTAGCCTAGAAGGGTCCCCTTAATATCAAACTAATCTAACATGATCTAGATTATCAACGGAATCTAGATCTATGCATTTTCTCTCTCTTTTTCTCCTTTCTTTCATTCTCATGGTGCAATTGTCGACTTTATTATTTTAGGATTTAAATGTTTAATAGTTTATTAATTTCATAAAGAATTAGATCACCATCATTAATGCGTATATAAGTTTCAATTTTATATGTTTTATATATACGATAGGAATCTTAGTTTTATAAACTCATCCTAAAATATAAAGATGATATATCCTTGCAAGATCATAATGAATATTATAGTTGTCACGATAATTATCATCGGAGTAATTCTGAATAAATCTAAAGCATACGACTTATCGTATCTAGATCCGCCGCGCCCACCTGCTTGCTACAACACTGGCGACAATTGCACAAATATTTTAGAAGAGAAAAATTGGAATTTAATTGCGAGTTCACATGTTGCGAGGATGATTATTCTCATGACTACGATCTTTATTCTTGCTGTCAAGATTTAAGTTGTAATTTTATGACTAGAAAAGAATGCTACGACAATTTATTGGTTGCAAATCTTCTAAAGCAGAATCCTTGCAATAACACAAATACATCCCAGATTAAGGAGAGAGCTGATTATGCTTGGAACTTTTGTGAACAAGCACCAATTCAATCCATGTTAGCTAGTGGTATACATAATAATTGTACACGATCTTAATTAATAAAATAATTAGTTTGATCGTTATAGAGAAAATATAATTGTCACGTAAATAAAGTAAAATAACATTTAGGCGAATGATATATAGAACTTTTGCGAATAAAGTTCACATAATATTTATGATAAAATCGATATATAAATACCTTATTTATAGAGGGTCTATTAACTAACTAATCCTAACAAAATAACTAACAAAGTGAGAAACACTTTTATAAAGAAAATAGCAATATTATATGTGAATGATGAGAACCGCGAATTAGGATCAATGATTTCTATTCCCAACTCATGTTGTCAAGCAACGAAATTCAATTGAAGCTCTAGCTCGGGCTGCAAGCTTCCGAATCAATCCACAAAACAAGAATTTGCTTCAAGTACTTTTTTATTATCGGGAAAAGAAATTTTTATTCCAAAGATAATATGGGTATGAGGCATACCCCACAGTTACAACAAATAGTTTCAAAAACCTAAAACAGATCTAGGTTCTCTTAACCAATCTTGATAAGAAAAAGAATTAATCTCAGGAAAATAAATAACAGACCAACTCCAAAGCCTTGCCTTCGCCTCCTCAACAATACTATCACTATTGAACTCCCCATTTTCAAAGATCTTAGAATTTCTTCCTTCCAAATTAACCACACCACACACTCCCATAAACTAATAGCGAATTTCCTGCCTTTCTTCCCCCACAAACAGCCCACAAATTGATTGAAGTGTTCACAGATTTTCCAATGAGCAACAAAAAGAGATATTAAGCCATTGTAATAGCTTCACCCAAATTTGCTTCAAGTACTATTTTGCTATGTTTCATATATCCAAAACAAAAGCTACAAGTCCCTATTTATACAACTCTTCAATCACGAATTGGATAGCACTTATCAACCAATTTACTTCCTAACCACTAACAAATTAACAAAATAACAACTTAAAGAAATAATACTACCAAAAGAATTACAAAAACCAAGTTTAAAAAGTTACTGGACCAATACTGAAAAACTAAATTTGCATCAGTGAATAACAACGATAGGTATTATTAAAAATTCTTTGATCTTTAAATTCAAGACCGTAATTAATATTAGTGCATATTATTTTAACAAAAATTTATATGTAATTAGTGCACGAATTCAAGATCTATAAAACTTACACGTTCCTATTTTCCCCACTCCTTCCCTCATTTCATACACGTCCATTTTTTTTTTAAGATTTGGTTAATTAATTGTTCTTGTGCAAATGCTTTATTATTTATTTTAACATAACAAACGTATCTTAATAGTATTATACACCATCATAAATGCATGTATAAGTTAAAACTTAGATTAAATTGAGTGGTTACGGAATCTATGCATTCAAGTCAATTTAGCTCTATTAAAAGATCTTGATAATCTATATATATCTTACTTCGAATTAGAGTTTTATAGACTCGTCCAAAAATATAAACATGACATTTCAATACAAGAACATAATGAAGATGATTGTTTTCATGATTATGATTGTTTTCAATACAAGAACATCCGTCTCTGTCTGCATTCATTCTTTGACTTTTGGTCTTCTCAATTCAAATTACCAGCTGTTACACATTGACTTGTAACGCCACGAATCTGGACATTCATCTGTTCAGATTCATCTCTGACAAGTCCAAGTCCTCGGGCTCGGCACGGGGGACGGGCGAGCAGCGCGCGCGTGTCGCCCATTTATGTATGCATAGCCCACTTATAATTTGAATTCTCTTAATCACTTCTTACATATAAGGAGTGAATTAACTCCACATTAACCGATGTGGGACAATTAACACTTAAGTTAATGTAGCACATTTAATACTTAAGTGTAATATCTTAGCATCTCAACATGTATATCAATTTCCCACTCACCGAAATTTGGTTTTAATAAATTAATTATACTATTAATATAATCTCGTTTAATTTCCCAAAAATTAAACTTCAAATTATTTTAATTAAATAATCAACTAAATTGATTAAAATAATTAAACCTAATTTCTCCAACAAAATCCAGTGACGGGCGAGGATTTCCACGAGGATCAAAAAGAGTAAGTCTCATATAAATTAGTTTTATCGTGCAACTCAAAACGATATTAGTTGTTTTATTAAAAAATATTAATTTAATAGTAATATTTGTTAATAAAATAATTAATGTTGTTAAAAATACACACAAAATGCAAATAAAATTCACGGTGAAATTAAATCACAATATACTTTGCCTATAAAATAAGCGGCATAGCGCATCCGAACTAGCAACGTTTATTTTGATTTTTTTTTTTAAATTGAGAAATCATGCATGTGTAAAGTAAATGGTTAGTTAGTTGAGTTGAAAAGTAATGACATTGATTTAAATAAATGTGAATTATGAGGGTGTTAAAAATGAAAGATGTTTTTATTTATAGGTATGCAAACAACTATGAGACGGACGAATAAGGTAAGTGTGCAAACACATGTGGGATGGAGGGAATACATTATATTTAAATATTTATTATAAATCCTTTCATATTAAAACTTATTAATATTATTATAATTCTTTTATATTAATATTCATTCCGTGTGGAAAAATACTACTTAGTTGATTTGATAAAACCAAAATAAATCCTTTTGTTCAAGAGATAGTCACATGCTGTTATTGACGACAAAAACAAGAGATATCCGCTATAAATTAATATTACTGCATAAGATTAATTGCAATACAAACATTATATATAATAATTATATAGCATATATTCTTATAATATATTAGTTATTCATTACTTCAGATGAAGTTAAGACACTGCTCCCAAACATGAAGAGCTCTCTCCTTAATTTTTGATGTGTTTGTATTATTACAAGGATTCTCCTCTAGGAGCTCTGCAACCAGTGTGTTGTTGAAACATTCTTGTGTATTAAAATTACAAAAAAGTCTAAGCAACAATCATTAATTTCATAGTCACGATAATTATCCTTGCAACATATGAACGTAACAATCAAATTCCGACATTTCTCCTCCAGAATATTTGTGCAGCCATCATCAATATAACAAGCAGGTGGTCTTTCCGCTTGTTTGTCTTCTTCACCCGATATGTAAACAGGTTGAGATTTATTTACGATTGCTACCATCATAATCACCGCGGTAAAAACTATATTGTCCACTGTGCTCTTGGATTTGAAATGTCATGTTTATGTATCTTAGGATGATTGTATAAAATTTGAATCTTCTCTTATAAATAACATGTAGATTTCCATAAGGTTTAAAGTGAGATTATTAATGGGTTTAAATGCATAGATTCCGTAACAGCTCAATAATTAAATCTAAATTGAAACTTAGGATCGAGGAGGGATTAATTTTCAGCTGGCCGGTTTAATTTGTCATGTTAAATATGTGGATTTAAGAGATAAAAGTAGTACTCCCTCCGTCCCGAAAAACTTTCATATATAGGAAGGCACACACTTTAAGAAAAAGAGTAATCATTGAGGTTTTGAGAGGTATATAATATTGTAAACTTTTAGGTAGTATAAAATAAAAAAACTTTATTGAGTTATGTGTATGTGAGAGTAAAAATAATGACATTTGTGTAAATTAGTGAAAATTATGATGGTGAAGTTTATAAAAGGTTTTCCATTTTAATGGTAAGAAACTTATAATGGGACGGACGAAAAAGGAAAGTGTGAAAACTTTTTATTAGACGGGAGTATAAGTTAAGTGGTTAAAACTTCACTACCTATGCACCATTAATTTAACAAAACAAATTTTGAAAATTAATTATATTAAAGTGGAATAATATTAATGTTAATACATTTAGATGCCTATATATACTGAAAGAGGAAAAAAATAAATAATAAATAATATTTTGCCGTTCATATATAAATTGAGAACATTAACTCTTTGTGCTTTGACAATTTAAAGACAATAATTTTTAAAAGTCTCGAATTTAGGTCAAATCACTCGAATCGAGATCTAAATTTAGCCCGAATTCAGGTTAAATTGGATCAATCAACCCAAATTTAGGTCAAATTGGGTCAATTAGTGATCCGATTTGTGTTGATTCAGGTTAATAACATTACTTCGCGATATATAAAAGTTATTATATATCCTTAAATTATAAATCTGGTAAATTAGGATCATTATTCTACACCCCTAAGTTACAGTCCTCAGAATATATTATTCGCCAATGACAAAGAGAGATGGTCCTCGATCACCTATGTATATGCATATACTACTCATTAAACTGTTTAGCTATATACTCCATTCGTTAAGATTTAGATTACTCAAAATCAAATGATACGAATTTTAATGAAAATGTTATTTATTAAAACTAAAATGTGTAAAGTGAAGGGTGAAAGGGTGTTTTCAATTATAAGTGAGTAATTGAGTGGGAGAATTTTATTATAGTGGAGAATTGAGTGACAAAAATGTAAATAAAAGATGTTTGTAAGAGTTTAGTTTGAGAGATATAATTGTTTATTTTCCTATTTTGGATTTGGGAAAATAAAATTGTTACGTCCATTTTTTATTTTGAGCAATCTAAATTAGAATTGTAATGGTGGGAGTATAAGATTGACAAAATTAAAACTTACATGAGACAGGTTTCACAAAGCAAGACGATTCACAAATTAGTATAGATTAACACTTATTCCTCTCAAAATGTTAAAGTGTCATTCCTAAATTATATTCTATCTCATTGAGAGATGGTCTCACGTACGGTAAGATCCCTCCATTTAACAACATCCAATAAAACTCTTTTTATATACATAAATGAAGGCAAAGTTTGTTATGTTTTGTATACAACGTAAGTTCTGACGTTTCACTTTTTAATTAATTTCATCCAATATTTAATATTTTTGGTCAAATATTTGATACTCTTAATTAAATATTTGATACTTTAAATATTTTTTTAACTTGATTTTTTAAATTTAAATATTATTTATTGTGTTCTTTTTTAAAAAAATATGAATAATTTAAATAGTAAAAACATTAGTTTATTGTTGATGCTCCTAAAAATATTATGATATCACCGACTCCAATTTTTATACTCTGGTGAAATATTTAGTACTCTTGATCATATATTTGATAATTTAAAATTTTCAAAAGTGATAACACCGTAAACTTACGATGTATACTAAACACAAGAAATCTACTCATCATTTTTACTTATTTGGTTTTCTTTATAATTTTGTAATTCAAGTCAAATTAAATATGTATTTCAATTGATTTTGAACTTAAAGTGTCCACCTTTTCAGAAAAAAAAACTTAAAGTGTCCATTGCCCATTTGGTTGAAGGCAAATGAAAAGTAAGAATCAAATGATTGGATCTATTTATGGTTACCAAATGGTTAATGAGATATTTCCCTATATTATGTTTCTAACTTCATAACTTTTATGTTCAACATGTTACATTTTCGTGAAAAATTATTAGGGTTGCGTAATTTTCTATACAAGTCACATCCCTCATAAATATGCCTTATTTTGAAAACCAGAGGTATTCCAATTTAATTGATTATATTGTCAATTCTGAGACAATTCTCATTTTACCGATCCAAAAAGTTACGGTCCTCATTTTACCACCAATCCTAAATTATGGTCTTTAAAAAATTATTCTCATAATTAATAGATTACATGATAATGTGGTCAAATCTAATGTTGGTGCATTCATTGAAATAAAAAAATATAGATATTTTTCTTCCATTATTGAGAGTGCTCCGATTGAAATTACATATATATCACGTGTTTATGTGTATCCACATAAATCATAATTAATAATAGTGTTGGTTTTCAAGGTCGTGTCAGACGTCCCATAAATAATTGAAGCATCTAAATTTTCATTTAATGCATCGCATTTCACATAACTATATCGTATACAACTTTTTCTCTGTCTTTCTATTTTGATGCTTGCAAAAACTAAACTATATAATATGCAATTTTTCTTTGTCTTTCTATTTTGATGCTTGCAAAAACAAAACTATGTTATATATATATACATGCAACTTTTTCTTCGTGTTTCTATTTTGATATATGCTTGCACAATTAGTGTTAGGATAATAGAGTCTGTTTTTTTTTTTTTTTGACGGTGGATTATAGAGTCTATTTGATTGCTTTATAGTGACCCAATTGATTCAAGTCCAATGGGCTTTTAGCTATAATTTAATATTGGGTATAAATAATCCTTTAATTCATTATATTTCATATCATAAAAATTAATAGATCTTTTGATTTGATAGTGTCTCAAACGTGCTCATTCTTGAGAAACTTGATCAATAACACTACAAGACAAAGAAAAAAGACAAAAACTTGTGTGAAGCAAGGTGCATGACTAACTCTATTTTATTATCATCACATGCACATTCACTATCATCATACACAAACGCTTATCACCTGCCATATTTACTTATAACCGCGGCATATACATATGACAATGAATATACATGATGATGGATAAATGAATATACATGAGATAAATGATAATAAAATAGAGTTCATCGTATGCATCCGGTTCACACAAGTGTTGCTTAAAAAACGAATTGAGTACAGAATTTTCCAACAAAATTAATTTTTCGTACTTAAATTGTAAGGATTGTCTATACATAGTTTACGCATTTTTATGATTTATTTTACAACACTTCATCACGTACAAAATTACCAGCGGAACAGTTGAAGGTAATTAAATATCTATAAAATAGTTCGTAGGCAATGATGATTGCCTACGGAATATTAATTGGTAGGTAATTCCCTTGATTACATTTTCGTTATCTACGAGCAAATTCCCTATAAATTTTTTTGTTGGGATTTCGTATGCAAATGTAAATGTCTACAAAATTGAGATTATTGCTTGCAAAATATTGCGTAGCATATTTATTAGTTTCTTGTAGTGAAATCCGGTGGCGGAGCCGAGGTTTTTATCGGGGATAAAAAGAGTAAATATCTTATAAATCAATTTTATCGTGCAACTCAAAACGATATTAGTTGTTTTATTAAAATATACTCCCTCCGTCCCAACATAATCTGCACATTTTCCTTATTTGGACGTCCCAACATAATCTGCACCCCCAAATAAGGAAAGATCACAAAATATTAACACACTCAAATATCACTTTAATTTAAAAATATCACTCATCTTTTACCCTATTTTATTCTCATATACATTATTCACACCAAAAAGCAACATTTCTTAATCTCTGTGCCTAGCAAAGAGTGCACATTAAGCTGGGACAGAGGGAATATTAATTTAATAGTAATATTTTTAAATGAAATAATTAATATTTTTTTAAAAAAATACACACAAAATACAAATAAAACTCACGGTGAAATTAATTTACAATATACTTTGCCTGTAAAATAACTAGCATAACACATCTAAAAAACCTTGAACTATCGACGTTTATTTTGATATTTTTAAAAAAAAAAGGTATTACGAGATTATTTTTAATTACTTAACATTAGTTTAAATATTCAACCAAAAATTAAATAAAATTTAATTTATTAGATAATTATTAAATAACGGTCTTGTAAATCAGTGTAACTATACACAACTAATCCATTCCACTTGTTAATTGGCTGATTTTGTAAGAGTTAGGTTGTTTAATTAATAATTAGTTTGCAGCCACCTTGGAATAATTTTAAAACATTGTCTCAGATAAAATCATTACTTGAACAAATTTGTTTTGCTGGTAAATTGAAATAAAAATTCTTTATATAATATATAAACCAGAGTTTTTCTCCATTATTGATTAAAATTCAAATTACATAGCCAGATTCCCAAGATTAATCTGTGCAAACCCTCAAAATATGAAACCTCAATGCATCACGTGCGTATTCTTTAGTATATTGGAATTAGTCTAGTGTGAAACACTTTCACATTAAGTCTGTAAAATTAGTTTACAATAAAATAATTAATACTCTTAAATGAAATATAAAACAACTAATATTATTCAAAGTTAATATCTTATGTTAAAATTAAACAACTAATACTTTTTTAATGAAACAAACTAATATCCTTCCAATCAATTTGACGTTGAAACATTTTCACACAAAAATTTGTCAATATACCGACAGTACAAGAGAGGCCCCTGCAAGTATAAAAGAGGGAGGATAGCAGAGCATCATCCTCACCAAAATTGCAAGCAAACACTAAAATTAATTGTAGTTTCCCAATGCCTTGGTGAAGAAGCTCAGGTCACTCATTGTTGAGGTGGAGGATTTGTGGATTCGGTTGGCACTCCGGAGGAATAATTCCGTTACACTGTTTATCACTCCTCCTTTTCCGACCATGTTGCTTTGTCCGCCCAGATTGAAAATGTTCTTGTTGGTGCACTGCACCTTTGTGGCGAACAAGTAGCTGTCATTTTGTTGGTGATACTCTTGGCGTACACCACTGCAGTGGTGCAGTGCACCAACAAGAGCATTTACATTCTGGCTGGTCAGAGCAATATGGTCGGGGATAGAGGAGTGATCAACTAGTGTATGGGATGGAATTATTTGTCTCGAGAGCCAATCAAATTCACGAATCTGCCACCTCAACGACAATTCTCAACGAGAAGTGGTCCGAGAGCCTCTCCATCTCGGCAACTTATGCTGAACGTGACGATACGCCAAGCCAAGTGAAGCTAGAATAAATCACATTGTGCAATTGGGTTTTATCTATGTACACCCCCAATTATAATCTTGATTTTGGTTCTTGATTTGAAAAGCTTGATGTAAACTTAGTCTTTTCAAGCAATTTATATGTATGTGCCATTTTATTTCGTTAAATGCTTGCAATAATTCAAGACCTTAATTAATATTAGTGCATTTTATTTTAACAAAAATTTATGTGCAATTGGTGTACGGATCCAAGATCCATGAAAGTTCTCAATTTTTTACTCTCAATTTATGTGCAATTGATACTCCTTAGCACGGAGTATTCCGTCTTCAGCTAGGCTTCTGGACTAGCCTAGAAGGGTTCCCCTTAATATCAAACTAATCTAACCCGATCTAGATTATTAGGGGTGGGAATAGGCCAGCTAGGCCAAAGCCTTGCATAAAAAAGTCTAGGCTCGTTATATAATTCTTAGGCCTCAGCCTCGGCCTATTATCTATGGTAGGCTTTTTTCAGCGCTCTACTTACTTTTAATAAATAAATAGGCCCAAAGCCTTTTAAAGGCTTATTTGCAACTTTTTTATTCTTTATCAAATTTTAAAAATTCACATTTTTTATATTACAACCGTATATACTATAAAACTCAAAATACAAATAAAATTAACATACCGAGAATTATCAACTAGTAAAAGCAATAACAAAATCTTATGTAAATTAATGTGACGTAAGTTATTTTGTTCATTATTAATATTTTTATTAATACCTTTTACTAATATGTAAATTTATGAGATAAAATATATGAGTATCTCACAATTATGAAATTAATTATATATTTTTTTAATTATACACTAAACTCATTATAAATATTATTTTTTGAATAAAAATATTAATAATTTAATAAAGTTATAAAATAAAAAAATTGATTACTTTAATTTTTTTAATAATAATAGTTTTATTGATTACTTGATTACTTTTAGATGATTTACTAATGAAATATTTATTTCTATATATACAAGTTCAAATCATGAATGGTGGAGACTATTTTAATTTAATAGATGAGAATGATTTCTAACATTTCACAATTCTCCACATAAATAAAATATTTAATAATCATTTCAAAATATTATAAAATGTTATTATGTTATCTAATATAATATATAATATATATTATATACCATATATTACATATATATTATTTCTATATATAAATATAATATATTATATTATTATTAATATATATATATTATAGTTAAATAGGCCGCTGTTAGCTTAAAAGGCCTATAAGAAAGCTTTTAAGTCCTGGTCTATTTAATTAAATAGGCCTCTTAAAAAGCATGAGTCTCTATTTATTAAAACAGACGAGCCAGCTAAAGTAAGTATGCCAGCCGTAGGCCCTGTCGGGTATGCCTCTATTCCCACCCCTATAGATTATCAACGGAAACTAGATCTATGCATTTTTCTCTCTTTTCTCCTTTCTTTCATTCTCATGGTGCAATTGTCGACTTTATTATTTTAGGATTTAAATGTTTAATAGTTTATTAATTACATAAAGAATTAGATCACCATCATTAATGCGTATATAAGTTTCAATTTTATATGGTTTATATATACGATAGGAATCTTAGTTTTATAAACTCATCTAAAAATATAAAGATGATATATCCTTGCAAGAGCATATATAATGAATATTATAGTTGTCACGATAATTATCATCGGAGTAATTCTGAATAAATCTAAAGCATACGACTTATCGTATCTAGATCCGCCACGCCCACCTGCTTGCTACAACACTGGCGACAATTGCACAAATATTTTAGAAGAGAAACATTGGAATTTAATTGCGAGGTTCACATGTTGCGAGGATGATTATTCTCATGACTATGATCTTTATTCTTGCTGTCAAGATTTAAGTTATAATTTTATGACAATAAAAGAATGCTACGACAATTTATTGGTTGCAAATCTTCTAAAGCAGAATCCTTGCAATAACACAAATACATCCCAGATTAAGGAGAGAGCTGATTATGCTTGGAACTTTTGTGAACAGGCACCAATTTAATCCATGCGGGTGGTATGCATAATAATTGTACACGATCTTAATTAAAAAAATAATTATTTTGATCGTTATTCAATTGTACTATTTTTTTGTAACGGTTCACTAATAGAGAAAATATAATTGTCACGTAAATAAAGTAAAATAACATTTAAGCGAATGATATATAGAACTTTTGCGAATAAAGTTCACATAATATTTATGATAAAATCGATATATAAATACCTTATTTATAGAGGGGTCTATTAACTAACTAATCCTAACAAAATAACTAACAAAGTGAGAAACGCTTTTATAAAGAAAATAGCAATATTATATGTGAATGATGAGAACCGCGAATTAGGATCGATGATTTCGATTCTCCAACTCGGGTTGTCAAGCAACGAAATTCAATTCAAAGCTCTAGCTCGGGCTAGCAAGCTTTCGAATCAATCCACAAAACAAGAAATTGCTTCAAGTACTTTTTTTTTTATCGGGAAAAGAAATTTTTATTCCAAAGAATAAAATGGATATGAGGCATACCCCATGCTTACAACACATAGTTTCAAAAACCTAAAACAGATCTAGGATCTCTTAACCAATCTTGATAAGAAAAAGAATTAATCTCGGAAAATAAATAACTGACCAACTCCAAACCCTTGCCTTAGCCTCCTCAACAATACTATCACTATTGAACTCCCCATTTTCAAAGATCTTACAATTCCTTCCCTTCCAAATTAACCACACCACACACTCCCATAAACTAATGGCGAATTTCCTGCCTATCTTCCCCCACAAACAGCCCACAAATTGATTGAAGTGTTCACAGATTTTCCAATGAGCAACAAAAGAGATATTAAGCCATTGTAATATATAGCTTCACCCAAATTTGCTTAAGTACTATTTTGCTATATTTCATATATCCAAAACAAAAGCTACAAGTCCCTATTTGTACAACTCTTCAATCATGAAATGGATAGCACTTATCAACCAATTAACTTCCTAACCACTAATAAATTAACAAAATAACAACTTAAAGAAAGAATACTACCAAAAGAATTACAAAAACCAAGTTTAAAAAGTTCTTGGATCAATACTGAAAACTAAGTTTGCATCGGTGAATAACAACGCTAGGTATTATTGAGACTTCTTTGATCTTTAAATTCAAGACCGTAATTAAATATTAGTGCATATTATTTTAACAAAAAAATTATATGTAATTAGTGCACGAATTCAAGATCTATAAAACTTACACGTTCCTATTTTCCCCACTCCTTCCCTCATTTCATACACGTCCATTTTTATTTTAAGATTTGGTTAATTAATTGTTCTTGTGCAAATGCTTTATTATTCATCTTAACATAACAAACGTATCTTAATAGTATTATACACCATCATAAATGCATGTATAAGTTAAAACTTAGATTAAATTGAGTGGTTACGGAATCTATGCATTCAAGTCAATTTAGCTCTATTAAAAGATCTTGATGATCTATATATATCTTACTTCGAATTAGAGTTTTATAGACTCGTCCAAAAATATAAACATGACATTTCAATACAAGAACATAATGAAGATGATTGTTTTCATGATAATGATCGTTGGAGAAATGTTGGATAAATTTGATGCATTCGAAGAATCGGATCCAGATCCGTCACGGCCACCTGCGTGCTACAATACTGACAACAAATGCACAAATAATTTGGAAGAGGTACATTGGTATTTGATTGCTAGGTTCACATGTTGTGACGAAGATAATTCTAACAACGATCTTCTCTATTTTTGCTGTCAAGATTTAAAATGTAATTATTTTACAGAAGAATGCTACAATAGTTTATTGGTTGCAAACCTCCCTAAACAAAACCCTTGCGATAACGCCAATGCAACCATGATTAAGGAGAGAGCTGATTATGTTTGGAACTTTTGTCAACAAACACCATATTAATCAATGTGTGTGATATGTATAATAATTGTACACGAAATTAATTAATATATCTTGAAAAATAATTATTTTGATCGTTATTTAATTGTCCTGTTTTTGGTAACATTTAAGCAAATCATAAAATTTCTACGACTCAAGTTCACATAACTTTTATGATAAAACCGATATAATATACTCCTCGTCCCAGACTAACATATCATTCATATAAAATAAGTTTTGTACATATAATACTATGATATAACTCTCACACAAAAATGGTTGAAAAGTCAACTGTGAAAAACATTTTGGGACGGAGGAGTACCTTTTAACAGAATCACAATATGTACCTATTACATAAAGTCATGAGTTCGAGTCACTTTGCACGATAGAAAAATACAAAATATATACTCCCCTCACTCGTGGGTTGATGTCAACTCCATTATTAGGAGGACTGAGGAGGTCCAACGAGTGTACTTTGCGGATTAACGTTAACTCCATCATGGGAAGACCCAACAAGTATTTAATTTAAATGGACAGAGCTATTTCTAGCAGGATTTGAACCAGGGTTTTGCTCGATATCATGAAAAATTCCGCTTTATCTAAAGTTCAAACTTGTAGAGAGATTGTGAATCAATCCATATATATATCACCACCCCGTATAATAATATGGACATATATTATTATATAAGTATTGGAAGAAAAAATACATGAGTATGCATATCTCCCCTCCTCCCCTCTCATGTCCTCGCCGCCGCACCCAGTCGCCAATCTGCCGCCACCCGCCATATCCCATCCGACTCCAGCCATGTACATATTTCATCTTCTCAATTAAACCATCTCAAAACCAAATCTTACAAGGTTTTGATTAAAAATCGTTAATTCCCCAGCGCAACAATCCGTCTATAATTTTGTGATTTGAGTCAAGAATATATTTCATTTACTCTTGGACTTAGAGTTTTAATTGTCCATTTACATGCAAAGGAAAGGTAAGAATCAAATTGTCCATTTACATGCAAAGGAAAGGTAAGAATCAAATTGCTTTTTATTATTACTAACAATTAATGAATTATTTCCTTGTATGATACTTTTAACTTTATACGTTTCATGTTCAAACAGGTCACAAATTAGTGATAAAATTCATTAGGATATATGGTTGTAATTTTCTATACATGTCACATCCCCACATAAATGCCTCGGAAAAGTAGAGGTTTTCCATTCTATTTTATGTTAAAAGTAAAATAATATTGTGCCGATTTTCCTCCTAGTTTTGACATCTTTCTGCTAACTTGCGCACCTTTCATATATCTTTGTTAATAAAGTATTTAACACAAAATTCATATCTTTGTTAATAAAGTATTTAACACAAAATTCGGACACGTATTTTACACGCGCTAACTTTTTAAGTATAAGAAAGTCGTGATAAAAATACGTGTAAATTTTCAAATTCACGAAACTAGTGGCTAATGTAGCCCTAGAAGTATGTGTTGATGCGTAATTGTAGTGTGAATTATACGAAAGCAGTAGATATTAAACTTAAAGAACCCAACAATTAAGACAATGGAATTGAGTGAATATTCAAAATGCAGAAAAAAATATTTCCTCGTTGGAATTTAGATTGTTCAAATTCAAAAATAGACATTAAGATTTTATTTTTTCATATTTAAAATAACAAAAAAATATATTTTTCTCACACTAAACTCTTACAAACATCATTTATTTACACCTCACATTATTCAATTATCCACTATAATTAAATCTCCCCCACTCTCTCCATAAAGTTGAAAAGACTCATTTACCGTTCATTTTACACCGGATTAATTTTGAGCAATCTAAATCATAACAGAGGGAATAGCATTTTGATATTCTTCCTTAATTCTGAGATAATTAATAAAGGTTCAATAAAAATGTTTATTCTTTTCGTTGATCAATAATATGAACAATTAGTCGTAATTGATAAGCCTAAAAGTAACAAAGAAATGTAAAAACAATGGTAGGGCTGGCTTTATCCGTTCCCACACGGGTAATCACATGAGTCTCGGTGGGTTAAACCTGACATGCTTCTCCACCTATACATTAGGGCACATTCTCCTCTAGTATCCTCACTCACTTCCAAATATTATTTCAAACAATAAGTGTAGGTTAAAAGAGTTTCTAATGAAATTAGAAACTCAACTCTCATAGAAGTAACCCAGTATAAACTCAAACTACACAATCACACTCACACACAAATGCACATACGAATAAATATGCTCACCCAACTTTTGTAGTAATAAACCCTCTATTAATACATAAATTAAAAGAAAAATTTTACAATTGACTTTCTCCTTCACTTGCTTTTGGTTCGTGAAAAATAAAGACATTAATTCATCATATACACTAGTACATGTTAATTATAGTCGAGCCCCGGCTATAAATACGAGGATTTGAAGGTAAGCTTAGTAACATAGCTACTAGCCAGACTCTTATGAAAGTTTCCTACTAGCAAGCTTCCTCCCTCTCTTTACGTATTTTCTTCTTCTAGTGATTAATTCAGTATAGCATCAATATGGAAGAAGCTGCCCTTTTCCTGTTGATGCTTCTGGTCTTGCCATACACCACGACACTGGTGCACTGCACCACCAACAACAGTAGCATCAGCATCATCCTCCTTGCCGGCCAAAGCAACATGGTCGGTGAAGGAGGACAGCAACTGATCAACCGTGCCTTTGTTTGGGATGGAGTAGTTCCGCCGGAGTCCCAACCAAATGAAAGAATCCTCCGCCTCAACAACCACCTGCAATGGGAAATCGCCCGAGAGCCTCTCCACCTCGGCATCGGAGTACAGCAGCCTTGTGGTATTGGGCCCGGCATGCCATTCGCCAACTCCACCCTCAAGCCCGGAGAGACCATCGGCCTCGTGCCCTGCGCCGTTGGAAACACAAATATAAGCGTGTGGCAGCGCGGCACCCCAACTATGATCGGGCCTTGACTCGGGCCCGGGCTGCCGTATCCACCGGTGGAGGAGTCATTCGGGCCATGCTGTGGTACCAAGGGGAGAGCGACTCGAATCTTGAGTCGGATGCAAAAGCATACAAACCCAAACTTGTGCGGTTTTTCAACGACCTTCGAAGCGATTTGCATTCTCCCTCTCTCCCCATCATTCAGGTATCATTAATTAATTAATTAAAATACTCCCTCCGTCCCATTTTAATGAGTCGTTTAAGGGTGTTTCACACCCATTAAGAAAATAATAAATATATGTATAATAGTATAATTTTACCCTTCTTGTGGAAGTAAATTTCAAAGTGAAATAAATTTATCTAGAAAAGTGGAGTATCACAATAAATAAGAACATTAGTATATTTGTAAAAACTCATTTATTTTTTATAGATTGTTACAAAATGACAAATATTTTGGGAAAAAATTTAGTCCCTAAAAAACCCATTAAATGGGACGGAGGGAGTATAAGAAAAGCATGATTAATTAATTTGGTATGTTGGTAGGTGGGTTTGGCAACGGGAGGTAATTTTAAGGAAGCGGTGAGAGAAGTTCAGCTAAACACGGGGCTTCCGAATGTTTATTGTGTGGATGCGCTGAAGCTGAAGCCGACGATACAAAATGACAGTTTGAAGGTGCACCTTGACACGCCAAGCCAGGTGAAGCTAGGGAAGGCGCTAGCCACTGTCTTCCTCAACATTTCTGCTACCTTAATTTAGTTTAGTTAAGCATCACTTAATTAATTTTCTGTGGATTAAGTTATCCAGTACTGTTTATGGAATGAATTAAGTACTTCTGTGTTTCTTTACTCTGTTGATTAAGTAATTAAACAGTTTATTAATATCAGAAGATATCTAGCTTGATTTACTCCAAACTTTTTTTTTTTTTTTTTGACAGGGAATTTACTCCAAACTTAAGTTAATAGATTTTGGCATATATTTGGGTACGTGGATGCCATGTTTAGATTTAATATTTAGCAAAATACGTTCTGTAAACAAATAAAATAGAGTTGGAAAAAGGACGTCAAAATAACTCAAAACAAAAAATAAATATATGAATTTTGTGGTCGAAAAATTAAACTGGACTAGAGTAGTTATTAATGTGATTTACTAAATGCATGACATTAATCAGATTATATATGTTGGATAACAATACATACGATACAAATGTTGCATATATATAATTAAAGGCCTAAACTAAAGCAGAAATATTGCGGGAGGCCGTGGCTAGCTCCTTGCCTCACTTAGCTGGGCGCACGTGCTCGATATGCATCGTCACGTTTAGCAGCCACCTAATAATAAATTAATACATACAACGACACACGATACTAGCCCGATGATCTCTTCGGGCTTTTTGAAACTGGCGAAGAGCATATAGCCGGGCCCTACACCACAAACATGTGGTTTCCTCGAGGACCACTTCCCATTAAGAATCGTTGTTGAGGCGGTGAATTCCTGAATTTGATTGGCTCTGGGAGGAATTATTCCATCCCATACACTGCTGATCACTCCTACTTCTCCGACCATATTGCTCTGATCAGCAAGAATGAAAATACTCTTGTTGGTGCACTGCTCCACCGTTGAACAAGTAGACACCCTTTTTTTTAGTGATAGTCTTGGCCTACACTACCACCACAATGGTGCAGTGCACCAACAAAGCATTTTTATTCTGGCTGGCCAGAGCAATATGGTCGGAGAAGGAGGAGTGATTAATGGTGCACGAGATGGAATTATACCTCCGGAGTGCCAACTAAATCCAAGAATCCTCCGCCTCAACATGAGTGGCCGGAGAGCCTCTTCTTGGAAAACCAACCACAACTTTGTGGTATGGGACCCGGCTGAGCATGCCCTTCACCAATTTTAGTGTTTGCTTGCAGTTTTGTTATGAATGATGCCTTCCTCTTGCTATATCCTCCATCTTTTATAAGGACAGGGGCCTTTCTCATACTATACGTATATCGGTATATATATTAAAGGATACATCATATATACATACGCATGTGATGATTGAAGTGTCAATTATTGCGAGTTTGCAGACTCACCTTCGAAATCTGGTTATTTAATTTGAACTTTAATCACTAATGTAGAAAAAAACTCTGTATATCAATTTAACAAACAAAACAAATTTGTTCAAGTTGGGAAAAATTGTAGTTTTGGTCTTATGATAATTTTCTAATGTTAATATTTTTTTATCAATAAATATTCGTTCTCAAAGGGAATAGAATCCGAATCTCCCACTAAAGTGAGGCTCGATGTCAGGGTGGGCTATTAATCTTACTTTTTTTTTTGATTTTTTTTTTTTTTTTTTTACAAAAATAGTCCCCACCATTATATTATTTGTACAAAATAAGCCAATAATAATAATAATAATAATAATAATAATAATAATAATAATAATAATAATAATAATAATAATAATAATAATAATAATAATAATATTAAGATGATAACGTGCCGGAATGTCTAATCAATAAGAAATGTGGAAAAACGAAAGAATTAATAAATTCAATCACCTTATAAATCATTAGTTTTGTAGTTCAAGTTCCAAAAATATGGAAAAGGGGGTATTCGCCCATCCCCAAAGTACAAAAAGAATTACCTCGGCGTTTGTCTTTGGAAATCTTTCAAAAATAAGAATAAATACAAGATAATTATAATAATTTTTTTATTTTATAATTAAAATCTTTCACATTTTCCTTTTTCGTTCGTCCGCTATAAGTTTCATATAAATGGAAAAGGATTTTTATCGGTACAAGTCCCGAAAGATATATTAATTATCAATTCGGGACCTAAAAGTTAAATTTATCAATCCGAACCTGAAAGATGTTTATATTAAGAGATTTTATCAATTGAGGACCTGAAAGATCGGACAATTATCAATTCGTAACCTTAATTTCGTGTCTGGATTGATAAAATCACTTAATATAAACATCTTTCAGGTCCTAGATTAATAAATTTTATCTTTCAGACGAATTGATAATTAATATATCTTTCGGGACTTGGATTGATAAAAACTCAATGGAAAACTCTTTATAAACTTCATCACAATTTTCACTAATTTACACAAAATGTCATTATTTTTTAACTCACACATACACATAACTCAATAAATTCTTTTACTTGAAACATAAAAATGTATAAAATTAACCCGCAAAATCTCAATCATTACTCCTTTTTTTTTTTTTTTTTTAAGTGTGTGTACGTTTGCATGTGAAAGGTTTTCTAGAGGAGGAGGAGGAGTATGCATTACACCTCCTGAAAACTCATGTATGATATGTGACTGATACCTCAAAACAAACACCTAATTAACATGTGGTATATATGATGACATTGATGAGTGTTCCTATTTTAAGTATCAAAACAGAAAGACAGAAAAAAGCTTAGGTATATGAAGCGTCACAATATCTGTGGGTTTGGCACGCGACTATGACCTTGAAAATCCACACTAATGCTAATTAGGATTGACGTGCATGTGGTAATACACACATATATATATATATATATATATATATATATATATATATATATATAATTTCATTTTGAGCTCTCAATAATGAAAGAAAAATATATACGAAATTTTATTTCAATGAACGTAAAAACATTAGATTTGACCACATAATTTTGTAATTCTTATACCAATCTTTTAGAATCTATTTTAATTAATAAGATGCCAACTGATCAGCAATCTAACACATGTAAAAAATTAAAAGAAACTATAGAGAAATTTATAAGCAGAGTAGAATTAATTGTTTTATGAAGAGAAAAATGTGGTAGAAGAAAATAATTAGTAATCTGTAAAATTCTTCAATAACCTTTTTATAAAGCATCAATTAAAATGAAGTGTAGCGCACTCCATAATTAGATGAACAATTAGGTATAGGGCATAAATCGTTCAACTTTGTCGAAATAGAGGTTCAATTAAAATTTTAAAAGATTAAATCTCTCATTGAAATAGATGGAACTCATTTTTGATATCCACTAAATATAATTCATTAAATATGATCCATTAAAATTGACCCACAAAAACAGTTTCATAATATAAAATTGTTTTATCATAAATTTTGTCATAAAAATGATAAAGGTGATTTATTTCTATTTAAGAAAATAATTCATTAAATATTGGATGAATTTTGTAGATAAATGATGCATGTAGTACGAGATAGAGAGCAATTGGTAAATACATTCTATAAATTCCTCTGTATTTAATTAGTTGCTTTTATTTACTCCCTCTGTCTAAAAAGATAGTCCATTATTTCTTTTTGAGTTGTCTCAAATTATAGTCCACTTTATATTTATTCTAATTTTTTTGCCTAAAATACTCTTATTTAATGATAGTTGGAATTAGTCATTCTCAAATTTTTATTATAGTCAACATAGTATTTTACAAATAATTCATGACTTATTTCAATTTCAATACTCAAATATTTTTTTCTTTTTTAAACAATAATTAATGAAGTATTACTTATCATTAATGGTGTTATTAATATTAAATAAGGACAAAATAGGAATGCTGAATAAATTTATATATCATAAATAAATTTATTGGCTTGTGTGCAAATGGAAAGTGGCCAATCTTATTTAGACGGAGGGAGTATCTTTTATATATGGAATCTGAATACAATTATAATAACATGGTAGAATCAGATTTGTAATAAAATGTGTTTATATATATACAAATTATAAATATATTTTTAAATTGAATTCTTATATGTAAGATTTATATATTTATGTGGCTTGGAATAGAATAAAATAAATAATAAGATTGAATAATTACAACAATAAATATTTTAAGAACTCAATACTTGAATGTTAATAAATGCAAGAAAGGTGTAAATTAATTAAATAACATGTATTAATTAAATTGTGTTTTTATTCATATTATACATTAATAAATCTGCATAAATATTACTGCTCCATCGATCATTAGTTGATTTTTTCAACGGTTTTGTGTGACAATTATTTTATAGTAATATGTGTACAAAAGTTGTTTTATATGAATGGTATGCTAGTTAACCTTATTAACTATTATACCATTCATATAAAACAACTTTGTACACATATTACTATGAAATAATTGTCACACAAAAACCGTTGAAAAAGTCAACCGTTAAAACCGATCCGACAAGAGGAGTAAATTAATTGTGTTGCGTTTAATTTTCTTTATTTACAATTCAACCAACCAAACATAGATTCAATTACTTCTCATGATAATTGTCTATCAAATCAATTTATTAATTGTAATTCTATACATATCTAACATATTCTATTCAAAGCATACACATTTTTAATTGTAATATAATATCACCAATATCATGAATACTTCAATTACTCATCATATCATTAAATTGATAAATACTTCCCAAAATTCGAATAAAACTTTTGAGTTGACTTTATAATAATAATGTTATACTCCCTCATTCACTCATCAAGTTTAATACTTGAGGGGTGGTGCGGATTTTAATTTTATTATAAATTATTGGTGGAAGGTGTAAGAAAAAAATTAAAGAGAGTGTAAAAAAATAAAAAGATGAAGTATTTTATTATAAATGGATAATTCCAAAAATACCACGACATTTATGTTGATTATCAACATGACCTTTTAAAATTTACAATTCGATACACCATCTAATTAATTTTCCAATTCAATACACCAATCAATATTCTAGCATTACTAGAGTTTTCATGGCTGCTTATACATCACCTAGAATACATTGATTTGGTAAGGTTTTGCAATCTAGTTGAAGCTATACATTATATAGTCATAAAAATACCATCTATAGGCATAAAAGTATTAATTAAAATATATTTTTTTTAAATAATAAAAAATTATTGATTTGGCACCTGACTAAGCGTGTGATGTGTCTTTCACGGCGGCTCTAGCCGCCACATAAGCATAAGTATCGTCGAAATTTGACCGGATGTATAAATTTGCAATAATTAATTAGGTCATGTATGGAATTATAAATTTTAAAAGGTAATGTTTAATTTATAAACACCTAAAAAATCGTGTATTTTTTGCAATTAATCCTATTATAAATGTGGGATCACAACTTTTTAAAAAATAAAATATTAAACTTTAAGAGGAACGCACAAACTGATAAAATGTTAAACTTAATGAGAGAATGAGAGTACACTTTTTAGATTCTATGTAAATTGGATGATAATTTGATTTTTTTTTCTTTTTGACGGATGATAATTTGATTTTGAATAAATTTTATTAGTGAATTTATGTGTGTCTATCAAAGTAATATTCTGACACATGTTTTTTTCAAAGTAATACTATAGATTTATATAAAAAAATATGTAAACTAAATAAGAAAACCAATACAATATGAAAATTATTTGTGAGTTATAATTGCTTTTTTTTATAAAAGTATTTAATAAAAAAATTAAATTTAATCATTTATGCATTATAATTGCAAAATTTGCGGAATTTACCTTGTGTATATATATATATATATATATATATACCTAATACCTTAAGTCGTTTGTTAAGTATGTTTATGATAAGATAAGAGCACAATATGTCTACCAGGGCACTAACTAAATAGAAACCCATTTGCCTCGCCCCCTCCATCAACCGTTCCCACCAAAACCCCATTTTTGTTTGTCAAAGGCTTTAATCCCTCCCCCAATTCCCTCAATTCCCACACACATTCCAAAACCATTCCCTCAAATTCAGTAATTCCAAAATCACCCCCATTTTTGGTTGACAAAGACTTGAATCCCTCCCCCAAACCAAATTCCCTCACTCATTCCCTGAAATTGAGTAATTACAAAATCAGCCCGGCTCAAAAGACGTGGGTGGGTTCATAACGTATTCCAGAGCGGGAGTAGGTCAAAGCTTTCACTTTCAAAGCCGCCTCTCTTTTGGCACTTGAAATAGAGGCCAAGCTAATTCCCTGACTAAAGAAAGAACTGAGGCAGTCTATAAGTATGAGGATTTGTAGGTAACCCAATCGAACCAATTCATTACATATCTTCTTCTTTCCAGTATATAGCATTAATTAACATGGAAGAAGCCGCCTTTTTGTTAATGATGCTCTTGCTCTTCCCAATTGTGCACTGCACACAGAAGAGCATTATCATTCTTGCGGGCCAAAGCAACATGGTCGGCGAAGGAGGAGTCGACGCCACTTTTAAATGGAATGGAATAGTTCCTCCGGAGAGCCGCCCAAATCCAAGAATCCTCCGCCTCAACAACCAATTGAAATGGGAAACCGCCCGAGAGCCTCTCCACCTCGGCATCGGCGTACATCAGCCTTGTGGAATTGGGCCCGGGATGCCATTCGCCAACTCCATCCTCAAGCCCGGAGAGACCATCGGCCTCGTGCCTTGCGCCGTTGGAAACACAAATATCACTGAGTGGCAGCGCGGCACCCCCAACTATAATCGGGCCTTGACTCGGGCCCGGGCTGCCGTATCCAACGGAGGAGGAGTCATTAGGGCCATGCTGTGGTACCAAGGGGAGAGCGACACGTCGCCAATGTTGGCCGCAGCATACAAACCCAAACTTTTGCGGTTTTTCAACGACCTTCGAAACGATCTGCACTCTCCATCTCTCCCTATCGTTCAGGTATTATTAATTCATTGTATATAAATAAAATCCGCTTAAATATAAATTAATATAAAATTTGAACGTGAATAAGGTGGCTGTGGTAACGGGAGGTGTAGCCAAAGAAACGGTGAGAGCAGCTCAGCTGAACACGGGGCTTCGGAATGTTTATTGTGTTGATGCTGCAAAGCTGAAGCCGACGATACAGAATGATGGTTTGAATGTGCATCTGGACACGCCAACCCAAGTGAAGCTGGGGAAGGCGCTAGCCAATGTCTTCCGCAACATTTCATCTTAATTTAGTTTAGCTAAGCATCACTTGTATGTTAGTCTCCAAAAAAGTTTGTGACACAATCTAATGGGAATTTACACCAATTTGTTTTATTGATTTAGTCTCAAATGGACAGTAAACACATGAAATGATATCATAATATCAATCTTGTCCCGGTAACGCGCACAAAAATGTCCGACAGTATACATATTCATTGGACTGAATTAGTAAAATTTGAATATATGTTAGATTTATATTCAATAAAACAAATAATTAAGTAACCATTTCAGTAATGGTGAAAAGGTATGTGAAATTGGTTTTAATCCTTCAGTTTCCACTAGAAAAATGCACAGGTGATCGGCATATGATGTAATACTTCCTCTATCCTATAAAATATTTTATAATTTATTTTTTTGTCTGTCTCCACTATGAGCTTTACACCCATTTATTTACACAAAATGTCATTATTTTTTACAAAACCTCAAACATTATGTTTTGTTGTTTGTAGAGGTAAAACGATGAGGATTATTGTTAAAAGCAAAGTTGACTTCAAAATGAAAAAGATAAATGTGACTTCAATCCATCTTATGGCAAATAATAAAAAATGTGATTTGTCTTAAAAAAGAAAGGATAGCAAGTCTTAAAAATAAAAAATAAATAATACTCCTCCGTTTCAAATTAGTTTTCATACTAATCGATCACACGATGTGGAACAGAGGGAGTAATAATAATAATAAATGTGATTTGTCTTAAAAAATTAGAGAGAAGATCATCTATTTTGTTTCGTAGAACCACTGACCCCTATAAAGTTTTAGGAAAATAATAATAATTGTGTTTTGCCTTTAAAAAGGAAAAAGGACTACACAATAAATGTCATGACTTCATTCCATCTTTGAAAATTTTAATTATAATAAATATGATTTGTCTAAAAAAGAGTATTAAAATAATAATAAATAAATTTGATTTGTCTTAAACAATTAGAGAAAAGGGAATTAATTTTATTCTGTAGAACCAAACATCCTCTATAAACTTTATGGAAATAATAATTAGTGTGATTTTCCTTCTAAAAGAAAATTGACTACACATTAAATTGTGACTTCAATCTATCTTCTTGCAAATAATAATAAATATTTTTGTTTAAAAAAGAGTCTTGAGCTGAATCCCCACTCTAAGTATATTAGTTGTATTTTAGTTTAAAACGACGTTATTTCGTGCATTTTCGGTCATTTGGAACTGAATTGACAAAACTTGAATATATATGAGACTAAATCAATAAAATAAATAATAAATGGACAATTTCAGTAAAAGGTGAAAAGTTACGGGATGAATTTGGTTTAAATCCCTCAGCTTCCATCGGAAAAAATGCACACATGACCAGCACATGATCGTACAACATCTTTTCATGCGTTTTTATATATATATATATATATATATGACTAAATCAATAAATTAAAGCAAATTATTATGAGACATGCAATTTCTATAAAACTGAGAAGTTATGGGATAAAATTGGTTTAAATCTCCAATCAAATGGTTTACGAATTACGAGATGAATTCACAAATTTAGTTTCCTACAGTTCAGTTTAAACTTTTCTTTCCAATTAAATTTTAATATACGATTGCCTTTAATTATTTCTTTTACGTACGTGATTTTTGGGTTCTCAGGGTTGCTGAATAAATTAATTCATTGAACTTTTCACAGTATAGAATACATATATGGTCCACAAGTTTATCATTGTGAATAAATTAACTATATGAATAATACAAGTAATAAATATGTATACAATATTGGTTGATATAATGATATATATCCCTTGTTCTCAATATATACATAATTAAGTGTAAAATATTTTCCTCATTACTGATATAATTAAAATAGTAATTAATTATTTCCCTCATCACCTGCTTTATTCCTAAGAACAAGTGGATTGTGCTTATTAAAATGAATGTCCCATTCATAACTAGAAAATTAAAATCCTCATTTTGGTTCTTGATTTCAAAAGCATGATGAAACTTTGGTGGTATATATCAATATATATATATATATATATATATATATATATATATATATATATATACACACACACACACTCATTTTATTTGGCTAGTAATTTGCAAAAATCAAAACTTTCTTACTGGAGATTATTTAGGCAAAAAGAAACTTATATATGTAACTAGTGTGCAGATTTTAGATTATGCATTGCATGTTTTGCTTTTCAACAAATTAATGGTTGCAGGCCTCCTAAAATATAATCCTTGCATAACACAAAACAATATCCTTACAATAACACAAATACACCCAAGATTATGGAGAGAGCTGATTATTTAAATAAAAAATCGACGTTGAGTGAATTTTAAGCCAACAATCAATATTTAATAATAATCTTAGGGAAAATTACAAATAGTGTAAAAATTAGCAAAATTACAAACAGTGTAAATGTGCAAATTTTTGTGCTTCTGCAAAAAAATTTGTGCTTCGTGCAAATATTTTACATCTAGTTGTAATAAGTCTTACCTCTTTCCACCTTATTGTAAATGATCCTAATTAAAAATGATTTTATCTTATCGAGATCTTAAGTCAACAATCAATATTTATACAATAGTGCATTTGCTGATTTCGTTTCAGATTATCGAGAGATTATTTGGGTGTATGGTGAATTAACTACTAAGTAACTACTAAGTAACCATTAACAAATTAATATTTAACGATTAAAAAAATTAGAGTATCCCTAATACTTCCACTAAATAAAGTTTTACTTTTGTCATTCAATTTTTGGTAACAGTGCATGCCTATAAAAACTGATGGATAAATAAAAACTTTATCAAGAGAATCAGGGGTATGACAACTAAACACGCACGAAATTGATATGATTTAAATTATAATTTTTTAATTGTCCTTTTTTTTAATTATTATTATTACTCTTGCATAATAAAGACATTCATTTAGTAGAATGTTGAATTACAAAACCACCCTTGGCCCTTATAAGACTTGAACTAGCTTGTCTATAAATAGCCAAATTCAACCAAGCTAATTAGTGATATGCGTTAAAAAAAAGTTTCCAAAAAAAAGGAAGCTCTCTCTCTTATTACGTGATATACTCCATTTGTTTTTAAAGACGCACGTACGTACAAACCCTGCAAAGATGTGGATGGAGTGAATTTGAAATGAAGGGATTTGAAGATATATATATATATATATATATTCACACAAATTAAAATGAAAAAAGTTAAATGAATAAATTTAATTAACTCAAATATTAAGCACAAATGAGAGAATTTCAAATGACTAGGTTTTGTTGGGAATTTGAAATCCTTCCACTTATAAATAATATTTGTGTGAACCAAATTCATTCATTTAGTTTTTCTATTTTGATGTATAAATGTATAGTGTATTATCCTCAAACGCCTTGATTTCAAATGACTCCATCCAAATGGAACTTCGGGAACGGGATAATCACTACGCTGCGGTAGAAAATATTATGTAAACTAAATAAACAAAGAGTCCGATTATATACACCTCTAATTTTAGGAGGAGTACATTTTTTTCATATTTTTTTATTTTAAAATAATTATTAAATTTCTAAAATATCCTTAATACCCTTAATGATACAGTTTCCCGCTCACTGCATACTTGTTTCTTTTTTTCTTTTTGACGGGCACTGCCTACTTGTTTCAAACGCATTAGGTTCTTTTTTTTTCCGAGAAATGATAATTGTTTCGAAACTAATTTTTAAAATGATCATGTGCTTTCTCAGTTTTTTTTTTTCCTCAAATCGAAAATTTTCGAAAAATCCAAAGAGTCGCCAATTTTTTTCCCCATATTGTTTCATTCCTAAAAAAATTCTCAAATTTCGGATCTTGTTTGTCGAAAAATGGTACAATTTTTTATTTTTATTTTTTCAAAATTTTGTTCTCATATCAGTAATTTTTTGCCAATTTTTTTGCAAAAAAATCTGAATTTTTCTCAAACTTTTTATTGTTTCGAAAATAATTTCTGAAATCTGACCATTTTTTTATTGAAGTGGGTCAAAATGAACCCTATATTTTGAAACTGGTTTTTCTTTATTAATTTTTTTTTGCAATTTTTTATTTTATATTAGTGAGCTTTTTTGTTGAGTATTATATTTAGGGAATTTGATGAACAAACAATTTTTGTGATTAATTTTGTTCTGTATTTTTGCAATTTTTTTACTCTTTTTTTTTTATACATCTTTTGGAATTCTAAACTTAGGCAGAGGCGCTGGCAATGGTAAGGGAGTGCAGGAGAAGAAAATGATGAGGAAGTGAAGAGGTGTATATAAATTTTGTTGTTTGTTTGTTTTTTTTTTTTTTTGTTGTTGAAGTGCAAGAATATTTTAAATATTTTTTAATTATTTTAAAATTAAAAAAAAATATGAAGGGAAGTGTATTCAAAGTTTGAGATTTATATAACCGGGACCATGAAGAAAAAGAGTGAAAAAAATAAATCAAAATTACTGAGAAACCCAATCAAAATTATATTATTAATTAACGCAGAATATTCTTATAATATGGTTTGTGAACAAACCCATTTACCACTTGAAACGAAGAGATCGATGACGAAATAGAATTTATTGAATCTATTTATCAAATTTAAATTATGAATAAATGTAAAATAACTTTATAAAGTGTATTAAATATTTACTGAGCCAAAATTTAACGTAAGTAATAAATTGAAAGTTTCGTGAAATGAAACTTAAAATCATATATGATTTTTCTTTTCTTTTTAAAGAAATGTTGTGGATGGGTCTTTTATAAATTATTATTCTGATACTCTTAGTTAAATTTTTAATATTTTAAATTTTTCTAAACTTGACATTTTAAATTTACATGGTATAATATTTTTGTATTAATATAAATAATTTAAATAGTAAAAAAATTGTTGATACTTTTAATCAACAATATGATACCTTTGACGCCAATACTTTGATACTTTTGATGAGAATTTTTTATAATTTTGATTAAATACTTTATACTTTAAAATTTACCAAATAATTTTTAGTCTAACAATGCATGTATTTTTTCTCTTTTTTTTTATTTATTTTTTCAGAATAAAATTAAATTACAAGTACAACTATTGCATACATCTTCATCTAGGACTTAATTGGTTTAATTGTTTTAATCCATGAAAAAAATCTCCGTCATAAATGCATATGTAAGTTATGTTTCAATTTATGTTACTCATGCATTCAAGTTCATCAAAGCTCACACTTTACGACAATCTATATATTATTCATATTGTAAGAAAATAATTTATGTTTTAGAAAATTCTTGATAAAAAGAACTTAAAACATGATACCCCAGTGCAATAGCATAGTAAAAATTACAATCTTTACAATAATTATCATTGGAGCAAATTTGAATAAATTTGAAGCACTGGGAATACCGGGTCAAGATGGCCTACCGCCAGAACCACCTGCTTGCTATAGATCAGAATCAGATTACGATAATTGCACAAATTTTTTGGAAGAGAAATCTTGGAATTTGATTGCTAACTTCACATGTTGCGAGGATGATCATTCTCATGACTATGATCTTTATTCTTGTTGTCTAGATCTCTTTTGTAATTATTATGATGTAGAATGCTTCAACAATTTATTGGTTGCAGACCTTCTAAATCAAAATCCCTGCAATAACACAAATACATTAAAGATTAAGGAGAGAGCTGATTTTGTATGGAACTTTTGTAAACAAGCACCATTCTAATTAATGTGCGTATTATAAATAATAATTGTACGCAGTTATATTCAATACTTCCTAAATCTTTTTTTTTTTTTTTTTTGTGTTATTTGATTGTCCTATTTTTGTGGCAGTGCAATTTTTGAAAAAAATAATAATATAGTTAACATGTAAATAAGGAAAACTATATTACACCCTCGTGTTATGCGGTATGTTTGTTAAATGAATTTTATAATATAATAATATTATATATATAATATTTTCCATCAAATAATATATATATATATATATATATATATATATATATTAAAATAATATATATGTACAATATTTTGTATAATTAATTATAATATTAAATTGAAGTAATGGTAATATTAATTGTATAATAATTCATGTTAGGCATTATAATTATTATAATTATGTGAAAATCTACTATAAAATTAAATAGAAAAAATTTATATAATCAATTTATAGATATTAGAATAATATATATCATACATTTACAAATAAATATCATATATAATTATATTCTCTTTTTCAATAATACTATATCTATACATATATTCATTAGGATGAAATAAGTAAATTAAGTCGGTCCTTTTTAATATTTTTATACTCAATATGTTAATATTATTGTATAGGTGATTAATTATACATTGACACATAATCATTACTAATATACAAAACTTTTTATATTCTTGACTCTTAATCACACACATAAATTATTTTCCAATTAATGACACAATCAAAAGTATATATTTTGTAATATTGGTCTCAATCATTAAATACTTGACATTTTTGTCCCAAAATTGGTACTAAAATTGTAAAATTGGTTATTTTTCTAATTGTTGGGACCAATTTTAAAACAAAAATGACTATTATATACATAGGGGACCAAAAATATCTTGAAAATATTCCTATGAGACTAAGATGCAATTTTCCCCATTGCATGTACTCCTAATAATTGTCAAATGACAATGAGTACTTGTTAGAAAGATTTTGTAAAATAATTATATAAAATTCGGAAATATAGGGTTTAGTTTTGAATAAATGCATGTTGATTTGCATAATAATAATATTGTGATTTGAGTCAAGATTGTATTTCATTTACTCTTGAACTTTGAGTTTCCATTGCCCGTTTGGTCGCATGCATAGAAACGCATATAAGAAACAAGTACCTTTTATTGTTACTAGCTATAACAATTAATGAGAGATTTCTCTATATGGTATATTTTAATTTATACATTTCATGTTCAGCAGGTCACAAATTAGTGATAAAATTTATTTGGATGATGTGATTTTCTATACAAGTCACATCCCACATTATTTTTTATAGGCAAGTCACATCCCACATTGATGCCTCTAAAAGTTGAGGTTTTCCAATTTAATTTTGTATTATGTGTTAAAGAATAAACCAAACATTGTACAGATTTTTCCCCTCGTTTTGTTATCTTGATGCTACCTTTCATATATATATATATATATATATATATATATATATATATATATATATATATATATATATATATATATATATTTTTATAAGGAGGAAATATCCGAAGGCGTAAACCTTCCACATGTACCAAAGGCCCCTTGGTCGCGGGTGGTAAATCGAGGGATGTGCACGAGTGGCGTCATGCAAGGGAGAGGACTTTCGGGAAACACAATTCCAAAGAATAACCTCTGCAATATTTCAAAGAAATAATTATCATCACAAGGAATCGACCCGGAATGTCGGAGTGTATGTGCTCAGACACCTTGCTCACTTACCATTTGTTTATGCCCTTGGACACCTTTCATATATCTTTGTGAGCGTAAGTTTTCACAGCACTTAAAGACAAATAACCATATTCTTTTCGTTATTTATGCAATTTATAAAATACTTTTAAGTATAATATATATATATATATATATATATATATATATATATATATATATATATATATATATATTCCGTGAAGTGAACCTAAACTCCATATTTTTTTGAAAGGACTTAAACTCCATTTTAATATTGGAGCATGTTGATTTTTTCTATCGAACTTAAAAAAAAAAAAATTAACTATTCCCTCCGTCCCACTTTGTATTGCTCAAAATATAAAAATGAACATCTTATTTTTATTTTTTCATATCCAAAATAACAAAAACAACAACACTAACCTTTTAAATTAAACCCTCTCAAACATCTCTTATTCACACTTCAATGTCACTCAATTAACCCTTTCAATAAAATTGACTTTAAAATAATTTCATTCATTTTTTTAAATAATTTCTTTCAATAAAATTGAAAATATTCATTTACCCCTTCACTTTATACCTTTTAATACTACTCCCTCCATATCGGACTCATTTGCACGCTTATTTGGGCACAAATATTAAGAAAAATAAGAATTATATACTTTTGTTGACTTCTCAAAGGGGTAGAAAAGACAATTTTGTTGGTAGAAAGAGGAAATAATGTAAATATAGTGGGTTTACTAATGACATATATGTAAATAAATGTATATTTTGAGGGTGAATGATGTAAGTAGGCTTACTACTTTTATAATGTGCAAATGAGTGTGGGATGGATGAACAAGAAAAGTGTGCAAATGAGTGTGAGGCAAAATGAGTAATAAATAATACATTTCTTAATCTTTGTGTCAATTCTTCTTGAACAAATAAAATTGTGACAGATTTAGTACTATTTAGTAAAGTGATTACATTTTGCAGGTTATTAATTCTTAGCAAAAATTTGTCACGATTCACAAACTAACAAAACTTAAGTATTCATTTTTTAAAAATGTTAAACTTAAGTATTTATTTTTAAAAAGTGTTAAAGTATGTGCCATTCCTAAATTTAAATTAATAGGGTTATTGACATATAAGATCAAAATAAATAGCCTAATTATAAATAGGTTAAAAAATTTGAATAAAAGCACTAAAAATATTTGAACAAACGTACAAAATATTTAAACATGAACCTATTTGTTATTATAAATTTACCAGCAAGGATTGGAGATGCTCTAAGTTGCTAAAATCTTAGGTGAATAAATTTTATTATAAATTTATTTGATAAGTATTTGTTGTTTATTAAAATGGTTTTAGTGTTGATGTTAGATTTGCTATATTTCTCAACTATTTGACTTTCAGTTTTAAAAAACAAAAGGGTATTCTATAGCTTATAATATGGATTTATTTTAAACTAATTCTTATGCTAACATTTTATTAAAAACACTTTTAGGCTCCATTTGGATGGAGTGAATTTGAAATCAATGGATTTGAGTATAATATACCACACATTCACACACACTAAAATAGAGAAAAGTTAAATGAATGGATTTAATTCACTCAAATACTAAGCATTAGTGGGAGAAGTGAGAGGATTTCAAATGACTAGGTTTTGTTGGGTATTTGAAATCCTCTCACTTATAAAGTAATATTTGTGTGAACTAAATCTATTCATTTAGTTTTCTCTATTTTGACTTGTAAATGTATGGTATATTATTCTCAAATCCGTTGATTTTAAATGACTTCATCCAAATGGGCGCTTAACATATATAGCTACTAGCCAGAGTGTTATAAAAGTTTTCTACTAGCTAGCTTCCTCCCTTTCATTACATATCTTCTTCTTCTAGTAATTCAGTATAGCATCAATATGAAAGAAGCTGCCCTTTTCCTGTTGATGCTTCTGGTCTTACCATACACCACCAACAACAGTAGCATCAGCATCATCCTCCTCGCCGGCCAAAGCAACATGGTCGGCGAAGGAGGAGTGAACGCCAGTTTGATATGGGATGGAATAGTTCCTCCGGAGAGCCTACCGAATCCAAGAATCCTCCGACTCAGCAATCTACTGCAGTGGGAAACTGCCCGTGAGCCTCTCCACCTCGGCATCCCATTCGCCAATTCCACTCTCAAGCCCGGACAGATCATCGGCCTCGTGCCCTGCGCCGCTGTAGCCACAAATATAACTGACTGGCAGCGCGGCACCAAAAACTATGATCGGGCCTTGACTCGGGCCCGGGCTGCCGTATCCAACGGTGGAGGTGTGATTCGGGCCTTGCTGTGGTATCAAGGGAGGCCGACTCCAATGTTAAATCTGATGCAGACTCATACAAATCCAAACTTGTGCGGTTTTTCAACGACCTACGAAGCGATCTGCACTCTCCATCTCTCCCTATCATTCAGGTATTATTAATTCATTGTATATAAATAAAATCTGCTTAAATATAAATTAATATAAATTTTGAACGTGAATAAGGTGGCTGTGGTAAAGGGAGGTGTAGCCAAAGAAACGGTGAGAGCAGCTCAGCTAAACACGGGGCTTCCGAATGTTTATTGTGTGGATGCGCTGAAGCTGAAGCCGACGATACAAAACGACACTTTGAATGTGCATCTAGACACGCCAAGCCAGGTGAAGCTAGGGAAGGCGCTAGCCACTGTCTTCCTCAACATTTCTGCTACCTTAATTTAGTTTAGTTAAGCATCACTTGTATGTTAGACTCCAAAAAGTTTGTGAGACAATCTAATGTGAATTTACACCTATTTGTTTTATTGATTTAGTCACAAATTGACAGAAATTATTTGAAATTATATTCATGTGTTGGTCACATGTGCATTTTTATCCCGCAATATATATTTTTATTGGAACTTAAATGGTAAAAAGTTATGTGACAAAATTGGCTACTTTTGTTTTGGGATTTAGGTGTGTATGAGAAATCATGACTTTAAATCCGTGGAATGTAAAATTTTTGATGAATAGTAAAAGTATGTGATTGTTTTGAGATTTTGGTATGAGATTTTATTTATGTCAAATCAATGTTTAATAGATTGATATTGTATTATTTTATTTTATTATGTAAGAATAAAGTAGCAAAAATAAATTATTTATTGTATTATTTTTATCATAAATTATTTTTATATAAAACTTTGGTATAGAAGAATTATAAAAAGAGAATATTTTAATAGTGAAATGTGAATTTAAAGGTTAGTTGATACATAATGAATGAATGACAAACTTTTATAAGAAATATATTTATAATAATATATAAATTTACATATATGCAGATGGGCTATTATAAATTACTCTTCTTTCATAAGCAGTTAATTGGAAGAATTTTATATTAGGGCTCAATTTTTATATTGAGTCTCAATTTAGGTCTTGAATTTTGAAGTGTCTCAAATTAGGATATATTTTTTTAGTTTTTTTCTCAATTTAAGATCCATTTTTTCTCTTTTGGTCTCAATTCAAGACCCGATTAATTTATTTTTATTTCAATTATTTTTATAAAATACTTAAAGTATAATAATTTTTTTCTAATCAATTTTTTAAAAATAATATATTAAATTAAACAAAATAAAAAATCAATTTTTTCAATTTTTTTATTTTTCATGTTTTTATTTTTAATCAAGGTGATGAACGCGAGTATTTAGAATAAATGCAGTAGCAACAATATAAAAAAATTTAAAATATAAAAATATATAAAATATATTCCAAAATGTAGATAATAAAAATTATACATAATAAAAATATTTTTTTATAAATGAATTAGCGGGTATGATTAGAAATGAAAAATTAAAAATAAATTTTGGATCTTGAATTGAGACATATGGAATAAAATTGGATCTTAAATTGACAAAAAAATTAAAAATTAAACCCTAATTTGAAACACTTCAAAATTCAAGACTTAAATTGAGACTCAATTTAATATGAAAATTTTCAGCACATAATTCATTTCTCAGTCACAATTCGTACAGAATGTATCATCCACAACGAGTCAAATCATTTGCGATCCGTATAATAAATTTATTTTTACCGTTCAAAAAAAAATCATTTGCGTTATTACTTTCCAAACGACGTCGTAAATGAACTTAAATTTGCTGCAATAGAGCAATGTCCCCACACGACCTCCCTTAAAATGCGCATTCGGCGCTCTACTCTTTCTCTCTCCTCAATCACCCAATTATCTCTCCTTCTCCGCTCTCCAAAACCTCTCTCCAAAAATCCTCCTAAACTCTCATCCAGCCGCCCCTTGTTCTCTCAATTCTCTCCTCAATCGTCTCCCTGCTTCGCCATGGCCGGAGAATCGGAGAGCTTCTCCACCGCCACCGTGGAAGAGAACGCGAAGTACGGCTTCGAGCGAGGCGAGATGTACCAAAGCAACCTATCCGGGACAGTTGACCCCTACGAGCGCCACGTTTTCCTCTGCTACAAGTCTCACAAGTCATGGCCTCCACGCGTCGAGGATTCAGACTCCGATCCGTTCCCTAAGCTGCTCGCATCTGCTCTGAAAGCTCGTAAAAACGACATCAAAATCAAGGTCCTTACTAACGAAAGTATTATTCCGGCGTTTGTCTCTTCTAATGTTTATGTTTTTACTTGTCGTTAGAAGAAGTAGCCAGATTAATCACGAATCACTTTGTTAAGCGACCTCTGCGTTTCAGTGGAATCAGTTTAAATATGTTTGTGTTTGTTCCGCTGGAAGCCACAGGAGCGAGATCAATGTTTAGGTTGGTTTGTACTAGTTAGTGTTGGGGAAAATATGATTATAACAGGGTTTAATTTTATGTATATGCATAGCATTGGACACAGTTGATGACTTGGCCAGAAGAACTCCATTAAGCTTAGTCTTTCTATTCGTATATAGCTAGATCTCTGTTTCCTGATGTGGTCTCCCATTTATAGAAGTTTTTATGAATTCTCTTGGTGAGCTGGAATTTGTTATTTGCCGACTTCAGCTTTGTTGGTGATGCTCTATATTTCGTCTCCCACTTGCTTGCATTTTCTTTTTATAGATATAGTTTCTCTATATGGTCTGATAAGGTTAGGTGTATTTCAATTCCAGATAGGGCGTGGTGTATTTTCTAAGAGAACAAATAGAGCATATGTAAGTTTTCATGATAGTAGCTTTGATATTTGATGTTTTTGTAGACTCGTTTGACCATATGCGAGGGAGGTGATGATTTGAAGTTGTCCGATGGAGATGTTCTCTTATTTCCTGAGATGATGGTATACAGGTATGAATGAAATTGGCCTATGATCTTAATAGTCCTTCAATGAACTTTGTTATGATGTCCTTGTGACGACCTATGCTGTATTGTATGAGCTTTTACTTTTAGCAGCTCAACTTAGCTTGTGATCTATAATTCCCTACAATTCCATTTGGATTGAAGAACATGAAATGCGTGGGTTATAAATCTTCCTAACTTTGAGTGCATTTATTAACCCAAATGAATCAAATAATAATTCGAAATGAGGGTGGTTGCTTTCAATTCTTTCTACAAATCCTCCATTCAAACAACACCAATGAATTTAACATAGGATTTCAAATCCTATACTCAGATACTTAATTCAGACACAACCTTTATGCTGTTGTGTTGGTTAATACTTAATCCGGGCATAACCTTTATGTTGTTGTGTCAGTTAAGTTCTTTTGATTAGTTTGACTGCTACTGAGTAGTGGGACCCTGGTTGACGCATCTCATATTATCACAAGTTGCTTTTGCTTAAAATGTTTCTCCTGGAGCAACCGCTGCATTATGATACCTGCATTTGTTCAATAGTTACACTGTTTATGTAGCATATTAAGGAGTTTTTGTCATTGTCTAATTTTTATACCTTGGAACTTTCTTTTGTTTATTGAAGGGGATTGAATGATTCAGATGTTGATAACTTTATTGAGGATGTGCTTGTTAATGGCAAACCTTGGCTGTCTGGAGTACAGGAGAAGTTAAGCGGTTCATATGTATTTGTCTGTGCTCATCACAACAGAGACCGCAGATGTGGTGTCTGTGGCCCAGTTCTGATTGAAAAATTCAACGAGGAGATTGAATCCCAGGATTTGAAGAGCCAAGTATCTGTGCTTGCTTGTTCACATGTTGGAGGACACAAATATGCAGGCAATGTTATAATTTTCAGCAAGGATCCTGTTGGAGATATTGCTGGTAATTGGTAAGGATTTATTTTAATCTTCTCCACCCCTTATTGCTGTGCTTCTAATTCTCTTACTATCAGTTCAGGAATTGTTCTATTGTATTGCATTTAAATATCTCGACATGATACTTACTAAAATATCTTTAGCATGATTATGAATAAATTGTTTTTGTGTTTTTATGCAGGTATGGGTATGTGACACCTGACGATGTTGTTGAATTGATAGATAAACAAATTGGGCAGGGAGAAGTCATTGACCGGATTTGGAGGTTTGTGTTTTCTTCTTCACCATGGTTTGAGGATTAAGATATAATTCATGTTAACTGCTGCAATATTGTTGAAGTCACTAATTTGATTTTTCTCGAAAAATAGAATTATATGATTTTTGCTCACTATTTTTTCTCATTTAAAAAAATAATAATAAAAAAACTGCATGACATGTGATAGCTTAAAAACCGACACTCACCCCTCAAGTGTAAGGGGATCGTGTGGTTAGTAAGTACCCGGTAAAATTATCGAACCAAGGGAATTATGTGGGGAGTATCCCTAAGTCTATGCATCTACTCATAATTGTCGTATTTAATCATAATTAAAGATTGAGGTGCACAAGTAATCAAATGAAAGAGTAGACAAGCAAGTAATTAAACTAAAATAAAGAGATAACAATATAAGGAAGGTGTGTTTGGGTATTCAACTATTCATCATCAATGACTCATCAATTATGGTTCCGATTCAAATAGGATTCTCGTTTGTTGGTTGACGATAAGGGCAGTCACACGTAAGATACAATTAACTCATATTTGGTAAGCCTAGGATTAATGCAACTAATAAGCATGTAGGATTGATTAGGTCAATGTACCCTTTCCTCCCGAATGATACGAGTCAATAGGTTTTCCTAGCGTGCCCTCCTTCGTACTTAGGTCTCGTTCCTTTGGTCCCCTCACTAATTACCCGATTATTCGTCGAAACATTTAATGTAATTTAATGTAGGGTCTAATGGAATTCATCAAGTCTCCTTGCATTAACCCAATATTTACTCTAGTTACAAAATTAAACCTAACACCCAAGTCAATAATTAAATTATCCAAGTCTCCTTGCTATAATTAAATTATCAAACAAAGGATCAAAGCCTAATCATGCAATAGATCATGAAATACACATTAAACTAATCAACAACCTTCAATTGAGAATACTTCAATTCATCATCATAATCAACTCATCATTGAATCAAAATACCCAAACACAAAAAAATTTAGCCAATCATAACAAAAATCAAAGAACCGATATGAAATAGAAAGCAATACTCCATCAACATTGAAATTCAACCAATTAAAAGAGTAATAAATGATAGAAGTCACCTAATATGAATGATTACAACTTGATTGAATGAAAATATCTTCTAATCTTGCAATAAATTGAGAGGAAATTCAAGAACAACTACTACTATGTGCTGCTATGTGTAAGATTTGGGTAAAAATGAGAAAAAAGTGAAGTGGGTTATGTTTATAAATCTGAATGAGGGTCTATTTATATGGGGATTAGGCTAAGGGTCGAAAATTGCAAGAAAACCCCTAAAAATGGTGAAATTTTTGTTTTTTCGCGGGTTAGCTACTGGACAAGGCGACTCGGCCGAGTGGCTTTTCTCGGTTGACCCTTCCAACTTTGTTTCTCCATATTTCGGGCTTTCGAACTCCGATTGACTCGATTCTTTTTTGTTTTCCTCTTTTCAATGTTTTTCATATTCTTCAATCATTTCTTGGTTTCACTGAAAATTGGTCTCGTGTTTTGCTTGTTTTATCCACACCGAAGTTCATTTCTTGCCCTTTCTTTGTACGGGAACTTCCTATGCATCAAATCATCATTAAAACCTACAGAACCATTGAAATTCCCTTCTCGACAATTAAGCACACATTTTGATTAAAATAAGGTGATAATTGCTAGAAAAATAGGTACAAATAAGCAATGAAACTACAATAAAATCATGCAATTATTCATCCGAGTCAACATGGAATTAAATTATATGTCCAATGTAAATTGATTGTCAACATCTCAAAGGCAAAAACTGTACTTTTATCTCTTTTACGTGTAAAGTAGCATCCTTTGCTACTGTATTGGAGACAACAACCATTTATTGCTTATGAATGACTAGTTTACATTGTGATCTGATTCACGTTATATTACTCCCTTTGTCCCACTAATATTTGCACACTTGCCTCCCACAACATTCCACACTCTCAAAAAATAGTAAACCCTCCACAAACTTCAGCCCACAATATCCTCAATACTTACACAAAACGCCATTGAAGTGGACCCACACACAACCCAATCCGCCCATTTCTTCACTTAATTTGTGCCCATTTGTTTGGTGCAAATTATTATGTGGGATGCAGGTAGTATATTTTTGCTTTACAATTGTTATTCTTTGTTTAAGTACTAGCACATCCATGAGAACCTGGAATTTATCATGATTATTTACAGGGGCAAAATGGGTGCAAATGTCGAAGAAGCTGAAAAAGTCGAGGAACCAAAGCTTTCTAATGGAGCTGAAAAGATCGAGGAACCTAAGCTTGCTAATGGAACAAATGCGAGCATCAATGAGAAAAAGACAGAAAGTGTGGGAGGCTGCTGCCAAGGTGTCAATGGATTTTCTTGCTGCAGAGACGACAATGCTGAGAAGCAACCAGGTAAGGAAGAAGTGGTCCCCTCTTCCTGGATGGGGAAATGGGATCAGCGTCAAGTCCTCACAACCGTTGCTGTGGTGGGTGCGGTTGCTACTATTGCTGTGGCTTATGGTGTGTATCGCAGAGCAAGGTGAAGTGTGTGTTGCCATAATTTTGAAGAAATTTGTATGCTCGTGGTTTTTGTAGTGATGCTCAATAATGTGGATAGCCTTCTGAACGCCAAAGAAAAGACTAATTATAGCGGTGAAAATCTAGTTACTAAAGATATAATATACTCGATTGACAGGTTTAAGAAAAGGTAGTCATATAATAAGAAATGAAGGGAAAACTTATCTCTTGCTGTTGATAAGATAAAACTCTCTCTAAACATATTGATTGCTTGTGTTGATGAAACAAAATATTGTGTTGAAATATTTGTGTCAAAGTCTCTCGCTCTCTGTTTGTTTTTTTTTTTCTTTAGCTATGCTTTATTCCCCACTAAAAAGCAGCGATGAAGTTCAAGGTATTTGGGATCCTTCCCTCGATCACCTGTATTTTGCCATATGTATTAGCCGGCGCATCTGCTCAAACCATTGCATGTCGTGCTAATTTTATTGATGCTATACTTTGTGATGTACCGTTAGAATATGTATCGTTCATAAATAAACATATATATTTGGAAGGATGTGATGGAAATTATGCATCTGATGTACTCTCTCATTTCCAGTTCATAAATAAACATATGTATTTGGAAGGAGGTGATGGAAATTATGCATCTGATGTACTCCTCATTTCCAGTTTAATCGTCGCTTTTGAGTGTTTCACATGGAAAGTTATGTGATATCTATAATTATTTGTATAATATGACTAATATATCCTCCTACTGATGATCAATGAATTATTTATAATAAAATATTTAATTTTTCTTGGAAAATTAAAAATTAAAAGCAATGGATATTTCAGAACAGTTTTTTTTTTCTTTCCTAAAATGATAGTTAAATGAAAATGTGGCATAACATATTTTTCTGTATCTTTAGAAAGTCCTTATTGCTTGTCTGAATGTTGCACTTCAGAAGTCTTGTTACATCATGCAATTGGATGGAATGTTTAAGGTGGCTCAACTCCTCTATGGCACTCTATTCTCGTTGCATTTAGTAGCGTTCTTGAGAAAAAGGAAGAAAACATAAAGTTGTGTGTATTTGGATTGGAGTGGTTTGGCTAATTTGAAAATTGAGTACTGACATTGTCTTTAGGGGTGCTTCTGTTTCCGTGGAAAAATAATTGACGAACTCAAAATTAAGTTGTGGAGTTGTTTTTTGTCGAAGATCTTGGGTATACCACTGTACTTGTATCTTAGTAGTGAATTCTTTATAAACCTTTTTTTTACCGATAAAAAAACATCATGCATTTCCCCTTACTCCAGGAACTTACGCACAATCTCACACACTTGGCACACTCCCAAATGGGTGTGTGTGATTGTCTGAATTTATAATATATTTTACATTTGATGAAATGTGTAGGATGGGAGGGACCATGATTTCTGGATAAATCCTTGACTCACATTATAGAAGGCTAGCTTAAGATCGCCGCTTTCTTGCACAACTACTTGTTTTTGTTAATTGGTCATCATTTACGTACATAATCCTTGCGTATGTAGAGGAAAAAGCAAATGTTAATTGTTCTGGATTTGAACAATGATGGTTGACACAAATACAAGAAACTACGACGTTCATGTAATGATAATGCCATCATATATTCTGGTGTAACGAGTAAAAGCGTAAAGAAAAACAATCAAAATATTGTATCTATTAGTATTACATTAAAAGTTTATCTAATAGTTATGGGGTTTTAATATTATACCTAGTAGTTACTAACCCTAAATTTTTACAACTTTTTCGGTGTAAGAGAGTAGGACTCTTTTCGGAGAGTTGGTATACATGGTAGGTTTTTGCGTGAGACAGTCTCGATGAATTATAATTTGACAATGACACTTAAGATTTTGAGAGGAGTGAGTATTAATTTGTAAACCGGTTCATCACAAAACCGTTTAACACAAGTTTTTACCAATATATATATATATGTATTATATATTTTATATGCATTTCTTGATTTATATTAAATTGGAATGTATAATTGAATACCATTATGTAAACTTTTTGTTTTCAAACCCATTTTTAACCTAAGAATCCAATGTATTTCTAATCCGATAACTTATGTACATGGAAAACAAAATTACAAATCCATACCCAACTCCCCCACTAAAAACACCTAAAACCCTAACACCCTAGATCATGCCAATTGCCAATCAACTAACATGATGTGCGACTAAAAAAACAACAAATCATGTCCTAAGTTTGGCAATCATCTCCTCCACAAGCTCAATAGAAGTTCCATTCATTTCCTCTCTATCAATCTCTCTCATAACGTTTTCCAACGCCACATTCCTCGAAGACGATCCACCATTGTTGCAGTCTCTAAGCAACAAAAGCAAAGCTTTAGCCTTCTTTTTGCAAGCCATGTACCATCGACACTCAGCTGCAATAGCCCTGCCATTGCCCCCTCCCTCAAAATCATACCTCTGTATCTCTCCTTGCATGTTTTGCATATCATCAGCAAAACTCCGGCTGCATGCTCTCTGCATGCCGCCGTCCCCTCTTCCACCGCCTCCACCATCATCCCGATCACGCCTCCCGTCTCACAAGCCTAGTGATGCACAAAGTGAATATTAGATTGATGAATCAAAAGCGGATATGTTTGAAAATACAACGATTTTGGTCAAGATTAGAAGACTTTGCTAATTAGTTGGTCGTATGTAAAATAATTTTATCGTACAACTAATTCAAAATTATCACTTGACAGTGTAATAATTAATACTTTGAAAAAAACAACTAATATTATTTAAAAATACAAACCAGTAATTTTGACCTGGGTGGTTTGTTACCTGATTTAAGGCAACTTCTGATGAAGAAATGATTGATTCTAACAAGGCCATTGCCTTCTCCACCAACTCCGATGACTTTTCCGACTCGTAGATCAATCGAACCACCGTGATCACACCGCCGGAGACCACGATCAACGGGGTAATCTGGGGAGAAGTAGAGAGATTGTGCAATGTGGATAAGGTATCAAAAATCGCCTGATGACTAATTCTTTGGCACAATGTCGAAATCTGTGAATTCAATATTTCCAAAAGAATTTGAACAGCGCCGGATGAGGCGATTTCGGGTTTATTTCCCGAGCAAGAAGACAGAATCAACAGAGCTGCCAATGCTAGCTCTGATAAAGACTCATTCCGCCATTGAAGGACCTTCAAAATAGCTGCTATTGCCCCTGCTTTTGCTATAAGAATTTTATTCCTGCAATTTTTTAAAAAAGAACACAAACCCTGTTAAAATCCCAGTTCAAATCTGTAATCTGTAATTCAAATTTCAAGATTATGAAAACGCACACCAACCTTTCACTTCCAAACGCAAGATTGAGCAGAGCAAACAGAGCAGCTTCAATTGATTCATAATCCTGGCTACGAAGCATCAAAATCAATGGAGAAATAACCCCATTTTCAGCTAATTTCTTCTTCTGTTTGGTGCTTAGATTTCCAATCTCTCTTGCTGCTATGATTTGAGCTTCTCTGTCACCAAACAGAAGGGCTTCAGCCATGGATGGTTCACTGAAATCAGCCTGTCTCTGTATTTTTTTGTTTCTGAAATGTTGGTTGTATGTATATACGAATGGTGTAAGTATATGTAGAGTGTAATGATTCTTAGGGTGATTGCTTGAAGATGATGCAAGGTTGAGATGAGGCCTTTTTCTTTGTATTGTTTGAGTTGGAAGCAATGACTATTCCTCCTTCAGCTTTTTGGTAACTACCTTAAGTGGAAATACCTTTGATTCAATATTTTCCTTTCTATATATAGAATATTTTTGTTATAATTATTATCGGAAACGCCCCATTAGTTTTGATGTAGTTTTACACTTATTAAATGTTGATATAATATTGAATAAATAATTAGTATGTAAGACTTACTCTTTTTCTGGAGTTTTAATTTGTTAATTTGAATTTAAATTCTTTATTATAAGAATTACTTAACTTTAATCCACTATGAGATGGCTTAAGTTTCTGAAATTAGGGTCAAATGATCTCTGTTTTGTATTGTGTATTCCACTTCTTCTTCTGTTTTTTTCTTTTCTTTTTTTTTTTTTTTTGGTGTGTGTATACACTGTTGAAGAAGTATATTCAGGCTCATATATTATTTTCATTAAGAACTCAATGGTGTAAGACTGTAAATAAAATATGCAACTCCTAATAATAAAATAAAACAAAAATTAAAATATGAAGAGATTGTATGATGATCACAGGTCACGTGCCGTGATCCACTTCAGCATGTGTCCCTTGTCATGTATGCGGTATGCCCATGGGCCATAATTCAAACACATATATGGCAATAATTCTAAGTAAAGCAAATCCATTTTATGATAAGCGTTTTTTTCTTTTTAAATCTACACTTTATTTTTAAATAAATTTCTTTTAACTATTTTTTCATCATTTTTTCTCAACTTATCCCCACCTAAAATTTTTTTTAAGTATTCTTGAATTAAGAATTACGCCCTCCCTCCCGATATAATATACACACTTTGTTGGGCACACAAATTAAAAAAATTTGCTTTTTGGAGTAGAAAATATAGGAGAGAAAATAAAATGTAACAGTATTTTGAGTGATTAAATGAGTTTTACTTTTTTTATCGGTAAATATTAGTTGTTAGTAGTTAGTTCATAAAGCGCTCAAACACTTCTAGATTTCTCCAAGTCACCTTATAACTTCATTAATTCGGATCCAAGTCACCTTATAACTTCATTAATTCGGAAATCGAATTTGAGTCTCTCACTAAAGTGAAAAACTCGGTGGTCGGGTATAAGAGTATAAATCTTGCATTATATATATGAGAGTTTTCTTGTCATTTCAATATAATATAAGAGTATAAGAGTACTTGTTAAACTCAAGCTCGATTCGTCCGGCTTGTTAAACACGTTTGTGAAAATTCTATTTCAACTAGTTAATGTAATCGAGTGAGTTCAAACCTGTTTTTAAAAGACTTGAGTTGAGTTAGAACTTTAATGAGTCGACTCAATAACACCATACTTGCAGTATGTGCTACCGACATACTATATGCGCCCATGAGTTCAATAACACACATTATTGAACTTGATTTAATATTATTTTATTGTTAATCGTAACGTTCAATCTAATCAAATATATGTGTTTTTGAACTTGAGTGCTACACGTAATATAATATACTATTAATTGTAACATTATTGCTGATTATTAAACAAAATCACATATATACCTACAAATTCTCAAATAATTAATATATTGCACTATTACAAATATGGCAATTCTCAAATTAAATGATTCTTTTTCATGAAAATATTAATTTACGAATAAAATGGCCCATCACAATATATTTTAGTAATTTAAATATCTTGAATTAATTAATTTCACATGAAAAATATCATGGAATTCATGGGTTTAATGACGAGTACAAATATGAGGATTGACATGGCTTACCTAATTAGTTATGCGTGTCTGGTGGTCCATACCTGACTCCCTCAATTCTTAAATTACACAAAAATCAACACACAAAATAATAATATCCACAAGAATAAATTTAGGGAGCGTGGAGCCGATTACCCTTTTGATATTGAATTTGTTTTATTTGTATGTCAAAAAAATTACTCCTACTTATTTAATTTTTTAAGAATTCGATCTTTTTAATTTTTATATTGAAATTATATATAGTATGAAAATTATCGCCATTTTAAAGTAAAATTTTAGATTGGTTCCTGTATATACATGTGTGTAATTTTATATTTAAATCTATATATAATATTGTGTCCCACCTTACTATACATGTACATGATATAAATTAATTAATGAATTAAAACAAGAAATGAAATCAAACAAAGATCTGAAATATCTTGTAAATGTTAGATTGAGTTCTTTGGATCGCAATTCAATAAACATGACACAGTAGCTTAAACGTGCTCTATTTTTCTGATTTACAGAATTTAAAATTCAATACAGACTCAAGTTAAATAATTACAAAAAAAAAAAAAAAAAAAACATAGAAAAGATTAACTATTTTAATTCTAATCATCTCCCATTTGAATATAATTTTATTCACTCAAAGTTTTATATGAACCACTTTTATGGTAAGGTTACCGTGTACTATTTTTAAATGTCAATCAATTCTTGATATTTTTAGTCAAATACTTGATATTTTTATTGAATATTTGATATTTTAAATATTTTTAAACTTAAATAAATAATTTATGTTTTATATTAAATATGAATAATTTAAATAGTATAAAATTAATCATTGTTGATATTCATGAAAAATAATATGATACTATCGACCCTAATTCGTGATACTCCTCATAAGATTCTTAATATTTTTGATCAAATATTTAATACTTTAAATTTTTCAAAATTAGTTCATAGTTAGTTTACCATATAAGTGCATCATATAAGACCTATTTTTTTATTGAAGCTCAATCTCATTGTTGTTACTCTTTTTATTACATTTACCAAAAAAAAAAAATGCAGTTATATTAAAAGTCAAGAATCACTTTATCTTCACTTTTTAATCATCTCTTAATTATTTAAATTGTTATTCATCTTACTCACAAATAACGTATTATTTAAAAATGAACCACACAATACTTTTATTTACTTTATCTATATATTTTATCCATTTTTCTTAAATAATGTGTTTAAACAACTACACACTTTTGATGGTCAAAGAGGAGTAAAATAATACTCCTATCACTTCATTTTAATTGTCTTTTTAGAGAAGCATATTTTTTTCAAAATAATTGTTATTTCTTAATTCGTAAAAAAATTAAATGGTAATTAAGAAATTTTCCCCACATTTCAAACAAAGTGCATGTGCAATATTTAATTCGCGTGAAATAACCTTAGTAGAAAAGAGAATCTGGTATGAAAACGCCAAATGTGTTTTTGCAAATGTCTGATATACAAATTTTCAAAGTAGCATAAAAACTTGAAAAATAATATATGTCTATTCATGTGTAATCTACCCATCAAATAATAAAACAAAATATGTAAAGAGAGAAATATTAAAACAAAGCCATTCATTTTTCACATAATGAATTGAACAAATTATTAAAGGTTAAATAAAGATTTCTACTTAGCATATATAAGGACGTGGGCTTTTTAAAATAAATATTGTGGTTTTGAAAATCACTTAGGCTCCATTTTTTTTTTTTTTTTTGAACGGTAAAAGGAAAATATTCATTAAAAGTGAGTACAAGGGGTACTCAACCCATAACAAATACAATCACAGAGAGTTAAGACAGGACTCAAGGGGACCCTAACCATTTGGATGGAGTGGATTTGAAATCAAGGGATTTGAGGATGATATATCATGCATTTACACAAACTAAAATGAAGAAAAACTAAATGAATGGATTTGATTCACTAAAATATTAAGCACAAGTGAGAAAAGTGAGAGGATTTCAAATGACTAGATTTTGTTGGGTATTTGAAATCCTCTCACTTATAAGTAATATTTGTGTGAACCAAATCCATTCATTTAGTTTTTCTCCATTTTGATTTGTAAATGTATAGTGTATTATCCTCGAATCCATGGATTTCAAATGACTCCATCCAAATGGAGCCTTATAGAATTGTAGTGGTTTTTTGAACTCGTTATAAAACTAAGGAGGGGCATCCTAGAGTTAGGCGCCACATACCTTTAACACTTAAGCGTCCTTCTAAGAAAAATATTTTGGACGACAAACACTGTGTAGTGTGCCCCTTCTACTGCTGAATATCAACAAACGTGCACAAATTATTAAAAAATATATATATATTTTTTTAGGGAGCACCTAAGAACTGAGCGCCCTTTCACGTTTTCAAATTAAGAACCGTAGATTGCAGACATAGGATTAAGAGGGTGCAGGCATAGGCATAGGCCCTTTGACCACCGAATTCGAATTCAAAGCATCAAATTCTTTTTCTCTATATCTAAATTTGGCGTAAAACTTGTATGATAGGTCTAAATCATATATACAGTATAAATATGTAATATATATTTAGACATTGCCGAAGTAATTTATAAAATATACTCGAGAAGAAGGAGAAAGGTGAGAGCAAAAATCCACAAGCAAGCAATACTATTTTGAGAGCATGATTTTGTAAAAGTAAAGGTGACAAAAATTTTAATTTTTAGTTTAGTTATAGTGTTTTGTTTATAATACATATTTTTATTGTTGTGAAAATTTTATTATGTTGGTGAAAAAAATCATTTGATTGGTGAATAGATATAGTTCAAATATATTTTTTAATAAGAAAAAAATATATTATAATTTATTTGTTTTTTAGTTGAATATAATTAATCGAGTCCAATACAAATAGAATGATGTAATTTAAAAAAAAATTGAGTAAAAATTTGTATCTTTTATAAATACACATTTCATGTTAGTAAAAACTTTTTTGAGCTTTTAAATGTAAATTAATATTTCACACACACACACACACACACATATATATATATATATATATATATATATATATATATATAATAGTGATTTCTCCAATATATTCCTACCCAATTTATTTTTATATTTTTCTTCACTATCATATTATCTTTGTTTATTCTTAATTTTTAATTATTTTAAATTTTTGTAAGAATTTTTCAATCATTCAAATCTTACTTTTGAAATTCATCTTTGTCAATTTTCAAATTGTCACACAATTCCGGTACCTTTAGGGGTCGTTTGTTTCACAAGACGAGATGGATTAGTTGTGATAGGATTTAGTGGGATTGTACTGTTTGGATTATTTTGTTTGAAAAATATATATGTTTGGATTGTAGGACTACATTCCTCTTGATAAATGATTATATTATGTTTGCATTGCGGGATATATAAGATAAGTATGGTAATTGTCAATAATAAACCTTTCTTATTATGAGGAATTAAGTCATTTTGTGTTAAATTTGAGGGATATTAAAGACATTATGAAAGAGGGATAGAAAAATCCTGCTATAAAGCCTTTGGATAAGTCCATCCAATAATGACATTGATAAGTGCAAGATTTCTTTTCGCTGGGATATAGTTTCGGGCCAAAGTCTCACAAACCAAACAACTTACTATTCGGGATTAAAGTATTCTTCCCAACTACTCCCTTTAAACCAAACAACCCTTAAGGGTATGTTTGGTTTAAGCTTGCAAGATCCGAATTGAAGATTACACAAGCTTGAGTATGTTTGTTTATAGATTGAAGATTACACAAGCCAAAAATAAAGTCAAAGTCAAAGTCAAAGTCAAAATATCATACTCATCTACCTTTTTCTTTTCTCAATAACTCACACATTTATTTTTATAATATAATAATATCACTCTCATCTACCTTTTTCAAAGTCAAAGTCAAAAATATCATACTTTTACTATTCATCAAGATTTCACAAGCCAAAAAAATTTCACAAGGTGGATTTTGTCAATCTCACGCAAGCTCAAACCAAACATACCGTACAAATCAATCTCTTATCTCTTAAATATTCGTGTACAAAAATTATTAGGTTCTTATTTCTAATCATAATATATAAGCTCTATATCTAATCTCTTGATTTGATGATTTTCTCGAAGAATTAATAGATAAAACGAATAATTATTGACATTTTTAGGGAATTAATTTTTAGTTCAATTTTCCTACGACATTGTAAATTGAAATTATGTCACTTGTCTTAATTAAAATTATTTTTAACTAAAATATGGAATAGACATAAATTTGAAATATTATATAATATTTTGCAATATTTTATAAAGGATTATTAAATATTTTATTTGTGTAGAGAATTGTGAAATGTTAGAACTCATTCTCATCTATTAAATTAAAATAGTCTCAATCATTCATTCATGATTGAACTTGTATAAATAGAAGTAAATATTTCATTAGTAAATCATCTAAAAAATAATCAAATATCCAATAAAATTATTATTATTCAAAAATTTCAAAATAATCAAAATTTTTATTTTATAATTAATTTTTAATATTATTTTCAAAAAATAATATTTATAATAAGTTTATGTATAATTAATTTAATAATTGTGAGATGTTCATATATTTTATCTCATAGTATCATCAAAAACTAATATCTTATAACAAAAATTAATATTTTCTAATAATATTTTACCTCATTAGATAAAGAGAAAAAAATATTTTGTCCATGATTGTCGATATTTAACATAAGGGCGCCCTACACTACAGTGCTAACTCTTGGGCGTCCCTATTTATTTTATAAATTTCTCTAAAACTTGCGTCCCTCTTTATTTTTATAAATTTCCCTAAAATCGCCGAACATGGGAGTGCAATCTGCATCGAGAGCTGTACCATGATAATGGACTAAAACGTAAGAAGCCGTTATCCATTCGTAAATGCATCAGCTTTTTCTTCTCTTGCATTTATACGGCGTCTCATTCCCAATGGTGCAACTACTTGCTCTTCTCTTTTCTGGGGAATATTTTTTAACTTCTTTTCTTTTTCTGGCTCGGTGTCAGTTCTTTAAAAATTGCCCGGAAACCACCTTTTAAAACTGTGAGCGATGCCCCCGACCCTTTAAAACTGTGAGCGCCGCCCTTGGGCACACTTCCATATTTTTAGGTCCACAATAATCAATAACTATAATAAAAATAAAATAATAATAATAATAATAATAATCAGTAACACTAAAGCTCTGTTTATTTTATTGATTAACCGCTAATAAGGCTCTTGTATAAGGATGAAGTCTATGAAAAACTAACTCACCTTTTTAAAATTAAAATTTTATCTTGTAATGTATAATTACCTTTCTTTACCATTGTAAATCTTTTATCATTATTAGATACGCAATTTTTCATAGATTAAAATATGGAGAACAAGAACAATCCTAGAGCCACAATCCTTCAATCCATACATACACAACATCATAACTTTGTCTCGTCTCTTCCTCCCTTTCCTGCTTTTGTTTCTTTAATTAGTTTATGCTTATAATGTAGACGCTTTTGTTTCTTTGATTAGTGTATGCTCATAATGTAGACGCGCACTCTTCTGCAATTTTGAGTTAGAAATTTCTTGCAATTTTGAGTTAAAAATTTGTTGTTCAATTTGTTGGAGAAGAAATGAAATATGGATTTGTGGGAAGACAAAAGAATTAAAAAATAAAAATTATGGTATCTGATCGTGTGGGATTTGTTGGAGAAGAAGGGGATATGGGTTTGTAGGGGAAAAGTATTAAAAAGAAAAATAAAAATTAAGGTAAATTGGGGACAAATTGGTATTTTTATAATTATCTTACCCTTATTCATTCAAGTAAACAAAGAATAATTGAGGAAAGATAATTTTTATTCTGACAAATATCATATGAAGTAAACATCAGTTGTTCTACTTTTATAGGACCTCATCACTCAACTAGAGTTATCATTGGGTAACCTTTGGAATGAAAGTAAATACTAGCTAATTCTTGTTTCTTTCATCCTTTTGCTGCAATTAGACTGGAAAAGATTTAATTTTCATTTATAAAAATGGTAATCAATGAAGAATACAATCATCGTATTACTAACGTTATGTACTATTGCAATTTGCATACAATAACGTAGACAAGCTGAACTAATATCATATAATGTGAACATTATACTCCTCTTTCATCATCCCCTGCAATGTGATCAGCAACTCATGAATCTGCTTCGATTTTTGCTGCGATTTATCATTCGCTAAAAACGAGTACACCTTGTCGCGTACCTCAACAACGCTACGACCCGATACCTTCTTCAACCGCTTCTCTTCAACTAACTTTCTAACTTCAGCTACATCACCCCACTTTTCATCAAAAGCATACATATTTGATAACAGAACATAATGTCCAGTTTCAGAAGCGTCCAATTCACGCAGTTTCTTCACTGCAATTTCGCCCATCCCCATGTTCTGATAAATACGACAAGCTCCAAGAAACGCTCCCCATACATTAGCCTCAACAGGTTCAGGCATTTGATTGATAAATCTCATGGCCTTGTCAAGCTCTCCAATACGGCCGAGTAGATCAACTACTATTGCATAATGCTTTGAATTGGGTGTTAAATTATAGTCCTTCACCATCATATCAAACGTCTCGATTCCTTCTTGAACGAGGCCTGCATGGCTGCATGCGGATAATAATGAGAGAAACAACACATCATTTGGTTTAACTGATGAATGATTAATCATCTGATGAAACAATTCCAGGGCCTCCCTGCCTTTCCCATGATATCCGTATGCTGCTAACATAGAGCTCCAGATAACGACGTCTCTATTGGTAATTTCGATGAAAACTGCAATAGAACCGTCTAAGCTACCAAATTTGGCGTATGATTCAATGAGTGAAGCGCCAAAGAAAACATTATTATCCAGGCCAGCTCTGATAGCAAATCCATGGATGCAACTGATTTGCTGAAGAACACCTAACTCTGAACAAGCTGTCAAGATTTGAACCAAATCAAAAATATCAGGTCGAAAATCATTGGCCAACATATCACCGAAAATCTTGACAGATTTACGTGCCTTCCCATTTTGTACACATCCATGCATCAGCGCTGAATAACAAACAGCGTCTTTCTCAGGCATTTTATCAAATACCTCGATTGCGGCATCAGGGGAACAGCAGTTCATGTACATGTCAATTAGAGCTGTTGAAACCAGAATATCTAAATCTAATTTTATACTTGCAGCAAGTTTATGGATTTTAGTCCCCTGTTCTAAATTATAAGTAGCTTCACATGCTTGCAGAGCACTAAAGAGAACAACAACATTCGGCTCGATTCCTCTAGCTATCATCTCATTGAAAAGATTAAGTGCTTCTTCAGGATCCCCATGATGAGCATAGCAGGCAATCAGAGAACCCCATGAAATCACATCTTCCACTTCCATTATCATAAACAAATTCGATGCGGCATTCACTGAACCCGCCTTTCCATACAAATTCAACAAGGCGTTCAACAAAGATAAGCTATTCTCCAATCCCACCCTGATCATATAGCCATGAACACTTCTCCCAGCCTTTAAATTGAGCAGCTTTGCACACGCAGATACAGCAGTAACGAGCGCAATAGGGTCGAGGTTAACTCCGTCTGCCATCGCCATTTTAGCAAAAAAATCAAGCGCCTGATTTGGGTTACCATTCTGCTCGTACCCTGTAATAATTGTAGTCCACAAAACTGTATCCGGTACAGGAAACTCTTCAAACACCCGCATTGCATCGTCCATTTTACCACATTTTGAATACAATTCTATCAGAGCTGATCCAACGAACAAGTTTCTACTAATCCCATCACTCTTCCTGACAAACGCATGAATTACATTCCCAAAATCAAGTGCTTTTAGCCCAGCACACGCCTTAAGGGCAATCTGTATGGTATAAATATCCGGTTTTTCTGACGAAAACAAATTAGAGAAAAGAAACAATGATTGATTATACTGTTTGTGTCTGCAATAGCATTTGAGGATGCGGTTCCAGATACAAAGAGTCCGGTTCGGAGTTTCATCGAACAGTTTGCGAGCAATTCGAAGATTGGTGAATCGCGAATAGAGATCGATCAGTTTCGCCCCAAAGAAAGTGTTCTGCGCGAGACCAGATTTGACGGCAACAGAATGCAGTTGGATTAAGCATCTTCCATTGTTACACGCTTCGAAGAATTTGATGAGTATCTCAGCATTTATCATGTTCCTTTCTTCACATTTATTTCTTAAGACAAAAAAAAAAAAAAAAAAAAAAAAACGGTATTTATAAGTTATGAAGAGTTCCGTCAAAAAAAAAAAAAAGTTATGAAGAGTGCATCTCTAAAAAAAAAAAAAAAAAAATTATGAAGAGTGCACCTACATTCTCTTGTTGGTTTCGTTTATATTCCATCCTCTCTCTTTCTAGAGACGAAAAGCATATTTTAGGTAAAAGCTTTGTCCACGTTTAAATAAAGAAAAAGTAATTTGAATAAGAGGATTAGTTGTTTTATTATAAAATACATCTACTATTTTATACCATATACATAATTTGTCAAAAAAGTTTGTTTTATACTATATGTATTATTTAATTAAATAGTAATGAAACAGCTTTAATCCTTTTATTATTTCCTTCAAACACTTCAATACTACAGAATATGACATTATTTTTTCAACACTAAATCAATGGTCAAAATAATATTATTAAGCAATTTCTTTTATTAAAGTTGAAAAAACTTATATATCCCACAAAAAGCTATTTATATAGTATTAAACAACTTTTATATTAAAATATGTATCGAATAATAAATGATAAATCAAATACATAATGGAAGTAGTATTAATTTTGAATTTCTTTAGACGATATCGGTTGTTTCATTAAAATATATTAATAGTAAACCATTTTTACAGTCAAACTTTTTCACACGATACCACACTTAAATAAAAAAGAAACAACTCGATCAATAAAATAAAATGAAGCCATCATTTCCATATAATTAATATCTCCATCTAAAATTTATACATTATTTTATATGTTAAGATAATCAAATTAATGCATTGTTCTATTATGGATACTATCGAAAAAATACTAATCAAAAGCAAAGAAATTAACTCAAACCAATTTTCCTGCATCAGAAATCAGAATTTAGATATAATGTAACCAAACCTATTTTCTTTAATAGAGTGTAATGGGTGTTTGCTTGCGGGATAGCCTTGATTGATTGCTTAATCCTAAGTAATATTGTGTTTGCTTGTAGGGACTCTGTAGAGAATTAAGAAATCATATGAAGAATTTATTCAAAACTCTAGAATTGCAGATTACAGAATGAATGAAGAAGAATCGTAAGTTAGAAGGAAGAAGACCCCTTATAAAGCTAACTTACCAACTAACTCAAAACTAATTAACTTAAAAAGTGCTAAACATAGCAAAAGTGTTAACACACTTTTAACAACTTTGACTATCTTTACACCCCCTCAAAATGGGCATGGATGTTGATCAAGCCCATTTTTGATTTGATTATATTGAATGAAGCAAGTGGGAGAGGTTTAGTCATTATATCACTCAGATTATCCGAAGTAGGAATTTGAATGAGCTTGATCGAGGCCTTCTTTATCTTCTCCCGAGTTAAATGACAATCTATGGAAATATGCTTCGACTTCTCATGAAGACATGGATTGTGTGCCATGGAAAATGCTGATTTGCTATCGGTGTATAGGGTCTTTGAGCTGGACATTGACACCAAGATCTTGAAGTATGTAGACCACCCATTGTGCCTCACAAAGCGGTAGTTGCCATTGCTCTATATTCACCATTGATGACTCGCTAATAAAGTGGTTTGTTTCTTGGATTTCCAAGATATTAGTGAATTACCAAGATAGATAGTATATCCGGTTATGCTTTTTCTGGTTAATTGGCATCGAGCCCATCGAATCAAGTAAAAATATGGAGTTTAAAATCATTAAGAGTTGGATATAAGATACCTTGACACGGTGTACCTTTCAAATATCTTAATAATCTGTGGACAGCTTTCAAGTGAATCTCTTGAGGGTTGCTCATAAATTGACTTAAAGTTTGCCACAGAGTATGATATGTCGGTCGAGTAATAGTTAAGTAGAGTAGCTTACCAACAATTCTTCGGTAAAAGCATGCATCTACTAAGAATCGGTGTTAGTGGACAGAAAATCTTGCTTAGTATCCATAGGAGTTGGGCTAGGCTTCTAGATAACCGTAAGTATCTAGGAGATCAAGAACATATTTTCTTTGACAAAGAAATAAACCCTTTTAGTTCTAGCAACCTCAATACCAAGCATATATTTCAACTCACCAAGATCTTTGATTGTAAATTTGTCATGAAGAAAAGATTTTGTGGAAGTAATATCAGCAAGATTAGTTCCAGTGATTATTAAGTCATCAACATAACAAAGAACAACAGAAACAATCATGGGAGGTTCTAGTAAATAGGGAATTATCAGCCCTAGATTGCACAAAACCAATAGAAACAAGACTCTCTGTAAGCTTGTTGAACCATTGTTTAGAGGCCTGTTTTAAGCCATATAAGCTCTTATGAAGTTTATGACTCTAGTATCATTAGGATGGCAATAACCGGGAGGTGGTTGCATGTAAATATCCTCGGTTAAGTCCCCGTGTAGGAAAGCATTATTAATATCTAATTGATGTATAAACCAAGAATTAGCAGTGGCTATGGCAAGAAGTATTCTTACGGTTGTTATTTTTGCAACTCTGGAGAGAATGTATCAAAGTAATCCACCCCTTCTTGTTGATTGTAGCCTTTTGCAACCAACCTTGCTTTGTATCTTTCAATTGTGCCATCGAGTTGTACTTAACCTTGTATACCCATTTGCATCCAATGCAATTATGGCCTGCTGGTAGGGGAACCAAGGTCCAGGTGTTGGTCTTTTCTAGAGCATTGAGTTCACCTTCATGGCCTCGTGCCATTTTGGATCGAGCACCGCTTTGTAGGATTTGGGTTCTGTGACTTTAGTGATAGCAGCAGAAACAAGCAAAAGAGGTTGAAAGTTGACAAGTAGACAAATAATCGGATATAGGATATCTTATGCCGTTAGAAACCAAGTTGGATTTATGATCAATAGAAGCGGGTAATATAGTTTCATATATTTGCAAATAAGCGGTGAGTTTTTGATCTAGTGGATCTTCTAATGGTGGGAGGATCGGGATCAGTACACAAAGGAGGAGCATGAGTATAATGTTCATCAAGATGAGAATCGGTTTCAGGATCGGTAGGATCATTATGCACATGTGTCAATAGATCTCACAACTAAACATGGAGTATCAATCTCATCACAACATGTATCATCATGGTCAATAATAGGAGCAGAGGAAAAAGTTTATCAACCAAAAACTCAGTATATTTCTTGTCCTTATAAGGGAATACATCCTCAAAAATCTAACATTCCTGAAATGAACACTTTTCCAGATTTAAGTTCAAGAAGTTTATAGCCTTTTTGTACCAAAAGGATATCCAAGAAAAACACACATTGTTGCCCTTGGATCAAACTTATGTCTATTAGCAATTAAGGTGTTAGCAAAGCATAAACAACCAAACACCCTCAAGTGATAGTAGTCGTGGGTTTCTTGTATAGTAATTCAAAAGGAGTTTTAAAATGCAAAATGGGGTAGGCATTCTATTAATTAAGTGAGCAGTGTAAGAATGCAATCACTCCAGAATTTTAAGGGAAGATTTGATTGAAAAGGAGTGACCTAGCTACTTGAAGAAGGTGTTGATGTTTTCTTTCTACCAAACCATTTTGTTGAGGTGTTTCTACACAAGATGTTTGATGTAAAATGCCATGATCATGATAGAAATTTTTGAATAAGAACTCAGGACCATTATCACTCCTTATGACCTTGATTTTAATGCCAAATTGAGTAAGAACCATGTTGTAAAAATTCTGAAGAGAGATCCTAACATCACCTTTGAGTGCAAAAGATAAACCCATGTACATCTACTAAAATCATCAACAATAGTGAGAAATAGTTTATGACCAGAATATGAAGTGGTTGAAAAAGGGCCCCAAATATCACAATGAATTAAATCAAATATAGCAAGTGAAGTAGAGGTACTAACAGAAAAGGTAATCTCTTTTGTTTTGCTAAAGGACAAATCTGACATTTATTATGAGAATTAGTGTATTTTACATTGAGATGAGGAATGTGTGACATATATTTCATATTGAAATGGCCTAGTCTAAGATGCCAAATATCAAAAGAAGAAGTAGAAGTAGAAGTAGAAGTAGAAGAAAAATGTGCAGATGTGGCCTTAAGAATGTATAAACCTCCTATCCGATCGGCACTCAATCATCTTCGTGGATGTTCCATCCTGCAATTCACGGTGTGAGAACAAAAACTTGGCAATGCGGTTAGAGTACTTTGTTAGATGACTTACGAGATAGTAGGTTGAAACTAAAATCGAGCACAAAAGCACATTGTAAAGAATAAGAGTATCATTAATCTTTACGCCCAATGTGTGTGGCAAAGGAAGTGTTATTATTTGGGAGATTGATTTTAATGTTGGCTAAAGAAGGTGTTGTAGAAAATAAGGAAATGTCACAAATCATGTGGTCTGTGGCTCCAGTATCAAGAATCCAAGTGGATAAATTTATTTTATTTGAACTTGAATTGAAAGAGTAAGCGGTACCTTCATGAGTGGTCTGAGTGGTATTGATGGCACCTGCTGCAAAGCATGTGGAGTGTCCGTAGACAGTGCATTGCCTTGGCAAAGGTCAAGAATTGCTGGTACATTTCTTGAGAGAAGAGAGGGTTAGTAGCAACAAATTCCTTCTCATTTTGAGGGGAAGAAACCAGGGCATTTGCGGAAGGTTTGTGGTCCTCGGATTTAATTCTTGGGCCTCTTGGACCTTTCCATCCAGGAGGATACCCAATGAGCTGGAAACACTTGTCAACAGTGTGGCCGTGGAAAGTTGCAGTGGCTGCAAATCACCTGCTTCTTTTTGTCTTTGAATTTAAATTGCTTAGCAAGCATAGCTATGGAATCATTTGAGGGGAGGCGGTGACATTCAAGCTTCTTTGGGATTCTTCTTGAAGTAATAATGAAAAGACCTTTGCAAGAGGTGGGAAAGGAGATTGTAGAAGAAGTTGGCTCCTAAGGGGAGCATATGAAGGATGAAGGCCAAGAAGGAAGGACATAGTGGCATCTTGTTCTTGGATGTTGGCCATAATATTGGGAGTTCACAAGAGCAATTGTTAAGAGCACCACAGTGCATTTTAGGATAGTGCAGAAGAAGAGTATTCATCCCAAATGGACTTGAATTCGTTATAATAGGAAATTAAGGATTGATTATCTTGCTTAAGATCACTAAGAGATTGTTTCAAGAGGTACACCCTAGTGAGGTCGTATTTAGCATATCGGGCGTGTAATTCATCCCAAATATCTTTGGCTACAGAAGTACTCGAAGGTTTTCTTAATGTCAGGAGCAATCGAGTTCATAATCCAATTAAAGACTAAGTCATTAGCACGAACCCAAGCAAGTGTAAATATCGTGGTTATCGACTCATTAGGAATAGAAATTTTACCATTGATGAGGGTAGCTTGTTCTTGACATTCAAGGCTCTTTTGACGGAGTGACTCCAAGAAACGAAGTTCGAGCCTACAAGGGGATCCAAGACGATGCTCACCGCTGGATTATCATTGTGATGCGGTGCGAGTGGCGAGCGAGGATTGAGCGCCGGATCAAGGGATGTAGGGTCGGCGGTAGGGGCTGAGTGCCGTCGTAGTGGTGGTGGATGTAGAGGTGGTGGACGCCGAAGATGAATTGGTGTTCGCCATAGGAAATTCCACGAAGGGAAGTCAAGAAACGGGAAAAAGAAAAAAAAATGAAGATTAATCCCTAAATGGAGAATTTAGGGCAAAGGCGCACGAAATGCGTAGAGAACTGAACTTTGCGATTAATCGATTAGGAGAGAATCGACATCGATACCATGTAGAGAATTAAGAAATCATATGAAGAATTTATTCAAAACTCTAGAATTGCGGTTCTGAGTAATGAATGAAGAAGAATGCGTAAGTTACGTAAGGGAAGAAGACCCTTATAAAGCTAACTTACCAACTAACTCAAAACTAATTAACTTAAAAAGTGCTAAACATAGCAAAAGTGTTAACACACTTTTAACAACTTTGACTATCTTTACAGACTCGACCCAAGATTAAAATTGAGTCCGGGATCAAAAGTAGCTTAATCCCATGCTCTTGGGACAAACTAATCCGGCCGGGGAGTTTGGATTACCTTGTCCCATGCTGAAAATTAATACATTATCCTTATATTTTCTATTCTTGTTTTAATTGTTGAGGGCAGTTATGTCATTTAAATATCAGTCTCACCTAATCCATCAATCCAAATACAAAATTACATTTATCATTAGAAAATAAGAAAATAACAATCCTACAATCCAAACATATATTTATTTCAAATATATTAATCCGAACAATACAATTCAACTTAATTTATCTCATCTAATCAATCCCGTCTCGTGAAGCAAACAACCCCTTAAAAGTTTTAGGAGTTTTGTGTCACATGTATATTCTCTTATGTTGAATGTATGAAGATGAAAGGTTAATTTAATTAAATATTATGCGATAAGTAAAAATTGTGCGTGTTTTTAGTCGATATGATGTGTTAAATTCAAGTGTTCAAATTTTTTTAGTGATGAAGTGGAATAACTCAATACATCTCCGCCACATGTACCATGAGGTAATAATAATAAATTTGAAGGATCATTTGCTGGATTAAAATAAATATATAAATTTGTTTAGGGATTTTTTTTTCATTCATTGATATAAAAGAAAGTGGTAACGAGAAGCCCAAACAGTTTCCACTGGATTTGGGCTTATTTTGTAATTACACAATTTAGGCCCAATCCAACTCGACCAAAATTCGTCTTTAACCCTTTCTTTTTTTTTTTTTTAAAATAAGGCGCGTGTTAAACTGTTAATCCATTTTTAAGTTAAAAGAGTAGTATTTGTGTGCATATTGTGCACAGTAAAAATTGCGTGCACAAAGTTTGGTTACAGTGTAGTGTTATTTCATGTATCAGTATAGTATTAGTTTGGTTACGGTATAAGTATTATTTCAAGTCTTGTATAATATTAGTTTGGTTATAGTGTAGTATTATTTCGTAAATTGTATAGTATTAGTTTAGTTAGCAACATTGCATAGTATTAGTTTAGTTACGGTATAGTGTTAGATAAAACATTGTGCACACTATTTTTAGTGTGCACAATGTGCACACAAATATTTGCCAAGTTAAAAAGGGAGAAAACACGTTTCCCTAGGTCGTGGTAGTTACATTTCGTTGAGGAAGTTGAAGAAGTGTTCCTAATGTGACTTCAATTGAACTATGTTGAAATTTAGTGGTGTATAGAACACAAAATATATAAAATGTGTTTTCGTATATAGAGATGTAAAAAGGGTCATGATTTTTAGGGTTGATTCGGTTAATATCGAAAAAAATAAAGTTTATAGTTAGTTTTTTAGAACAGTTTAAGTTAGGATCATTTTTGTTCCGAATCGTTTAACTCGAAGCCCTATAAGGCCGAGCCCTTTAGGATTATAGTCACCTGTCAGCCTATTTAATTTTTTTTTAATTTAATTTTTATATAATTATATGATAATTTTACTAATAATTTATCTTTATTATTGTATATATTTTAGATGAAACGAGTTAAATAAATAATATTTTATTTAAATGTGAATTAAAATATTAAGTAATAGAGATGTTCAGTATTACATAATGTTATTTTTTAATAATCCTTGATTTTTTTAGAATTTGATTGATGTGATTGAATATAATTAACAACATATTAATTATATTATTATGTATTTTTTAATTTTATATGTTGAATTTAAATTACACCATGTTATATCATAAATATTTTGAGTTTTTTTAAATTTTATTTTTGTAGCATGTTAGTGATCCGTTTAATCCGCAAACCGTTAGGATTAGAATTAGGTCACAACTATTAGTAATCGCTTAAAAGTGAATCACTAAGATCATGAATTAATTAATCCGCAGCCCTCTAAGCTAACCTAATGAATTAGGAAACATTTTCTACTCATATATTATTAAAAGACAAACATATAAAACGCGAATTAAGGTGAGATTGAGAAATATGTTTACCAAAATATTTAACTAAATTACCAAATATAGAAATTATTAGATTTTGTGGGACGGAAAATGTGCCTATCTAAACATTTCCATAAATAGAAATGAACAACTGTTTTGTTGATGGCAATATTAAGGCCGGGCCCAAGCGTACGTGGAAGAACAACAGTGGCTGTCAAGAAACAGGCCCAAATCCAAAGTAAAGCAGGGTCCATTTGGCTTTTTTTTTCTTCTCTTTCTATTTTTCTTAGAAATCAGAAAAACTGAAATATAAATAGCATCGGAATCCGATGACATTAAAATTAATTGGTTCATTAAATTAAGTTCCTTTAATCAGAAAATATTGTTTGGCATCTCATAATTGGATTTGATTGTTGCATGATTGTTTAGTTCATCAAATGATAGAATTGAAGGAGACTTGTTCTTGAAACTCGAAGCCGATAGCTTATTAAATTAATCACTTGATCGTCGATTTCTGAAGGCCAAATACTTTGAGTTGTTTCTTCTCTTTAATTCAGAATAATTATCATTGGGATTTTCAGGTATGAAACCTTGAATTTAATTGATCTGTATCGTTTTCTAATCGGTTTTGATTTTGTTGTAATTATTGCGCGTAGAAAGAGGAGAGGGAAGGTAGAATCGATTGTTACTTGAGTAATTTGTGGGGGAATTGAGGATGAGTACGACGCCGTTTAATCTAATTAAGGACGGCGACGGATCGCCGCGGATTATATTGTCAGAACCCACTGGTTCTACTGCTGAGGTTCGTTTTTTCCCTTCAATTTATTTCCTTTAATTTTTCATCACTTTCCTATTTTTCTTGGCAAGTTGTACCTCCATCCTCCCCCCTCTCTCTCTCTCTCTCTCTCTCTCTCTGCTTGATAAAAGTTGTACTAAGAAAAAGTCTTATGGCATTGGAAATAGAGGGGAAAATTTACAGTTCATGTAATTGTTTGCTAAAAGGAGCTCACTACACTACCCCTCTTAGATTACAGATGCGTAGTCGATGATTGGAAATCTGATCCAACAGGTTTGTTTGTCGTTCCAGGTCCTTTTACATGGTGGGCAAGTGGTTTCTTGGAAGAATGGAAAGAGACAAGAGATGCTCTTCATGAGCACTAAGGTGAGCTTATGAGTTTATGTATGACTTCATTAATGAACAGTGTCTAATTTATTGGTATTGATTGAAAATTAAGCGACTAAGTTAATTAGGCTATATTCATATTATGTTGTTTATTAGGCAATATGGAATGCATCAAAAGCCGTCAGGGGGCATACCAATTTGCTTTCCACAGGTTAATTTCCAAACTAGCCATGATTATTCCCAATAATGATGTAAGTGATTGAGTGTGTTTTTATTTTCTGCTTTCCCTTTTAGTTTTCCAATTTTGGTGCACTAGAGCAACATGGATTTGCAAGGAATAGGTTGTGGTCATTGGACAGCTCCCCTTCGCCTTTGCCAGCAGTCAACAATCAGTCAACAGTGGATCTTATTTTAAAATCCGCAGAAGAAGATCTAAAGACTTGGCCACATAGGTGAAGATGAAAACCTTTTGATAGATATAGATACTAATAAAAATAATTATCCTTATTTCGACTGGCTTCTGCTGTTTGCAGATTTGAGTTGCGTCTACGTATTTCTCTGACTGCTGACAAGCTCACCTTGATCCCTCGTGTACGAAATACTGATAGCAAGAACTTCTCCTTCACATTTGCTTTTCGCAATTACCTATCTGTATCTGATATCAGGTTTTACCTCATTGCTTTACTATATTTTGCTTTCAAGGTCCCTGATGAATGATCATCATCATCGTTATTTAAAATGCATATGCCTGTTACTTAAGGGATTCTTGCTTTTAACGTTCAGGCACATTATAATGCTTGCTAGACTTTTTGTTGAATTGTGTATATCTGTATGTTAGTTTTTTGCACACTGTTGTTAAATCTGCTTCACAAATCTGATGGTTACTCTTTTTGCATTTCAGAAATTCTGTCGTTATATCAGTTGTTAAATCTAAATTGGTTGGACTATTTGTGTTAATAAAACGAACCAAGAAGAAGATTTTATTGGCTAATGATAGGCTGAACCAAGTACAGGAAATAATTTTCCCCAACAAGAACTATAATCCTGTCCCAAGGACTAATTATTGAAATTATGCTTCTAGATGCCTTCCTATCTCGCGGAGGGTTTTATTTATATTTTATAACCATTACAAAAAGACTAAATAAGTAAACTAGTAATTACTTTCCATGAAATATGCTTATTTAAGACAGCCATTTACTGTCAATCCATGATTTATGCCATGAGACATGCCATCTCTATCACTATATTATTCTTCTCAGATTGGTTAGACGACGCTGTTTGCTTTTGCAGTGAAGTTCGTGTTGAGGGTTTGGAGACACTTGATTACTTTGATAATTTGTTACAAAGAGAAAGGTATACAGAGCAGGCAGACGCAATTACTTTTGATGGCGAGGTAATGTGTTTAATATTATTATTATTTTTTTATCAGGAAAATAAATCCTTAGTTTATGGAGGGTATTTCATTTTAGGGGTGTGAAGTTAATTGTGGGACGTCCCGAAAGGAAAGTGTGAAGTTAATTGTGGGGCGTCTCGAAAAGAAAAGTGTGAAGTTAATTGCGGGACGGAGGGAGTAATAGGGAGTTTAGACTAATGATGTGTCGTTACGTGATTAATTACGATGACGAGTCGACCTAATTCCACGTGTCATGTTTTGAGAGAATTATTTATGTGTTATGATAAGATGTAATTATAAAATTGAATTTTATACCTATGTCATTAATTGAGTGTCCTTTTATCTAAAAGGAAAATTTGATTCTAATATATGTTTATTTTTAAGTAATTGCTTAAAATAAGACAATAAGTGTAATGTTTTTTCCTCATTGAGTTTTTTCAAAAAAAAAAAAAATTTGTTGAGTTTATTTTTTAAAAAATCTTATTATTTCTGCCTTTTTGGAGAATTGTATATTTCTCTTCTTGTTCAACAACTGTTCTAATATTTAATATATTTTTCCGATCTAATTTTTTTAAAATAATTAATTATAAAATAAAACTTAAAATTAAGTTTATATGAAATTTAATTTAAAATTATATCAATATATAAATTCTTTAAATAAAAACACCAGATTAGGGGCAAGAGATATGCACCATAACCTGTCAAAACAAATAATCATTATTGTTATTATTATTATTATTATTTTATTTTGTGTGTTTCATGCCTATCAGGACCACCCCAGTTATACTTTGATCGCCCTGATTAGGTTTCTACCTTTTGTTGTATAAATTTAGTTTCTTTTGCAAAATGAGAATTTTGAACATATACATTTCTTTCTGCATAGTGATTTTTCTGGAATTCAAAATCGTTGACGCTTAATAACTTGTTTCCTGTTCTAGATTGACCGGGTCTATTTAAGCACACCAACAAAGATAGCCATAATAGACCATGAGAAGAAAAGAACTCTTGTGCTTCGCAAAGAAGGGATGCCTGATTCAGGTGCTTTCTTTTGTTCTAGCTTGCACTTTAATATCATGATCTGAAGAATTGCAATCATTTTCTGGACACTGGTGTGGTCGTAATATGCAGTTGTATGGAACCCTTGGGACAAAAAGGCAAAGGCTCTCCCAGATTTAGGTGATGAAGATTACAAAACAATGTTATGTGTAGATTCTGCTGCAATTGAAAATCCAATAGTACTGAAACCCTTTGAAGAGTGGAGGGGTCGTCAAGAGCTGTCAACTGTCTCCTCGAGCTATTGCAGTGGACAATTGGATCCTCGTAAAGTTCTTCATGGCTTCATCTGATTAAATTTATGATGTTCATTCTATAGCATTTTTGCATGATATGTAATAGGAGGCTTTTCTTTGCCCCAACACAAGCATTTCTTTCTTGGTTCTTACAGATTTGAGTGGTATATATGAGGTTATATGAGCTTCTTTATTAATATTTCTGCCTCACTAATCCATGTTCATCATACGAGTAGGTTTCTTGTGTACCAAGTTCACGTGAACTTATTTAAAATAATATTTCTTCAGTCTCATTTTATTTGTCTTTCTAGAGAAGAATTTTTGTCCCCAAATATTTGTCATTTTGCACTAATCTTAAGTGTTGTCCTTATATTTGCTTATACAATAATATGCATTAAACAACCATGTAGACAATAAAAGGGTAAAATTGGCATATTGCACACATATTTTTGTTATTTATTAGCTTTCTTAATTCGTTCGTGTGAAACATGATAAACAAAATGGGATGGATGGAGTACTAGTTAGTATATGAATATGAAGTATCACTAAACCGTGATACATCGTATGCTAAACAGTATTGCTTCGCTCCTCGTATATCAAGGGTGTGTTTTGAAACTCTAAAAACAGCTTCTAGAATCACTTTTTTCAAAATTATCACAGTTTTTGAAAACAAAAATGATTTTAGAAGCTGTTTTGTAGAGTTTCAAAACACACCCTAAATCATATAAAGAAACTTTGGGTAACCAAGTTCATAGAAGTTTTTGTCTCGTAATGTTTAATTGTGTTCCTCATCTTTCTATTATCAGTATGACGATTTTTTGGTTACTGTATTAAACTTGATAAAGAAGTATGTATGCTCGCCCACTGTGTGCGCACATCTGTTTATAACAATGTATGTGGGCTATTCATGAGACAGTGATTGAAAGTTTTGACATGACGGGTATTCATGACCTTTCTTATTTAGCAAATTATTAGGAAAGTACATAGTAGATTTCTTGTTTTATTGAAACAGACCAAGACCCTTCTTAGAAAAGAGTTAGCAGGGATGCCCCAAACTTTTCCTTAGCTTCTTTGTCGAGAGGATCTTCTCCCAAATACATGTATATGAAAGCCTTGCACAGGAGTTCACTTTCAACAGTGCTCAATACCTGATCCTTAACTGCAGTATAAAGTCGATCAATTGAGATCACTAGTTTTTAAACTAAGTATTAGGAGTAAGTTTCTTGTGCACCATGCAAATCAAGTTCATTTTTAGATATTCTTTGAACAGTTGCGGCTGGTTTCACTAAATAGGTGAAAACAATTGATACTGTTTAAAAATGAACTTGAGTTGTACGGTGCACATGATGCAAGACTTTGACAAATATTAGATGAAGATATAGGACTAGTTTTACCTTTGGTTTGAAGTATATATCCTGGAAGCCTGGATACCTCAATGACAGAACCAGGTGTGAGCTTTATGTCATCTGATGCCTCTCCCATAACCCTGAAATTGACAGATAAATATGGTCAACCTTTGATTTAGGTGAAGAATTAAGTGTAATAGTTATACTTTTTGGTTAGTTCTTCGTTCTTTCCTCCTGTGATCTTCTTGATGGATGCTCCAAGCCCTTCATCGATGCCTTTCTTTACCATGGTCATGGTTAGGCCAGAGTAAGACATAACCAAGCGAATCACCATCCCAAGATCACTGTCGATCACCATTTGGTACATTTCCTTTGTTGGTTTAGGAGGTGCTTTCTCGACTTTTGTCCTTAGTAGATCTTTCAGTTTCTCATTGTCTGCATATAATCCTGCTCCGTTTTTCAGCCAAAGATTCAGGTTAGTTGCTAATAATGAAATTTTATGTGTAAATATTTATCTGCTGTTTATACAAGAGATAGGTGAAGTACCGAAGGCGTATACTTTGATGGAGATGATCATTGTCTTCTTTCTGAGACCTACAGCTTTGAGAAGCTTTCCATCATCCAACTTAACTGGAAAAGATATGCCTGTGTTGGATTCGACTTCCACAGCTACGTCCGACTTCTGCATTGTTAAGTAAGTCTGCTATTTTGAGCAAAGATTGGAGTGAGTATTTGTTGGATGGTTGCTTATGCCTCTCTGTTTTGTTTATATAGGGAGAATTGAAATGGCTTGTGAGCTTGGGAATTTGCAGGTATTAATTGTACACTAGGATTGGTATGAGCATTGTGCCAGCCTCATTAATGTTTCCATCTGTTTAATAATACTATACTAATATAATACTCCTCCATCTAAATTTAACATTTAGTTATTTTGGGTGTTTTCTTAAAGTTTAACATTATCATTTTTGAAAAATTATGGTCCCACATTTACAATAAAATATTTTATTTTTTAATTTTTCTTACACTCTTTCTCAATCTTTTTAATTTTTTTACATATTTTTTCTATAATTTTATAATAAAATATTATATTTATTAAAATTCATGTCTATGCCTCAATATTAAATTTAAAGAGAGAGATGGAGTATGATATATTGATATAATATAATGGTTACTCTCATTAATGGTAAGTTGGTAATCATCAATACCCATAGTTTGGCTGAGGCCTGAGAGAGGTTTAGAGTCCATATTAAATTATATACTCTACCCATAGTTTGGCTGAGGCCTCAGGGAATCAGAGTTCAAATTTTAATAATATTTTTTGTCTGATAAATGGTGAATTAGAAATTTTGACTTCATAACTTTACGGCATTGACTGTTAAATTTTAATCACTTGTTTCATTTTATCAAATTTTCTATAATATAATTTTCTATAATATCGATACTTGTATCATCTCTATATTAATAAGGGAGTTCGCTCTGATTTTTTTTTTTTTGAAAGGGAGTTCACTCTGATTTTTTTTTTATTTTTTTGAAAGGGGGAGTTCACTCTGTTGATGTGGCTATTTATGGTTAATTTAATTTTATGCGTTGATTTATGTGTCATTATTATATTTAGAGTATCTTATGTGTTGATTAACACATTATATATATATATATATATATATATATATATATATATTAAAATCTTATTTTCAAGTATGTTAAATTAATGATTTATCATAGAAATATTAGTTTATTGGACATCTACAAAAATATCATTTATATGTATTTTATTTAAAATTATAAAAATATTTAGAGCAAAATTTGCATGAGGTTGTACCATACATTAAGACTTGATACTTTTGAAGTTTTTATAATACGAAAGTGTCACATCTCATATATGAGGTTGGCTCATACATACAAATGTATGATAATTTAGGATAAAAATAAAAGAATATGCTAAAATCAATAGATTTATTAATGATAAATGTTAAATCAATAAAGTGTGTTAATGTGTGTCTCTATTTAAAAAAATAGTAAAAATATTAAATAAATAGATATTTAAAATATGTATAAATTTATAGATTTTTCTAGTTTGTTAGTTGGAGTGCAAAGTTCAAGCTCATATAATTATATTTTTTAAAATTAGACTCAATATAAATACATAACATAATATCATCTGTTAAACACAAATCAATATAATTTAGCATTTCAAAATATTAAATTCTTCAAACTCAATATAATAATAACACATATTAATTAAATGTAGCATAAATCAATGTATAAACTAAAGGTAAAAACTTCTATAAATTTTATTCTTATGGATTTTTTTCAATTATTATTATGCACAATAGTAACACTAAAAAAGAGTTTTGAATTCCTATTAGAATATGGATCATCGTATAGTTAAACATTACCATATCTCGGACAAAAATTTGTTTATAGTGGAATATATTTAAACTTATTTTTAAGATAAAAATTGTATAAAACAATTTCACAATTAGACAATTTACAAAATAGCACAGATTACGCTTATCATTTTCAAAACATTAAATCGTGATTCTCAAATTACTCTATACTTCTTTATCACCGTAACATGATGTTAGGCAAGACCTAACCTATCTTTTAAGGCCTTTCCTTCAGAGAAAAATAAATAAATTCTTATAAAACTTGACGCCCTACCTAGGCTTTAAAGAAGATACAGAAACTCATGCTCTGTTTATTTGGTAACTTTAATTAACCAGGGCACTAATTCTAATGATGGCGTGACAATAGAGTAAGTGCATTCTTTGAACAACCGGACTATTTTATTTAAATTATTTATTATACTAGAACACTTTACACTCTTATTTTTCATTTGTCCCACAATAAATTTTATATTTTTAAATAAAAATTATTTATAAAGTTCAATCTCATAATATCTACTAATTTACACAAAATGTTACTATTACTTTTGAACCCACGACGTACACATAATTTAATGATATTTTTTTATTTTATACATAAAAAATTATAAAATTATCTTTTAAAATCTCAGTTATTTAAAAAAATTATGTAATCCCATATATAGTTTTATGGGATGTTGGAAGTATTACTAATTTTATTGGCAATAACTTTTGGCGTACACTAGTATGAAATTTCCAAAGCACTATTTTTATAAAATAACGAGTGGACACACCACCACATACGGCTTCAATTCCTCTGTATCCGTTAAAATTGATTATCTTTCGCATATCTCAAATTATAGAGCTATTTATTTAGTTGCTAAACACGTGGTGCAAAAGTCAAATTCATTTTATTTAAAATTTAATATTTAATGCATAAACATAACGTCACATAAATTAATAGAAATTCGACATTTCAAGACATTAAAAATAGAAATAATGACAAGTAGGTGAAATCCTATCTCCTAATTATATAGAGGTTCAACACTCTTTTAGAGTGTGACAATTTGATAATAATACCCTTAGGTTATGTTTGGTTAGAGATGGTGGTGGATGGGATGGAGAATAGAGATCGAAAATGGAGATGGGGATAATCCTATGAATAGTAAATATGTGTTTGGTTAAGGAAGAAAAAGTAGGGATGAATGGAGCCTTTATGTCAAATCAAAATTGATGTTATATTATTTTAATATTGTTAGTAGGTTGAGGTAATGATTGAATGATTGTGATAGAAAATGATATAATATTATATTATTATTAGTTAGTGAAATAATGATTAATGATTATAATTATTATATTATAAATAATTTATATATATATATATATATATATATATATATTTAATATTACATATTAATGTTAACATTTTTATTTTTTTATACATTTGTATTAAATGTTACTGTACATATATATATGTGAGAGGCGTGAGGAGTATATAATATTATGGAGATATGTAAATTTTAAAATTTCAGTTATGTTTTATAGATAACTTGTGTGTATATATATGTGATATGTGTTTTGAGGAATAAGGTGTTTACTTTTCAAAAAGTCAACCGTATTAGATCAAATCAGTTTATTAAAAAGGTAGGTGGTGGGTGGTAGGTGGTGGGTGGAGAATTAATAGGAAAGAAGTTTCACCTAGTTGAACAATGACATTTAGAAAAGTGATACAAATTTGTATAAAAGTGATAACAATTTATGAAAAATAATACTCCCTCCGTCCCAAAACTATCTTTACATGTGAAGAGACACGTTTATTAAGAAAATTGAAATTAGTGTTGGAGAGAGAATAAATTGTAAGTGTATTTTGGGTGATTTAATGAGAAAAGTAGGAGAGAGAATAAAGTAGAGGGTAGAATAAGAGTGACATTTTTGTGATTTAAATGATATTATGAGGGTGTAGTTTATGAAGGGTATTTCATTTTAGAGGTGTGAAGTTAATTGTGGAACGTCTAAAAAAGAAAGTGTAAAGATAGTTATGGGACGGAGGGAGTTATACTTATTAAAATAAAGTTGATAGTTTATTTATAATATCTACAATAAATAAATGTGATAACATAATTTTTTGGTTATTGTGCAAATATTTTTCTACCATTGTTCAAATTTTTCGTTATTATACAAATATTTTGAGTGATAATTTGTGCAAATATTTTTTGGTTATTGTGCAAATATTTTTCTCGTCATTGTTCAAATTTTTTTCTGTTATTGTGCAAATATTTTTATGTTATTGTTCAATTTTTTTCGCCATTGTGCAAGTGTTATTGTACAAATATATTTCAAATTTTTGAGTGGTAATTTGTTTTGATTGAGATTTTATTATTGTTCAATTTTTTTCTCGTTATTATGCAAATATTTTTAAAAATTGTGCAAGTTTTACTTTTACAATAATCATGGAGATTTGAAGAAAAACAACAAGAACAGTTAATTTGAAAAAAAAATAGCAAGAACCGGAGATTTGAAGAAAAAAATTCTAATTTGTAGGAGAAGAAGAAGAAGAAAAAATGAAGAATAAGAAGAAGAATCGGTGATTTAAGTGAGTGATTTTAGGAATTTAAAACTTAAATTATTATGGAGGGTTTTTATTTTTAGTGTGATGGAAATGATGTATTTGAATTTTGAAATTTTGAATGTAATTTGAAATCTTGAATTTTGAAATAATAGGAATTGAAGTCTTTTTGACACTTTTTTAACCTCTTTGAAATATTTTAGTATACATGCACCTATTTGTAAATAGAGGGTGGATTGCACATATTATTGACTTCTAAAAATATTCAAACTCTATAAAATAATGACATATACTAGTATTTAAATTAATCATAAATTAATACAAAAACCAAATTAACCCACGAGCATCATATCAACTGACTCTCCATTATAATTATCAGCATTCAAGTTGTAATAACCATGATATAAAAAATAGGATTTTAATTTCGAAGTACTCATAAGAACAAAAAAATTATATAATCACCATAAGTTGTATTAAAATATAACTTTTTTTTACAGTTGTATTAGAATATATTGAAAACAAATTAAAGGGAAATTAGACGATGTAGTACTTATTGATTTAACTAAAAATGGCTGAGATTATTTTGTGTGACATGGATCTTATTTATAGAGTTCTAGCTTATATATTTCGCTTGAAATATTGATTAATATGATTAAACATAAAAAAAGAATGAGATGTGGGATGATGTCCAAATATTTGGACCTAAAATAATATTAGGCCCAATAATATTCCATTTTAGGTCTAGTCCATTTGTAGGCCCACGTTATATGCACATACTTTTTTATTGAGAACACCCACGTGATGAAAACACATACCGATTATTGAGTATACCCACCAATAACTCCCTAAAATACCCTTTATTATTTAGTTTTCGAAAAATTGTAAAATGTTCGAATAATTTTTACGAAAAGAGGTCAATTTTTCGGAAATTATTTTCGAAAATTAGGCTATTTTTCCAAAAAAATTCCAAAAGTTGGTTACATTTTCATAAAATCGACTCGAAAAATTTGAAACTCACACACCAAAAACACACGTGAATACATTATACAACATATTTATTATCGTATTTACATTCATTAGCACCGAAATAACCCAACAACAATAATATTACATTATTAATACAACAAACAACAAATAACACACAATATAATACAAATCCAAAAAAAAAAACCTTGTTCTACATATAAAAAGTAAAAATCCTAGTAAACAAGTAATAAAATTTACATAAACACGTGGGGACGATATTTAGAGACCGCAATTGGACAGCTTTGGGCATGTGACGAACTTCACGATGGTGATTGTCGATTTTAAACGATAAAAAGTAGCATAGTTTAACACTTTCAATGGAAGTTTCTACCAAAAATATAGGGTGGGTGCATCACCTTCTCATAATAAGGTGATAAGGGTATTTTCGTCATTACACATGTATTTAACTTTTAAATTATTGGAAGTGGGTGTTCTTAATAATAAAATTTGTACATATAACCTGGGCCCCATTTGTAATGTTTGGCCCATATGAGACAACAAGGCCCATTTCCACAAGTTAGCCCTCTTCTTCCACCTTTGAAAATTGAGGGTGAAGAAAAATGACGCAGCGGCGAAGCAGGTAGAGGGAAAGGGGAGGCCGTCACAGAGGAAAGAATATCTCCGGTGAAGTCGCCGTGAAAAATGATGAATCTTCTTCTCTTGCCGCACCTTCTGCTTCTTCTACGGTCAAGAGCACCTCAAAATCGACTCCATCTTTCCTCGACAAAGTAAGAGCACATAATTTGCAGAATTTAATGGAAATCAGAATTGTTGTGTTTATATATTTGCATTATTTTACTTTGTCTTGCTGTACAGATGAAAGCTAGATTATCGGGTGGCTTTTTTCGTATGATCAATGAGAAGCTTTACACTTGCAGGTACCATGCTCTCTCTCTCTCTCGTAATTTCCTTTGAAGAGGAAGTTATATCAAAAACCCTCCTAAACTTTTTTTTCACTCTCACAAGTGACAAGTCACAATATACATTCTCCCAATATATTTGTTGAGATGTGATGTGTCATGATTTCATTGGCACAACCACCTAAACCAAAATTTCCTAATTCCCCAAAAGTCTTCTCTTCCTCTTTGTACATTCAAAATCAGTCCACTCACCGATGGCTTTCTCTCCGCCGCAACTCGCCTCCGCTCTCCTCCTCAGTCTCCTCTTCTTCCACCTGACCCCCGCCACTTCCCTTTCCTCAGACTCCGTCGTCTCCGAACTTTCGGCGCTTCAATCACAGTCCCCCACCGGCGTTATCCACCTCACAGACGCACTCCTCCGCCGCATCCTCTCTGTCCCATCTCCTCGTCCTTTCCACTCCCTCGTTTTTTTCGATGCTCAGCAGCTTCATACCAAAGCCGAGCTCTCACTCCCCACTCTCAAATCCGAGTTCTCCCTCCTCTCCTCCTCTTTCCAATCCAACAACCCTAACAAACAATCCCAGCTCTTCTTCTTCGTCATCGAATTCCAAGAATCACAGGCTTCGTTTGCACTTTTCGGAGTAAACTCTCTTCCCCACATTCGCCTAATTCCACCCACAGCCTCCGATCTCAAAACCGATTCAATCCAAATGGACGCCTCCGATTACGCCCGATTGGCTGAATCCATGGCCGAATTCATCGAATCGAAAACGAAATTCACCGTCGGACCCATCGCTCGCCCACCCATTGTTTCGAAGAAACAGATCTTGTTCATAGTCGCCGTGATTTTAATCTGGACCCCCTTCTTCATCAGGAAATTGATTTCTGGGAACACATTCCTCCACGATAAGAACATTTGGATGGCGGGCGCAATCTTCGTCTACTTCTTCAGTGTTTCTGGCGCGATGTTCAACATTATTCGGAAAATGCCAATGTTCATCGCTGATAGACAAGATCCGACGAAGCTGGTGTTCTTTTACCAGGGCTCGGGTATGCAACTGGGGGCGGAGGGATTTTCAATTGGATTCTTGTATACAATAGTGGGATTGTTGCTGGCGTTTCTAACTCACCTTCTGGTGAAAGTGAGGAGCAAGAATGTGCAGAAAGCGTTGATGATATTTGCTCTGTTTCTGTCGTTTTGGGCAGTGAAGAAGGTGGTTTTCTTGGATAACTGGAAAACGGGATATGGAATTCATGGCTACTGGCCTTCGGGTTGGCAGTGAATTCGACCTCTCTTCTCTTCTCTTCTCTTAGGTATGAGTTTAATGTTGTAGGAGACATTCGACGCTTGTATCTCAAGCGTGTTTAAATATTATGTTATTCCGGTTGTAATTCTTGATGGCGTCTTAATTCCTTCTGCCGTGGAGAATGAATGCAGTGTTGATGAGATGCAGAGTAACACTATTTGATTCTTCTGTTCTTTTCAGCATTTATAAGATTTTGTCTAATGATCTTCATATCTACTTTTTATGAAAACGTTAATGTTTATATTGATCTGTGTGTGCATCCCATGTTTGCTTAAAGACATTGCTGCAACATTTTGTACAAGGTTCTGAAATTGGGTTTACAAAAAGACCATGAGAATTTTTGCTGGGCTGCTGTAATGATTTTGCATTTAACTTACCACGAATTACTTTTTTAACATCAATCCAATCATCTCTCTTACTTTAATAATAAAAATTTACAAAATTATCTTTCAATACGACAGTCATTACTTTTTTTTTTAAATGTGAATTAATCTAGGATAGAGGAAGGAAGTAATATTTTTTGTCTTAAAAATGATGAATTAGAAATTTTGACTTCATAACTTTACGGCATTGACTGTTAAATTTTAATCACTTGAGTTATTTTAATTTATCAAATTTTTAATAATATTGATACTTGTATCATCTCTATATTAGTAAGGGAGTTTACTCTGTTGATGTGGTTGTTTATGATTAATTTAATTTTATCTGTAGATTTAAATTTATGTGTCATTATTATATTGAGTTTAGAGTATTGCATGTGTTGATTTAAGATTCTGTGTATTACAATATATATAAATATATAAATATAAATATAAGTATCTTATGTGTTGTTTAACACATTATATAAATATATTTTTTTAATTTTATTTTTCAAATATGTTAAATTAATAATTTATCATAGAAATATATAGTTTATTATACATCTACAAAATATCATTTATATATATTTTATTTAAAATTATGTAAATATTTACAACAAGATTTGTATAAGACCGTATCATATATTGAGACGTGATGCTTTTGAGTTTTTATAATACGAAGGTGTCACATTTCATATATGAGGTTGTCTCATACATACAATTTTATAGTAATTTAGGATAAAAATAAACGAATCTGCTAAAATTAATAGATTTATTAATAGAGCTTCTCGATTTTGCGAGAGACCTTTTGTTGGTTAGACGTGCGATTTTGTGGTTGGGATCTTTGAACATTCCTTGCATTTGCAATAATGATATCTAAGTTTTTTTTTCTTTCAAAAAAATGTGTTAATGTGTCTCTCTATTTAAAAATAGTAAAAACATTAAATAAATAGATATCTAAAATATGTTTAAATTTATAGATTTTTATAGTTCGTTAGGTGGGGTGCAAAGTTCAAACTCATATAATTATATTTTTTTAATTAGGCTCAATATAAATACACAACATAATATCGCCTGTTAAACACAGATCAATATAATTTGACATTTCAAATAATTAAATTCTTCAAACTCAATATAATAATAACACATATTAGTTAAATTTATCATAAATTAATACAAAAACCAAATTAACCCACGAGCATCATATCAACTTACTCTCCATTATCATTATCAGCATTCAAGGGTATTAAGTATTAACCATGATATAAAATATAGGATTTTAAGTTCGAAGTACTCATAAGAAAAAAAAATTATATAATCAGTATTAGAATATCACCTTCTTTTTTTTTTTTTTTACAGGCGTATTATGATATACTTGAAAACAAACTAAAGGGAAACTAGACGCTGTAAAGTATTTACTTATGAATTAAGGGAAGCTCTCTAAAGAATTGATTTAACTAAAAATGGCTGAGATTATTTTGTGTGACATGGATCTTATTTATAGAATTCTAGTTTATATATTTCGCTTGAAAATATTGATTAACATGATTTAACCTTAAAAAAGAATGAGATGTGGGGTGATGTCCAAATATTTGGACCTAAAATAATATTAGGCCCAACAATATTCCATTTTAGGCCTAGTCCATTTGTAATATTAGGCCCATATGAGACAATAAGGCCCATTTCCATAAGTTAGCCCTCTTCTTCCACCTTTGAAAATTGAGCGTGAAGAAAAATGACAGAGGGCAGCAGCGGCGAAGCAGGAAGAGGAAAAGGGAGGCCGTCACAGAGGAAAGAATATCTCCGGTGAAGTCGCCGTGAAAAATAATGAATATTCTTCTCATGCCGCAACTTCTGCTTCTTCTACGGTTAAGAGCACCTCAAAATCGACTCCATCTTTCCTCGACAAAGTAAGAGCACATAATTTGCAGAATTTAATGGAAATCAGAATTGTTGTGTTTATATATTTGTATTATTTTACTTTGTCTTGTTGGACAGATGAAAGCTAGATTATCGGGTGGCTTTTTTCGTATGATCAATGAGAAGCTTTACACTTGCAGGTACCATGCTCTCTCTCTCTCTTGTAATTTCCTTTGAAGAGGAAGTTATATCAAAATTTTGAATTATGTTTTTTTTTGGGTGCACAGTGGAGACGAGGCCCTGAAATATTTTAAAGAGGATCCATCATTGTTCAATGTGGTATGTTATCTTTGAATATCTCATAATATTGTAATATTTACTTATTCATTCTTTTTGCAAGGAGAAAATCTCGATTATCCGTTGTTAAAATAGAGCTTTATTGTTAATTAGTTCAATTGGCATCAAACAGAGAGCATTATCATTTATATTTCCTAATGGCAAACTACTTTTAAATGGAGTTTCAAGCTTCTCTTTGCAGCTTCTGTGGAATGTGCATTCAAACGTTGACGAATTTCTTTAGAGCGTATTTATGATAATGGTGTCCAATTATGATGCCTAGTTTAATAAAATAAGATCCTATGGGGTATCATTTGAACCAACACTATCAACTTTACATATTTGACTTGTGCAAGGATTCAGGTCATAATTGCTGCTTGATAAAGCTATCATTTACACTGTTGTTAGTACAAGCCAGCAATGTTTTTAGATTACACGGCTTGGGTGTAAACCAGTAATCTATTGTTTATTTTTAGTATTTATATACAACTCGTTCTTCGTACAGCTCACCAGTTGCGACATTTTAACTTAATCTTTACGTGTTTTTCCAGTACCATTCAGGATACCAAGCGCAAATGTCACTTTGGCCTGAACAACCAAATGATATTATTATAAACTGGATAAAGGAAAGAAGCCCTTCTTTAGTTGTTGCAGATTTTGGTTGTGGTAAGAATCTTTAACCAACGCCTAGATAAAGATCTTACACTTTGCTCACTTCTCTAAATGTCTGGGTTTTCCGATTTATTTAGGAGACGCGCGACTTGCAAAAAGTGTGAAGAATCAAGTCTTCTCCTTGGATCTCGTCTCGAAAGACCCTTCAGTAATAGCATGTGATATGTCCAATGTATGTGCCATGTTTTTTCAGATTATTATCTGCTGTTGTGTTTGTAATTAGAAAAGAAAAGGCTAGAAAATGACAAAAATTATGTGAACCAAATTCATAGAAATTTTATGGTGAACTCGGCAATGCTGTTTAGCATATGAAGTATCACAATTAGTGATTTTGAGATGAATAACACATAAAATCCAGCATTTTTAAAACATGATATTTCGATTGCTAAATAGTATTACTTTGTATACTAAACAATATTACTCCTAGAAAATATATTTAGAAGAGTAAGAATGAGATGTTTAACAATCTTTACATGCATGTGGACATGCAGACACCGCTCGTCTCTTCCTCGGTTGATATTGCTGTCTTTTGTCTCTCACTTATGGGAACAAACTTCCCTAGTTATCTTCAGGAAGCAAATCGGGTTCTTAAGCCTCGGTATGCATGATATTCGTCTTCCTCGTTAAAGATCCAATTTCGTTATGGTTCATAATGCAAGTTATACGACTCTGTGCAGAGGGTGGCTTTTAATAGCTGAAGTTAAAAGTAGGTTCGACCCTACTACTGGAGGAGCAGATCCGAATAATTTCGTCAAAGCCATATGTGAACTAGGATTTACCTCAACATCTAAGGTTTTACCTTTCTCTTTTTACTGAAGGCCTTGAGGAATCGTGATGTTGGCTAAAAGTTATTTGTTCTATTATGCAGGACTTCTCCAATAAAATGTTTATGCTGTTCTACTTTAAGAAAAAGGTTTGTTGCCTTTTGTTGTAGCTCTTATACCATGTTATTAGATGGCATTCTTGTTAATAGCTTCTTGTTTCTTTGCAGGAGAAGCAAAAATCTATGGACATTAAGTGGCCTGAGTTGAAACCTTGTTTGTACAAGCGCCGGTAAGCTTTAATCGGTTTCTGGTGGTATCTAAATTTTGTTCTTATTTTTCAACAATGAAGTTCAATTATTTAATTGTAGGGCAGAACGATGTAGAGCTATATATTGAATCATGATGTATGTTTGATTTATAACTGGTATCACGCAACATCCCATATACTTCTCGGGAATTCAGTGTTGAAAAATATATCAAATTATGTGATTATCCCTTCTTATGTACCATAGACTTGTTTTTTATTTTCATTAGTTCCATAAAAATAAGTCAGTTATTATATTTAATATAGTATTGATTATTCTTTTCATCTTTGTTCATATTTCACGTAGCTTATTTTATTCCAAAGCAATTAGCAATATATAGGTATTAATAATTGTCTAGGAAAATGAGTGATATAACTGCAAAATGTGTAAACAAAGATAAGGACAAAATGTGAAAATAAAGTAAAATTTAATGTTCTAATTATACTTCTTTTTTAGTTTTTTATTTGTGTAAAAATAACTGGCCCGTGTCTTGACTCGTATTGTTTGGGTTGCTCCGTCTCGTGTCTCATAATGCTATAGGACTGGTCTGTGTATTATTTTGGACCAGTGCCCCAATTTCATATGTTGAATTTTAATATATATATATATATATATATATATATATATATATATATATATATATATATATATTATCGATAAATGTCTAAGCCACTAAAATCATAAAATCATAATATATTCTTATAATTTTCATATTTATTAATTTATATAATAATATAAATAACAATAATTTATTTAGGTAATAAAACGTAACGTGAATTAAAATATGGCATTCCAATTAAAATTTTGAGTAAATATATTGACATTAACATTTTAAATTGTGAAAAATAAATTTATAAATACAGTTTTAAAATCATTTATTTTTAATTTAAATTAAATTTTTAATTTTATGTTATATATTTAAAAATATACTATGTAATAATAAAAATTATATAAAATTAATCGTCCCGTCTTGGAGCGGATTGCCCGCCCTATCCGTTTAAAGAATGAGGCGAATCCGAGTAACTAACTACACAACCTGACGCGGTTAACCTCCCAAATGTCAAGTTCTCAAATTAGAGTAAATAATTCTTTCTCATGTACGTACTAAACTTATTTTAGCAACCAATGCCAATAAGTATTTGTAAATGCTAATAGAGTTAAAATTTCTAACCAATTCTTTCTTACTCCAATTATTCAAATATATCAAATCAATCCGTTCACATATATATATATATATATATATATATATATATATATATATAAATGAGTTGAAATATTCATCGTACAAAGTACAAACTCCAACACAAGTGCAGGGAGTTTCAATCTTGGTTTCTTGAGGGGCAGCCGTCTCCTTTAGGAGCCAAATCTAGGTTGTTCAGAAATGATACACGTAATAATTAATTTAGACCGCTGCTAAAATCGCACTTAATTAATTAAATTATGACTAAATTGACAATTTCGTCAAATAATAGAAAAACATAGTGAAGTTTTGCCTGTTAGAAATCGTATTGAGAGTGCAGATAGATAAGGTCGTTAGGTATTGAATGACTTTGCCACTGATCTGAGAGATTGTTGCTTAATCAACACCCGATATAAATTCCGCACCAGCTCAAATCCAGTTACGTGTAGGAGGAGAGCAGGAAGAAAGAAGCCACCCAGCCCTACACCACTAGCTATTGATACACTCACCACCTCTTTCATCACATCGTACCTACGAACAAAAGCAGCAAAGAAAGGGAGTCAGATTTCCTCTTACATAACAATGACTTTACACAAGTTTTTCAATGAAAATGAAGATAAAAATTACATCATTAATGTTGTATTTTAACTTTTAAAAAAAAAAACGACAAAAAGGGTTATTGACTTATTGGTCGCGGCATATATGGAAATGATCGGGGAGAATGTTGGGTTATGGATAACAACTGCTTCACGTCCCCCATCACGGCGATCCAATTGGGTCAAATTCATTGCGATTTTAGGGTTATGGCCCAGTTTTTTGCAGTATTTTTATCTTTTGATTCATTATAACCCTACATCACAAAACTTTAGTAATTCTCTTGGCTCGGTAGTGTCCCCATACGTAGTTATCTTGACAAATTTGGTCAACAAATTTAGTGTTCCTTGTTTCTCCTTTTTATATATTTTCTCCATGATTGTAGTTAAAATCCTAACAGAGGAGATAATAAAAAATGGGATAATAATTATCTTATTTAAGAAAAATAGCAATGTAATTAATTTTTTTTTTTAATTAACCACCATAAATATTTTATATTTTTCTCATTCCATTGAAAAAATTTTAAACAACCACCTCTTAATTTGTTGATTAGCCTTGTCATTCATCTACCGCAGTAAAATAGAAAATCTGACAGACCTTGAGAGGGATGTGGAAGCCAACAACTTGTGGATCAGTTTGTAACCAGCAGATGTGGTGAGGTTAGATGAAATGGAGCAGATCAGAAACAGCGTAGCGGGGTAGAACAATGTTGTATAATTTGACAATCCTGAGACGATTGTCACGACAGTTACGATATATTATGCCAAGAACTCATGTGTATTGTGTAATTCAAATGTATTTTTAAATAGTATCAGTAACTAATCAATGAAAACAACTTATGTTGTTTAAAAATATACTTCAACTGCATGATGCACCTAGTACACGAGAGACATACTCATATATTATAAGTTAGGTTTACTATAATTTTATGATTTGGGTTCTCAGGATTCTTACCGGAGAGCTTTGTCTTGAGGAGATGGAACAAGAGAAAGACGGAGAGAATAGCTATGAATGATGTTGAGAGTGCCTGCATAAATGCAGAATAGTAAAATTATCATAACCGATCATTGTTTTAATTAAATCATCAGTAATCAGCTATGATGTACCAGTCCCTCCGCTCCAAAGTTCAATTTGGAAACTGAAAGCCAATCCAGAAAAGCATTTAAAGCAATAGCACCTGCACTGACTAGAAAAGGTCCCTTTCCGTCTCCAAAGGCATAAAAACTGCGACTAGCAAGTCTCTAGCAAAGAAGAAAGGTGCACCAATAGAATCTGTGTGCAAAGAGCTGTATCAGAAATTTCGCAGAGATGCTTAGCAAGATGTTGGATAATATAAGCTTCATTGGTTTAACAAATAACAATTTTGTGAAAGAAGAAAGATCACACTAAATGTTAATATTTCAATAAACAGTAATGGGCTAGGGAAGATTCTAAATGTTGATGTTAAAATGAAAACAGAAATATTGCAACTCCAGAGTATGTCAATTCAAAATCTGAAAAAATATCTTAATACTCACAAGCAGAAAAAGGGTAGATACTTGAGCACTAGCTGAAGGGTCGAGTGCAAAATATTTGAAAAAGACATGGATAGTCGGCTCTGCCAACACGCGCATGATAGAAAACGTAGGCAAGAGAAGCACCTGCATCATAATCAAACTCACGTAACTATCCAGTCATAAAAGAATATGAAGATTCATATGGCCGAAATTGAATTATTTATATTGAAGCCTTTAGTTCTCAATTTTAACACTTTATTTTTCGAGAGCATACTTACATATTACATTGTGTTACTTTGGACCCCATAAATATTCTATTATTACTCTAATGTTATGCTAATATGTGAAATATATAATATAGGTAAACAATGTAGAGTTACAAATGACCTACCATGCAAAGCAGAAGAGATCTTTCTACTTCGTCCCTAAGCTTTTCCATGATGATGTCTACCATAAAATAAAAGACTAAAAAAATTACAGAAACATAACTCAAGTAGAAAATGATATCGATTAATAAGAATGAAAGTGATTATAACAATGATGTACCTTCACAAATTTACAGAATGTAGGCACAAGAGGAAGTATAATGATGCTTGAAAGAGCACCCAATGGTGCCATGACCATAACATATGCATCTGAAAATGCAACCGGCAACATATTATGACACATGGCAATCAGCTTGATGGATGAACAATCTTTAGAAAACACAGTTCCAGGTGTACTAAATACTAATTGAATAGCTCACATGAATTGAACTGTATTTGCTAAAAGAAACAATATTCATGGCATAGGAGATGTTTTGCTTCTGAATAAATATATAAAAATTAAATGCAGATTGTGTCTGGCTGTCTGCTCAAGCCTCAAGTATATCCAATGTTCAGTACAGCAGGCTCTTCCATCAAAATTGTTGCTGACGGCTGCTTGCATCTAAGCAAGAACTCTGTCATTTGCAACATTACAAAAAGACTTTAGGTTTGGTAATCATACTGTTTACTCATGGTTCTTTTTAATGCTTGAGCATTCCTCGTGTCCTTCCAACTTTATCAAAATACTCAGCTTTTTAAGTGCTAGGTTCTATTTATTTTTCTTTCTTGTATGCATGAATAACCAGATATGAGAAGAGAATAACCCACAATGATGAAAGATGGAAGAATTAGAAGGGATTTGGACTGCTCCTCTAATAAAAAAGGACCAAGAGAATACAAACAAACACAGCCGTGTGTGTGTGTCCGTGCATTAAGTTGATAAGTAAACTGTAAAGTCAAACTAGCAAATTTGCACCCATACTAACTTACATGAGAGACCGGAAGCAGCATCAGGAATGTGAGATGCAAAACACAGGTCAGTAAAAGATGCAATTTGTGCCAATCCTGAACATACGGTTGCTGGGAGCAACAATGAGAAGAACTGCACCCAGAAATTTATAAGAGAGATGGAAAGAGGAGTTAGCAGCAATCAACGATTGGCATCTGGTTAAGTAAAAATCCCTATGACCGAAAGGCCTAGAGACTGCACCTCACAAACATCTCCACCTTTTACGATACTAATAAATGAACCTGGAAGAGCATAAGACCACCCTCTTCTCAGCACTATCGCCTGAAATTAAGTAAGATTTTCCACAAAAGACTTTATCAGAAACAATTATCATGGCACAAAAAGTTTCATACGATAAGAAAAAGATGTTCCAAGAACTATAATTCCATTGTAGAGAAACTCTCCGGAAAGGGAGCAGAAGCACTGTTTAGAAAGTTAGACCTGGATGACCCACTGGAGGAATAATCCAAGAGAAGCTGCAAATGAAACATATTTTCCACCTAAAGAAAGAAATATGAATCATATTAGCAAGATTTGTATGTGCTATTAAGGAGCTATGGAACATTTTTCTTAGGGCTTTTATCAGTCCAAGCTCTGAAAGATATATTAATTATCAATTCGGGACATGAAAGATAAAATTTATTAATCCGGGACCTGAAAGATGTTTATATTAAGAGATTTTATCAATCCAGAACCTGGAATTAAGGCCCCGAATTGATAATTAACATATCTTTCAGGACTTGTACCGATAAAAATCCTTTTTCTTACTGACCAGTAGAGGAAGCATTTAAATGTCTGGTAAAAGTATAAAAGAGACACTGCAACATTTTTTTAAAAATGTTAGATGTTAGATAGGTACATAATTTAGATAGCTTTATAAGGCAAAAGAGAAACAGTTCAATGTGAACTCTGAATTGGGAATCTCTTACAGCAACAATCAGAAGTGAACTGGATAAAGCAGGGCTAATGGAAGGGAGAGCATCATTTCCCTCTGCACTGATTGGTTTGGGGGAAAAGGGTGTCGTTAAATGGTGGATTTTACATTCTGGGCAAAACTATTAAGAAAGAAACATACCTCATGTATCCAAAGCCAAGTCCAACAGGACCTGCAAGGACTATGCATGGTGTCATGATTTTGAGCTGGAAAAGGAAAACAAAATAGAAAAAACAATTAACTTAACTGATGAAAAAATCCATGCCTTTTAGAGAAATACTTCCACAGATATATACGTTGGGATGCTGGGGTAATTGCTTGAAAGCTGATTGATTGTTCAAGATTAAAAAAATATATATATTAAAGAAAAAAAGCTAAAATGCGGAAATATAAGGAAAGGCTTTGAGTTAAGTTTTGCACTTTCACTTAAAACTACACATTGAGTGGGATACAATAGGTACTCCTTCAGTCCTAAAATCATGATCATTACCTGCTCCATAGCTAATTCTCTGATGATTTTTCCTTCTGTCAAGATCCACAAACTGTGAAGTGATGCCATTAAATGAAGCAGTCAGAAAGGTGCATAAATAAGAATTGTGAAGTAGAGGTGAAATGACTAAACTTATGGTAACCTCTCCCCATACACAGTATTATTCATCTTACCCAGGTGCATAAATATGAAGTATGAATTCTGGGAAGATATAAACAAGAGTAGCCACTATACCTCCTACCTGCATGGCATAAATGGCAGTCATGCACAAGGTTGAGTTTAAAGAAAAGCAAAGTAACTGGCATTAATGTGAACCAGCATACCAGAAACATAATGCTGGTCAGATGTTGAAATAGCTTCTTTCCACGCTCCTTTGGGAGTTTACTGATCAATTTCAGTTTCACCAAAACAGGGAACTAAATATCAAGCATCCTCAGAAAACAATGAGCAAATTATTGTCTATGCACAGGAACTTAAAAAGCACAAAACTGGGCTGCTAACAATGTAAGCCCATAGATTTGAAATACAAAGACTAATATTCCCAATCAAAATTTGTTGAACTACCAACTTATCCTGATAAGGAAAAGATACATAATTTAAAAAAAAAAAAAAACAGAATTTCAATGATTCCAGTAACAAAAATAAAATAAAAAGAATGATGCTTAATATGGGTGTATAAAGTTTTGAAAAGAGTTGGGGATTTAAATTTTTGCAAGATGATTAAGAAGTTGAAATTGTAACACAACTGAAAAACATATATAAGATGTACAGTAAGAAGGATTAAGTAGAACGTATTACCTTAAAGTGGCAGACATGATAATATGGATAGGACCATTTACACCTGCCACAAAGAGTTGGTGTACAGTAAATGTGTTATCTCTAGAAAAAATGGAAAAATTTGACTTGAAATGAATCGTTGAACTTCCACCAGATGCGGAACAATGTTCGGTTTCCTAAGAGAACGTTCTTCCCTATGACTGCTAATAACATCGAATGGAATTCGACTTCCGTTATATCATTCCACTTATGATAATTAATAGCAGAAGAATTATGAACCAAATAATAATAAGAAAAAATCTGCACAATTAATTAACACTTGACAGTGTGAAGTAATATTGACTAACCGCCAAGAAGCAATGATGAGAAACCAGGCAAAACCCAAGCATACCTGAAAATAATACCACCAAAGGTCAAACTAGATTAAATTCCGACTAAAATAGATCAACAGTCCACAGGTAACTAATGAAATTTTCAGTACTTGAAAGCAGTGGCAACAGCACCAACACCAAAAGTTGAAGCCATTGTAGCCTCTCTAAGTAAACCCTACAAACATCCATGCCAGAAAATTATTCTGATTAACAGAACATATTAATGACTACAGCCCGTAAACAATGAATATAGGTAAAGAATCACCAAAATCTTGTTTGTAAGAGTAGCCACTCCAAGCCATGTAGCAGAATTAGCTGATTTAGCATCGCCTGTACAATAACTATCTTCAACACCGGGATCATATAGCAATTAAAAGGAAAAAACTAAAATCGCAAATGTCCGAACCGGAAGGTGCTATAATTTCACTGCTCGACAAATCATCCTCGCGAGTCGAATCAAACGAATTTTCCGTACAATATGCGATATGAATTCTTCTGAATCGGAGGAAATGCATTTTGGGAACGAAACCGTAAGGAAGGTCGGCTAATCGGCGAGTACTGATTTCGAAGCGGTTGATTGACGGGATGGGGACGATCATAATGAAGATTGAACGCAAATCGCGTTGTAATCATTTCTGCAGGAAAAATGATTGATCGCACATTCGCATTTTGATGAATTCTTCAGGGGCGGAGAAGGGGAGAACGACGACGTATTTTATACCATTTGGCGCCAAAAACGAATAAGCCACTGCAGGGTCCAAAAATTGAACTAATCGAGGCGCTCCGCTGCCGGCTGACATTAGCAACTGTAGCCGGTTAAACCGAGCCGATCCAATCGGTTCGAGCCTCACACGGTCTTCACATTTGCACTTGCCTATTTTAGCTCTAAATTAAATCCTGCCTCTAATTTGATTTACGTCAATATATGTATCCAGTATCCACTAATATCTTCATGGCAATCGGTGAATTTTTTTAGTATTAGAATGGTGCATATAAAATATCCGTATTGTATTGTGTATACAAAGTATTACGCATTAAAAATTAAATATATTTTTTAAATAATACTCCCTCCGTCTCATATTTGCTTTAACACATGAAGTGAAACTGTTTTTAAGAAAACTCAAATTAGTATAAAAGAGGAATAAAGTATAAGAGTATTTTTGGTCATTGAATGAGATAAAGTATAAGAGAGAATAAAGTAGAATAAAATAAGAGTGACATTTGTGAAATTTAAATAATATTTTGAGGGTGTAGTTTATTAAGAGTATTCAATTCTAAGGGTGTAAAAATAATTGTGGGACGGACGAAAAAGAAAAATGTAAAAGTAATCGCGGGACGGAAGGAGTAACATTTTATATATATGATAGTGTTTTATTCATAAAAATAACATTTGAAAAAATAATTCACATGGAAATAACATTTTAACTTCACACCCTATTTTATCTCTTCTCTTGATTCCATTACAATGTCCAACACCGAAATTTTCCCTTCATTATTAATTTGTTTAGTTGGTTTTGAAACTAAATATTTATCCATTTCTTGAAGTTTATTCATAATGTTGAAATTACTACTCGACTTCTCTACACATTCGTTAGTTAATAAATTTGTGATGATTGTATGAAAATTGATTAAACTCTTTTTATTTGTAAGTTATTACATCTCATTATTTTGTATTAAATGTTTTATTAATTACGATTAATGCGTTGAAATTTTGTTCTCAATCACTACATAAAAATTAGTCTCTGTCCCTTATCTCACCTTTCACATAATTTGTCAATAATAATAATTATTATTATTATTATTATTATTATTATTATTATTATTTTATCGGACAAAGGGTGTCAATAATTATATTATCTGTTTTACTGCAAAGGTGGTGGATGGTGATATTAAGGCAATGTTTGATAGCCCTTTATAAGGGGTATTAATACAATTTGTAATGGGTTTAGGGTGTTTGATAGCCATTACATGTAATACATGAGGCCCGCTATAATATTCAGTCCGGTAAGAGATTCACGCCATTTTACTGTTCCTCTTTACATATTAAATCGTGCCCTCCCCTTACAATTAATCTGCAGACAGAAGGCAACAAGAATACCCCATTTTACCATTTTCCTTCTCGATAAACCTGCTCAACTAGGTGACAAAACAGAGTATTCTGAACTTGTAGAAAACCTGTGAGAGTTCCACATAGTTTCCGCAGTAGTTTCACAAATCTCTTGTCAAACATACTCTCAAACCATAAGAACAAAGAATAAAGAACCACTTTACAAGGCATACCCTCAAACCAGGTTGTGAACCCCAATTTAGCATCACAGAAGCTTATCCATTTTAATCTAAATTGAACTCTCACGGCAGCAACGAACCTCGCGACGGAACTCTCTGCCTATTTTTTTGTTTCACAAAAAAAAACACATATATAGAGAGAGAAGGAATCTCGCAAAGACGGTAACTCTCGATGGCAACAACGAACGGCGACCTACTCAGCGGTGGAGATCCATTTTTAATTCTCCAAGTTGTAGGGTTCATATGGCAGAGTCGATTTGGGGATTTTTATTTTTCAGAACTTGTATATGGCCATATCTATATGCAGGTTTGTGTAATCTCACATATCGAACAAACATATGTATATAATAATAAGGGTAATTTTGTCAATTGACTCCTTTTATAAATTCAAATACATCTTATCAAACAACATATAAATTATACTACCCCTTATTACTTCCTATCAAACACATTACAAATTAGTAGGGAGACACAAATACAATCTATCAAACACTCATATAAAAACTTTTATCTACCTTTTCCCTTACTATTTGTACCTATATATAATTTACCCTATATAAATCTAAACTCCTATCAAACGGACCCTAATAGTACAATATTAGATAGTAGAATAACCAGGTGGCTTAGTCCACGGATTTCTCACGTTAGTGAGAAACCAGTTTGATTCATTTTAAAAATGAATTTAGAATTATAAGGTGACTCGGATATTTTTTGGAGTATTTGAGTGATGGGTGATCTAACTACTAACAAATTAATATTTATCCGATTAAAAAAAAAGTATTAAATAGTAGAATATTGATCCATTAAACAACAAAATAAAAACCATAACAAAAAGACGTGGATCGGAACAAAACCATTGGTTCAATCAAGAATCGGTGGTCAGCTTGGTCAGATTAATTTATTTACTAGAAATAAAAGTTGAATTAGTCAAATTTAAAAATATTTTTTTAACTAGTAATACTAATTAAGGAACCAACCAAAATTAATTTTTATTAGCATTTTACAAGTTAACATGAACAAATAATTTTTAAAAATAAATTTTAAATAGTCGTAAAAGTATATTCGTTCAACTTCAATTTCTTATATCACACAATTTTCAATTAGCACCAACGTAACAGTTTTGTTTTATTTACATTATTTTTTAGTAATACATAATACATGTGGTGCCGTGTGATGTAATTCGGGTTATTCTTTTTCTTTTCTTTTTTATCATCCTTAATTTGTTGGTTATAATACGAAAGTATAATTTATATTAAATAACAATATTTAAATAGTACTTGTGCATTCTCTTATCAACACAAAATTTCAGAATAAATCATAATTGAAAGAGGTAGCTGGGTTTAATTAAAAACTCATCTCAACAACTAGATGAATTAAATTCAATATATTTTGAAAAGTTGGTGAAAATTGAATAACAATAATAAATTTTAGGGAGACAAAATTTTCTGTGTACTGTGTAAGAATTAATACAATACAATTGTTTAGTGGTGTAGATATAAAATGTACATAATACTTATTACAGTTCAAAATATGACGATTATGTTTTATATGAGACTATCTCATAGTAAAATAGAGTATAATTTAAAATGATGTTTTAATACGTTTTAAAAATTGATAGTAGTCTATACTTCCTCCATTTTTATGTAAGTTACTTATTTTGTCAAAACGGACGTCCCAACTTAAATTATTCATTTTCGTATTTGTCAAACTTTTGTCTCCACCTCTTCTTCTTGGGTGTGGATCCTCTTCCGTTAGTGGGCTATAGAAATACAAAGATAGTCAAGGAGAGATGTAGAGGAAGAAAGAAGAAAGAACATGGTCAAATGTGTAAAGAAAGAGAGAAAATCAAATTTTATTAATGGGTGGTGTGACAAAATATCAGTCATTCCTATAATAGAGATTGTAGATTAAAAAAATTAAAAAAATTTTACAACCCACTAACTAGAAAGGATCCTCAGCCCCCTCTCTTTCTATTTTTATGTTTTTTTTTTTTCTGTTTTTCATTATTCTCTCTGTTCCGATATAAGTTATTCAATTTTCTATTTTGGAGTATTCGACTATAAGTTACACATTCTATTTTTTACGACTACACACTAAATTTATATTCCTCTACTTTTCAATTATTTACACATATATCATTCATTTATTCTTATTTTTATTTTTTAAAAAAATGGATAACTTATACCCGAAAGTGGAAGGAGTACATCTCAACATCAATTATATTTACATTAAATCCTTAAAAAAAAAACTCAAATCATTTTAAAACGGATAAATTATAGAGGGACGAAAAAGTACTCCTCCGTCCAATTTTAATTAGTCGATATATTTGTTTGGTCCGTTTCAATTTTAATATGTTATCCCAAAATAAATTTTTTATTTTTTTACTTATTTCTATTCTCACAATATACATTTATTTATATCATTTGTCATTTGAAACATATACTATTTTCTCTCTCTTATATATTAATGACTTGATAAAAATATTCTTAATTTTTATTGCACTAATTCTGTCAAAAAAAAATTTATTCCACTAATTTATTTTATAAATAAACAATTAATTTTTTTAAAATATATGTTCAATTTATTTACTTAATTAAAATTGGACAAAAGGGGTGTATTAATTTGTGAATGATCATATCATGTGATCGTTTCAACACAAGAATTTGCCAAATAAGAGGGTACCGTACCCGACAGGCTATTGACATAGACGGTACACATGGTTGGATTTATTACAGATACATTGAATTATTTTAATGTCAACATTGCCACCAACACACGTGCGAACACTTCATGTGCATTATTAACATATCCACTTATAACCTTCCCAAGTTAGTACTTTGCTTAATTATGATGCACCTACACGTTTATCTAGGTTTGAGATCTCAATTATTGTCACGCCAAATGGAAATAATGAATCATACGAAAGTTATATTGATGAAAATAATATCATGAATAGCATAAAACCCTAATCTTGTCGGATATCACAAGAGTGATGTGCAACTGAGAACAAAAATGAAATGTAATATCAGTTTTAATCAAAATATGATATTAAATTTGATTGAAAATGTAATACTAATTTTAAATTAAACATGACGAATGTACATATTATTTATATCAGCTGCATATAAAACTTTGTTGGTTAGTAATTAATAATATCTTATCCACGAAATATTCGATTTATGATTTCAATTCTTTAAAAATTAACACTTACTTTTGACTACCTCATTAGATAAGTTAATATCTTTATATTTGTCGTATTTATGTAACGAATTAAACTTCCATAATAATAACAATATTATGTAAATTGATAAAATGAAATAGGGACATGGAATTATTATCGCATAATCGAGTGAATCTAGAACAAAGATTGGTGGGATCCTCATCAACTGTTGAGTGGGTTTGTCCCCTATATGACTATCCACTTCCATGTGCAAGTTTAATGATTCTTCATTTTTACTCAATAAGTAAACTATATACTATATTCCATCTTTTAATATTAAAAATAAAGAAATAATATTATGATATATGTATCTCCAGGCATCTTGTATATTTTCCCCTTCTACCCTCTATTGTCCCCTCAATAGAATTATTCATATATTAAAATCGGAAACTTGAAACTTGCTCAAATAGAATTTTTTTAAAAATATTAATATAATATTTATTTAATAATATAATTATTATTATGGAATAATCCTAGTATAACATTTTACTTACATTATATATAAAATTATACAAATAAATATTATGTTATTAATTTATAAATACAATAATATTACTAAATAAATATTTTGATATTATTAAATAAATTTAATGGTATTAATTAATTTTATAATGTGAATAAATTTCATCGGATTTATTAAAATAATTTAAAAAGGAAAATTATATAAAAAAGAATGGTATACCCCACTGTTTTCTGACACGGGCTCAATACCTTCCGCGGCTTTATCTCTGCCGATCAAAGAGGAGACCCAAAACACACACCCACGCACTGAGCAACAATAAAAGTACTACGCGGTAAGAGAGAGAGAGAGCTTCAAATCATTCTTGCTTGTTAATTTTCGTACTTGAGGAATTTTCTTTTATTTTCAAGAATTTTTGTATTATTTTAAGAGTGACGCATCTTCTGTTTCAATAATCATTGACTTGCTCTGTTCTGCAAGAATAGGGGAGTTTTTGGGGCGACATTTTTAGGTCAAGGTGATCTCTGTAGGGGTTTTAGAGAGAGAAAGTCATGGCTATTTGTCTCTAGTTGAGGAGAATTGTTTTCAAGAACAAATTTGATCTGGGTTTTGCTTATAATGTTCGAGGAAGTCATAATAAAGTCTTGATCTTGGTGGTGTTTCAATAAATGTCAGTGTTCATTTAGAGAGAGGAAGAAGAGAGAGAGAGAGAGATGGGATCTGTGTTTTATGCCGGGGGAGAGTTTAGTCTGGACCCCAAATGGTTGGTCGATCCGAAGCTTCTGTTTGTTGGTCCGAAGATTGGAGAAGGAGCCCATGCCAAAGTGTACGAGGGAAAGTAAGTTGACTTTTTGTTCTTCTCTCTCAATCATCATCTCTAGGGATGATACTGCTTTTGTTTGATTCAATCAATCGGATCGAAATAGCCAAATGTTGGATTGAAGTTTTTATTACCAATTTGCTAATTTTTGTATTCAATTCAAGATTCATAATTATTGCTACTGTTTTTCAGATACAAAAACCAGAATGTTGCTATCAAGATTGCGCACAGAGTAGATACCCAAGATGAGATTGCGAAGAGGGATGCCAGATTTGACAGAGAAGTTGCAATGCTATCAAAAGTACAACACAAGAACTTAGTTAAGGTTGTACATTTATCCCTAGCTATTTGTAATGATGATGATGTTAGCTGATTTAATTTTCCTAAACTATTGAATAAATCTATAATATTGTTTTGTGATTACAGTTCATTGGAGCTTGCAAGGAACCTGTTATGGTCATAGTAACTGAGCTTCTGCTGGGTGGGACATTGCGCAAGTACTTGCTAAACCTGCGGCCAAGGTGTCTCGATATGCAGGTCGCCATCGGGTTTGCTCTCGACATAGCTCGTGCAATGGAATGTTTGCACTCGCATGGCATCATACATCGTGATCTGAAACCTGGTAATAATTGATCATTTTCATTGAGTTGTTTGATCTGTTGTGTTGAAATCATTGACCCTCTGCTCATGATTATTATAATTTGGGTGAATGAGTTTTTAGTCGTGTAAGTTACTCCTATTTCAGTTTCTGTAATGTCGGCTCTCACTAATTTAAAGTAGTCATGTAACTTTCAATTGTTTGACATTTTAGTCTTATAACTGGTTGTATGAGATGAAATTAGTCATGTAACTTTCACCTCCTACAAGCGGTTAGCGGATTAAAATGTCAAAAATTGAAAGTTACGGGATTATCGTGAAAGGCGACTGGAGTGAAACTGAAATGGGGTTAACTTATAGAACTAAGAAAAATTGTTTTGCCTTATGATTTACATTAGTTATGTGTTTTTTTCCTATTGCACAAATGGCCCTACTTCTCGTTTATTACAACGGAGAGGAGAAAATTGAAATCTACTTTGTAGCTCTTATGCACTCCAGCTACTTAACTTCGACCATGGCTTATATATTCGATTATTTTTGGTCATTTCTGAACTTGGATTGATCATATCTACTGTAGTTAAGCATCCTTCATCTAATGAATGTGTTAAAACCATTACAATTTAAGTTTAATTGCTGATGGGATGAAGATAGACTATATATTCGTGTTAAATGAACACGACCTATCTAAAGGTTATGGGTTACCATTTACCCGATCAAAAAAAAAAAAAATCATGTTAAATGAACGTATTGTGAACGAGTGTCCAAATAAGACATGAAAATTATTTCTCCTGCTCTGTAGTTGATCAGTACATTATTTTTACATCTTAACTCGACTATCAGGATATTTATTTGACTCTCTGTTTCTCTAGAAAATTTGCTTTTGACAGCAGACCATAAAACCATTAAACTTGCGGATTTTGGTTTGGCGAGAGAAGAATCGCTGACCGAGATGATGACTGCCGAGACTGGAACTTATCGCTGGATGGCACCAGAGGTATGTTGGTTTCTCCACAAATTTTCTCTTGTTTTACCCTTTCTTTTATGTGGTTTTTCGGCTCAACCGGGTTGCTAAATATTCCCCCTCCCACCCTGATATTCTGGTTGCAGCTCTACAGTACCGTAACTCTTAGACAAGGCGAAAAGAAGCATTATAACCACAAGGTTGACGCCTACAGTTTTGCCATCGTGCTGTGGGAGCTTGTACATAACAAGTTGCCCTTTGAAGGCATGTCCAATCTGCAAGCTGCCTATGCTGCTGCTTTCAAAGTAACTCTTTTCTTCCTTTGACTTGCCTACTCCTTTCACACATTTTCTCTATACAAATTGGGTAAATTACGGAAATGCGCTTTGATGTTTGTCCAGCGTACCAAAAGAATCATGTGGTTTGAATAAATAAATTACCTAATACACTCTAGAAAGACAAAAAAATTGTTTGATTGACTGAGTAATGCAAAATCACGAAGCAATCAATCGATGCAAATGAGAGGATAACACAAAAGTAAGGCGATTTTGCATTTCTCAATTATTCAAACAATTTTTGTGGTCTATATGATAATTATTTGAACTACATGGTTCTTTTAGTAATTTGGGCAAAACCTTGAGGGAGATTTCGTAATTACCTACATAATTTGGTACCAATTTCCAATAGGCAAAGTCTTATGTAAACCAGTTTTCATGCAATTAGTGTGCATTTTGTGTGTATTTTTAAACAAAATTCGTTATTTCATTAAAATATACTCACTAATTTGATAGTATTAGTTTTTAGTTATAAAGTGATAGTTGCAAATCAATTGCACTCTGCTTTACATGAGACCAATTCCTTTTTTAAACCTTATTGATTACAAACATCTTTTGGAAAATCATTTTTTCGTTACGAACCTAAGTATGTATAGTCGTATATTTTTTGAAAAGATGTATAGTCGTATATTAAAGCCCTACGGTGTGATCGGATTGCACTTTTATCTTCTCAGAATGCGAGGCCTAGTGCTGATGATCTTCCAACGGATTTGGCTTCGATAATCACTTCGTGTTGGAATGAGGACGCAAATGCTCGCCCCAACTTCACACAGATCATACATATGCTCCTCCATTATCTATCCACAATTTCACCGCCTGAACCAGCTATACCACCCCGGATTTTCACGTCCCAAAATGCCGTCTTTCATCCCGAGTCTCCTGGCACCAGCTCGTTGATGGCCAAGAGGCACGACAACTGCGACACCCCAAAAACACCCATTGAAAACAAGGCAAGGGGTTTTTCTTCTGCTTTAATCAGTGCTACTAATTTCAAGGAAGTCTCGTTGGATGGTTTTTCCACGGAAATGAATCCTCTCTATTACTTTTCTGTAAATTTCTTATAAATTATTATAAAATAATATGTGAAAATACAAAAATAGAACCCACACACTGGATCTATTTCTCTGAAATCGGAAATTTACAAGAAATTTACAGACAAGTAATGAAGAGGATATGTATCTTTTTCACCTCGACGTGTCGTTTCGACCCGTTAATTGTTGTAGGTCATGGAGTTTGGGTTGCTGTGATGTAATGTAGGTGTAAAATAAGGTCCATCCAAAGGCCTTTACTCCATTGGTATATTAGAAATTTTAGTGACTAATAGCCAGTGAGAATCTCTGGTGTTATTTCTAGCAATGCAGCTGTGAAATATTTCCTTAAATATATATTGTACTGCATCTTTTCTTGCAATGCCCCTTATTTTGTGTTACATAGTGTGGTTCGTTTTTAATACATGTCACCTGATGATGCTTATTTAATTCATGTAACATGTATTTAAAGCAGATGAATTCTCTTATTTAAATTAAACAGAGAAATATGTTGGAATTTAATGAATTCTTCGTGACCTCCAAATGAGAGCACTGGAAATGAAATTATTTTTAAAAGAACGAACACGTAAAATGTGAGAATTAAGATGGGAATTTCAACCTATTTTTAAATAAGCGGAAATAGGGAAAATTGATAAAAATATTTCAGAATGGAATTTGAGTAGCTAAATTTTGATGGTTGTCCAACGAACACACCACAATGATAATACATGTGTCACATGGATTTTTGTGCAAATTCATATGAGTTTAGGATCTATGCAAATTAATTCACACTCTAAAAATAATTCAATTTCCTCGGATCCAATTAGACAGTGATGGATTCAGAATTTTTAAATTTAGATGCATGAAAGATAATTAATAAAATATTATTTAGTACTTATAGTATATACTTTGATGCAATTAATATAAAATTAAGTGATTTTATGTGAGATTGCTTTACAAATTTTATTTCGTAAGCTAGCATAAAATCCAATTCATTCACCTAATAACATATGAAGTTGTTTGAAGAAGGCCATAATGCATACTATATAATAATATTATGGATAGTTACAACCTAGTAAAGGCTCAAATGCGCGGATAGGTCATGCATTATCAAAGCATGTGTCCAATCAATTTTATCCATAGCCTAGATGATTTGATTTGAGTTCCATAGGATTTTTTGGAGGTCATGATGAAGGGTGATTTTTTGTGTACTGAGATTTGGCTAGATTGAGATAAAAATTTTTATATCAATATGTAAAATTAAGTAATATTATATTATTATTATTATTGAGTGTAATTGAATTGGTAATTTAAATATATTAATATTATATATTCAAGTGTGGGGAGGGATAGAAAGCGTGACAATAGAATCTACCATTTATATGTAATTGTAGAGGTTGATGTATGGCAATTTTTTAAAATTGATTTTCAAAATCTTGAAATAGATACTCTATCTCATATAATTTAGGGAAAAGGTACAATAAAATCACGAACTATTGCTCTATGTACAAATAGGTCCTTAAAATTTGGGCTCAAATAAGCCTTCTAACTTTAATTTTTGGAACAAATAGATACTTGACAAATTAATTGTCTTTTGACTTAATTTCTATTAAAAAACATCCCCAAATATTGAGTATAAAAATATCCACCATTGAGAAAAATAAAAATGTACAATCCAAAATATTATTAAAAAAGAAAGTAAAAAGAGGGAAGGATCACTAAAGAAAAAATAAAAAATAATGAAAGTACAAAAAAATATAGTTTGAAACATAATCTTCGCCCAATATTTGTCATTTTGGATTGTACATTTTTATTTTTTTCAATGGTTGATATTTTTATACTCAATATTTGGGGATGTTTTTAATAGAAATTAAGTCAAAAGACAATTAATTTGTCAAGTGTGTTAAATAATCTAAATAGAAGTGCCTCTTTGTTCCAAAAATTAAAGTTAGAGGGCTTATTTGAGCTCAAATATACTTTAAGAGCAATAGATCAGTCTTGGTTGTACCTTTTCTCTTATATTATTTGTTGAGTGTGATTGTAATTGTAATGATTAGATAATTGAGATATAGAAGAGAAAAAAAGATAAGAGAGAGAGAGAGAGAGAAATATTTTTAATAGGTGTGTAAATTTTATAGTAGGTTATTTATAGGTAAGTGTGTAGGTTTTATAGATTATTTATAAATATGTAGCATGAAGTTTTTAAAAACCAAATTGTAAAACTCAAATGAAATGAATTTTAAATTTTAAAATCCAAATTCAGATTTTTAAAACCAAAAACTTAAGTTTTGTTCTTTTTCACTGCAAAGTCGGGATTTAGGATTAGGATTTCTCCATTCCATTCACTTTTGGGGTTTGCAAATTCAATTCTCCATCCAAATACACATTCACCCCTATTATACATCTATATATCTAAAAAAACTAAGGGGGTGCTTGGTTTGTTGAAAGAAATTGGAATGGTAATGAGTTTAAAAGTAGTGAGGAATGATAATGTATATGTTAGTAATTGTTGAGTTGTTTGGTTTATATGCGGGTATGACTATCATTACCATAGAAAGTGTTTGGTTTTGATAAAAATTATTGATAATTAAAATTGTTATTAACTCTTTTTAATATTAAAAAATATATTATATAATAATCATACTTAAAATATTATTTATTATTATTAATAAATAATTTAGAAGGCAAAATAAATTTTTAAAAAATTATATATAAAATTTTAAAAAGCAATAACTTTCATTCCTCCCAATTTTGGGAGGAATGAATCTATAACTTTCATTACTCACTTTTAATATATCAAAAATTTGATTCCCTCAACCAAACACCACACTCTCCTTTCATCATTGTCATTCCTTAGCTTTAAAGGGGTCAACCAAGCATCTCCTAAAACTATCACATTACTTTACTTTTCTTACACCTATTTATTCTCTCTCCTACTTTTCATATACTTACTCATTCTCCCTCCTACTTTTTTACATTTACTCATTTTCTCTCTTACTTTTTTTCCACCTAATCATTATTTCATTATCCAACAACAATAAAATAATATTTCATCATCACTAAAAAAATTTTATTTGATATAAAGTTACATCCACTCCTACTCTTCCATCCCAAACTAAAACACAAATTTACTATTTATTGAATTTGTCCCATCTACTTTATTTCATATCCAGATTTACCAAATCCTAATCAAGTTGAAAAAAGAATATAGACTTAATGATTTGTCTAGTAAATTGGTAATGCTATTAGGCTTGTTATTTCGATTTCTGGTTTAAAAAAAAAAGTTGCATGGTTGAGTTGTACTCGTGGATGGTGATAAGCAGAGACCGTAACAATTGTTGAAAAAAATCAAATAAGAATTTACACCAATGATTTGAATTTTGGGGATAAGAAATATAAATTTAGCATAGGTAATTTATTCTTTCAGATTTGGAATGTGAAGTGCTTTTATAAGTTCACTAGCGCAGATCCGCGTGTTACGCGTATTATATGAAATATAAAAATTTAAAATTTTTTACATAAAAAAATTGTATTTTAAACTATAAAGTATAGAATATCAAATTTTAATAAATTTTGTGAATTGAGGAAAGAATATCAATTATAATAAATTGAAATTGCACAATTTTAGGAAATTAGTATCATTACAAAAAATTCAAAATTTTCAGTTATATTAGGAATTTAATATAAACTTAACATATATAACATATTGACACATAAGTAAATTAAGTCGGCAAGAAGGCGACACGTAGCGAAATGAACCAAAAGGCGACACGTGAGCGAAATCAACCAGAAGCCGACACCTCGGCAATTTTAAACTCCCTATTAGTATAATAGGGATTTGTAAAAATGAAAGTTGTGAGGTGAATTTTAACTAAAATTGTTGACGTGTTAATAATTTAACAAAATGAACATTTGTGACAATTTTTCTGATCAGATACGATATATTGCTCTGTTTCCAAATTTAATATTTGGAATTCAAAATTTAACCTTTATACACTTAAGTTGACATTAAAAAAATCCATAATATTATACAGTATTATTTTTACAAATTTGATTTTACATAAAAAAATCTAATAATAAAAATAATATTTCATCACTGCCTTTATATATTTAATTTGACATAAAATTTATCCTACAGAAACAGTAATATAATATTCATCACTTTTTCACATTTAATTTGAAATAAAGTTTCTAAATTAGTAACACTACATTAATATTCTTTACACTAGTTATTTGGCGTATAATTATATTCTATAATATTTAAATTTCAAAAACACACATACTATCATTATTTTGATGCCTGAGTATGATTTGACAAATCAAGAGTTACTTTAAAATTAGACCAGATTGACCAATTCAACTAGTTAAACTGGAAACTAGCAAGGAATTAAATCGGTCCAATTAACGTCTAAAAATTATTTTTACGGTTGAACCAGATTAAACCGGTAAGAATTGGAAAAATCGAAAAAAATCGGGAACCGATCAAATCACTTTTATTTATATTTCAATTATTTATTTACTTTCTTAAGTTTCTTTCGCAGTTTCACTTCTCCATTCTTCATTAACCATTCACGTTTTTTCGAAAAAAAAAAAAAAATTAACCATTCACGTTCACACTCACAGTTCATCTCTTTTCGTCATGATTCAATTATGATTTTAATTGAGTTATATTGTCTATAATTTTATTGTTTTTATTTCATTGAAACTTTACAAAATATTGTTTTTAATATTTTTATAAGCAGATTTTATATTATATTTTAATATAACATAGAAAATATTGAAAAAATATAAATAGGGATCATTTTAACGGTTGGAGTGACAATCGGTGTCCAATTCGGTTCAATTATGAAAACAACGCAAATCGGGATGAAAAAATAAACTGAATAAGACAAATCCAATGAAATATAAATTTGTGTTATAGTTTGAGATGAAAAAGTAGTAGTGAATGTAACTTTTTGTCGAATCAATATTTTCAAGTGATAGTGATATATTATTTTATTATTTTTTGTTAGTAAAGTTAATGATTAGATGAAAAAGTAAGAGAGAGAGAGTAAATAAATATAAACATTTCATCAAAAAAGTGAATAAATATAAAAAAGTAAGACAGATAATTATTAAATATAAGATAAGTAAGAGAGATAATTAATAAATGTAAGAAAAATAAGTGTAATGTGATAATTTAGATATATAAATATATAATAGGGGTGAATGTATATTTGAATGAAGAATTGAATTTGCAAATTCAAAAACGAATGAGATGAAAAAAATTAAATCCTAAATTCTAATTAAAAATCATATGTTCTTAAGGATTTTAATATTTTAGTAACCTGAAAAATGCATTTTATCTCAATGAAAATTTGATTTTTAGCCAAAAATAGTTTCTTTTAAACAAATTTTTCATTTTTCTTCATAATTTATTTAAATCATTTTTTAAAATTACAATAATCTGTTGACAGCCACTAAACGTAATAGGACTGCAGTGAATCCACCTATTAGATTTGCTGCTCTCAAATTTATTAGGATGCTGCTGTTAATTTGCGAAGGCGGAAATTCCAATCTTACCCTCGAGTAATAGTAAAAACTCTCTTTCATTACACTAAAAGTAATTTAAAATGTTGGCACTTGGCAGTGGCAAAAGGATTATTCCATTAATAGCTTGGGAGGCAAGACATTTGCGTCTGTTATTTTTGCTATTGCAAGCCCAAACCTTGGAGTCAGGCTCAGTCAACCGTGGAGCCCATCCGACCCAAATTCTGAACCCCTTATTTTCCTAGGATGCGCGTCCGACCCTCAGGCTCGGTTCTTGATGGGTTTCCCGCTCATTCACACACTCGTTTACTTAGCCGAGTGGTGAAAAGAGGAAACTATTTAGAAAGTCTTTAGGCAGCTTCAAATACATTCTGTCGTAATTTCCTTATTCTTGGATTTCTTCTTATCATCAGCTAGGTTCATCGGAACCCGAATCGATTTTATCGCAACATTTCAATAGATTTTGATGGATAGGTAAAAGCTCAATCTTGGAATACCGGCAGATTGTTCATTGGAATGTAGTTTTTCTGGGTCTGCTTCAGAATGATTTGAATGTGCCAAGAATAAGATATATATGTGTATTAAGATGTTCTTGATTTGGAGTGTGTGAAATAGTTGGTTTCTAGTTTCTGGGTTTTGAGCTCTGATTTCAGCGACCTTCATTTGGTATTAGAGAAAATGTTAACAGCTTTTATCCGGGAATAATAAGAAGTTTTAGTCCATTGATTTTTCCGGTGTTCATTTTCACTAATTAGAGATGACGTTCTGCTCCGATGAAGTTTTTGTTTCTCTGTTGTTTTCCTGCTGCTTGGCTTTGTTTGGACAAAGAAAATGGGATATCATTTTACCTTGTAGGAAGGACATATTTCGATTCAAATCCCCAATTTTAAAAAGAATTATTAGTTTTGATTAACTCTGTTTCGTAAAAATTAGAAAACCAGAGCTGAGTTCTTGAATTTTAAACATTGAACAGAAAAGGGTTGATTTAGTTTTAATTATTGCAATGTAGTTCCTCATTTTGTTCGATTAGATCAATTTTTTGAGCAATGCAGGACTTGGCTGATCGACAGTAGAGGAATCGCGAAAAAGGTGATAAATGCAAGCTTACCAGCTGAGGATCAAATCAAAGATTGTGGAGCAACTAGGCAATGCCCTAACTGCCTATCTCTCCTGGATAATAGTGATGTAAGCTTCTTTACATTAATGCTTTTCAATAGCTGCTATGAATTTTCATGCATAATTGAGTTTATTACTGTAATTGATAATGAATGTAGTATGTTGGAATGGTGAGATTAATTTCTGTTCTTATCTTTCAGGTTGGTTATGAATGGCCTGGCTTCCCTCTTGGGGTGAAATTTGATCCGTCTGATGTCGAGTTATTGGAACATTTGGCCTCGAAACGAGGCGAGGGGAGTTTAGAACCACATGTATACATTGACGAGTTCATCCCGTCTCTTGAAGGCGAAGACGGGATATGTTACACTCATCCAGAAAATCTTCCTGGTGAGTTGGTCAAAATGCTGATTTCATATAAGTTAGTTATGTTATAGATCATATAATATTGGTTTCTGTGATCATGTTTGTTGAAAGAAATCCTTTGCCAAATTGTACTTTATGATGCAATGCTCAACATCATTTGATTTGGTTATTGTTTTTAGGGGCTAAGAAAGATGGAAGTAGTGTCCATTTCTTTTACAGAATAAAGAAGGCGTACACTAGTGGGAAAAGGAAGCGCCGTAGGATTCAAGGTCCAGAAAACACGAACATTGGACATGTTCGTTGGCACAAGACGGGGAAAACAAAACCGGTGATGGAAAATGGAGTTCAGAAAGGTTTTAAGAAAATCATGGTTTTGTATGCAAATTCAAAGAAGGGATGCAAGCCTGAAAAATGCAATTGGGTTATGCATCAATACCATCTTGGAACGGATGAAGATGAGAAAGACGGTGAATTTGTGGTGTCGAAAGTCTTTTATCAGCCACAGAAGGAGGCAGAAAAGAATGAGGCTGGTTTGGTTGCTCATGAAATTCCAACAACTCCTGTAACTGATGCTTCTGACCTTACACGGCTAGAGAAAACTCCGTCTTCTGATTGCGTCTCCAATAATCTCTTTATGCAGTCGATTGACGAGGTTAACAGCTTCTACTCTCAAGATGAATCATTTTATGAAATTCTTCCTGATAATACATAATGGATGAGTATGATTGTCTTAATCAATCATCACTAGTCCTATTATAGGTATTATAGGATGAATATATCATTGATTAGTGATATTATCAAATTTCTTACTAACTTTCATTTTATTTTGTGTTGAAACAATTGTATGGTGGAATAGGAAGGGGAGAATCTCAGGGATCCGTCTCATGATTTCAATGATTATCGATTAAAAGAGGAAATGGAGTATGCTAAGACGAAGTGGGGCGGAGCCTTTGTTTTAATTAGTAGAGACGACACCCTTCCATGCAGCGAAACCGTTCATTCACTTGATGATGATGATCTTAAACCAAGAGTCTCCTCTTTGGCTCAAGTTGGTGTCAAAGCAAGTGGCGTGCATGACACCCTTTTATGCAGTGAAACGGTTCATTCACTTGATGATGATCATAGACTAAGAGTCTCCTCTTTGGCTCAAGTTGGTGTCGAAGCAAGTGACGTGCATGAGCACGACAACAACAAGTATTGTGGAATTGCAGAGCTTGACAACTTGGAATTCGATACTCCACCAGATTTTGATCCTAATGCAAGCCCCCTTTTCCTTGCCACTTATATAAATGCTTATTTTCATTCAATTGAGTTACATAGAGGCTAATATCATGGTTTTTCCAATGCAACAGGAACTGATAATCCCGTCACAAGACAGCATTTTTGGTTGGCTAGACCGATCATAGAGGACGAGAAAATCGTCCCTTTTTTGGAGAGTGTTCGTCTCCTATCCTCCTCTGAAGAATACTTATATTCATCAAAACGACCCCTCGGGAAAAAAAGGGAGTGAAAAGGAAAAGGAACATAATTTATTGGGAATGTTGTTGTATGTATGCAACCCTTTATTGCAAATAGATGAAAACTTTGACATGCAAGATTTGGTTATTGCTTGCCTATCTTGCTTATATGCTGTCTGCCTATTCATTGGGTTAAGATTTTCTATACCATTTTTGGTGTGAAAATTGTGATGACATTTTGTTGGTGCGGACAATTCTAACACACGTGTATGAAGGAGGGAATACACGTGTGTGAAATTTCTTTCAAAATACTGTGAGTTAGCTAACCAACTTTGTTTATGAAAATGAGTTGACACGAAATCTACTCCAACAAACGGTTGTTACGAGTGTGAGTGAGTTTTAGTTCGCTAAATAACTTTTTGAAGTCTATTTTCTTATGCTATCAACTAGGGATAGATCCAATTTTTTAGGGGGCACAAAACAAATACAAATATTACAGTAAGAAAATTTTCACTACATGGCAACCTAAGTCCATTACAATTGAATTCTACATGTTTTTCTTGACTAAAATATTATTATGATTGACTTATTATGAAAACTATCAAAAACTTTTTTCTTTATATATACAACCAAACACCATTTATACATTGATCTCTCATTCAATTGCCTAAGATATTTATTGGAGAAAATAATCCTTCAATTGTAACAATGTCAATTGAAAAAAATTAATTTAAGTGTTATAAGCAAATAGACCAATAAATGACTCTATTATAAAAATAGTTATATTATGGGGGCACGTTACTCCACCATGAGACACATAGATCCGTTATCAGTTATTTGTATGAGATGGATGGAGTAAAATTTATATCCAAACACACCTTATTATACCAATCACGTGTATTAAAAAACTTTGAGAAGCATGTCATGTAATATATACAATTTCAATCTTTAGACCATAATATGTTTCGTATAGCCTTTTGAATCTGATGGACTATGCTCACAAACTGAGGTCATGAGTCATGACAAAGAGTTCAAAGAAGTTAGTTCTAGGAATGTATATAGAATTATACGTGTGAAATTTTTATATTCATGTAACATTACTACTTACATAGAGTCCTCGGATTCTTATTAATTAAATAAATAAAAAAATCTTACAGAAAATATTTTAAAATTTCAAGGGGGCCTTAATTAAATACTGGTTTCTTGCTTTGGATGCGCGTGCTCGAGTTATCAACAAATATTTTATAATATAAAATAAAATATATTTTTATTAATTATTCAATATTTTTAAAATATTTGATTTTATGATTTTTTTTTTTTTAAAATTGATGAATGTTTTAAATATTACTTTGCGTATTAAAAAGTAGATAAAGTTTATATGATTATAGTTTATAATAATAATGTTCCATGAAACTGTTTAGAAAAATTTAAAGTATAAAGTATTGGATCAAAAGTATTAAAAATCTTGTCAAAAGTATTAAAAAAATGTATATCATATCATTGTTAAGAAGTATAAAAAAATAAAGTATCAAATTGGATAATATTATCCAAAAGTACTCCTTCCCTACTGTGGAAAGGTTCTCATTGTCTTTTGGCACAACATTTAAAGAATTGTAATAAAATAATAGTATAGTACAAATGATGTGATGGAGAGAGATAAAAATATGATGAATAAATATAAAAATATATTTAATATATTATTTTTTTGAAAGAATTTAATATATTAAAAATAAAAAAACAATTTATTTTAATATATATATTTTTTGGGAATACTAAAAAGAAAGAAAAATTATTAGGACAATTATAAAAGAAATAATAATAAGAAGCTTTTTACCACGGAGGGAATATTATCCTAGACGAGGATAATATTTCAAATCTTTACTAACTATATCTCACAAGATATGGTCCATGCCCAAAGGATTGAAACTCATAACTAACATTTGTAATTATCCATATATTAATCAATTTTAATAAATAAAAAATTATGAATAAAATATACTCCCTCCGTCCCACAATCTGTTTTGAGTTGATTTTTTAACGGTTTTTGTGTAAGAATTATTTCATAGTAATATGTATACAAAAATTATTTTATATGAATGGTATGTTTGTTAATAAGATCAACCAAAGATATCATTCATATAAATAACTTTTGTACACATATTACTATGAAATAATTTTCACACAAAAGTCGTTAAAAAGTCAATCATGAAAAAACAACTGAACGGAGGAAGTATCTTTTTGAAATTCAAGGTGAAAGTGATTTAAAAACTTATTCTTCTGTACTTATTTTTTGCCCTGCTTATACACTGTTCAATTTCTGCAATCAACTTTTCATATTCTATCATATGGTCCACCCTTTAAATATATACTACTCCTTCGTTTCTCATACACTTTTCATTTGATAATTGTACATTTTTATTTAAAAAAACTCAAATATTCTCTTCATCCAATTTTTTTATCGAGTCACCATTTGTCCGATAAAAATAATAGAGAACACATGTTTTAAAAAATATTAATTATTTATGTATAAAGTAAATGAATAGAATATAAAATAAGGGTATTGTTGTCAAATTATTAATAGGAGAGAGAAAATAGTGTAGGACTCAAATGACAAATGATGTAAATAAATGTATGTTGTGAGGGTATAAAAAAATTTCCATTTTGGGATGTAAATAAATAAGAAAAGAAATCATTTTGGGATGTAAATAAATAAAAGAAAATTCCATTTTGAAATGACATATTAAAATTTGACAAATCAAATAGATATATTGACTAATTAAAATTGGACGAAAAAAGTTGTATTTTATGTATAATGGATGTTGATATTTGATTGGAAAGAAAAAGATAGAGAGTAGTAGAGAAAAATAAATAAATAAAGAAAGAGAGAATTGTGATGATATTTTTTTCTATTTATAGAAATGGAAAATTTTTACCCTCTCTCGGTTTAACAAAATAGGAAATTTAGGAGAGGAAGGAGCATCTAATATCTATAGACCGCATATTCTTTTAACCGTCGTGCATCTACATAGAATAAAAATATTAAGAAAAAAACGTTCAATATATAATACGAAAAATTGAGGGAGGAATAACAATTTATTTTTTATTTTTCGGAAAATTGAGGGAGGAATATAATACTATTCCACATGCATATATATCAGACAGCAACAGCACAAGAATTTCGAATATTCCAAGACTTATTTATAGGATGTTATTGTCCTTGTCTGTTTTGTGTTCTCCACATGGACTAGGTGTGGCTTTCACATTACACAACAATCACTGCTCAAACAACCACATAAATAATCAATTAAATAATAATAAATTTATCCACCAGTAAATATATAATAATTTACTTTTGAAATAAAAAGGGAAAAAATTTATGTGAGACCATTATTAACTTTAAATAAAAATATTATCATTTTTTTGTGTAAAGTATATCACTTATCAAATTTATATTATTTTTTAAAAAGTAATACTATAATTTATTTAATGTATAACATATCACTATTAATTTATTGCCTCAAAATGTATACTTTATATACATTTTTTAAAAATGATAATATATCTATTGAAACATAATTCAATCTCACAATAAGATGATCTTACACCCTGAAAACCATAGTTTTCATTTATGATTGGATCACATTAAAGACATTGCATAATTAGCACCGATACAGAATAATGAGGGCAAAACCAGATAGAAACAAGTAACCTGGATTTTGCGCCATGTTATACTTCACAATGTAATTTTTTTATCGGTACTTCACAATGTAAAATGATATAATTATCACGTCAACCTTGACATCAGCAAAAATTGGAAAAATTGAAAGGAAAAACAAGAAACAAAGCAACTGATATAACCAAGAAGCAGAGAATATAATCAAAAAAAGGGGTAACATTAGAGCTAGCAAGACATTAGTCCTAAATCCCAGAAAGTAGAAGTAGAGCTACAAGAATACACAAATACATAATCCCTAGTGAGTAAATACTCTTTGAAAATCGACAAAAAAAAAAAAAAAAAAGAACTGGGAATTCAGAAGCCAGAGAGTGATGATGATGATCATAGACATGGAGAACAAACCTAAGTTTAATCGAATATACGACCTGCTCCAGCTCATCGTCTGCGTTCTCTTACACAATTCCCGGGCAAAAGGTACCTGTACTTCTCCGCGTTCTCCAACAGATACGAGGGAAGATTAACTGCTGATAAAGAATGAGGGATCGGCCCCATCGTCCCTATAATGTCCCTGAAAGTGTACTCCTCCGGAAGCATATCATACAGGTCAGCCCCTTTGCAGATTACCTCTTGTATCCTTTTAGGGTTCAAGAATCGCGAGAACCTCACTCTGTCATTATGGCTGTAGGCTTTCATCTTGAACACAAAATCGCTCACGTGACGAAAGCAAAAGCTACAATGCCAGCCCGAATCTGATAGAAGAAAATCCGTTTGTCTATAATGAGCGTATTTGGTTTTCCCCTTCTCGTATCTATGAACTGAAGCCCGCCAGCTCAGCTGATGCTGCTGAAACTCAAACGAGTATAAATAGTTCCTGAGTTGAAGGTGAAGAACCGGAGGGATTTTATCGCACCATCTTAGAAGATTGATCGTGTGGCCACTAGGGATTTCATCAACATCAGACATTATAAGCAAATCATCATCGTCAATCCCAGCTACTCTGAGTAGCTGGTCTAAAGCAAGCCTCTGGAAAGCCTCCTCAACAAAGGGGTTCTCCCCCTCCGGAATCTTCCACCAATTTCTCCGTAAGTCAATCTTGGCTCGATGAATTTGAACTCATCGCGATGTATGGCATAGTTGAGAGGCTTTGGTAAGCCAGTGAATGTGGAATTCGATTCAAGAAGTACGAAACGAGTGACATAAGGATATAGCTCTTTCCATCTTATAGTAAGCATGTCGACTTCGTTACTGAACAAAACGGCATCATATACACGTCTTGGGAATTCACGGATGCCCCAACCGTGGAGGTCGCAGAGAGTTTCCATCGAGACGCGTTTGGATTGTAGTAATGAGTTACCGGGATAAAAGGCTTGGGGGAGACTCCCATAATGGACGAAGGAAATAGGTGATTTTCTGGCCGTGACAATATATGGCGAAGATCCCGGCTGGAAAAACAAGGAAGAACAAGAAAATTGCTCTGAAATCGAGGCCATGGAGCAAACACCGGATTCTTGACATGTTTAAGCATGAAGGCGAGGATTCCTATGAAAACAGATGATTCAACTCAGACATTTACAAAAAACAAGATTGATACAACAAAACAAGACAGATTAACACTGAATTTATTGGTATTTCGTTTTTCATATGAACTTTCATTAGATTTCAAGCAATTTTATACATTGAGAAAGCAATATTTTCTTCCCTTTTGAGGTAAACTCGCAATAAGAAGGCACAACCTTCCTGGAGATACTTCTTACTGCTCAAACCTATACAACGAATACACAAGGATAAGGCACACTCACGCATCTATACGTAATATATACGTATATGTACATACATTATCACCACACACATCATACCAACTATATGAGAATCACCAACTATATGAGAACAACTCTGAAATAACAACCACAAAATCTAAATCTTGGATCACAGAGAATGAGAAATCCCCAATTTCTAGGGTTCTTGGCGCCTAAAAGTTCCAAGCCAAGAAAATGGAACTAACCCCATCCCCTACTCCCATGAAGGGAAGAAGAACTAAAACAAAATTTGCGGATGATATAAAACTAATTCGAACAACAATGCTGAAAAAATTATAACTACAAAATAATCCCAAAATTTGAAAACAAACCCACAAAAACTATCCAATTAAGCATAGAACTATACATCATTCAGAAATGAATTTCAAGGAATTAAAAAAGGGGCATTTTCTTTTTCTCAACATTCATGAATTTCAGTATGCAATTGATGAAGATTCAACACAAGAGGGAAGTAGCTTACCTCGCCACAAACATCTGCACATATATCATCACTTTTCTTCGAAGTATAATAACCATCCGATATCATCCGAGCAACGAATTTCTTTCCCTCAATTCAAAAATAAATAAATTCTCTCTAAATCCCTCTGGCCCTGCGTGACTCGCGCACCGAAATTCCGATCACTGCGGCGGCGGATTCAGCAACCCAGATGGAAAAGCAGAACCATACTAACACTGGGAGGAATGGAGGTGAATTAAAACAGTTTTTACAAATAAAAGGCTGGTTTTTCAATTTCTTCCAATTTTGTAATTTTTTTGTTAGAAATTATAGGTTTTCTGAAGGTTTCCGTCATCAGCAGCTTCCTATGACTCTTGTAATTCGTCTTCTCAGGAGGAAAACCTTTCGACTTCCTATGATTAATCAAAAACAAGAACTGCCCATAAATTGAATATCCGTATTACAGATATGAATAATAATGATGATTCAAAAGGGAGCGAGGAAAAGTATGCGGAGGACCACATGGAACGTAGCCATCCTCATTTACATTTTTGTCCTTTAATTTAATTATAATATTTTTTTGGAATATTTCATTATCATCTTTATTTTCATGGGGTATTTTGTGATAAATCTAGCAAAGATTAGATATGCGAGTATTTTAGAGATTTTCACGGAATTTATATATCAGAGTGACTTGATGTTAACTTGATGTTATAAATGGAAAATGAAAAAATACACAAATTGACAAATATGTTGCAAGATAGGCAGAAATAGAGAGAATTAAGAAACTTCTATATACATGAAATAATAAAATGTTTAAACTTTCCTCCATCAATTACTTTTGATGAAGACATATTAGTGTGTTTGTCTTTCAACAAAATAATCCTTTAATTTAATATTTATGTCGTTTTTACAATTTTTTATAGAATTAAAAAAATAATTATTTTTGCAAATATACCGACCTCATAGGGATGTTAAAATGGACCCGATCTGCGCGTCGACAAGTCGACATGAATTCATATATTTACTAGTCCGCCCCACCCCATATTAATTTAAATAAATATATAATATTATGTAATATAATAAATTTGATTTTAATATTTATTTAATAAATTATTATAATAACTCTAATTATATTACACAATATGTTGTGATAAATATGGGAATCTAGATACCCGACTTGATCTAGGGTAAAGAAAGAGAAAGAGAACCTTTATTGTGTCAATTATTTATTTATTTTTTTTTTGAAGGAATTGTGTCAATTATTTAGAGAGGGAGGAAGCAGGGTATCTGAATTCAATATTAAGAATAAACTTTAAGTATGTATACAGGGGTAAAATAGAGAATCACAAAAAATAGTTAAAACAATAATTTTTTGAAATGAAATATATCGAAAAATGATTAATATAATGAAAAATGGGGAATATATTCTAATATTTTATAAATAAGTCTTAACTTTTTCTTAAAGAAAGTAGATCCATTCCATGTCAGTTAAATATATAACTCCTAAACTATAAAATATATGAGTAATTTTTATATGAGACCAATTTTTATTGTGTATATAGTATTATATTAATCATAAATTCACAATTCTATTCAAATCATATTTTAGAAACACCGTTTTGAAAAAAAATTGTAATAAAAGAGACCCTAATCTCAATGATGGCTCAGAATTTTGGGAAATAATTCCATTGACAATGTTTTTGTAGTTAGGAATAGGATATAGGAGGATATTAAATCATAACGGTGTGAGAATAATTTCAATGATAATGAGACGTGGTATCTAGGGATGAGTATTTGCCTATTTGGTAGCTTCCTTCTTTTTTAAATTTTAACTTAAAGATTCATCTAATTTTAAAATTACTATATATAGAATAATTAAACAAAAAAGAAGTGGGGGCAACGTTTTCAGGCCCATACCTATATAATAATGGCGTTCAATTATGAAAATCTAGTGATTTTTCTTTTAAAAAAATAATCATGGCTAATTAAATCAGAAAATATTTTAAAATAACCTGAATCATTCATTTAAAAAATTATTTAAAGAAATGAATAAATTAAAAAATAATGTACATATTTAACTGGAACATATATCACAATTTTTAGTGAATTAAATCAAAATAATAAGGTCGAAGGGATACTTTTTCATATCTTTTGCTATTAATAGTAAGGTCGAAAGGAAATTTTTAATGTTTCATTAAAAAACAATAGAATTTAATAAATAATGTACTATATATTATCACAAATATTCAGAGGAACATGAAATATTTTGAATTAATTTAGATCATTTATTTAAATTTTTATAGAAAAAAGCCAAAATAATTTATGATATTTATCTAAAACATATATATCTCAAATTTTTAGGATATTTACATATATCACAAATCTTTATAATATGAGTCTCTTGTAAATCAATTTTACGGAAAACTCAAATGATATTAGTTGTTTTTACTATTCAATATTACTAAAATCAAAATTTTATAAATTTCTTGGATCAAAAAGTGCTACGGGCGATAACTTTTGTGACATAAAACAATAACTAGTGCGACGCTTAGTGCAACAGTAGGTCATCAATTTTAAACTATTAAATCTAAAATCTAATTCTTATAAAAACCGACTAATATTAGTCGGGCGACACCATGATTGGCCTAAAGCCCCATTCCTAATATATATATACAAATATGTAAAACCTTTTGTTTGGTACTTTGGTGGAAGGATACTACATCTCATAGTTGTCACTTGTCGGGCAGGCCAATGAGTAACTAAGTAAGCCGAAGAAATATACATCTACTTACGTTGAATAGCAGATCTATACGTTTTAAGCCCATTACATTTTATAGGCCCAAAACAAATTACAAGTAAGACTATGAGAGCCCACACCTTTTAGGGCTATTGTCAACTCAAAAACAGAAGGCCCATTCACTCTAAAATTAATAGATACATGTATTTAATATTTTTTGTTATTTTATATTAATAGATACATACATTTATTTTAACATTCATCGTCTTTTTTGGGTGAATAATTATTATAAATTTGTATAATTTGTATTAGGTTGAGATTATACATAATTGTATTCGAAAAATAAAAATTATTTAAATTCAAATTAAATATACTTGAAATTTTCAAAATCTCATATTTTAATTTTTATAAACAATAATATTAATTATGTATGGGCACATATTACTTTATCAAAAGGAACGTAGACTGTAGTGTTGGAAATGAAAATTGTATAAAACAAACAATAATATTAATTTAAGAATTTAAGTGAAAGGTATCACTCTTAAGTCTTAAGTCATAATTTTAAGTGAGAAAATTTCACAATAAAAAAAAAAAAAAAGAAAAAAAGAAAGAAAAATATCACCAACAAACTTATAAGTTTTGGCTTATGATATTACGAGGGCAAAGATCTCTTAAGATCCACTTTTACCCTTTTAATTTTGTAAATTAATCTGATAATTATTAGCATACCTTTTTAATTGCCACCCTAAATATACATTCCTTTTTTGTGTAATTATATTTCTAACGGGATGGATGTGTTTAATTTAAACGACTGGATTCCACGTCATCTAATCCATCAATCTTCTCCATCCATAATTACTTTCACATTTTTCTTGTTCGTCCATTTTAAAATTTCTTTCATATCCTTAAAATTGAATATCTTACATAAACTACACCCTCACAATATAATTTATATTTAAATAATGTCACTCATAATTTATTTTTTCTTCTACATTTTATTTCATTCAACCATCCAAAATACTTTTACATTTTATTCTCTCATACATTAAATTGAATTTTCTTAATAAATATATCACTTCACATATAAAAATCATCACGGGATGGAGGTAGTAAAAACTGAATTCCACGTCAACTAAGCCATCGATCTATAGATATTGATGATATGAATATAGAGTATGTTTTTTTATTTGTAGGGGCGCCCTAGTTATTTTTTGAAAAATTTAAAGTATTAAATATTTAATTAAGAATATTAAGAATCTTATTAAGAGTATCAATTATTAGGGATCTACAATATTATATTATTTTTTCGAATATAACAACAAAGTACTAATATCTTTACTATTTAAAGTATTTATGTTTAATATAAAAAATATATTATTATAATATTTAAATTTAAAATATTAAGTTTAAAAATAACATTTAAAGTATCAAGTATTTAACTAATAGTATAAAAATTAAATGAAATTGAAAAATAGAACATTGTAAGCTTACAGTGTATACTAAACACATTAGACTTACTATGAATGTATGTACATTTGAATTAACTTATTTAAATTTAATTAAGTATTATTATTGTTATTTGCATTTCAATATTTTTAATATTATGTTCAATTTTATTACTTTGTATGAATCGAATTTTATCCTTAGGAGATGTTTTTTACAAGCTATTCAATGTGAATGAAAATGAAAATATTTTTTTCTCTCTATGCCCCCAATGTATTGAAGAAAAAAATATCTCTATAGTGGTTATATAATTAATATTGTGCTCTAATTTTGAAAAAAAAAAAAAAGTTTGGTGGTGGGGAAGGGGAATAATTGAGAAGAGATGATTATAGGAGGGGAAAAAATTAATCAAATTGGGTAGTGATTATCTTATTTATGAGGAAAAAATATTGTTATTGATTATTTTTGTTCTCATTAGCCACCATAATTATCTTATATTAGTTTTCATTCTCATTGTCATTGAATAATTTTTAACCAAATGCCCCTAAACTTAATTCTAGATAAAATCACAATTTTATCGTAAATTGCAATCTATTATAAACTTTTGAATTTTGTTAAAAAATCACATTTTTTTATTATTAGAACCAACAAGCATATTTTCTCTTTAGATAATGACAATTAATTATTTTTATCATGCGAACAAATCTAAACATATTAATACGAATAATTATTGACATGTCATTTTTTGGATGGGAAAAAATATGACATTTGATTTTAATTGCAAAAAAAAAAAAAAAAAAAAGTTTTGTTTAACAAGATTAAAAAAATTTAGATTATACCGCAATTTGTGATACGATTGTGATTTTATCTGCAATTAAGTCTTTAGATAACTCCACCTCATAGAAGTCTTCAAGCTTTTATTTTTTCGTTCGTCTCTACAATAAGTTTCACATCATTAAAATGAAAAATTATCTCTAAACTTTACCCTCACAATATCCATTAATTTACACAAAATGACATTACTTTTAAATCCCCACACACAACCCAATAAATTTATTTACTTTATAAATAAAAATACTTACAAAATTATCATTCAAACCTCCAACCATTACTCTTCTTTATTAAAAAGTGTACACTCTTTCCTATGAAGAGTATTATGGAGACAGAAAAGAGTATCATTTATTAAGCTTATCACTATCATGTATTAAAAATAGTAAAATACAAAATAAATCATCAAAGGCAAAGTCTTGTATGTTCCACTTACATGGTACTGTATATCACTTTTCAATTTTATCAAATTCTTGATATTGTTGGTCAAATATTTGACACTCTTGATTAAATACTTGATATTTTAATTGTTATTTTTTAAAATTTGATATTTTAAATTTAAAAATTACTCCATAATACGTATATTAAATATAAATAATTTAAATAGTAAAGATATTAATTTATTGTTTATATCACATGAAAAATAATATGATATCATCTAACCTTTGATGAAATTTTTAATAATATTACTTAAATATTTGGAATTTAAATTTTATTAATTTAATGCACGATAATTTTACCATAAAATTAATATTTTTTAATAAAACAAGACAAAATATTTAAACAAATTTTACTGTAAACTTTGTTATTATCCGATATTAGTTGTTAACGGAAAATCAATTCAAAGTAACAAATTACGAGACGTTGGTTACTTCCCAAAAAATTACCAAGACTCGACATGAATGAATATTGGCAAACTTATAAAAGGGATCACTTTAGTCCCTACAGGTATAGGTGTCAACCAACAACAAAATGACGACTGATGACAGTTCCGTAATTGAGCACAAAGCCTATGCACGGGTCGGGTTTCTGGGCAACCCGAGCGATGTCTACTACGGCCGCACGATATCGCTTAGTCTCGCCAGTTTCTGGGCATCGGTTAAATTGGAGCCTTCTGAGAATTTGATGATCCTTCCTCACCCAGTTCATGATCTAGTTGAATTTGATTCCCTCACACATCTGGTTAATTTCTTTCTTCACTATTTTTCATCTTTAATTTGGATTTTTGGGCATTGATTTGGGAATGCATTTATTTCCTTGATTAAGGTTTGAGTAATGGGGCTTCTGGAAATTGTTCAAAATTCGATTTGAAGTTGTTGACTCTGATTAAACTTTTATTGATGGTCAGCGGTTGATTGATTTTAGCTGCAAAGATGAATGACATTAGTGGCTATTCTAAATTGTTTGAGATTCTTACTTTTGATGTAGATCTGATCATTGGTTAGGGAGATTGAACTTTAGTTGGAAAGAGATAAATATGGGTTCATTTGCATCTGATTGTGGTTCTAAGATGATTTAATTCATGAAATTGTTTGTTTGAATACAATGTAGTAGCTTTCTATTTAAATCTATTGGTGACCAAGGTATATTAGAGGGTTTATATGTTTTGTTGTAGGTTAATCGGTTGCAAAGTGATGGTTATTATGGAGGTGTTCGTCTTCTCATGGCGATTTGTAAAATTTTTCACAACTATTGCAAGGACAACGACATCATTTTACACGAGGGGAATTTTAAGCTGTCTTATGACACGAATATACCTCGCCAGGTAGTGCTTTCGATCTTTGGTGTCTATGTTGGTGTTTGCAAAGATACCCTGTATTTGTTATAACTCAGTCCCCTTGCATCATAGAATAACTGCACATGTATATCTTGATTTTTCACTTTACTGGAGAGTTCAAGACCTCCAATTTTTAGAAATAAAGGTGATTAAATTTTAATTTCCCTGGTATATTAGTCATTTTGCTCAATGGCGTTTCGTTGAAATGCATGAATTCTACTATAGTTACACTATCTGTTTTGTTCTGTCTCAGTAATCATCTATTAAACTGTAGTTTCTTATTTTTCGTTTTCTGAATTGAATCAGACTGGGCTTTCTGGTTCAAGTGCTATTGTATGTGCTGCTCTTAGCTGCCTTCTTGATTTCTACCAAGTGAGGCACCTCATAAAGGTCGAGATTCGGCCGAATCTTATCCTTAATGCAGAGAAGGAACTCGGTATTGTTGCTGGACTCCAGGATAGAGTAGCTCAGGTCTATGGGGGCCTTGTTTATATGGTTGGTACATTTGATGCAACTTCTGATTTCCTACGTTTGAAATTATCTTTATCCATCCCTTAATACTTTTGTATTTTTTGGAGGGGCGTAGGATTTTGACAAGAAAACCATGGAAGAATTAGGACATGGAAAATACATGCACATGGATGTGGATCTTCTTCCGCCACTCTATCTTATATATGCTGAGAACCCGAGTGATTCTGGAAAGGTTATGATCCTTCTCATCCAGCTATTGATGGAATTTTATTTTTATTTTTTGTTTTTGACTGAAAACATCAAGTTGGATTTGATTTTGTAAAAACAATTGAAATATTTAATGTAATGCAGATTCATAGCACAGTGAGACAAAGGTGGTTAAATGGCGATGAGTTCATTATATCATCAATGAATGAGGTAGCAAATCTTGCATTAGAAGGACGGACTGCATTGATCAAAAAGGACTACACAAAACTTGCAAACCTGATGAATCGTAACTTCGACTTGCGAAGGTAAAGCTTATATCAAAATGTCAACTCAGAGACTTTTATCTTTAAGGATGTTTTCATGCTTTAACAAATTGTGTTCGTTTTGTAATATCATCTCACAAGTTTCAAAATGAGCAACAAATGTTGGGTAGTTTCAAAATGAGCAACAAATGTTGGGTAGGACATGCCCGCGAAACCCCATAAATTTCTTGTAAATTTGGAGAGAGATGAATAAACTGTGTAGGCTCTTTTGTATTTTCCCTCATTATTTTATCAAGTCTTTCTCTCTAAATTTACAAGAAATTTACAGAAAAGTAATGGAGAGGATCAATTTCCCTCGTTTTCACACAACCTTTACGGGACAAGTCTCGTAGATACTACATTTGACGTGTTATATGTAAACTCGTATTATATTAAATGGTAAACTGAATCTCATTTTCTTTTCAGACTAATGTTTGGTGATGAGGCTCTTGGAGCTATGAATATAGAAATGGTTGAAATTGCTAGACGGGTTGGTGCTGCGTCGAAGTTTACAGGAAGTGGGGGTGCTGTTGTTGTATTCTGCCCTGAAGGACCTTCACAAGCAAGCCTTTTGGAGGATGCATGCAAAACTGCTGGTTTTGCTTTCCAACCGATTCAAGTTATGCCATCTCTTCTGAGTCCAGACGAGCTTGAAACTGTGTCGACAAGAAGCGTTTCCTAATTGTTTTGACATCTATCTTCTGGAGGCCATAATTTTTGTGCAATATTATGAAGGATTTTGCTCAACATTATCATTATCTTGTACCTAGCCTGTGCTTGCTCAAATTTGTTTACATTACCCCAACTGCTGCAGATAATAGCAATAAAATACTGCCTTCAAAGATTAAAAAAATATATATGTAAAAGAGAATTTCAGTAGCTGAATCTTTTGGAACATTGCTGCTGCGTATACATTGAAGTACATGGGATCGTCTCATGGTGAGATGGTCTTAAACCAGTAATGTAAAATGATCGAAGTATGAAAAGGAAAGATGTGCGTGTAATCAAACTTATATAATTCTATTCATAGATTCAATTACTTAATCGCTAAAAAATGATCATTATCGTTCAAAAGGATAAACTATGAAGAGCAAATGTAGTGACCTTTTGTAGAAGTAAGAACCAACCAGAAATCCTCTAAAACGAAAGGAAATCCAACCAGAAATTCTCTACAAAATGAACAAAAGGGAACACCAAAATCCATCTTCATAGTCCAGAATATTGAAGAATAATGGCCAGTTATGTAGCAATGTGATGACACCTGATATAAATATATAATAAACAAGCTACCCTAGACATGAAACTCATCTTGAATACAGTAGCATATTTCCACTCGAGAAAAGCTCAGACTCTAAAAAGGACCTAAAGCTAACAGAATGTCACACTAACACTACTTAAATTAGTCGCTAACATTAGAAATCAAGAAAATACAATCTCAAACATCAAATAGTCACACTTCAAGACAACTGAGTTTTGAATTTCAAGAATAAATTGAAAGATGCAACACCGAAGCAAGTAGTAACATCATTAATCAAATCGCAAGTTCATCATTGCTTGAAAGGCCGGGTTTTAGCACAAGGTAATTTAAATCATTGCTTACTATTTATTTCGTCTTACAAGAGCCAACATTAACTACAAATATTCAGATACTGCTCAAGAACTTTCCCAAGAAGATAGAAACAAGCACACGAATTACATACACTATACATGAACACCCTGATCCTCAATTACTACGCCATCTCTCATGATATCAACAACTTTTCAACCCAAAAACTCAAAAGACAAATATTGTGGAAGTGAATAAATCAAGAACAGATCACCCATCATTCTTCCTCACACTTAGATCAATCATAGCCTGCTCTTGTGAAGCCTAGAATCTATATCTATAAGTTATCTCTACAATATGATTGATCAAACTACAAATATTGTTGCACTACTATTCAATACACATTAGATACATACTGAACAACAGCAGCCATTATACAATTTCCCCTAATTGCTACATTTTCAATTAGAATAACCACTTACAGCTATCCAAAGGATGCCTATTGATCATCTAATGCAGCCATGAGCTCGCGTGGGGACCCCCAAATCGGTAGGTCTATGAAAAGCTGCTTCGAACGATCCTCTTGTGCACTGCACAATGCTTCAGCTGCATCACATAGATTTGAAACGTCCTTGATTACAGCCTCTTGCGCTTCAACCTGCAAATTCAAGTAAATAACACAAGAAATCAGCTTTAAATTTTCAGGTTTCTGAATCTCAGAAGAAAATGAACAACCAGTATAACCTTTTTTGGCCAAATGGACAACCCAAATTATAAAATCATATATATTTTTGTAATCTGAACAACACATAACCGGATACCTGAAGCTTCCTCAGCTAAAATGATAGATTTTATGTGAAGAAGAACTTGAATTTTTTTTTCCACTGTAACGTGCTTTCGTAAAAACATTTATTCTCTAGTTTGTGCAATCAGAATGGCATTGAGATATATTTCCAAAAAAAAAAAAACTTTAAGCAAGTAAATGTGCAGCTCCGAAAGTAGATATGGAGTGCGAATAATATCACTCCGTTCAGTACCTGAGCGAGAAGATCATCAACGAGTCTCCGGCGAGTGGAATCCGACGCCAAGTGCTGTTCAGAGGTCGAGGCCCCATCAAGAGACGTCGTGGGATGCAGCTCCTGACGTTCAAGAACCTGCGTATGAGCGTTCTGCTCCATCTCCTTTAAGGTGTTCGACAAAAGTTCCCACTGACTGATCTCTTTTAAATATCTGTCCCTCAACTTCAAGAGGGCCCTCTTCTTCCGTTCACGGCGGTGCTTCCTTTCGACAGCCGGATCCGGCGGTGCAGGGGCGGCGGCGGTAGGTTCGACGAATGGGCGTCTCTTGCGCTTGTACACGAAACCTTCATCGTTTATTAATTCCCAGTCGTCGGGTTTTCCACACCCCAATTCAGCGGCCATGGCCACACTTGAAGCGGAAATTATGAAGTTTCGAAAATGAACAAATTTTAGCAGATGCAATTTCAGAAAGTTTTTGAAAGATTGGGAATTAATTGGGCGGTAGTGCTCAAAACTCAATTTTTCGTGCATCTCAAAGTTTCTGAAATTATCAATTCGCCCCCTTGTTCGTGGAAAATTAGGATTTGGCCCATGGATACCTTCTCTCGTACAACATTAAGTTAACCGCAGAACATTATTAGTTCTATTTAATGCAAGCATTCTTTTTTTTTTAAATTAGTAGTTCATCAAATCTCCTTATAATTTTAAAATTTTCAAGTCTCTTTATACTTTTAATTAGAATGCATTTTAATTGGTTAAAGAGTATGAAAGAGCTAAATTTTAATTTTTTAAGGTAAAAAATATGAAAAAAATTCACTCTCTCCCATATTATATGTATCATTTGTAAAAAAGTTCGTCTCGTGTTAGATGTATCATTTTTTTAAATAATAAAATAATTTTAATTATGTTATTTATCTTCCTTAAACACCTCAATATTACACTATATGTTCATTGTCTTTCTCACACAATTCAATTAAACAATTCCTAACTTATTAAAATTGAAAAGATTATCCTATCTTCATAAAAAAATAATAATTTATATTATTAAACAACTTTTATATTAAAACCTCGCATCGAATAGTAAGAAAGATCACATTAAGCATAAGACGGAGAAATATATTGTACATATTTATAATAAAAAATGTACTAGTTTGAATCCCCAAATATATATATTTGAGTGCCTGTCAAAATAAAATATATATTTGAGTGAGCTTGTTATACATGATTAGTAACTATCAAAGCGAGTTTATTTAGTAAATTTTCAAATGGTGATGATGAATTTTGTGTTGTTTTACTGTTTAAAAAAATAAATCCAGTTAGTTGTGATTTGCTTATTTCACAAGTGTCCAAAACTATTTGGACTTCACATCATGTGAGTTTATAGTATAAATGTTTGTTAACTTACACTTACATCTAATAAAGAAAATTAATATTTACCGATTAAAAAAAAAAACTTACATCTAAAAATATATTATTTAAATTTAATTATATTTGAGCACTTGTCTAGTTATGCATAACTAGTTTTAAACGGCTTAAATCATGCAGGAAAGGGAACATAGATAACTTGAGTAATTTGATACTATATTTTCATTTTCCTTCTTTTTCAAATGTAAAAGTTAGAGCAAAGGAAAAAAACGTCAAAAATAAAAGTAGAAAATGCTAAATATGTGACCTCTTTTAATACTTATCAAATTGAGTTCCAATACTTAACTAGTTATTTCGATTTTATTTTCGAGTCTTAATTTTTGTTATTTAAAAGTTTGAATTCTTATGAAGAGGGGTGGCATGCTTGGGTGATACCCATTGGAGGATCCGACAAAGATCCATTTAATATATGGGTCGCAACCCATCGATTTGCAGCTTCAGAATAGTGGACCCCATCCCAGCTGATGACAGAAGTAACATTTGGACAAGAACCTGCATATACTTCACTTCCATTGACGTTTCCTTTGTTCCCACACCAAACATCGTACCCGCTTCCATGGTAACCGCAGCAGATTTCAAAAGGTTGCTTGAATCCTGCAAATATCCTCAATTTTGATCATCAAGTGGTGTTGTTTAATTAAGCTTATTCATCAAGTCAGCCCAAAATTCAGATTTCAACTACTATGATTGTTCTAATTAATCACATGTAAATGTAACTTTTGATTTTTGATTTTCAAAGTTTATGGAATAATGCAGACACTTTTTAAATAATTGTCTCTCATATCTTTCGGAAAAAAACTATTTTTAAAATTTTAAAACGCAGTCTTAATCACATATGGGGTCGCACATGAATTGCATATAATAGGATGTAACCGTATTTATTGTGAAGTAATAGTAAGGGGTGTGGTGATATTTTATGTCCCTATTATTAAAAGTGAACATTTTGCAAATATTAGCAACTTTAAAAAAAAAAAAAAAAAAACTTTTAAAAAATAGAAGTGTTTTGGTGCTCTTTTTAACTACTTAACTAATCATTTTAAGTTTATTTTAAAAACATCTATAGGCAAGTTATTTTTCTTGTTTAAAGTGATTCATAAAACTTTTTTATAACTAAAAAGTGATTATTTTTACAAATAACATCCACTTCTAAAAAAACTCCAAGCACTTTATTTTTAAACACCACCCTACTTTTAATTTATCATAAAAATTAATTTAAATCACTTTTCTAAAAAGTATGTACAATCACTTGTTAAATTATTTCTCTAGCTAGACGCATGAAAAGTCAAATTTTAGATAAATTGATCTCGAACTAAATGCTAAAATTGCTAATTCTCTAGCTAGACACCTGAAAAGTCAACTTTTAGATAAACTGATTTTGAATCAATATAAAACTATATGCTAAAAAAATAAAATCACCTTGATTCTTGGCATTGCTGATTAATTCATACTTGGCAGCATACATGTCAACATAAACTAAAGTTGCATTAGACAGCTCCCTCTAAGCTTCACAATTTCATCCTTAAGATGTTTGTTAAATTGCAAAGCTATCTCATTTTGGCTCTTCACACACCCATTCTCATCAAGATAACCTGCAACAGGATCTTTTACTTTTACACACGTCACCGGCAAGCACCCGATTGGCCCCGTATTATGTATCCAAACACCCTCGCCCCTCTCTGATATAAAGCCTACACGTGTACGTTTTATATTAACGAACGGGCAAGAGAGAATAATAAATAATTAAATTAAGCCCAATCACAACCAAGTGGTGTAGTGATCAAAACTTACTCTAATTTGTGACATAAATTGGCTGACTATTTTGGCAATGGCTGCTTGTTGGAGTTGATAGCTCAACGTTCGTATACCTAAAGCTATGTCGTTTTGGCCTATATCCAGTGTGAAAAGAGCTCTTGATAAGTCCTCGGGTCTTGGGAACCTTTGTTTTGAACATTCATCCTTTGCTGAAATTCTCAATTTAAATCACATAATAATATAAGAAAAGAAATCAAATGTATATGCAATTGTTGATTTAGGATTTTGAAAATAAAATTTGAATGTATTAAAATGATCTACACATAAACGTTGTTTAGTATTTAAAGTCAAACAATCAAAATATGTAAATAAATTAGATGTACTTACATAAAACTAAACCACATAATAATATTAAGAATAAGTAGCTAATTCTATAACAATTTCAGAGTAACATCAACCTCCAAAAAAATACAAATTTATTACAAAATCAAGAACTGCATGTCTTAGCATCGTAAAGTTTTACTTCAAATTTAAAAAAAAAAGTCTATGTTTGTTGTTAGAGAATTAATATAAATGAATTAATTTTATATCTTTCTATAAATTGAGTTTTTAGATGAAAATAAAATTATTTCACTTATTTTATATACCTTGAATTAACATTTAATTTATTCAAAAGCATACAATTGCATTTTATATTCTTAAGTGGATCCGTCACTGCATGTCAATTAAATTATTAACTAATTAGTTCACTTTAAACATAAAATAAAAATAAAAACATTTACCATGATTTATTATAAGATCAATTCGACCTTTTGAATTGTAACAATAGATTTGTTGGTACTAACCTTGATTATAGAAATAAGATGATCTGTCTTTGAACTGAGTGAAATGCTCTACTTGGATTTCCAGAGGAAATGGGCTCATACCATTTTCAAACCATGACTCCATCGGACGTACAATGGTTGCACCTCCCGTTGCAAAGTTTGTACCATGCTGAAAATTGGACCCTATTGAATCCAAATATGGACTCAGATATGGCAACCCTAAATACTCAGCTTCAAATAATCACACACACCATTAATTTATTAATTTCCAATGAAAACTTAAATTAAATATCAACACAAACTCTCATATTCAACTTATTTACACAAAGATGAAATTGATATCATTACATTCATTCAATAATGTTCCAACCGTTATAAACTAACATTTTTGCACTATGATATTAGTTTATAAGATGCACGGATTACTAAATGAATGTAATGTTATCAGTTTTATACGCGAACAAGTTTCACATGAGACTGATTTAAAGATTATTACACTAATCGTCTTACCGATGAAGTCGATGATCGACGACCGTCGGAAGCCCGTCCGACGGGCGGTGGAAGTAGGTGTCGCCGGAAGGTGACGCCGGTGGATAAAATGCTGCCGCTATCCCTCCTGTGTCTGAATTCGAGTCGCCAAAGTTGTAGATTGCAGTGTAGTTACAAGGTGGTAATAATTTTGGCGTGTCATCACCATTTGTTATGAATGGTGATGAGATAAGGCACCATAAAATCAGAATCATTAACTCCATAATTATATTCGTTGTTTGCAACTCAATATTCCTATTTATTGGTAACTAGTGCTTAAATACGCGAACGATTAAAAATATATGTTATTATTTCATATTTAAAATAAAATATTATTTAAACATTTATTTATTTTATAAACTTGTATATTTAATTTTGTTTGTTTTTTATGCTTAAATTTTAAATAAAAGAAGCAATGTGTAAAAAAAATTAGTTGTAATAAAAAACAAACAAAATTATTACAACTAATGGATATTTTTATTACTGTTCAAAAAATTCATACCCAAGGGTTGACGAAGCATAAGAGATATAATTAAAAGCTAGGTTTCCTTTAATTAATTGAAAATATCCAATTATATATTTTTTGGAACAGTACTTATTAGAATAACTACTCAATAAATTAATGTGACGAATATCACCAATTATTTTTATATTAAGTATGTTTAAATAAATACACATTAATTAAATTAAACACATATTTATGATTAATCATAATAAATTTGGAGATGAAATTTAAGGCAAGGTATATTCCAAAATAATATAGGAAACTACAAAATAGATTATGAGTAAAAATTAATTGTGGAGTGGATTAAGAGTAAATTACAATATTAAGTTGCTATTAATAAAAATGTTTGACTTTTATAATAATAATTATACTTGTCAAACATAAAAGAATCTTTTAATTTTGGTAAATTTACATTACTCTTCACATTTATTCAAATCATGCATCATACTATAAAGACAAATTATATTAAATTAGATTTATTTTTAGAAATAAATATAAAATGACTAATTATAATCTATATTAATTACTCCCTTCTGTCCCAGATCGGTTTTCACAGTTACTTTTTCAACGGTTTTTGTGTGAGAATTATTTCATAATAATATGTGTATAAAAGTTATTTTATATGAATGATATGCTAGTTAATAAGTTCAATTAGCATATCATTCATATAAAACAACTATTGTACACATATTACTATGAAATAATTCTCACACAAAAATCGTTGAAAAAAACTCAAAACTGATCTGAAGGTAGAATATAAAAGTGGTTTGGTGTCGTGAAATATTTTTGGACTATTTTACCCTTGCCATTTTTACATTATACAATTTGAACCTTATTCTTATTTTTAAATTTCCTCACCTTAATCTGTCTCTTCTTCCCCCTCATTTCTCCTCCACCGTTTCACATTCTTTCATCGCCTCCTTATTATTTCCCCTCCAGTGTTTCTTCTTCAAAGAAACCTTCAACCTCAATCTTCCCTACAATTAGATGCTCCATTTTGTTCGCCGCAGATTGATTCACATTTCTCCTTCTCCGATGAAACCGTAACACAATAACTAAAATTAGTTTTAACGATCCTAACATTTCAATTACAAATATACTAGCACATATGAGAGTTTTAGAAAATAAAACCTTTTTGAATTCCTTTAATTCTTATATTACTTTTTGAAAAAATGTCATTCTTTATTCAAATTATAAGGTAAGTGATACATATATTACTTAACATGCAGAAAATTGGATGATAGGGTACCGCAATGTAGTTATGCTAAAATAACTATATAAGTCCAACATATTTGTACCATTTAAATTTTTTTGACCGCATCATACATCCCGTCATTATAACCTTCAAGTTGAGATTAAGGACCTTCAACTAGACACTTCAACATACAAGCGAGTTTAAGACTTTTCAACTAATCATGAAAAATAATGCAACTTGACATACAATAACAAAAAAATATGTCATGTAATTTTGCAAATTTAACGACAACGTGCAATGCACGTGTTCGATAAGCTAGTAAATCTAAAGTATTGAATTAGCAACTAATAAATTTAGAAGAGAATTGTGAGAGTTGGAGATTTAGAACGAGAGATTTGAGATGTAGAAAGAAGATTGTATATGTTGAATGAAAGATTGTCATATAGACAGATCTATATTTGTTCTATAGTAATACTATAGATCTGATCCCCGGTTTAAGCCGTATTTAATGGAAAACGATTTAAGTTTAAAATTACTCAAAATTTGGAGTAAATGATATCTCATTTGTGTCATTTTTTGTGTTATTGTTTCATACAAAATAATAGATCTTCTCGTATGGTAGTGCCTTCATGAAATATAGTTATTTTTAATGAACTTAGTCAATAAATATATGTTCTTTATATTTTTATTTTTATTATTTCTCTAACATTGCAGAGTAATTTAATACCTAAACATGTTTTAGGTGGGTGGACAAGCTTCAAATGTGTACGAGTCCAATCACTTGTGGACTTGCCACACTCCATCATTATATGATGAGATTATGATAATTAGAGTTTGTAATGGTAATCTAGTTAACTGCCACTATTTCTTGGGTGGTCTTTTTCAGACAGTGACATGATGTTAGTTAAATGAATTCGTCAGATTAGGTGCTTAATCACGACAGGTGCTTTATTAATTATTCATGGTAATTAGAATTTTATATTTGTCAAATTATTTGTTTAACTTGACAGATTTGATTACTAGCTATTTAGAAGTCTTTCTATGATAGTGCCTCACAAATGCGTTGCGTCCAACAACAAAAAAATATATCGTTTTTAGTGTTCTTTCACCGTAAGTGATATTTTTTTAAAATTAAAGTAATACTCTTTTATTAAAAATAATAAATCAATTTCTCCGTTGCACGGCATGTTTATTTTAAACCTTTTATCCCTTCACTAAAAGAAATAGAGTTGTGATTTAAGTGTTAATGAATAATAACTAACTAAAAATGTAGTGTTAAATAAAAATCATTTAATTAACATGTATAACTTCCTTAAGTTCGAAGGTTATTATAACAAGGAAAACGTGCTTTAAGGGCGTTTACTTTGAGGGTTATCCATGGATATCCTGGGATAAGAAATTATTTTAAGCACAAAATAATTTTTTTATCCCGAGTTATCCGTGGATAACCCTCAAAGTAAACGGGCTCTAAGTTTACAACGTTTTATCAATCCGAATCTTCAAATATTATATTGATGGATTACTCTTGAATGTCTGTTGAAGAAGCAAATAAATGAGATGCATTGCGATTCAGGTGGTGCTCTTTTGACAATGCATGTAGATACAAGAAGCACATGACTAATCCCACAATTTTCAGGAATGACTCGCACCAAGAATAACTTGGTGATCAATTATTGAATGATTGTTTGGTTGTTTTGATTGAAAATAACGTGTTCCTACTATAGAAATTTTTCGTGAAATCTGGTAGAGGTGAATAAGTGATTTTATTATTAATCTACTACTACCTTCGTTCCCTTAAGCTTTTCATTTGGGAATTGCGCACTTTTTTTTATAAAAATACTTCATTCATTGTTTGCCAGTTGACTTTTTAGTGGTTTTGTGTGAGAATTATTTCATAATAATATTTGTATAAAAGTTGTTTTATAATCATTCATATAAAATAACTTTTGCAGCACATATTACTATGAAATAATTCTCACACAAAACCACTAAAAAGTCAATCAATAATGAAGGAGTAGTATTTTATATATAGTGGGTATTGAGATGTGATGAAAAAGAAAAAAATAATAAAAGATAGAGAAAAATAAAGGTAGAAAGAGAGAAATATCTTGACATTTTTTGTCATTTATAAAAATGAAAAGCTTTGGTTGAATCACCCGTTTTGAAAAAATGAGAAGTTAACACGAGATAAACAGAGTATATTATAGTTGAGTATGTATGATTTAAATATGTTATAGAGAGAAAGAGAACGAATCGTATTTAATGGTGTGAACTACAATTTATAGAAGTGAGTAGAGATTTTCTTTTAAACCACATCTAATAAATAAAACCTTCAAAAAAATTTAAATCTCAAAATCGGTTTTCAAATCTCACATCAAACATTTCCTTATGTTGAGTTACATTCTTGAAGACATACAATGTGTTCCAGTTTTCTAATAAGAAATTGCATGCACAGAACAGGGTTGCATTGACAAATATAGCACATATATGATATATCACTAATATACACACTAAAATGATGATAATAATAATAATAATAATAATAATAATAATAATAATAATAATAATAATAATAATAATAATAATAATAATAATAATAATAATAATAACTGAAGCAACAATCTGAAAAAAATAAATAAATTGGGCACATATTTCACTTTTAAGTAAAATAACCTCACAGCTTTAGGATTTGAAAAATAATACAGTCTGGTACATAAAACGGTCTCATATAAATTTTTGTGCTAATTCGTTTAAAGCTAGAATGCAGCAAAGAAGCAGGAAATAAAAATTGGTAGTAAAGCAAACTTGATAGAAAGCCCAAAAAGATCACATAGTCAAAGCAGTTTTCTGCAACAAGGAACAAAACAGCACAGTTCAAATCATCGCCTGTCTTTCTGTAAGAATGCTCTTTCTTTCTTTACATGATGAACTACATAAAATACTGACAGGTAACGCAAAAACCTCATCTTTTTTCACGTAAAATACATTGTATGGTATTTGATCAGAGGATTCTGTCCTGCAAATCTGTAAATATAGAGGATGCAATAGAGCTTAACTTCTTCCCAGTTTCTCCTGCAATGTTCTTCAAAGAGGAGATATCTTGTTGTGCCTGTTAAGACCAGAAACCAAGTTTTCAAGACAACTACAACAAAAAGAAGAGATCATGGTAAAGATAGCTTACACAGCAAACACACACACACAAATCCTAAATTATTTAGATAAATATTTTAGAGATAAGAGTAGCTATATTACCTGGAAAGAAAGCTTATTAATGAGTTCACCCGCAGATATGTCTATAGCAGAATCTGAGTCATGGCCAAAGAGATCAGCACTAGAAATTGATGATGACCCCTACAACAAAATTGTACTTTAACATTAATATGGATATCTAACCTTCAAAAACAAAATGGCCAAAAAAATTCATCGACTGGCGTACTAAAATAACTGGAACATGATTTTCGTGACTATTCAAGTTGAAAGCAATACATCCAAAATAACAGTTATGAGATCTAGATGACATATTTTTCTGTTAACAGACCTTGATAGAAATGATGACAATCAACATTTTGAAATTTGTACCTGCAGCATCGAAAACTAAAAGTGTACATCTAAAATTCAAGTTTCACATGCACCAACTGATATTATATATGGAAAACAATAATATGATTAGAAACAACATTATCTCATGAATCTAGGAAGATTAGGTAATGGGGGACTGAACAAACTGAAAACAAACCAATGCTGCTGCCTTCCTCCAGCACCATAAGAAAGAATAAAATATGACTGAGATGATATAAGGATACAAAACGTACTGAGAACTTTTGCAATGTGGCAGATGCTTCCAAATCATTATCCTTGTTTTGCACACCGAAGAACTGGGCTGATGATATAGATTTCGCATTAGAAAACTTCTTCCTCGCTTCATCAGTCTCCTCAACCTAATGATGGTAAATGTTGAATGAATTATTGTCAAGATTCATGCACAAGTAGTAACCTCCAATCATAAAGCTACAATATGTCTTTCTTAGATATGATGGGGAAGGGGGAAGCAATCAGATTTCAACATATAAAGTTAAAATAGAGGGCAAATCATTTTCCAGGTAACAACAAATGGAACACCAGAAGATAGTTTTTCAGACATTACTTCATATTTATTTCTTTCTTTCTTTCTTTCCTTTTTTTTTTTTTTGGCCAAATCAAAAGAATTCTCTGACAGCCTCAAAATGGTGTACAGTTCCAAACACCTCCAAGAAGTCAAAGAATAAAAAGATTCTACGACCGGCAAGTACAAGATCAGAGCATGAAAATATAGAAAATAAATACTATAATTCTATAAATATGTGGACATATCCCATTAACCAGCTATATCCCTAATGATCAGATTTAAGACCTCCATTATATCAACAGAAATAATAAATAGACAGCAATTCATCACTTATTCCAGCATCCTCGAAAAATTAGCAAGTTTCAATCCTAACTTAAGTTTGCCCAAGAGAATTTTCTCTTACTTGCACTTTGGATGAGTTTGAGCTGCTTTTCTTTGGGAAACCGCTATCCATGCCATAATCAGCAAAGAAATTGGATGACTTTGGAGGTGTTACATGGTTAATAATATGAGCACCTCCAGAATTCATCTCAGTAGATTGGCCATTTTCTGTATACTCAAACCGAGAAGCAAATGATGAACCAACTGCAGGGGTGCTATTGGTTGTAGAACTGGCAGGAAAAACTTGTACAGGTGGCTCTTCAGGCTTCTGATCATAAAGGCTTTCACTAGACTGCCAATATGAAAACATACTACAGTTTAGTAAATACAATTGCAAAAAAAAAAAAAAAAAAAAATGATGTATTACATGAAGTTCAGATTGTAACAGATAGCCGGGACCCACCTTATTAGTAAGCTTCTTCGCACCTAGTCCACCTGTCTTTCCAGTTCTCCTTGCACCAAGAGATTTCTTGACAGTCATTGAGGCAACTGCTGAAGCTCTTGGTGAAGAAGAAGAAGATTCTGGTATTCCATTTTTCAGAGAAGAGCTTTCCTTTGGCACATAATCCGAAGAACCTCCTTTTGGATCTTCGATGACATTTGTATCAGATAATCCATGAGAAGGTCCTGATGATTGGGCCGCAACAGGTGATGAAGGTAAACCTGCATCTTCTGCATTGCTTTTAGCAACTTCCTTTGAAAGTAATTGCCTATATAATTCAGCAGCTCTTGACGTATATTTGGCCTCAATTTTGCCTCCATCATTCCAACCATGTTGTTTGAAAAAAACTTGTGCACGATTATTTCCACCAAAGCACATCATTTTCAACTGCTCAGGAGTCCATGAATCCATATTTGTTGACCTGCAATTAAGGATTGGCATGAAAGCTACGTAAATTAAAAATAATCAAAGTCAAACAAAGATCAGGTGCTTCAGCTAAATAACCATGAACAACCCAAGATTTTTTTTTAAATTTTCCAAATACTTGTGTAATCTCACTCTAAGAAAGAATGTGACAAGAATGAACAGTATTGAGAAGCAGACAATCACACACTGCTGAAACCACATGGTACTTCCTATTACATTTGTCATACTATTTTAGTCACAGATATTTAAGTGTTGGTCTTTCTGACACGGTGCATGCATGTATGATATAATATTTCAAACAATAAGCAGTTATTTGTATTGCCAAGGTTCTTCATATAAATAAAGCTACTAAAAATTACTTGACAGTATTCCGTACTCAATTGCCTACTTATGAAAGTTACAAATCTTTATTTTGAGCTAGTTTTTCCTTTTGTTGCATTTTCTTCACAAACAGTCATTTCCCGTAGTTGAGCAAAATCATTTTCATGAATTAAACTGCACACTGTTTATACTAACTCATGCTGATGAGGTGGTACTTAGACTCCTCTATTAGAGAGGTGTTTGAGGATACAGATCATCCCCTGGGCCCCTCCCTACTGCCCATTATTAAAATAGTTCAATTATAAAATTAACTGTGTGATGTCTAGAGTAACGTCTTTCCTTTGATCTTTTAGTTTGAGCCATCTGGACCTGCTCTGAGAACTCTAAACAAAAACAAGGATATGGGCCGACATGAGTAGGAAGCAAAATTCTACATTTCTTTTATTTAACATCTTAAAATCGAAAGGCAAGTAAGAACATCAAACCCATAATTTTTTTCATAATGAACTGAATTTTCTTCTTTTCTGTAATTCAGAACCCAAATATAATTCTTTCTTCTAACTCCAACCCTCCATACACTGACCACTGAAACTCATAGGAGTGACAAACTCAATTTTTCTCTCACCAAAACCACTAAAAATAGACCCAGCAAATCTGTCTAGATTTCCACTGTCTATAATTATAATTATAGAAAATATTTTGAATAATTGTAACCATCACTGTGTCCCTGACTTGTATTTGTGGCCAACTTACAATCATTACTTAGTTGCCTCTTATGATTTGTAGATCTTACTCTATCCCTAAGGCTGTTTTATGTGGATGTTAATGGTAGCCCGTAGAACAGTATCTGTTCACAAACTTGACACTGAACATAATACTAATAAAATCTGCAAGCAAAGGCAAGGAAATGTTAGTTCAGTATGTCAAATCCACCAAATATACCAGATTTTAAGCCAGTTGACCTCGAGCATATTTCTTACCCTTTCATAGGCAAAATTTTTATACAAATTATAGTTCACTTTCCACCAGGTGGATGATGTATCAGATCATGATACACTTACCTTTCTGTGTTTTAGATGCATACAATTTTTAATTAAAGAGAATGGAAAGATCAGCAATTGGTGTTTTGATTATTTTTACAACATTCTTATAAGTATTCAACATTAAAGAATGTTCTCAGCGGACCATCTGTTTGAGTGTTAGTTCAACGTGTTCTGCTGGGAGAGAATTGGGGGTTGATTTGAGAGAAAAGAAAATGTAGCAAATGAAGTGAGGCTAAATGTTCTTATCATAATAAATCTGAAATATTTTCCAAACCGAGAGTTGGGAATAGCTGGAAATGTCTGCTGACTGCTGAGAAAGCATAAAACTTTGAACGAAAATTCAATCATTAAATCACACAAAGCAAACCCACCAAAAGGATATGTCTGCAGATCCTTAACTGGACAACTAACTAGTAATTATGCCAAATTTTTCTTCTATTGCCGCAAAAAAATTTAAAATTTCTTATATCCAAATATCATAGAATCATTTTACAACTTCAATTTTTAAATAAACTTTAAGTACTTTCTCTTGTTATCTATTTTTATGTTTTATTGGGACTACGTGTTGAATTGATAAATTATTATCTAAAAATTGTTGGTCCTGTACTAGAAAGAAAATTATTTATTGAGCTAGTGAACTTTTAACATTTAAAAATTAAATTAGTAAAGTGTTGTATTCTGAAGACCTATTTTGACAAAATGGGTGTATAGTTTTGAACGAATAAAAGGTTACACCCAGTTTTGTTTCATTTTCATCTTTGCATTCCTTGTTTTTTACATATAAAAAAACAAAATAACCCAACCTTCGTCTATAATTCTAATCATTGAGAGTTCTTCCACACATCCATCTTAACGTATGCATCTCCGCCAGTGTGATCCTGAGCCATGAACCATACTCTTGTGTAACATTTTCCTTTCAATCTTGCAGGCATCCTTCTATCAGATATTCTATCTCATAAGACACGTTCGTCCAACTTATGTCAATCATATGATCAATTTCTTCTTGAATGCCCACAACCATCCAAATAATAGATGCTGAATAGCGAAAAGCTTTAGAAATGGGACTTCCCAAGCATCAATCTCAATTCGGCCATCATTAACACTTAGGCATATTTTCTCTTCTGTGTAACCCTCCAGATTAATTTTGTGAGCAATCTATCACATGCTTTCTCTAAGTCGATGAATACCATATGCAAGCTCTTTCACCATCTCCTTGACTATATTTCTCTATAATTTGTTTAATAAAAATGATAATATGACACTTTTTCTCTACATTATATGCCTCTATGCAAACTCCACACAATTGGCAGAAATAGAGCTGAATAATTAGTTTTCAGAATACTGACATTTAAAAATACACAGTTTTTCACATGCCCACAAATTAAATTATTCAAAAGAAATAAATTTCTGTAGATGTGGACCCTCCGTCACAACATTATACTAAGATACCGATTCACAAATCTTAAGATAGTGTTTGCACTTTGCATGCACAATGAAATTACAATACAATTAAACGCTGACTGAATGACTCACAAAAGCATTCAATCAACAACACAAAGCTGATCTAATTGGGGTGGTGAATCTAAAGAAAATAAAAATTAAACTGGAGAAACGAATTACCTAACAAAGCTGATGTGAACACCAAGGCTTCGATGAACACCCGAACAATCAATGCATAAGAAGATCCCATAGGTAACGGACGCCCAAGTCGGGTTCTTCGCATTGCAATCGAAACACATCTGAATTCCAAACATCAATTTTCAATCAGGATTCAAACCCAGACCCCGGTAAACAAAAAAATATAAAAAAGGAGAAAATGAATAGCTCAGATCTGAATCAGATCTCAGCATTGCCGATCACGATCAACGCCGTAATTTCTTTTTTTTTTTTAAATTACCAGATACAGAAAACGAAAATCACCTTGTTCTCGGACTTGGCTTTGAGCTTGCGGAAAACGGCGTTTCTGTCTGTGTAATGGTCGGAGGCCATGGCGATAAATTAATATGATTCTTCTGTGAATTGACAAAGATTTGGGGCGAGTGTTTATGAATATGTTGAGCGTTCGTCTGTGCAGCGCAGAAGCAGTGAGCAGTAGCTCCTCAATTGGGTTCGCACTTCGCACTTGAAATTGAATTACAACTCAAATTGAAATGGGTTCGAACGCAATGGAATTTGGGGACTGTAAATATATATAAGAAAAGAGATGACAATATAATAAACGAATAAGAAAATGAAAATGAAAATCCACGATAACGTAAAATCTCATAAATCATAAAATCAACATAACATGAATTAAAGAAAAAGAAAATGTAATGGAACTAAGCTGGATTTTAAATTATTTGAGCGTTTTAATAAAGGTCGAGCTCGAGATTAATTTATTGAATATTTTTTTAGTTTACGATTTTCTTCTTATTAATTTAATCAAACTTAAACTATCTATAATAATATCAATTATTCATCAATTTATTATTTATTAAAAAATTAAAACCATATATTTTTCAAAATCATATTAATATACTTTCCATTAGATAAGTTTAATTTGAGTATGAGAATTATAAATTAGCCATAGATAAAAAACGATATTCATATTTTCGATTTGTGTTTAAAATCATTCAATGTTCAAAATTATGAAAGATATGTCTTAAAATGTTTATGGACAATCCGAGTCCACATTATCGGCTGACGATGAAAAAAATCTCAAATGATCTTTTTTTTTTTGACAGAATCTCAAATGATCATTTAATCACATACTAATGTTATTTTATAACAATCATAGTGCAAACAATTTTTTTATCAATAAAAATACTTATGAAAATAATTAAATTAGTTAATAATTATTTTCTAAAAATTTCCAAAAAAGAAAATGTATTAATTTTTTGTTTATGTCTTGTATATTATCTCTATTACTTACGCTTTTGCTTTTCTGTAATTTTAGTCTAAATTTTCAGAATACTATATGCCGTAGTTACCAATGGTTGCTGATGCATATGATCTTGTTTATTTCCAGTTGAAAAAAGTGTGATTATTACTCCACCCCTTTTTCACACTTTTCTTTTCACAACATTTCAAAATAGTTTTTACACTCCTAAAATATAAAATTAACTTTTATAAACTCCACTCTCATAATATTCATAATTTAATATAAAATATCATTACTTTTATACTTACGTATTCACATTTCAATATATATTTTTTTAATTTTATATATAAAAATTTATAAAATTATCCTTCAAAATTTCAATCATTGTTTTTTTAACAGTGAATATCTCCTTTTATGAAATACTATATGTTAATTATGAAAAAACATATAACTAAAGTTTTTTTAATTTAAATAAAATGTAAAAATGTGTAAGAAAATATTTAATTTTTTTAAAAATATATATTTATGTGTATACAAATCATAAATAATTTGATTATTTTAATGAATATTCTTTCAATAAAAAAACAGTATGTCATCTAATGGTAAAAAAGCGAAAGTATATGTATGATTAAATTGATATTTTAACTTTTAATTTTTGCATTCCCAGCTAACAGCGTGGATTACAGGAATAGGACGTGTCTCGTTGAACATTATATTATCGGTGTCATTTTACGTGTTTCACTCTATGTTGTATAATCTAAATAGATGACATGTAACATGTTAAAAATAATTTTAACGAACCACCACGATCTTGGGTTCATGTGTTAAAAATTTAGAAAGTGAAATATATATTGATGCATACGAAAAGTGGAATAGAAGAATTGAACCGATATGAATATAATTGAAAGTATGAATATCAATAGACAATAAAATAAAATACTATACAATTTTAAATATAACTGAAAGTATGAATATCTATATGAACCTGGATCTGCTGCAAATGATATTACTACTGAAATGTTCAACAAAGAATCAGGAGGTAATTATGTTGAAGAATGCAAGTTGAGAGTTTCCTAAGGGAGAAGCTAGGCTCATCTCAAAGGGTCTCAATATCAGATAATGACACTGTAAATGATATCGAATTTCGACACTTTATGCAAAAACACTAGACTGGGGTTATTTTTTTGGTTTCAAGTGACTTTTAAATATGATTGTTGAAATGTAGTAGATGAGTGAATTTTGAAATTATGGAAAAAAATAATATTTGTGTATGTTTTGAGTTTTTAGTATGGTGAGATTTAATTTTATGTCAAATTAATGTCTAAAAGTGAATGAAATTATATTATTATAAATTAAGTGTAATTAAAATGATTGAATGATGTGAATTATGACTTAAATATATAAAATATGAGTAAGTCTCGTGTGAGACCGATTCCACGGATCTCATTTCGTGAGACAGATCACTTTTTAATAAATTGTTATCACTTTTTAATAAATTATTATCACTTATAATGTAAAGTGTATCACTTTTAAATTTTTATCACTTTTATACTAATTTATATCACTTTTTAAAAAGTTATAACAAATTATTAAAAAGTGACCCGTCTCACAATATGAAATGCGTGAGATGGTCTCACGCAAGTTTTTGTCATAAATATAAAGAGAGATTGTATTGAAAAAACTAGTACCGTCCCGTAAATTCGTAACCGTGCTTCTGCGGTTGTATAATGAATAATTTATTTTGTATTTTCAATAATATTAATATTTTATTATAAAATTTAATCAATAATACAATAATTAGTGTGTGAAAAATCAATAAATCATAAAACAAACATAAATTTTGTAGATAATAAAATTTTTATTTAACAAATATCCCAAAAGTTAAAGGTTTCTAAAACCTCACGGAATACGACATTTCTTTCTCTTATTACAATTACTAGTGTAAGACTGCGTAATACGCGGGATTGTTAATAAAATTTTAAATTATTATATAATGGTGTAAAATGTATAATTGAATTCAAAAAATTTATATTTGGAAGTAGAAATAAATTGAAGGAATATAGTATAAAATATTTGTGTTACAACATTAAATATTATTAAATAAATTTAGACTTGAGATTGGAAAATATACATTACAAAGCGGACACACGCACTAATTAAATATAAATTAAAAAAAGAATATAGTGTAAAACAACATATATGGGAGCATCTCTTTAATAGTTGAGTCATGCTACTCTTTAGAATATGATTGGTTGAAACCCCATTAAGCATCAAGACAATTAATATAATGTTAATATAAACTTGAAATAATTTGAAAATGACCAATTACAATATTTTTTTATCGGTAAATGTTAGTTGTTAGTGGTTAGAAGTTAGTTCGTCAAATCTTTCGTTCCCAAAGGGAATCGAACCCATCTCCCACTTAAGTGAGGAGCTCGGTGGCCAAGTGGGCTATGCCCCTTGGTTAACCAATTACAACATTGAACTTATCTTTTTTTTTTCAATGAATTGTTATTAACTTATTAAGATTGAAAATGAATCAAATATAATATTTTTGTTTTTCTGTTTTACATTCATATTATATTTGATTCATTTCAATCTTAATAAGTTAATAACAATTCATTAAAAAAAAAGATAAGTTATATGTGTAGTATAATTTTCATTATTTATTTTATTATAAAATTTAAATATTAAGTATTTTCAAATGCAATGTCTTTGCAATTGTATATTGCGTAATTAAAAAAATAATATATATTATTACATTGTAATAAACATTTTTAAATCTAAGTATCTATAATTATTTATTATAAATTCAATAGTTATTAGTATATTTTTTTCAAGAAATTATGATATCACTATTCAAGTAAAATCAACCCCATAATGTAAGAAGATCAAATAACAATAAGTTGGGAAAATACAAACAAATTAAGACTTCTTAAAAAAATTATGCTTAGTTTAAATTTTTATTATTTTTTAATTGACATTCATATTCTTCGAAGGAGAAGATACCATGAGCTTTTGAAAAATTTCAAAAATTACCTTTTGTTTAGAAAAATCTTCAAAAATATTGTTAAGGGTTCTAGAGAATTTATAATAATTATTTGATAAAAAAATGTACATCGTTCATTGAGTGTGTGATTTATTATAAACAAAATCATCAATAAAATCTTATTAAGTTGAGAAGATACAAACAAATTAACACTTGTTGATCAAAAAATAAAAAAATGATTTTAGCAATACAACAATTAAGTGAATACATGAGAGGTGGAAGTTGAATACAACGTATCTTATTTTTTCAATCTTGTTAAAATGACTTTCTTATAAAAAAATTATGGTTTATAATCGTGAGAAATTAAGATTAAAATCAATGGTTAAATTATCAATATATTGTAATTAGTTGATTTTTAAAAAACCAAAATTGTTGTCATGAGACAATCTATTAGAAATAACATATTAAAAAAATTTACGGATTTTAAAATAACATTACAAAAATATTAACATCCACTTCCTCCGCCTCTATTATGGTAACTATCACCTCTACCTATAGAGACAATGCCCCACATCTAGAATAAAAAAATTATTATAAAAATTATAAATTGATGTCATCCTAATATTCAAAATTTATTTTTTATAGAATTCAACAACAAAACAAAACAAAGAGTACTCAGATATACTCATAACAACAACAACATTGCGTTGTAGTTATTATAGAGATTGTAAAGAAATTTTCAGTAAAATAAACATTACGAAATTTGTAAAATAAACATTACGAAAAAGTACTCACCAAAAGTTTAATCTCAATTGTTTTTGAAAAAGGTACTGTAAATATCATTCATTGCATAAATATTAAGCAAAAACATTCATGAATCATGATAAATTAAAAGATATATCAAACTATGTAAATACTTGTCTCTCATTGCCAGAACGTTAGTCTCTTGCTTAGATTATCAAAAATTTTGCTTAAATATCTGCAATAATTAATTATCCAAAATAATTCAACCACCGTAAATAAAAAAACTTCCATCTATTGAGCTTATAACATGCAAAATCAAATACATATGTTACTTCTATCCAATAATATTAAAAATGGCAATGGACTCAAACTGTAGAGTAGCAAGGACGGGAAAATTAAATTAGAAAGAAAATCATTCGTGATCATAACTCAAAGCATCTCTACATATAGAAATTGGTCAACAACGATACAAACCATAATCTGCCCAATTCCAAAAACAAAAACCAGAATCCAATCAAATTGGATTTACGCAGAAAGTCAAAAACCCAAAATCTCGGCGAGTCAATAGGCTTCAAGATGGTAGCTAGACATCAGCGGCGATGACAAACTGTGATATACGGTGATGAACAAAAAAACAAAAATGAAGAATCAATGGATGAGATTTTAAAAATAGTAAACATAACTATAAATATAAGCTGTTGATTTTAAATGAATGGAAACGATGTATTTTTTTATACCAAGGGTGGAGATTTAAAAATTCAAATTGTAAAGTAACCGTAAATAACTTAAAGTCATGCAATTCCAAGAATTTAAAATAGAGTCATATAACGAAGCCAAAGTCATGTAATTTCAAAAATTTAAAATAGAGTCATATAACGAAGCCTCGTAGGATGGAGATGATTTAGAATTATAAGGAGTAAAGATTTCACTCCTTCAACCTAAATTTAACTTCACTTCCATCAAAACTGTTTATTGATAAGCACGATTTCCTTTATGAGAAATACAATTCTAATGCTCTGATTTGATTTCAGAAATCAAAAGGCAAAGAATAGTCTCTCTCTTCTGCAAACACGCCCAAATAGAAAGAAAGAATGATCTGAATTTTGTATCTCTCTCTAATTCTTGATCTCAAACTGTAGAATCTCAATTGAAGTAGTTACGATCAATGCCCATCAATTAATTGAGTTGATTGGTAACTGTCTCTTGCATATTGACATTCATACCCCTTTTCCCTTGCGCCAATTTGATTGATATTTTTTTCTCTGCAAACAAACTGATTTTCTGTTTTAGGAAATGGCCAGGCTTGATTTTCCAATAAACCCTTCAATTTGATATGTAAACAACAACATACCTGCATCTTGAAAATATCCTCAATTGCACCGATAATGTAGAACTGGGGAACAACCTGAAATTAAAGCAACATGGGTCAAAACCCAAATTAAGGAAAATGGAAAAGAAGGGCAGGGGGCGCTTCAGTCGGTAGTAAAAAGGAGAAGCATCCGAGCGTGAAAGGAGTAGCAGTTTTTTTAAGTACCCGCTTGGTTTGAAATTGATTTAAAAATAAAATAATTCCTAATTCAATCATTCATTTTTGTGGCTCAAATTTATCGTCCTCAACTTTCTCTCCAAAATTCTTTAATGAGGTCCCTGAGTTTAAAAATTTTAGGGCTTTCTTCCTCATTTTTCTTCTACACATTCCCTCATACTCTATACATATTTTTCTTTAGATTAAACACACATTACACATACATATTTTTCTTTAGATCAAACACACATTACACATACATATTTTTCTTTAGATTAAACACACATTACACACATAGTTTATGTGTTCTTCATAGTTAATTTAATTTCTTGCAAAGTAGAAAAGTGATCGCATGCTCACACAAGTTTTGTCATCTCTTTTGCATATAAAGCCCAGTTTTATATATACTGACGTGGCACGCTTCTACGCATTTTAAAATTCTTGCTTCTCATTCAATTTCATTCTAATTTGTAATCTTCAATGTTGATTTTCTACTCATTTATTTGAACCGTTGATTCATCTAACTTCCCAAATTCTCTGGGTCCTGTTTATCTCATATATTTGTGATTTTCTCAAAATTCTTTCATTTTTTCCATTTACATTGTTACATATTTTTATTTTTCTTAATATGATAGAGTTTGAATTTATATTTAGTAATTTTATTGGTATAATATAATTGCTCATTTTTGGGTTTACTATATTTGATGTAGATTTACAGTCTATCTCTCCAAAGAATCGAAATAGATTAGTTCATTTTTACGATTATATTTTTAATTCATGGATTTATTTTTTTGTCCGTCCAAATTATGTCTTCGTCACCTATCATCTCCTTTTCTTAATAAATTGAAGATAAATTTTATATTAATTTTATATTTAATACCCTTAAAACATCTTATATATCTTAATTTAATATACATTGTTTTTTAAATGTTGTATATGTAATTATATGTGTACTATGATTTTTATTATTTATTTTATTATAAATTTTAAATATATTCAAATGCAATGTCTTTGCAATTGTATATTGCGTAATTTAAGAAATAATATATATTATTATATTGTAATAAGCATTTTTAAATATAAGTATCTGTAATTAATTATTTATTATGAATTCAATAGTTATTATATTTTTTTCAAAAAATTATGACACCATTATTCAATAAAATCAAACCCATATAAGTTGTACCAAGATATCTCCACATAAAGTTCATTACAATTTCATGCAAATGCTCTATAAAAACCTATGTCAAGGAGATCATTCGATTGAGACTTCTTAAATGTAAGAAGATTAAATAATAATAAGTTAGAAAGATACTAACAAATAGCGTTTTACTAAAAATTTTGTGCTTAATTTAAAATTTTATTATTTTTAATTGACATTCATATTCTTCAAGGAGTGGACAGTTCATGAGTTTTTGAAAATTTTCAAAAATTACCTCTTTTTTTAACAGAATTGATTGTATATAAATTGATTTTGGAAATCGATTCTAGTACCCCTCAACCAAGTGAGCCCTTAATATATATAGCTGCAGTTTCTTCAATCAAGATTTAGGCGAAAGTTGTCGAGCAGATCAAATATCTCATAACTGATGAGTTCGAGGAAGTTTTTTTGGTTGAGCATCATACTCATTCGTAATGTACGTATCCTTTTTTCATTTTTAATATTATTTATTATTTCACCGTTTTTGGATTTTATTGTTATGATTGCTCACTTTTTGAGTTTACTATAATTTCTAAAGTGTTTCATTATTTTATTTGGCTATCGCCTTTCGGTAACATTTTGTTGTTAAATTTCTTTTGTTATTCATGTATTAAATAAGAGTGTCATTGTCAAATTTCTTTTTCAAATCAAATGTATCTTTTTTTTTTATCAGTGTCAATTTTTTTGTCTCTCCCCAATTTATCGTTATTCAATTATGTTGAATAAGTTTTTATTGATTCTTTTATTTATAATAACTCACACACTCAATATACGATGTACATTTTTTTATCAAATGATTATTAGAAATTCTCTAGAAATCTTAATAATATTTTTAAAGATTTTTCTAAAAAAGGTAATTTTTGAAATTTTTGAAAAACTCATGATTTATCTTCTCCTTCGAAGAATATGAATGTCAATTAAAAAATAATAAAAATTTAAATCAAGCATATTTTTTTAAGAAGTCTAAATTTGTTTGTATCTTACCAACTTATTATTATTTGATGATCTTACATTTAAGAAGTCTCAATCGTGTGTTCTCCTTGAAAACTTAGGTTTTTATAGAGCATTTACATGAAATTATAATGAACTCTATGTGGAGATATCTACGTACAACTTATATGGGTTGATTTTATTGAATAGTGATATCATAATTTCTTGAAAAACAATATAATAACTATTGAATTCATAATAAATATTCTGAGATACTTATATTTAAAAATATTTATTACAATATAAAATAGATATTATTTCTTAAATTATGCAATATACAATTGCAAAGACATTGTATTTGAGAGTAGTTGATACTTAAAATTTATAATAAATTAAGTAATAGATTTTATACTATACGTATAATTACATATACAACATTTAAAAATAATGTATATTAAATTAATAGATATAAGATGTTTTAAAGGTATTAAATATGAAATTAATATAAAATTTATTTTCAATCTTGTATGCGGGTTCTACGTTAGTAAAATATAAAGAGAGATATTTAATTATATTGAAAAAATGTAATAGTAGATTTATAGGTGTTATAGTGATGATTTTTTAAAACTGATTTTCAAAATCACAAACTATAATTGATTTTAAACTTTAAAATCCAAAACCTGATATATAAACACTTAGGATATGGTGGTTGGCGAATATATGGAAAGTTTTCTTTTCATTTTACTAGTGACGAAATATGTAGAATTATCTAATAATGGTACGAGTATACAAATATATTAATTTTATAGGGGTGCATATAGAATTTATGGGGTGTGAGAAGTCTCACTCTTGTTAAAATTTATGTGAAAGGATTAAATTGGTGTTTTTTTTTTTTTTTTGATGATGATTAAATTGGTGTTTTTAGCGGTAATCTATTACTTATAACCAACTAGTGTAACACCCGCGTGAGCCAAAAAAGGTTTTAATGTTAATATTTTAAAATGATATTAAAAAAATTATTAAGGTTTTATAAGTCAATAATAATATCTTCTATATATAACGTTTTCACTGTAAATATCGTTGCGTAGGCAAGAACCAACCAAGAGAAACAATTGTCACAATATAGATGATACAAACTATGTTGCATGTTCCCAAGTTTTTAAGCAATGTCTTATGTGTACCTTTTTGAGATTTTCAATTGTCAATTTTTCGGTATTAGTGTGGAATGACTCTCAATCAAATTAGTTTTAAATGGATTGCATAGACCATAAAATATAAGAAAGATTCGAAGAAACAAAGTCCAAGGAAGTGTCAACAAAAATTCAAGTAAAAAATTAAATGTAAATTTATCTTGTGACGCCCACTTTAAAATGAAATATATTGTCAAAGATATGTATGAAGCTATCAGTTTAAAATTCATTGAAACTCATAAGTCATAATTGACATCATTACAGTTTCTTTTACGAATAAGGACTATATTTATAGGTGATGAAGCCGGAGCGCTAGCAATAATTCCATCAAAGCCTTCCCATGAGGGATAATCTGATCTCATCAAGAGGAAATATTAAAAATATTCAAATACATATTTTAATTTTTTAACTGTATTAATGTAATAAATAACTCAGATTGATTTAAAAAGATAAAAGGTGTAGATTAAAAAATTTAAATAACATTGAAGGAGAAAAAATAAATTTGAAATAGAGAAATATGAGAGCGCCACATCAAAGACTTGACTTTATATGTATAGAAGATATGAGTTGGCTACGAGTCATTGAGTCAGTTAATGAATTTGATCGAAGTTAACACACTGGATAATTAAATTCGTTTTTTTTTTCTAATTATTTTTATCTTAAAAATGATATTAAAGTCTAAGTTTATTTATGTCATTTCAAGATAAAAAGAAAGCTAAAAATGAAATAATAAGTGTGTTTTTTAAATTTTAAAGCCATTTGAAAAATATTCGGACTTTTTTGGTATGTTTAAGTTTAATCAAAAACTGAAGTATGTTTAGGAAAAAATCAGGTTGTGAAATGTGAATAGTCCCACCTATTTTATATTAGTCTTTCGTTTGGTAGGCGTGTTTAGCAATAAGATAAGCGCTAAACATGCCTACCAAACGGATACAAGATCTAAATTCTGATTTTCGTTTAGCTTTATTCTTTCTTTTCATTTTTGTTTCTCCTAAGTTTTAAGGTCAAAAGTTAATGTAACAGTCACTATTTTATTCATTATTTATTATTTAAAAAATTAAAAACATTATCACAACATAAATGTCTAGAATAAGAAGGCTGAGTTGAGTAATGGGCAACAACAACTGATCAATAGTTTGTTGATCACACCAAGATTCCCACTAAAAGTAAAGAAAACCCTCTTTTTCAATCATCAATCATTCAAAAGACAAGTAAAGAAACTTCCATGCGCCTGCTGAACGATTTCTGGATTATAAAAGGGGTTTATTAGCATATTGTAATTTATGTAAAGTCCTTTAAATTAAATAAAGGGTTAATATCTGAGAGAGAAAAAACTGAAAAGTTTAAGAAAAGCTGCGACCCTTTTCTGGGCAAAATTCCTGAATTTTATACTTTAATCGAAGAGATCCTGCAACGACTTCTGGAGAACAAATGCCGCTGACAAATGGCAATCTAGCTTTCGACGCTCAGGTTTCTCTCTCTAACTCAATTCCGCCTATATGTTTAATCTGCGAAATGGGATCTTGAAAAAGTCGCTTAAGTTTCTAATTTACAATTTTGTTTGATTTGCGACGATGCCCTTTGAGGATTAATGAAATGGGTAGTGTTACTTATATTACAAGTTATCATTCTTTGGGTGATAGAGTTTAATGTAAGTTGCGTATTGTGATTTCTTTCTTGGCCTTATCTCATTGTTTTTTGGAGTTTAGTTGATTTGAGAAAATATGGAGTTCCCTGTCAAAAAAAAAAGAAAAAAGAAAATATGGAGTTGTTGCAGATTAAATACCAACAGATAAGAAGGGATTGAAAGAGACTTCGCTTTCAAGGGTCATTAGTCGGTCCGCCGTTTACCAAGAAGTTATTTCTTCAACTCTTCTTTTCTGTAGCCGCCTACCTGTTTTATGCCCTTAATTCACATTTAATTTTATTATTTTTCTTGTTGTATATATGGGAGATTGGAATTTACAGTTTGCATGCTTCAATTATTGAAAATTAGGGACTTTGTAGGGTAGAATTTTGATTTGATTGATTATTCTGCAAGTTGTCTCAAGGGTATTAATTGAGTCCCTGTTTTTGTCTTCTAATAATTGGACTTGAGCGTTTTTAGTTTGTTTTGTGGGGTAATTGATTCTTGTGTTGGTTTTTTCGGTGTTGAAATTGACAGGTTTATGTGGTTTGGTGAAGGAGTTTGTTCTATTTGAATAGTTTTTGAGATTTTTGTTGATAAGCTAACTCGATGGGGAACAAAAGTTCAAGCCCAAGGGGTGAGGGGAATTGGAGGCAAGCTTCAACAACTCGGTCGACCTCATCATCTGGTTGGCAGCATGATTATGCTCAATCAAGTGTTTCGCAGTACGCTCAAAGTTATCCGGTGCAGCATCCTTATCCTGCACCAGCAGGGTATCCACCGTCAGATCAGCATGATGCTCCTCCTCAACATTTTGGGACAGATCAATACAATGCTCCTCCTCAACATTTTGGGTCCCCATCTCAATCACCTGGTCCACCCCAATTTAATGTGCCTCCAACCCAGATACATGTACCACAAAAGAAGTTTGACAGGAGGTATTCAAGGATTGCAGACAATTATAGATCATTAGAGGAGGTATGTGTAGAATATTATGCTGGAAGATAACATATTTTTTAATGAAAATCCAAATTTAGGACCCGTTCATGTGTTTTGAGCCCATTTATAGCCTTGCTTGCTAGATTTAGACAACACGGAGGAAGTACAAAGTTTTCCCCTACTACTTCTCCAAGCAATTGTTTGCAACTTATGTATGGCATGAATTCAGTTCGAGGTTCCCTACGATATGATGCTAATTATGTCCACCATAAATTTTGATGCCTTGGATCTATGTAGGCTCTTCACGAATCATGATATGCATCATATGGGTTTACATTTTAGTGTAAAGTGGAGAAATTGAATATTCTTCCGTTGTAGTTTCAGATGTCTGCAACGAAAGAAATTACAGAGGGTGAACACAAAATCCTTAGTTTCTATAGGAGTATAGATTCAAAACAAGTTCAAAAAATTATGTGCAAGAGGGTATCTGAGAAGCATAATTCAAATGGATTGGTAAATACTTAAAAACGATTGAATCGAAGATGAATGGATTCTATAATGTTGATAATTCCAGGTTCTACTTATGATGTCAATGGTTGGTGACAATTTGAAGGCCAGAATCTGTGATGTTAATGGTTTAATATTTCAAATTCAAATGACCTTGATCTTGAAATTTCATAATTTAATATACGTCCATTGCTCTGCTAGAAAACTAGATCTTCGTAGCCATGATCCAAATATAATGTTTGTGTGTTTTAATATTGTTAAGAGTAACTTGAGTATTGATCTTTTGGAGAAGGTTTTAATGTATAGACTGTTCTGTGTAGGTGACTGAAGCTCTTGCACGAGCTGGCCTCGAGTCTTCCAACCTAATTATTGGGATTGATTTCACCAAGAGCAATGAATGGACAGGTAGATTTTTATTTTTTATTAAATAGAGATAGATGCCATTTCTTGAATTTGTTGAGATATGCTGAGCTTGGGCCCACTTTTAGGTAAGGTGTCATACAATGGTAAAAGCTTACATCACACCGCAAGTGGTCTAAATCCCTATGAACAAGCAATAACCATAATTGGGAAAACCTTGGCGGCTTTTGATGACGATAACTTGATCCCCTGTTATGGGTTTGGAGATGGTACTGAATGAATAATTGTTGTTTCTGAATTTTAGATTGAATTGGGGGTGTTTGCAAACTCAAATGGACGGGACAGAATCACATTTTTACAAAGCTGCCCTCTCACAGCTTTGGATTCTGAGAAGTGCTTCCAAGCTGTGAGTAGAGTTTGCAAACACCCCCTTGCTCAGCAAATCGAGCCCTTCTTCCATTTTTGGTCTTGGCAGCATCAACCCATGATCAGGATGTATTCAGCTTCTACCCTGATGAGAGATATTGCAATGGATTTGAGGATGTTTTAAGACGTTACAGAGAACTCGTTCCCAATCTGAAACTGGCTGGTTAGCCCCTATCTACTCTATCTTGAGGAGCTGAGTTATAGAATTCAATTTTTGTACTTAACTCGTTTTGTTGCAGGACCAACATCTTTTGCACCAATAATTGAAATGGCTATGACTGTTGTTGAGCAAAACGGGGGCCAGTATCATGTTTTAGTGATCATTGCAGATGGGCAGGTATACTACCTCAATTGATTTGCAATGGGAATATTCGTAACCTGAAATATAATTAAATTTGATCAAGAGCTGTGATCCAGAACCTAAAGGAACATTGATAACATGCATTTCTTTGTTTTTTCTTCCTTTAAACCTGAGATGCACCAGCTTTCTCATCTCTTTTGTCTCATCTGTCTAAATCCTTTTTTGAAATTTTAATTTTGAAGTTATAAATTTTATATTTGAACTGCATTTAGATTTTCAGGATGTTACAATGGTAGGCCCGGACATACTTTCCTAACATTTGTACCTTCTATCTCTATATTCATCCCGACATACAACTTGGCAAGTTTTTTTCTGACATTACACGTCTTTCCCATCTTATCAATTCTAATGTTGTTTGCATTTACTTTGCTTCGGACAAATCTATATTTATTAGTCTGATACTCGTGTCAGCACTTCTTTTTTTTTCTTTTTTCTTAAATTTATCTTGTTTTTACGATTGTTAGTACTGTGCCTCAGCTATCTTGTTATGTTCTTAGGTAACCAGAAGCGTTGATACTGAATATGGTCAATTGAGTCCACAAGAGCAGAAAACCGTTCAAGCAATTGTCGAAGCTAGGTAAATATTTGCAAAATACATGGTTCAATTATGTTTCTTTTCTCGTGTGGCTGATATGATTGATGATTGTATGATGTCTGCAGCAAGTTGCCTCTATCCATTATTTTGGTTGGGGTTGGAGACGGCCCCTGGGATATGATGCAAGAATTTGACGACAATATCCCTGCACGGGAGTTCGATAATTTCCAGGTCACTCTCTTACCTTTAAACGATGGCAACTTACAAAAACTGCATTTTTCTTATAAATACCCAATTGACCATTGTGATGCAATTTGTTAAAAAGAAGCAAATGTGCCGGAGATATTTGTAGTTTACAAATATTATAAGGCTTTTCCTGTTAATAGGTTAAACCTGAAGGGTAGTTTTTGAAATTATTCCTTTAGATTATAGTATAGACTTACAATTCTCAACTGGTTAGTATATATTGTATTTTTACTGAGATTTTCTTGGGATTCTAGTTTGTCAACTTTACAGAGATCATGGCTAAAAATGTGCACCAAACTCGAAAAGAGACGGAGTTTGCTCTTTCGGCATTGATGGAGATTCCAACTCAATATAAAGCAACAATCGAACTTAATTTATTAGGGTAATATTTGCTTCACTTTCGATATATGTGTGTCATAGGTTTCTATTGGCTGTTAATTTATGTGTCCTCTTGATGATTTAGTGGAAGGAAAGTAAACGTTTCTCATAGGGTCCCCCTTCCTCCCCCAACTATGGAGGAGCTTTTGGTGGCACCTCGAAACTCTCTCAGGCAAATTCTTTTCAACACAGCTCTAGTTCATACTACGAGCCTAATATTCCTGCCGATGTAACTCCTTCTGCTCCCACCTCTACATACGAACACCAGGTATACAATTATACCCGTATGTATGTATGTATGTATGATATGTTAAAATAATTATGCACATATGTATATGTTAAATGGAAAAACAACGCACATTTTCAGATCTCTACTCGGCCAGTCGGCCTGCTGCAAGTGTTTTGTCCATTGATTAAATAAACGTGTTAAAAAGTAAACAATATTAAAATATAGTCCAATTTTGGCCCCAATATTGCTGGGAAATTGAAAATGGTGTTCTTTTATGTTAGCAGAGGATTTAATTTGGGGCCTAATTAAACAATAAACAAGGTATTTCTGGCAATATTGGGCCAAAATCGGACAAATTTCTTAATATTGAGACTAAATAAAAAAATACTTAGCTTTTTTGGGATTAAAATTGGACAGTAGACAAGTTATAGGACAAAAAAAACTTTTTAACCCTTAAAATAACTTAATAGTTGTATAACTTGTTATTTAGTTGAATATATTGAGAATCACATTGTAACTTGTTTTACAGGTATGTCCCATTTGCCTTACCAATCCAAAGGACATGGCTTTCGGTTGTGGTCACCAGGTACATTAGTTGTATGATTTTTAAATTAAAATCGAGAAAAATCCGATAGGCGCTAGCTGAGCATGTTTTTTCCGTTTTCATCAGGCGTGTTGCGAGTGTGGACGAGAAATTAATCAGTGTCCAATTTGCCGGAGCCGTATAGAAATGAGGATAAAACTCTACTGAACGGGCCCCATCACCAAATTCTTTATTTGTTCGACTGTACAAATGAAATCGAAACTTATGGTTGGTTATTCCGACATATTTGTGTCGTGTTACAAGGTACAAACTACATTTGTGCCAATCGGGCTTATCTGAGCCGGTCTGCTTGAAGAAGTCGATGAAATCTGTACATGAAACGCAGACAATTGTACATGGAAATCTTTTGTTGTTGTTGTGGATTTTGAATCATACATAGTAATACTTGTGAATCAAAGTTTGCCCTTGTGATACTGCATTAGCTCACATGCCAATTGTTGTCTGTGTGAGATGCATTCGATTCTTTATTTGAATCATAATTTCAAAGCAATTTCGTATTTTAAATCTTCCTGATACTATTACTTTTGTATAACAATAAAGTATGTTAAAGTGCAACCAATTAAATTTGTAAGAAAATTATTATATTATTCCATGAATTAAAATTGTTGCAATTAATCTAATCATATGATTCTTTATTTCGTGACCCAGCACTATGTGAACATTTGGATGAAGCATGTTCCTTCTTTGCAGGTTTGATTTAGTATGTCTCATCGGTGTAAGATTATTCCATTTGTAACTTCTGTTTTTAATTTGTGTTTGTCCGAACCTACTGTCTCAAGACAGTATAAATAATTGTGCATTTTTATATATTTAGAGGGTTAATTTATTTTTTTAATTAATCTATCTTTTTCCTTTTCTTTAACGAGTTAAGGCTTCCCCTTTATTTTTTTAGGGGTGGGCTCAAGAGAGCGTCGACATTATCTCTCTCTTCTCCTAATTCAATTTACTTTTACAATCTTTTATTTTTAAGTTTTATATTTTTGGTCAAATATTTAATATGTTTAGTTAAATACTTGATACTTTAGTTGTTATTTTAAAACTTAATATTTTAAAGTTAAATATTATAGTGTTTATATTAAATATGAATAACTTAAATATTAAAAAAATTAATTTATTATTAATATTTTTGAAAATATCAAATATTTAACTAAAATTATTAAAATTTTTAATAAAAAGATATAAAAATTGAATGAAATTGAAATACTAAAACAACATAGATTAATATATGAAAACATAGAACTTTGTCTCTCCCATCCGTTCGTGTTAAATAATTATTGGGGATATAATTTGTTTTTACGTAGTTTAAGCATTTGTTATTGTTGATTTATTATTAGGGGCTTAGTCTACTGACCAGGTGGGTTCGCTTACTTTAGTGAAAGATTCAAAAAAAAAAAAAGGAAAAATATCACTCACTATATTCCTTCCTTCATTAGGTATTAAAATTATCACTCACTATATTTTCAAGTTAATTGACAAAAATATCTTTTTTATTCAAACAAAAATAGTAGATGTGGTAATTGTAAAATTTTAATTTATCACATGAATTAATTTTCAATACAAACACTTGAAAATATTATAATTCATGTCAAACTATATTGTAATATATATTAACAAACATGTGATTTGTATAATATAGTAAAATATATTACACATAAAAGATCAAATGTATTACATATTTCACTATCTCTCAAAATTTAATACTAAAAAAAGCAATATAATAACACCAAATCATTACTAAATTTATATTATCTCACCTTAAATAATAACCCCTACCAAGCGGAGTCATAGCCCGCAAAAAAAAGAAAAAAGACCCGATCTATATTTTCCTATTTTTGAGTGAAAATATATTCATTTCTTCATTAGGTATTAATATTATCACTCACTATATTTTCAAATTAATTGATAAAAATATCTTTTTTATTCAAATAAAATAGTAGATGTGGCATAAATATAAAATTTATTTATCACATAAATTAACTTTCAATGCAAACACTTGAAAATATTATAGTTCATGTCAAATTATATTAACAAACATGTAATTAATGTAGTAAAATATATCATATACAAAATTAAATGTATTCCATATTTCGATCTCTCTCAAAATTTACTACTCCAAAATAAGCAAGAAAAACTTCGTTTTACCCAGGGTTTATGAGCGCAGTCGCCGAACTTTTCTCATCGTAAACCCCTCGAAAATTTTAATTCAATTTTTCGACGGCTCGCTCGCTCGCTCTATCATGATTCTTCTCCGCTCAATCTCAGGTTTCTACTGAATTCACCTACTATACATAAATAATCAATGTTTATATATCATATGGATGATGCTGATATTAGATTGGAAGTGGTTTGATTTTTTTTTTTTCGTATTTGGTTTTCGGTAATTGTATATTCAGGAAATCATCGTGCAGTAGTTCGGGCGCTAGGGCGCCGGAATTTCTGTGCGGCTTCTGAGGATTATTTGAAGCGGAATTATGCGAACAATGAAGCCGAATACAACACTGTCATTGGCTCTCCCGCTGTTCAGCGAAGGTTTTTGTATTTCCTTTTGTATTTTTATGATATGTTACATTTGGATTCATGGTGAGTTAAATAGAAGCTGAATTTTCAGCACCTTTTCCTTGCAGAAAATAATTAATTTTGAATATATTGTAAATTGAGAAAAAAGAAGAAACGGAAGTTTGATTGTACTTATCGTATGAAGCTGAAAGGGAAAGGTACCGTGTGTTTGTTTGGTCGATGTATGATGATCTTAAATGGCTTAACATCGCTACGTTTTTGTTTTCAGTTACTTTTTCAGTCAAATAATAATGCTGCATATGATTTTGGAAATGTTTAGGCCTTTTCTATTGAGGGATTTGTATGAAGATATGATGCTGGATGCCCTTAAATGGCCTAATTTTGCTACATTTTGTTTTCAGTTACTTTTTCAGTCAAATAATAATGCTGAATATGATTTTGGAAATGTTTAGGTCTTATTTATTGAGGGATGTGTATGATGATATGATGCTGGATGGAGTGAAGCCAGAGAGGGACACCTTTCACTCACTTATCGTTGGGACAATGAAAGGGGCTCGAATGCAAGATGCCTTCTATTTTTGTGATCAAATGAAATCCATGGGTTTGGTTCCTGATGTAAGTGATTTCTTACTCTGCTCACCACTTCTGTTGATAATTCCTAGCCTACAAGTAAGATTTCAAATGACATTCCACACTTCTCCTGGAGCTATACATATATCTAATATGATGGGCGAAATGATGATACCAGAAATTCTGAATCCAAACCTTGTACTCCAGGAGCATGGAACAAGCCATTTTTCTGTTTTTAACTTTTTTTTTTTATTTTTGTCCTCAGGTTGCTTTGTATAACTACTTGATATCTACCTGTGGGAAGTGCAGTAATTCTGATCAGGCGATTTGGGTATTTTACATATTCTTAATATAGTTGTTCCTTGCGTTGCCTTGTTTTTTTTTTTTTTTCTTTTGGAAGAATATTAGATGTATTTGAAAAGTTACTTCTCTTTTGTTTAAACTGAAGCTTCTCGAGGAAATGAAGAGATCTGAAGTGAAACCTACTGGACAAACGTATATTTGTCTACTTCATGCATGTGCAGCTTCAGGAAGATTAGATCGTGTGTAAGCTTATTAATTTTTTTAAATCAGTCTGATCCTGCTCCAATGTCCGTTGAACGAACTGAGTTTATCTTTAATTGGCTGATGGCATTTAAGCCTGTCCATGTCCATGCTAAATCTACCAGTAGTCTTTTCGATAAATTGTGGCATTTTAAAATTTTGCCTCTTGATTGATAATGTTTCTTTTGTTCAGTATGACAGCCACGTGCTAATACTGCATTATCTTCTGTTTTTGTTCTGCAGATATGCAATAGTTCGGGATATGACTGCTGCTGGTCTTGGCTTGAACAAATTTTGCTATGCTGCACTTATACTTGCTCACAAGAATAAGTCACCTCGCGCGAATGATACATCTGCCAAAGTAAAAATCAGTAATACTTATAGAACATTTTTATTGAAGTTGATGCTTGCTATTAGTATATCTAAATTCACAGATCAAGGGATTCCGGATATTTCTGATTCTTTTTTTTTCCTGGAAAGATTATTGAACTCGTGGATCAGTCTAAAGGATGGTCCTCTGTAGATCAAACAACAGACAGTGCTGAAAATGTTATGAAGGGAATTTCTGAAGAAGAATTATACAATCTCCCTACAGGTGAATATGTTCATCGCCGTGGTGGATTCATATTCAGAGAGTTTACTGTATACCATGTTGCATTTCATGCTTTTGCGGACCTTAGGGATACCCAGGTAACAAGTGAATGGCCTAATTCTTTCATCGGCATATTGTAGTTGTTAATCTTTTATTTTTTATTATTTGTGGTTTCCATTCTTTGCTTCTTGGACTGATAGTATACAAGCATGTCTCAAAAATAAAACAGACAAGCATCTATCATGTATGAAACTGACTGCAGCCTTATATAAGATAAGACCAGTTGTGATTTATGGATCAGTGTGTTGGGCAACTAAATGCTGACATGTACAAAAGATGAGGGTAGCAGAAATTAGAATGTTGTGATGTCTGTGCGGACACAACATATTAGATAGAATAAGTAATGAAGGCATTAGAAAGGAAGTGGTGGTAACCCCAATATTGAGAAAATAAGAGTACCACATTTAAGACGATTTGGAAATGTGCACAGGAGACCTTTAGATCCGTTGTACAACATGTAGAAAGTAGAGAATCATTTTCTCTGATTAAGATGGGAAGGGGAAGACCTAAAAAGACTTAGAAAGAAAAAGACATCGTATACTTAAATATAAAATGAAACCACGTGTTTCGACCAACACAGTGGTGAGATATGTTCCATATAGCCCACCCACATAGTTGGATAAAGCCTTGGTTGTTACTCCATCCGTCCCACATTAACTTGCACAATTTGGTGGGCACACAAAATAATAAAGTGGAGTAATGAGTTGGGCTTTGAGGGGTAGTTTCGTTAACCTTTATGTATATAGAAAGAAGTGAGTTGGATTGTGTGTATGTGTGGGCCAAAAGTAATGACATTTTTTGTAAAATTGTGGATAGTGTGGAGTGTATGGTGAATTTTCTATTTTTTGGGGTGTGCAAGCTATTTTGGGACGTCTGAATAAGGAAAGTGTGCAAGTTATTATGGAACGGGGGAGTATTTTGGTTGTCAGTGCCAAATTTGTGAGTCATGTGCCTATTGTGGGCTTTTCAACATGTAATAAGGAGGGTAACCTATCACTGCTTCTGTGCTGGATAATCCTACTTCTTGGGCTCATCCCAACACTGTAACATATTTTGTGCCTGCTTTGCTTTAACGTGTCATATTAAAGTGATTAACTAAAATATCAAATCTTTGTTGTTGAAGTTAACTCCCAGTTAGGTATCATAGAGACCAATGGGCATTGCTGCAAAATTACCACAATATTTTTGGTCATGATTGCTACTTATGGATGGAACTACACCACTTGCTGCATACCTAATAATTATTTTTCATGTCAGTATATAATATTGCATATTGTTTAGTACTTCAAGAATTAAAGCATTGTCTTAGCATCAGTGCCGTAAGATATTATACTCATTCTAAGAAGTCCTAGAATTGACATGTGGTTCACCCCTTTATGCTTCTTTCTCATTAGTTTTAAGTTTTAACATATTCCCATCGTGTTAAGCATAATTATTATGTAAACATGCTATTTCCTAATTTATTTATAGTCGAAACGTATTCCTACATGGTGGAGAGATGTTCAAGAAATTAATCACTTTTAGGCTTGATTGTTCATTCCTGGCAGGGTAGTGAAAGTCTTCTGGAGATGCTTGAGAAAGGATGGAAAAAGCCCTGATGTCTTTATTTTATTGCAAGCTATGAGGTAATATTTGTCTGTCTAATTCCTTTATTATATTATCTAATGATTAATTGACTATTAAGCATTATTTTGTATTAACACAAAATTTGGAAGTGGTTTCTTATTGTTATCTTAGTTTGTATCCTGTATGATAGTTTTGGCCATCTTCTCTTGCTTACATAAAGCACTTAATGAAGTTGGCCAAGGAATCCTCAGCTTGTTTGGCCAGGTCTCTGATGACTTCTACATCAGAGAGTTAGATTGGTTTCCAAATATCAGGACTACAGAGTCAGGTAGGATAAATGAACATTTAATGATCCAATCAAATCTAAGAGAACTGAGCCTCGGCAGCTTTAACCTTCATCGTCTTAATTTGTTGTTTCACATCTGAAAACATTTGAATTAAGTTCACCAAGCTCCATTTGGGAGATGGAACATTAAGAGCCCTTTCTAGTTTTCTAAATGAAAAGGTGGTGAATTAATTGGATACGGCTGCCAATCTTCGCATCTATTTCTTATAATCATTCTTGTTTCCTCAACACATATAATGAATTTATTAATTAGTTTTCATATTTTTGTAGAAAGATGAGAAGGGGTTCATACATGGTATTTTATCATCTAATTCATATTCACCATGAAATTTAGATCTAAATGATGCTAGTGTGATGCATATATGTTTCTGACTTTCTTCAAATTCCTGATGGTGTCTCAAGAAATACTTTTGCTTCTTATTCATTCATGACATTGATCTGCTCTATGCAAAACTCTTGTTCAGGTGCTATCTTCATGCTGGAGATCTAGATCGTGGGCTGAAAATTTTCCAAGACTACATGAATTCGAACAAACCCCCTATGGTAGAAATGTATACGGTGAGTTTTTCACATATGTGTTTTTCTTCCATCAGGCAATATTTTTGTTTTGAAGTACTTTGGTTATAGTGTATTTAATACCTCCCTGATTCCGCCCAAGATAAGATAACATCAAAAGAGTATTCAATATTTGTTACTATATAAATTCCTTTAAACGAAAAGATATTGTTTTGCTAGCAGAATTAGCAATTTGCACAAGTCTGAAGTTGGTTTTGAAGCGAAAGATAATTCATGCAATGCCAAAATTATAAACGACACTAGGAACAGAAACACGCTTAAGATGGTTTGAGTAAGTTCATGGAGACCTTTAGATGCCCCTGTACTAACATATACAAAGTAGAGAATCATCATCAACTCATATTAATATGAGGCAGGAGAAGACTTAATCAAGGAATTGAGAAGAAACTATTGAAAGTGACATGTTATACTTGGATATAAATGAAAGCATGTTTCTGGGTCTATAGCTGACCCTTGCATGTTTATTTAATTTGTTGTACACTGCGAGAATTCAGTCTAGTCTATCTGAACATTCATATCAACTTTTAATGGTTCTTTTAGTAGTTTTCCATTGCTGAACTTCAATCGTGATCTTAATTAACATTTATAAATGATGCAACTTATCTTGCCTACAGACACTTGCAGAAGGAGCAATGGTTGGTTATACACCAAGAGGCATGCAAATTGCCCAAGAAACTCTGGTATGCCATAGCTGGCTAAGTGCCTTTTGCATAAGTCACTTCATACAAAATATTTGATTGATGAGCACAAGATTCGACAATGTTGGATATCATTTTCTAACATGTTTTGCATTTATCATCCAGGTTGAAATGAATAATAGGAACTTTTTCCTTAGTCCTAAAATGGGAAACGATCTCCTCCTTGCCGCCTCTCGTGAAAAGGTAAACACAGAAATACTGGTTTTCACTTTCTCTAATTACCACATATTTTCTTCGTCTATCGTCTTTCTGTTCATGCTAACACTTCCTTATATCATCCTATTAGACTGGTGGGTATACGGTTGCCAACTTAGTATGGGATATGATGCAAGCTCGCAAAGTTAACACAACCCCGCTGCTGTGGAAGCATATTACAACGGTTTGAAAGTAAGCCTTCAATTTTGATTTTGAATTTCTTTTGCTGTTGACCTAATATATAGACTATCCAGTGACTGATATACCCCATGTTAACGATATTTCTATCTTATAATGACTTCTGGTTTTCATCACCCGTTGATTCCCTCCTTGTTTCAGGAAAGAGAGATACCAGAGGATGATCCACGTCTGATTCACGTTACCCAAACTCTGAACAATAATCCGACTAGGTTTGGACCTGGAGCTGGAAGACGATAGAATATTATTGGAATAACACTTAATGAAATGAGTGGTTCGTTTTACTTTGTTCTTCATGTAGTTGAATAATTTATAAATTGTAATATGAAGTGTTTTCGCTGTTATTTCACATCGACGATTGAATTTTTGGTACTTGTGTACAATTTAATTGGCAGTGAATTCCCTAAATACAATTCGATCGACTGCTGCAGAAATAGCATATCATTTGATATAACGATATTTAATCAATACATTCTATTTATATGTTGATGATATCATTGTTTTATGTGCAACAGTAAGTGATGATGATGCTTGCGAGCATATGGTGTACTACGAGCAAATTTAAACAACGATAAGTGATTTTATATATTTCTGAGTTAGGTCATTTTACAGAACGCAAACTGAACAATATTGTTCGTAATCCTTGATGGTTCGATGATGAATTAAACTCATAGAATCTATTTGTTGAAAGGTACAAGTGTGAATGTACAATCAGCTGCAGCCTGAGTAACTGTTCCGTCTCTTCCACCTCCGGGAGCCTGAGCTCCCCCATAACCCCTCTGATGCCGACGACTGCCATTTTACAAACTAATGAAGATAGCATCTATTAAAGAGAAGTTGAGGATCTATATTTCTTAGGTACACAAGAAAACTATGTCAAATTAATCAACTAGACAGATAAGAGACAAAATATCTGTTAAAAGAAGACTGTATTGCCGTACCAACCATAATATTATGTTACATTTTGATGACCTACTGATGTGGCAAGCAGAAGCACCACTGATTCGCATCCTTGGACTCTATCAAAAGATTCAAAACTCATTATGGCATCTTAAATAGGTAATCATGATAGACAAGGTCATATATGGTTGTCCTATTGTGACAACTCGACCTTATCAAGTGCTTTACCTCATTTGATACATCAAAGACAATCTTCTGAAGTATCTTCAACGAATGCCTGATATAAAATTACATTGAAATAACTGAGATAATGAATGCAATAGACAATAGTAAAGATGAGCTCTTCTTGCTCCTCAACATTTTGGGCTGTTCTTGCAGATAGATGCCTCCATGAATAGAAATCCATTTTCTTTTGCAAACTATTCTCCCTCCTCTTTGGTTACAGCTCTTCGGTTCATATTTGGGTTTGCTTGCTGCCGAGTTATTATGTATTTGAAGAGATAGTCGTACGACATCTCGAGCAAAAGAGGATTGATGAGGAAGAAGAATGCATCTCCTGTATTTGTGGATACGCCAAGGAAAGCATAATAAGTAGCACAACCGCATAAGCCTCACGTAGATGCGTGTCTCTCTCGGTTTATATAAGTGCATTGCGGAGTTATAATTTTTAAGTTTTCATATGTTTAAATAGCATCATTTTTCAACATAAAGCAAGGGGTTGTATTATTTCATTATTATTATATTTACCCACTTCAGGAGTATATAATTTTATATAAATATATATAATAAATTATTTGCACAAACGCAAAGCGAAAAGCCCTTATAGCTCAGTGGTAGAGCGTCAGTCTTGTAAACTGAAGGTCTGCAGTTCGATCCTGCATGAGGGCATGTTTGGTTTTGTTTTAAGTTTTGATATCCAAAAAAATCAGTAATGAATATTGAAATTTTCTTTTTTGAAAAATAAAATGCCCGTATAGCTCAGTGGTAGAGCGTCAGTCTTGTAAACTGAAGGTCTGTAGTTCGATCCTGCATGTGGGCAGAATTTTATTCTTTTTATTTTTAAATTTCACTAAATTCGTAATATAACATAATGTCGCAAACTTTAATTAAAATGCCCGTATAGCTCAGTGGTAGAGCGTCAGTCTTGTAAACTGAAGGTCTGTAGTTCGATCCTGCATGTGGGCAAATTTATTTTTCTTTTTGTCTTTTGATTTCCACCAAAAATCGTCAGTCGAATAATGAAGTCGCGTTTCATCATTACGCTTGCACTTTCGTGCTCTGGTATCCAGTTTCAAAGCCCTCCGAAAACCCTAATCAATTCTTTTCAGCATCTCAATGAATTGATTCAGCCATATCTTCAGTTAAAAATGGCGTCTTCAACTCTCCAGAAGTTCCTCAGATGCCAAACCCGACCCGCCTCGAAGATCCTTTTCCATTTACGCAAACCCCTCGCTCCATTACCACATACCGAAATCTCCCAAATCTCCGATCCCGTTGATCTGATCTCGAATAGCCTAGAAACAGGTTGTTTGAAACCAAATCATTCTAGTATTGCCCACTTTTACCCTGGCTTTTCATTCGGATTTTTCTGAATCCAAATTCTGCATCCTCGTTAATTCGGCCGGAACCCGATGGCGAAGCGACTGAGGATGATTCTAATGTAATAAGAGCTGATAGCGTGAAGAAGAAGAGGAAAAAGAAGATGAATAAGCATAAGCTGAAGAAGCTAAGAAAGCGTCTCAGGAGGAAAACATAGTTTCGATTGATTTGTCGTTTCGGTGAGATGCTGTTGTTTTTCATCTCTTCTATTGACGTTTCGGGATTCGAATCTGATACTTATGTGTTGGGGGTAATCCGCTGTTGAAGGTGTTTTAGTCCGTGCTAACGAAGTAGTAGAGAATAATTATTTCATTTTTCTGATGGAAAATATTGATATTTGATGTTGAAATGGATGTTTCAGTTTGTGGGATAATATCAATCTTTTTCGTGCTTCATTATATTGTTTAGCAATATATTGTGATTTGTTGCTATGGTCTGGCTGGTGCATATTATTGGAAATCACACACGAGTTACACATTTCAGTGAATTGTTATTGTTAATTTATTTTAGCTGATCAGTTGAATTCTATTGTGCTTATTAGTTTATCCTCTTGGGCTGAATGATTGTAGGTTGATGTGAGGTTGTTAGATTGAACAAGATCTAAGGGTTATCAGCATGTGTTATTATGTAAGGTATTTGATGAATAAATCATTTTTCATGCAATTTTACATTGACGTTAAAATGATAATGAAAAAATGTTGAAATTATTGTTTCACACTAAGTAGTCGTATGAGCAAATATCTTAAAACATGCTACTTTCGGACTCAGTTATCTTCAGTAATTAGGACAAGGATACTATTAAAAGATGATCTGCACCTTACTATAAAGTATCTCATGTTTGCATCTATTTTCGTTGCTATAGAAAACGTATCAAGAACACAAGCTCTATTTAAGGATGAAACATCTTTGTGGTTTTGTATTGCCTCTCTCCCATGGCTTAATCAATTAATACACGAATGAAAACAGTCCTAATAGTAGTATATTAGTAGTTGAAGCTGTGTACTATCAGTTGTAAGGGTTATGTAATTACGAAGAGCTGATTGTGATCAAGTAAGGTTAAACTGGCTATCTTCAGTGGAACATACAAATGTGCTGGGTAGATCTTTTTAGCTTTTTGGGTCTTGTGAAATGAAGAATGTGCTGTGTGGTTGTGTAATTGTGAAGAGTTGATTGTGTACGAGTAAGATTAGTACAACTATGTTCATTCAAAAGTTGGAGAGTTCATATTAAATCTTTATTCGGCTGTTTGTGATCAAATGGAAAGTTGAGAGTTTAGGTGGAATCTTATTTAGCTGTTTGCTACTTGTGAGATGATGATGAATGTGCTTGTGGAACACTCCCATTCTTAGAGATCTCTAAAAATTTTAATGCTATCGTTGTTGGTTTTTACTACAATATAAAGGTAGTCAAAAGTGTGTTTCTTTTCTTTGAGGCAAGGTGCACCTTATGTGCCTGGATGATACTACCTTCAAACACTATTTGGAACTTCTTTCCACTGTTTATGGGCTTGTACAAAGTTTATTTTTAGAACCATCCACTTGTTACTTAAGTAGACATTATAATATCTAAATAACTGGAGTCGAGAATGAAAGAATCTGCCATCCGTTGATTCTCGTTCAATAATAGGGCCGGATCATATGAGTATGGAGATACGAATATATAAATTTAATAACTAGGGACTCCAAGAATGAGATCTAAGAGACCTAAAGAGACCACAAACTTGGTTATAGGTTTTGTGTTTTAAATTTTGATCTGAATTTCTAGTTTATTATAAACTCTTTAAAGGATTTGTCTCTTTAATTGTATACATCATGGTTGAGTTTCTGACAAAATGAGTGTAATTTATGTTGTTAGAACATAGAATCATTTTTTTTTGCATTATCATGTTTTGATCTTAAGAGAAGTCATGTTTTCAGAATGGTGCCCCCACTTCAGCCAGACGTGCTTTTTAAAAAAAAAAATTTAGCCTCATTCGATGTGGGACCATTTACCCAGAGTGTGACACTTTTGACTACCTTGTTTATCTAATACCTTGCATGTGAGAATACTTTCTAATTGACTGCTATATATGTTTAGTTGTGCTGTTTAGCTTTTTACATGATTATTAGACATTTAATGATATAACATCTCTTATGATACTGTAGACACCATTCATTTTGGAGGAAATAGCATTTAGGGAGGGTTATTTGTATAACTCCAATAACTAGCCTGATAGCTTTTGGGATTGTTCAAATCTGAGAATTGTCGATGGGAATGCCCTTGTTATCAAAGATCATATTTTATTTCTTTGTTAGATTCAGTCATCTTTATCCCACTCTCCCTGTAACTTCACCTGAACTAAATGACAATCTGAATGATGACTTTGGCCCCAAAAATCTGGGGCACGGTTTTGTGAACAAAAGCTATCCAAAGAAGTGTTTTTACAACAGATTATATAAATGGATCCTTATAGGCAGGCTTCCTGTGATGCTTCTTTGTTGAATGTTCTGTTTCTCGAATTCATTGGTTGTGATCTGAGGATGACATGGTATTTTTGGCTCATCTAAGTCGAAATTATGTTTTCGGGTAGAGTCGTTGAATACACAATCGGTGACGGCCTACCCATTACTTCACACTCAAATAGGAAGCTACCATGTGAACCCATTTATTGGCAATCAAAGTGGTCCAGTATCTTTTAATTTCTTGCATGTTAGCCAATTTTTTGCTTTTTCTTTAATTTTTGTGGGGTGGGGTGGCTTGTGTGTATCTAATAGGGATTTCAATTATTCTACGACTGGTTGATCATGTACTTTACCTGATATGAAGGAACATTTAATCTTGTGTTTTTTTGCTTTTGCTTTTTTTTTTAAATCCCCTGTTTCTTTGAGCATTTCGTGCATTGAATGTTGAAGTGCTTGACCTATTCACTTTTACTATGAAGAGAACATATTGGCTGGTTGATTGTGTGGTATTAATTGTAACCCTAGTTAGCTCATTAATACATCAATAGGATCCACACGAGGAGAAGCACTTACCAGTTACTATTCGTTGGTTACTGGCAGCATCCCATAAATGTACTCACCATCCTCTAATTGTTTTCCTCTTTTTCTTCAAAAAAAAAAAAAAAAAAAAAAACCTAGATCTGCAACCATCCTTGCAATAGAAAACCCTACCTTTGTTCACACAGACCTTGGTAGACAGTGTTGGATGTAGCGAGACTGATGACTATCACCACATATCAAAACCAAGTTTTTTTAGCGTGCTTTGTTCTTACTCGGCATGAACTCTAAAAACAAGATTGATCATCTTTTTTGTATTGGCAGTAACAATACACATTTTTCAATTCTATTGCCTCATGATCTTTGAGTTTGATTGGAAGGCCCAACAAACCATTTGTGTAATGCTAGATGGTTGTAGTGTAATGGGGGCAGGTAAATAATGTTATTGCATTGCCATTATTAGGCTTAATTGCAGGGATTTGATCTAATCTGAGGACCACAACTTTTCACTTTCCACTTCCCTGTCATCTTTATAGTCTATTATTATTGCAACTCACAAATTTTCTTCTCATATTTTTGTACTTTTGCTCAATTCTTACTTCTTATCTCACTTCCCCTTTTCTTGGAATGCACATAACCTGTCATCTTTATAATCTATTATTAATTATTCCATCTTTCAAATCCCATTAATTTTGCACCCGATTGAATTTCGATTCTAGTTTCAAGGGGAACAATTTGTGCAAATAATATGAAACTAGATGACATTTGCAGTAGTAAAATTTGCGAATATTAAATCATCATGAACAATTAACGGCCTATAATTCAAAATAATGTTGACCACAAATTGGAGTTAGCACGAGCCATCATCGTATGATCATTCATGCTTTTCCCTTATGACATATGATTGCACTTTGCACATGCCTTCAATTCTTTGGTGATGTTTCCTTTTCATAGTCTCCACCTTCCTCTTTCTACATCTAATCATGTAACCTAGTTACACATAAAAGGTAACAACATGGGATACCCCCACCTTTAGCGCCTCCCACAATATAGTTTTTTTTTTTTTTTAATTTGAATTGTTGTCAAGGGTTATTTCAATCACTTGAAAACAGTGGTAATCACTTTTTTAGTGAAAAGCCACGGGGCAACTACGTAAAGAAGTGATTCTGCCTCTCAAGAAACAGTTGTAAACACGCACTATGTCTATACATGTTTCTTTTGAGTTTTGCTTGTATGTATTCGTTATGATTAAGATAAGAGTTTTGAAATTTAAACACAATTTCACCTTAATATGCTCATCAGCTTCATAAAGAAGTTATTTTGCCCCTCAAGAATTAGTTGCAAACATGCACAAAGTCTATTTTTTTTTTTCGAGTTTTGCTTGTATGTATTCGTTAAGGATTAAGATAAGAATTATCCTAAAGATGTGTTATAGTCTTTTTTTTTTTAATTAAAAGAATACATGGAAGAGACACCCTTAAACATCCACCATCAATTGTTCATTATTTCGACTAAAAAAATAGCAATTCAATTCCTTTGTTTCACTAATAATATTTCAATCTTTATTCCACCTTCTGGATCTTTAAACATGGACCAAGAGTTGTGGTGGTTTGTTGGATATTTTTAAGATGTCACGCGTCATCTATTCACATTATGGAGCGTGGAGTGAAACACCAAAAGTGACACGTATATTTTTATTTAAAAGCAGAGTGGATATTATTATTAGCATTTCCGAAAAATATTTCTCCGCCACTGTGATATAGATGACAAAGTACGGAAGCATGTTCAAGTATAAAAAGTGATTAGGCGTGAAAAATTGTATTTTCTATGTTGACACAAAAATTGCGGTTTTTTTTTCCCCCAAAGAATACACACTGAATAAATCTAACTCAATAAACAAGAAACCACACTAGACAAGTCCTTTAAGGTGGATTCGACTAATATGCTCTATCAATTCAAATACATCTTACAATGATAATATATAATATTAGAAATGATTATATGTTTATCGGTACACATCAACTTATATGTTCATCACTTATATTATGATATCACATAAACAATCGGTTAAATAATGATTAGTTTCTCTATTTATGTAACATCACACCATATGTAATGTACATATAAGTTAGTATTCACTGATGTACATATGATCATTTTCAAGCATCAAAAATGCCTTAACATTAACGTTGGAGGTCCTGATTCACACTATTTTATAGAAGTAAAATGAAGGTAGATTGTGAAAAGTAATAGTATTATGAAGAGTGATTGGGTAAAATGATATGAAAAAGAGTAAGGATTAGGTGTAGGCAAACATGGCATGTGTCGCCACCACATTCCAAAGCGGAAGCGACAGAAAATACAAAAAATGGATGGATGGAGGTACACAAATTCGGGGCCAACTCCACTTATCTCACTCGGACAATAATGCAAACACCTCCCATGCGCCATCAACATTTGAAAAAGTCTCTTCTCTACCCTTGCTTCTTTTCCACACTTGCTTTACCTTTTTCTACTTCACACTCGTATTGCAACGGATATTCGTTTGAATTCATTTTTACTCGGATCTTTTCATTTATTCAGCAATTGAGTTTTTGATGATTCCAGTTTTCTTGGGAGCTGAGTGAGTGACAAACGCAGAGATGGGCGGCGTGACGTCGTCGATGGCGGCCAAGTTCGCCTTCTTTCCACCAAATCCGCCGTCGTATAAACTGGTGCACGATGACGTCACGGAGCTGCTGCTGTTGAGCCCCTTCCCCACCGCGAAAACGTGGAGATTATGCGGCTGCCGACGCGCCGGGGGACGGAGATAGTGGCGGTGTACGTCCGGCACCCCATGGCTAGTTCCACACTTCTGTATTCACACGGCAACGCCGCTGATCTGGGCCAGATGTATGAGCTTTTTATCGAGCTCAGTATACACCTGCGCGTCAATCTCCTCGGGTACTCATTCTTCTCACCAATCTTTGCAATTAATCATAATTTTTGCTTAATTAGATGTGTATTTTCATGCTGTATTTCAATTCAAATGATTAATTCCAGTTTCCATCTACCCACTTAGGGTTGTTCTTAAGATTAAGAATAGTGTAACAGGAAATCTCAACCTTATTGTTATTTAGTATAATGAATGAAATGATTAACTCCATGATTTTTGTGTGGATATGAATGATCAGGTACGACTACTCTGGGTATGGGCAATCATCTGGGAAGGTAATTGAAATTGTGTTTTTGTTGGACCATAAACTGCAGATTAATCTAGTCTAGTCTAATATGATAATCCTGAATGTGTTTATAGCCTAGTGAGCACAACACATATTCAGACATTGAAGCTGCATTCAAGTGCCTTGAGGAGAACTATGGTACTAAACAGGAAGATGTTATCTTATACGGTCAGTCCGTTGGAAGTGGTCCGACGTTGGATCTAGCAGCTCGTTTACCTCGTTTACGAGCAGTTGTTTTGCACAGTCCCATACTGTCTGGTGTAAGAGTTATGTATGCTGTAAAACGCACATACTGGTTTGATATCTACAAGGTAGAGTAGAGTAGAGTTTATCATCTGCATTGCTATCTAGTAAAACTCTTGATCTGCCTATTTATTTGTTTTGTGTTTCTTATGCTGCAGAATATTGATAAAATCCCCCACGTTAATTGCCCTGTCCTCATTATTCATGTAAGTATTCTCATCATCTTACAAACACTTTAATTTATTTGATGTTCAAGTTTATATTTTGTTGAAGTGGATTATCACACGCATTGAAGTTTATATTTTGTTGCATTTTAGGAATGTTTGCAATACTCCTGAAGAAGTGATTAAATTAATTTATATAGGAAAATCAAAAGTAAGTTTTTTTGTTCAAAATATCAAAAATAAAATGTTTGATAAAGATCAATTAAAAAAAATTGGACTTGTCAACTTTACAAATTTAACTTAAAAATAATTTATTAATTAGTAAAAGCAATAAAAAAACCACTTTTATTTGAAAAAGAAAGGATGATTTAATTTGTCAGTTGGATTTGCAAGCCTCTTCTTGAGCTTGATGTTTTCTAATTTCTACACTTTGCCATGCATATCAAAACATTCCTTTGAATATCCCCTCTGAAGATGGTAAATTACAAAGATGGTGATCGAAAAATAAATTAAGATTGGATAATAAAGGCCAAAAACCCAATAGCAGAGACAATTTTTCTTGTCCATTTATTTATTGTTTAAATTTGCTCGAACTGTGTTCATTATTGGTGTGATGTGGCTATTAAGTACTTATTAACTAACTCAAGGTCAACTTGACCTCAGGGAACGGCAGATGAAGTGGTTGACTTTTCACACGGTAAACAGCTCTGGGAACTCTGCAAGGACAAATACGAACCCTTATGGATCAAAGGGGTAATCACTGCAACCTAGAACTCTATCCCGACTACATCAGACATCTCAAGAAGTTCGTCTCAACAGTCGAGCGATCTCCTTCGCACAGAATCAGTACGAGGAAGAGCACGGATGTCCAGTTCGAGCCATCTAGGAAGAGTACAGATATATTTGATGCTCCTCGAAAGAGCACCGACAGGAGAGAGAAACCGAGGCGTAGCACAGACAAGCCCGAAAGATCGAAAAATCAGTCACAAAATGTAGATAAGATAAGGATGTCATTTGATCAAGTGGAGAGGTCAAGGAGAAGTGTTGATAAATCATGGAATCATCAACTGGAAAGAGCTCGAAAGAGTGTAGACAGGCTGGATAGAATACGCACTGGGTAAATCTTCGTCATCCCAACTGTAGAATTTATTATGCATGAATATTGTGGTGAGGGGTATAGAAAAATCGAAATTGGGATGGGGATTCTTGAAAGGTTTTGCATTTGTGTTTTCAGGAAATTATGTAAAAGTGGGTGTGAAGTCATAGAAAATGTTTAAGAGTTATTATAAAGATTTTGTTTTTGTGCTGGCCTATAATTATGTACATTGCACCTCATTAAAGAGAAAATCGAACCCTATGTTGGAGAAATATATAGGTAGCTGCCTCACATTTATAATGCAAGATATTCAAAGCTTTAACACTGGAGGGACACTCGTGTGAGACGGTGCTCCATTTAAGTTTTGTGTCATATTATCCATAAGTTAATGGGTCATATAGTAGTAAATGAGATTCGTCTAACATATGAATATGAGACTGTTTCATATAAATTTTTATCTTAAAAGAGAGTCATATCACATCTGCTAAAATACAAGATTCTCTATTTCTTACCGTGGTTCATGTTAGTCGCGTATTAGAGATTGGAAGATGGTATGAAATATACAAATCCTTTACTAAATCTCACAAATATTAAACACGAGCAGACAGTCACAAGGGGAAATTCTGGGGTATACTCACTGTATTTTAAGGATGGCTGGTGGCGGAAGACGACCAATGCAGATCTCATGAACCGTTGAAAATAGGGGGAAAAGCTCTAACCATCCACGATGCTTCAAAACTTCATACACCTCTTTTGCTGTCAAGACACCCTAAACAATTTTGCAACACGATGTTAATAAACTTGGAACGATATGATTAATTAGGTGCAATTTTGACAAGGATTGTCAAAACTAGCCCATGTTTCTCTATATATTTTTGATCGAACAATTAGTGACTCGAACCCATGACCTTACGATATAAGTAGTGAGAGTTCTAACCATTTGAGTTATATCACTTCATCAGCTCATGTCTATATTGATGTTGATCATACATAGATATGATTTTAAGGGTATACTGAGCTCTGACAATGCTATACAGGTGAAGTACATTCAATTTACTCCTTCCATTTCATAACGTTTTAGAGAATTAGTAGCAAATCAAGGAACATAAAATTTTGGCACATTTAGTCAACCTTATTTAAATATGGCTGTCTTAATATGATATGTAAGTTTACTCCTTAATATTAGATTTAGGTATCTTTAACATCATTACACACACGACACATCAAAAAAGTTGACTGTTGTCACAAATTGACTAAAGTTGCAACCAATTAGTCATCAAATCAATGACTAAACTGAAAAAATTTAAAAGAATTGGTCAAAATAGCAAAATACCACAAAAACATTGAATTATTACCATGTAATCATAGCTTGCCAAATGATACTATAGCCGTCACAATTACAACACTTACCCGCAAAATGTCTGGAAACTTTGGATTTGAATAGATTATAATGTAATCTTGGTATGCAAATTAATACCTTTTCTTTTGTTACGATAAGAATACAGACCTGCAATTTTTGGCCCTGCAAGATCTCTGCTTCAAGTTCGTCAAAAGATCTCTTCCCACCACTCCTAGCAAAGCCTCGGCACATTTCCTGTTTCGACCACCAACTGGTAATCATAAAATACAACGTGCTTATTAATATTGCCGAGAAAAACTTCTACGAACTTGGTTCACAAAAGTTTTATAGTAAACTCAGTAATATTGTTTAATATACGATGTAATACTGTTTAACAAACGAAGTATCATGCTTAGTGATTTTGAGAATAATAACACATAAATTCAAGCATTTTTTAAAACGTAATACTTCTTATGCTAAACAATATTGTTCTATGTACTAAACAACATTACTTCGAAAAGGAGAGTTCACAAGAGACCTACTCAATATTGCCTTAGAATTAAATGCTTATGCTGACTTACAGCAAGTTGTAATTAAATCTCCTATCCCGCAGCTCTCAAAGAACGTACTATCCTTAACAGAAGGAAAGAGTAGCTTCGACAATGCCTTCATTTCCATCAAACCGATTCTCATTATTGCAGCCTATGGTTTACCAGATAAACAATTATAATTACGGATGATTGTGGTCCGATAACCAACTTAAGAAGTTAACATAGAAATTGCCCCAATTTTTACCTTAGTATTGTTCCCCATCTCCAACCCATCCACAAATCCTGTTCATGAATCACGATCAAAGTAACAATCTATCATTTAGGACAGCAGAACAATGGCCTAAACTAAGCAAAGTGAAAAGAACACAACAGTCGGGACAGACCTGCTGCAATAGCCACAACATTTTTCAACGTACCACAGAGTTCAATTCCTTCCACATCTTGAACCTATTAATGTATTGCATTTAAATCAATGATACAAGAAAAGAACACACACATACTGCTCAATGTTCATTATCTTATTAAGTACGATATAAATGTTCAAAATTACTAGATGCAATTCACTTACAGCTGAGACCCTGAAGTACGAAGTATTGAACAGCTGAACCCATTTTTCCGAAATCTCTTTATTCTTTCTATATCCAATTGTTGCCTCACTAAGCTTTTCCATTGCAATCTGCACAGGAAACAGTATTAAATACAGAGCAACACTTGTCTACATTTGGTTCACATGAACTCCATCCCATTTTTTACCCATTTACAAAATCAGTCTTACAAAACCTTACATATAATCAATGGAGTTCACATATCTCATATCTGGAAACTAGGTTCATACAAGTTTCTGTCTTCTGTAGGATGAGAAATCAGAGTATAACCTCAGTAGCTATGTTTGCTCCCATTAGAACACAACAATTAATCCCGAGTTGTTCGGAGATTAGGAGGAGATCATCCGTGGACCGTCCCTTTTCATCTCCATTCCTTTAATTAATGAGATTGCTTCAGCATCTTTTCTTATCTTCCCTACTAACCTCCTACAAATGTCCTCCATAAACTGATGGGGAGTTGCAAATACCAACATATTGGCATCTTTTACTGACCAAAATTTAAGATTGAACCAAATGAGAACTAAAAAAAAATAAATAAATCAAAATTTGACATAATGAAACAGGGATTCTAATTGATATCCTTATGTATACCTGCATTTTCAAGATCAGCGTTTGCAACAACATTTTTGCCAAGCTTTATGCCTGGGAGATACTTAACATTCTCCTATAAAAGAGAAGAAACTATGAATATCGAACAAAAACATTTTAATTAATCAACCAAAAACAAGAGCCTAAGATTACATTAGTTCGATTGATGATAGCTGAGAGCTTTTCCCCAGTTTTCAACGTCTCCTCAAACACCCACATGCTCACTTCATCTGTTTCAAGAAAAATTACAACTCAGAAATTCAAACTTCGATTAAGACAGAGAGAATAAAACTTTAAAATATTAAAATAGATAGAAATTAAGAAAAGAAGAACCGTGAAAAGAATTGAGGTTAATTGTGTTAGAAGCAATGAGCTTGGCGGCGACGCTTCCCCAATTGCCACTGCCCACAACCGTAACCCTCGACTTAATCGGCGACATATCGCCCTCCTCCTCCGGCGACAGAAATTATACAAATGGGGAGGGAGGAGAGATAACTAACTGCGTCTTTGATGAAATTAAATCGAAATCATCAAATTTACTTCAGTTTTTACTTTTACTAGTTAAATAAAGTATTGACTTTGACTATGGGCTGAACTTTTTTAATACACATGTAATGAAATCCTACGAATTACGAAATCTGAAATTTATAGAAGAAATTGAGATCAAATTTACTCTTTATTAAATTCAGTATTGTCTCAGTAATGTATTTGAATTACATTACTTGGTCGTTCAAAAAATTGAGCAGAATTCAGTTACCAATTAATAGTTATATTAAAAAGTATGATCTTTTTAATTTACAACGGAACACGTGTGAAGCTGCATGGTGATGACTGATTTGACATTTGTGTGACCTCTTTCCTGTCACTTTGATCAACATACAGATTCAAGTTGGTGTTAAACATTTGTCTCATTTATATTTTTACTAATTTTAAATTGGTGGATATTTTTGCACAAATACTATTTGCACACTTAACCGTTTGAAATGACAACTCCAATTGAGAGATAAATTATATTATACTCCCATCTGTTGGCGGCGCCCACTTTACTCCTTTAGGCATACTATAAAAAAATCTACATACACTGAAAAACTAAAAATCTACATAAAAAAAAAAAACACTGAAAATCAAATTAAACTATTTAATTCTCTATTTAAGATAAATTATTATTATTATAAAAAATTGAAAGCCATACTATATTTTTGCAACCAAGTTTAGAAAATACAATATATAAATAAATACACCTATTATATTTAGACAAAAAAATTGTGAATGGAAGAAATTTGTGCGATGGTGCTTCATTTAAGCAATCTTGTTAAAGAAATAAATGAGTTGAATATGTTTGGCCGTCTCAATGTGAGAAAACGATTTTAAGCATTTTTGAATATTTTAATATTTTAAACATTACTAGTATATTTTTTGAAAACGATTTTTGAACAATTTATAATATTTATTTACACAAATTATTTTATAAAAGATCTTGATCAGTATCATATTGCCTAGCAACTAAACAAAATTCACACGAATTTCTTTGTGTTTTCGTGTTTCTTTCATTTTTGATTTTTTAAGAATGCCTATACTGTCCCCCTTGACTATATACATACCTTAACTTATGTGGTTTAGAATCACGAATGGCTAAAGTGATATTTCGCATACCGCAATCCACTTAACATATGACTTCACCGCTTCTTTTCCTTTTATACCCCTAGAGTTAAAAAATCGTTCATGACATCCTCGGATATATAACCAACATCATAATAAGAACTCATTTCAAATTGAAAACGTAAAAGAAATTTGCTACTTGAGATGTTATAAAAAAATTGCTAGTAAGACATTAAAATTTGCTACTCATTTCCAATTACATTTACCTCTGCATTATCATTTCTCTCTCTCTATATATATAGAGAGAATGGAAACAAGACAGTGTAATATTGGCATAAATATTGGAAACAAGACAGTGTATATATAGAGATTGGAAACAAGACAAAGGTGTAAAAAATTTGCATTAATATTGGCACTTTGAATCAAGCCCATGACTATCACCATACTTCATGATTAAAGGTTACATCGGTGTGCATATAACTCATACCGCATGAGTGATACTATTTATATATTGATATTTATTATTATGAAATTGTTTTAATATAGGATTATTGATGAATTCAACCCGATTCAATTTCGGAATCTGGATATGATTAGTCTTAAATCTTAATTAACTCATCAAAAGTTGTCTCCTTGTGATCATCATTCATCAAATTAACATATATACACTAGTATTATTAATTTTACATTAAATACTTAAATATTTATTTAATTTGATTAATTCAATTTAATTATAATCATATTTTTTTAATATTATATATATATATGTAATATATTTTCTTTTAAATTTATTTATTATTATAAATAATATGTATTTTTAAATATAATGTATTCTAAATTGTGGATATTGACTAAATCAAATAAAAAATATTTGACCGTAATTGATTGAATAATTCATTCTTGCCTAAATTAAAAATTTTATTAGAATTTAAAAAGACATGACAGTGCGTACATAAAGCAAATCATTCACACTTCATTTTTATTAATATTAAAATCATATTGCCCAGTCTAATCAAAGTGGTCATCATTCACTCATTCCATCACGTTAAATCGGTGTGCAAATAGTATCACTCATATTTTTGTAAGGATTTCGAGTCCCTTATACTCAACTGCCAACAAAATTTTGCTTATAAGACTTGTAATTTAAAAATGAAATATTAAAATAAAGATAAAATAAGATTTCCCATCTCTAAATCAATTCAGCGGTAGAGAGAGCTTCGCACAAAAGAAGTCATGGCAACTCTAACTCACATAATTTTAGAATACTACTCCCTAGTATGACATTTACTTTTCGAAACAATTTTTATTTAATAATGTAAGTAATTTTTTTAAATTGGGAATAGAATAGTTTTTTCAAGTTCATTAAGAAAGATGTTTAATAATATTAAATTGAATTAGTGTGAGAAAAATAATGACATGTGATGTAAATGTAATATTGATGTATTTGAAAGAAATAAATAAAAGTATAAAATTGCTATTTAAAATAATACTAGTAAGACACGAACATTTTTAACAAATAATGCATCTTACACACTAAAAGGAGGAGTAGTATATATTTGATCTACCAATTAATATTGGTTTGAAAATTGGATTGCTTGATAACCATGGAGTATCATTTTCAATCTCAAGTATCATATGATGTTTATTCTAATTAATTAGAAGTTTATTAGATTAATAATTGAGTCAAATGAATTTCTGAAACTGGACGTTGACCGGAAAAGCAGGTGAAAACAAAAAAACACCACTCGATTAATTAATTTTATGGACATAGTTTCACCTAAAATGTGGTCCGACCATCCACCGCTATTCCGCCGCTACTCCGCCGTATAAAACCCTCCTCCCACGCCTCAATTCAAACACAATTAATAATTTCTTCTGCAGTATTTCTCTCTAAATCTTAATTTTACAGAGAAGTCCTGCAATATCCAAGAATCAACAAAATCGAAAAATAATAATAATAATATAAAAATAAAAGAGCAACTAAAATGGCACGACAAGTGGCTGCTCTCGCCGTGATCTTCCTCGCCGCCTTTGCCGCGGTGGTCGCCGCCCAGGCACCAAGCAGCGCTCCATCTTCATCGCCGGCAGCCGCACCGTCAAAGTCAGCTGCCGCCACCCCTAAAACAGCCGCAGTGCCATCAGCCGCCACCCCGGAATCCACCATCGCCGCCTCTCCCGAGGAGGAGCTCTCATCGCCTCCCTCCCCGTCGGAAGAGCTCGCCGGATCACCCGCCGGAGCTCCAACTCCGGTGGCGGCTTCTCCCGCCGATGCTGCATCCAGCCCAACCGAAGCAGTTGCTGACGTGACACCCGCTTCCGGTGCCTCCTCCTTGAAGATCTCCGCCGCCATTGGCACCACCGCCGCTGCCGGATTCTTCTTGTTCTAATTGTTGATTAGATCGATTATTTGCTCGCATTTTTTCGATTTTCTCATTTGTTTATAATGAATTCTTAGATAATTATTATTACTAGAAATTAAAGTATAACGAGAAACTCTTTGAACAGAGAGAGGTGATCATTCTGGTTTCTTCCATTGTTGATCGAGGATTTTATCTATCCTCTTTTGGCCTCAGTTTTATGGGAAACTATAACTTAATTTCTTTCCATTTTATGCTCATTTCGATTTTATTGTTTACTAGATTCTAAAAAAGGTTTATTTTACAAAGAAATTACTTGATTGAATTAATTAAGGTTAGGCTTGGAATGTTGAATTTAAGTATTGACATCAATTTAAAATACATAACTCACATTTAAAACTAATTTCAAGAAGATTTAATGAATTTGAGTAGAATATGTTTAGAGAGACTATTATAAAATAATATGTTTAGAGAGACTATTATAAAATATTTCATATACAATATTAACAAAATTAAGGAATGAGCTAAATATTCACAGATTAAAGAGGGTCAAACGAATTTTTTTATGTTACTTTATATATGTTGCAATTTATGTAATCTTAACCACCACCATTGAGCAACAGATGATGTTCAAAATTTTCTTTTACTAAGAAATAAAACAGATGACTTTCAAAATTTTCTTTTACTAAGAAAAAAACAGATGACTTTCAAAATTGTTTGCGGCAGATAACTAATTAATTGAAGTGCGTTAAATGGATCAAATCGCAAAAACTATTTATCAATTCCAAGTTGCCAATTCCTTTTGGTAATTTGTATTGTAGTCGTGCTGTACTGGAGAATTAATTTTTGGAGTTATCTTGAATGCTACAACATATATAGCTGCAGGTCATTATAATTTATATATAGATTAAAAAAATGTAGTATAACTACAAATAAATTTAAAAATTTACATACAAGTACAATTTTTTTACAAAACACAAAATATTTGCATATTAAACCTATTTATAATTAATTTTAAATTTCTTTTAGCCTATTTGTAATTTTGTCTATAGCTAACATGATATCCTAAGTTCCTAACACCGGTTGTTAAAGTTGGGACCCTATTCATTTTTTTTTCTTGTATTACAATTACAATCTCTCTCGTTTTATTATTAATTATTGACACATTTATTATTATTTTTATGTTTTGGTATTATCAAAATCCAAAATATTAACAAAATGGGAATGGATCCCTTACTGGACAACTTCTATTCTTATTTACTCCAGTTAATATAAAAATTAACACACCGTAAATCTGGGTAGACACCTCAATTAGTCATTATCGTTTATTTTTCTTTCATGTAATCAATTTTCTTTTTACTAAAAATAACAAAACAAGCAGAAATTAGAGAATTCCAATGGAATATGGATAATATTCTCCTGTTCACTTCGTGGGAAATTGAGTGGGAATTAGTCCCCGTTCCTGCTCAGTCCCGTTAACATCCCTATGCACAACATCATACATGTCTTTTAACATTTTTCTTATTCATTTATATTTTACTATATATTCTATTTCATAATCTTTTACTGGTGAACCTAAAATTATGGTGGTTGATTGATATTCTTTACCATTCCATGTATCATGTATTTCGAATTTTCGATTAAGGAAAATAGAATGTACCATTAACATTATACAAAGGATATCATTCGTATCTTTAAGTAACTAACATGAATATTACTTTATATTTTAAATTAAAAAGGTATTTATTCAAAAAGTAGTGACATTTGTTATATGCATGCATGTATACATATTTTGACACATTCTTTTCCTATATTTATACATGAAACTAGCCGTTAACCGCTAAAGTAGATCAGATCAATAAACTAGCGTCAACCTTTCCAACAAAATATCTAAAAAAAACTGCCAAAAATTTATCCACCAATGTGAGCACACACTAACGCACATACATACTCGATATATTATCCATCGATATTCTCTCAATAAACTTCTCCACCCTTCATTTATCTACATATTCACTTTTTCTCTAATATTAAATACACAATAACTTGCATGAGAAATTAAGTCTACAAAAACAGCAAATAAAATATGGCACGCCAATTCATCATTTCTCTAGCACTAATCTTCATCGCCGCCTTTGCAACGGTTGTTTCCGGCGACTTGTCGCCGAGCACATCCCCGTCGTCATCACCGGCCGCCGCTCCGTCAAAGTCAACCTCCCCGAAAGCATCTCCGGTGCCATCTGCGGCTCCAGTCCCGTCGACCGCCAAGTCCGCCACCCCTCTAGCCGCTCCCGTGCCGTCTTCAACTATCGCCGCCACCCCTGGAGTGTCTCCGGTAGGCTCTGCGGTGAAAGAGCCGTCATCTCCACCACTCCCCTTCGATGATACCGTCGGAGCCGCCGTACCTTCTGTTGCTCCCGCCGTCGACGTCGCTGCACCCGGCCCTAGCGAAGTCCTTGCTGACGCGCCGCCCAGTGGTGCCTCCTCGTTGAAGGTCTCCGCTGCCGTCGGCGCCACCGTTGCCGTCGGAGTTTTGTTCTTCTAGATGTTCGGTAGATCGTTCATCCGTTCTTTTTCGAATTTTTTCATTTATTTATTTATGAGTTCAATTATAGGCTAAAAATTTATCAACATTATCATTGGTGGAGGGATTCATTTTTTCTTTTCCCTTTTTCTAAACTTAATTTCTTGTATTTAGTATCTGAAAGTAATGCATTTATTTTTCATTGCAATTGGAAGAGAAATCCAAGTTAGATGCATGATTGTCAATATTCCGATCTATTTCAGACAATTTTTTTCTTTTCAGATTTTATCTTGTGAGTACATATTATTTACATGCATGATTATATGATATAGCTTTTATGTATGATATATATTGGAGTATATGTTAATAAAAATCTAAATATAAACAAATCAGATAAAAACATAGAATTTAAGCATGGATCGTATATGAAATAAAAATGACGAAATGAAATAATTCAATTCAAGTGATTATTAATCTATATAAATATTATGGGGTTATGAATTCAAGTTATTGTTTGATTTAAAAAAATAAAATTGAAAACATGGATTGTCGGCAATGCCTTGCCGGAAAAAAGCCCATTGGAATTATTTTATTCATGATGATCATTACTAGTCTATATTAACATCTTAATTTTTACATTTCACCAATTTAAAACAAACGATATGCATAATTGATCTTTCCTCGAATCTGGAATTTTGTTAATATGTTCTTCTAATCAGATTCAAAGTTTAATTTTTTTTTTTGGACATCAGATTCAAAGTTTAATTAAATGCCATTATATTCAATCAATATCCACAATTAGATATGCTATAATTTTAGTTTCAGTCTCATCCATTAAAATTAAGAGAATGTATTAAATACACTTCGTGCACTGTACATCATTAATTAGTACTATTACTAAGCCATTATATTAGTTCTTAGAACATTTTTTTTTACAAATATTAGAATTAGTAGTGTACAGTGCACATAATATTTTATCTAAAGTTAAAGGTGTAATACGTACACACATACAAATGTATAACTTCAAAAACGTATGTCGTATATGTATAATTAACTAATTAAATATCATGATCCACAAATGCTTTTTAATTATTATAAATAAAAAGTACAATTGGGAGTGGACTTGAAGTTACGAATGTGTTATAATAAAAATGTTATAATTAAAAGATGCACTTACTACCGTTAAATTATGTCTGCAAATGCATGATCTAACATTTAATTAGAATACATAAACATTTAGTATTCAAATAGTTTTTTTTTTTTTTTTTTGAAAGTAGTATTCAAATAGTTAGGATCGTAAAATAAACCATTTATCCAAAAAAAAAGAACACTTAAATCATGCCTACCTACGCCGCAATGTCAAAAAAGTTCCAAATGTATGGATCATTCCAATTAAGACCACATGTCCACCTCGTTATTTTATCGTACGTGTATTTCATTATTTTTAATATACAAAATCATTAATAATTAAAATACGAAATGAAATGTGAAATAGAAAATTCGTCTTGAGAACCTTCACGCATATATATCTCAAACATTTTTTTCCTCAACACTTCAAAAGGGTCTGACAATTTTGCACTCCTATTTAATTTCCACTATTATGAAGGTCAAAATCATATGGCCCCTCTTCTTGAATTTCAACTTGGCATGCATGATACATCAATCACGCAAGAATTGGAGGAATACAAGTACATATTTAATTGACTTATGCTCTTGTTAATGAGCATAGTATACATATATATGTAGTCATATATGGGATCTAATTTAACAATATTTATTTGAAGCAATTAACTAGCTAGCAATGGGACCCCTTCTTGCAATTAAGTGCACCTGCAGCCGTAGTGATTGATCCCACAAGAGAAGATGGCCTTGCACTTAAACTCGACGCCCTTGCATAACTAGACCAAGCCCCGCCCCAGATTGCCGGAAATACGCGCCATTCAGCATCAAATCGCCTTCCGACCTCCAATTCCACCGTCTCCACTCACTTTCAGGTGCATCCTCGTGCTTCGTCACCTGCAATTATCGATCAAATTGATGCATGAGATCAATTATAATTTCATGTTTTTATACTTGACGTAACATTAGGAACAATTTTAAAATTTTATTTCAAGGAGACGGAAAATCTTCATACTATAAGTATAATATATATATATAGTTAATATAATGTTCGTTATGTATAATAAAATAATAAGGATTCCATTCTTTGTAATTGTTAACAAATAAGTCAAACGTACCTCTTTCTTGACTGCATCACTGGGTGCAAGAAACCTGTTCCCTTGGCTATATATAGTAGGAGAAGCACTTCCACCAATAGCATACATCTCCCAATGAGTATAATCATTGTTCACTACATGAAAATATCCATGTCTACATCTGCAATCAATCAACATCGAACAAATTAAATAATTTTCCTACAATTAATTATTAATCGAAAAAAATAACTATACTTACTAACAAAAATAAAAAAATTAATTACCTAGGCATCCTCTGAACCAAGCCTTCTCCAAAATGATTAAAAGCAATAGTGACCTGCATATTCTTATCTTGCATGAACTCATCACTATGCCCTAAAAGCATCACCTTATCATGATGAGTGAAATAATTATTCGAAATGGTGATCGCCGTCGACCCATGAATTGCATCGATCAACCCGTCGGCGCAATTCGACAACGAGCAATGGTCGATCCAAATATCCCTCCCGCCAAAAATGGCGACGCCGTCGCCATCCGACTGCTCCCACCGCCCTGCATGGCTCGGGAATCCCGAATATTGGCATTCCCGAGACCTTGCAGTCGTGGATGTGGACCCCATGAATGATTATGTTAGTGGCGTGGTGGATGGTGATGCACGGCCCGTCGGAGATGTGGACGCTGACGCCGCGGCCGTCGATGGTTTTATGCGAGTTCATCACGAGCTCGTTTTTAGGCGAATGACCATGTCGCTTTTGAAGATGATCCAGAGTGGCTCGTTCTGGATGACAGCGTGGCGGAGAGTGCCCGGTCGGGGGTTGACCGGGTCATCGTTGCCCGCGTCGGTCACAGTGTATATTCGGCCGTCTCTGCCGCCGACTGCGTTCTTGCCAAAGCCGATAGCGCAGTTGGCTAGGCGCTGGCGGTGGGTTTCCCAATCGGGATTGCACCGCCAGCAGTCGTCGATGGGGTTACCGGTGGAACAGGAGAGGTAACCTAAGTTTCTTCTTGATGCATTAATCCTCCTGATAGTAAAAATCAAATTATAAAAGTGTAATGAAGTGTTTTTTTTTTTTTTTTTACCGGAAAGTGTAATGAAGTGTTGAGATGTAATAGTAATGAAGTGTTGAGAGGTAATAGAAAAGTAAAAATAAAGAGATGTGGAGACATTTAGAAAGTAATTGGTACATTCATTTTGACATTAAGTAATAATTAGCTAGAATTTATAAGACAAAATTTCGTTTTAAATACAAGAAAATTGAAAAAGAGTGGTGTACATCTTGTTACTAGTTTTTAAAATGAAATAGTAATGATAGAAAAAAGAGGATAGCACTTACTGGTGTACATCTTGTACCACAATATCTGGATCTTGCATTGACGGGGATGATGCCACAATCACAAGGATTGTATCAGTTGCAAGAATCAAGAAGAATAAGAACATGAATGCAGGGTATATAGTCATACCAAACATTTTACTACTAAATTCTCCCTCACTCTAAAAAGTGTAGACCTAGAGAGGGAAAGAGAGAGAGTGGATTTGGTGTTTGAGGAAGAAAATGAAGTAAATGGGATTATAAAGGAAAAAACCCGTAAAAAATGGCGTGATTTAATTAACTGTAGAATCATCACAAGTTTGGGGTCTTTGTCTGTCGCCTGATTTTACTTGCACAGTGTTCACATGTACTTTGTGTTAATTGAGGCTTTTCCAAACGTGGTCTTATCGTATTCCCACTTACCGTTTGTTCGTTAAGTTCGTTTCTGGTGGGCCCCCTAGTTTGTTTGTATGGAGTATTATTTTCTTTATCAATATATATATTAGTAACGGCAGTAAATGTAATATGAAATGATATCCACTGGATCAATATACATATATAATGTGATTTGCGTGTAAACTCATCTGGAAACAAGTTAATTGGTACAGAAAAGAAAATGAAAATAGAAAAAAGCAGAAGTTGCACACAGTTCCAACCGACGTTTTTATTTAGTCAATTGCGTTAAATATTTGAGTAGTATTTGTGTGCATATTGTGCTCAATAAAAATTGTGTCTTAAAGTTTGGTTATAGTGTAGTATTATTTCATGTAATGTATAATATTAGCTTGGTTACAATATAATATTATTTCAAGTACTTTATAGTATTAGTTTTGTTATAGTGTAGTATTATTTCAAACATTGTATAGTATTAATTTAATTACGGTGTAGTATTAGATAAAAATATTGTGCACACTATTTTTTAGTGTGCACAATGTGCACACAAATATTTGCCTAAATATTTATATAGATGAGAAATATTTATTGAATAGGTAATACTTTTAATGAAATAAATTAATATTTTTAATTAAACAATTAATATTATTCGAAACTAATACTTTATAGTATAAATAACTAATATATTTTAATAAAAACTAATATTCTTTAAATCAATTTTACATTATAAAACTTATTTACAAAAGACTTTATCATATTTATTAGTACTCTCTCCATCCCGATTCTCGTTTCGCATATTTCTTTGAGCACGGATTTTAAGAACACTTTATTTTATTGAAACTTTTGTGAGAATAAAGCGTAGGGGTATTTTGAATTTTATTTTTTTAAGTAGGAAATAGAAGTGATATTTTTAAAATATAAATGATATTTTGTAAGATGTTTTTATTTTTAGATGTACAAATAATTTTGAGACGAATAAAAAATGTGCAAATAGAGTAGGACGGAGGGAGTAATATATAATTATCAAATAATTTGACTTTTTTCCCACTTGTCGGGAATAATAAATTTCATTTATCTGTCTGCTTGTAAAACAAATTCATGAATTATCGGTGCCATAAATACATGAGTCCACTCCATTAACTGCGGAAGGTACTTTTGACTTTTTTTTTTTTTTAAAGAGACTTTTGAAAATGGAGAATAAAATTAGTCAAAGAAATAATAACCACCAAGAAAAAGAAATCCGTTATTTATTTTAGAAATTAATTAAGGAACTCAACCCGGCCCTTTAGTGAACAAAGAAAATATTTCTCCCTTTTAGACTTCAATGTCATTGTACGCAAAAATAATAACATCAATAATGATAATAAATAATGTAACTAACATAACTGTAATTCATTTTACAATTGAAGAGTTCAACACTTTATTGAAAAAAATATTTTCATTTTCAAACAAATGATTTATTTATTTATTAATTATTATATGAAAAAATATATATCTTAAATATGCCTGTCTAAGACTTTTGGAGGTATCAATCACAAAAGTCTCAGCATATTGTATTTAGGTAAAAAGACTGAAAATTTTCTTAATTAGTCCGACTTATTTGGCAAATAGGTCAGGTCATACGTTCTTATTGGGTAAGGCAGTGTATCTCTATCACCAAGCACGGATAATTTAAGAATTTTACACCTTTAAACTTATTTATTAAAGAGGTCATATCAATGCTATTAAAAAAAAAAAAAAAAAAACTCATGATAGATAATACGCTAGGCTTGGGTTCGTAAATTATATATCAAACTCAGATTTTCTTATGAGAAGTCTGAACCGGATTGGTTTATTCTTACACCCAAGCCTAATAAATCATGGTGGACCTCTAATATTGAAGAAGTCATATTAGTATACACTAATAAATCAAGTTGAATCTCTAAAGCCCCAACAAATTAAATCGGGTTTCTAAAGTCTAACAAATCAAATCAGTCTTATCCACATCTTTGGAGCCCATTAAGGAGACTGGCCTGATAAATCAAATCATGGAAGTCTAACAAATATTTCTTGTTCATTAAATCGAGCTCATCAAACCCAAGATTTCACATCTATTAATAGGTTATCATTTTCAGTTATTTGAAGCACACACGAAATATTAAATACACTGAATTTATGAGATGAGATTAATGTGTTTAACCACTCAAATTGGTGTTTCATGACTTCATCCGATTAGTTTCGACAGACTTCAATTCCGAAAAAACCGAAAATCAAATCAAAATCAACCGCAAAGAATGAGATGAATTACTAGACATCATACTGAAATTCATATTATTTTTTTTTCAAGATATTTACGTTTGTATTTATTTATTATTAAATATAATTTGTGTTTACAATATCCACATACTCTATATATAGTATATGTCAATAATTTAAAAAAATTAAAGTATATAATAAAATACGAAGGGCCACTTTAAAATGGGACCTATGAGCTATTCTTATTTTCCTTGCTGGGGTCAATAATTGCGGCTGAAGTTGCAATAAAATTGAATTGCAACAAATGAAACCAAAGTGCGAGTTTTTGGGTAACAGAACAGTTGGTGAAATTTTATGTTTTTAACGATGAGGTGGGCCTAATGCACGTGCATGAGCAAGCCTCTCATGGCAATTTTCTTTGTCTCAGGTTAAATGCAAATGTTTTCAAAAAAAAAAAAAAAAGGTTAAATGCACATGGTAGTACACACTCAACAATATTATATCTTTCATGGGATTAAGCTTTACTTGCTGATTAAGCTTTTTGATTTTTGTGTGAGAATTATTTAATAAGTAATATGTGTACAAAAATTATTTTATTTTAATGGTTTCTTTAGTTAATAAGATCAACTAGCGATATCATTCATATAAAAAAATTTTGTAAGCGTATTACATAAAATAACTCACACAAAAATCGTTGAAAAAAGTCAACTGTAAGCTTAATCAGGGACAGAGGAGTAATTTTTTTTTTTCAAACACAAACGCCTATTAAAATGATACACATGTTATTATCACTCTCTCAAAATATATACATCCACCTTTCGAAAATAAAAACTTTCGGTTCTTGTTCTTGCCACAAACTTAAAAATTAATTGGGAGAAAAAATAAATGCAAAAAACTTCATTTTTGCATACAGACTTAGTTATATTTTGGGAAGTTAGGGTAACACTAATAAAAAAATGAATCAAATTCGTAAAAATTAAAAAAAAATGTATTGTACAATTTTTCGAAAAATCAATTTCAAAGATGCAACTTTTTTCAACTATTTTTTCACAAAAAGTAAAAGTTTCGGGAAAAAATTTCAAAGGAAAACAAAATTCGTAAAAATAATCGAACAAATTATTTGGCAAAAACATTCGTTAAAAAAATTCAAACTTTTTTACTTTTTTATAGAACCAGATTTTAAAAAAATGACAAAAGAATGTGTTGTTTGATGGTGCATTGGGGAGAAAGAGTTTGGTGGGGAAGAATAAGAAGAGGAGAAATTGGGGTGGGGGTGAGGAGAAGAAAACTAGAAATGGGGGAGGGGAGGGAGAAGGGCGACAACTAGGGAAGATGCTGTGGCACGGGGAAATGGGGATGAGGATGAGGATGAGGATGGTGCAAGTTTAAAGGGGGTAACATATAAAACTCTATTTTTCTTATTATTATCGTATACATTCACTATCATTATCATACTCATGCATGTTTATATGTAAATGTGACATGATAGTGCATGATAGTGATAGTGAATATGCATGTGACAAATACTAAAATAGAGTTTATCGTATACACCCGATTCACACAAAATTTTTGCCTAAAGGGGGATGGAGGAGATAGAGAGAGAAGTGAAGGGAGGAGGGAGAAAATTAAGGTTTTTTTAAGAGGATAAAATCTTTTGGTGAATGTATTCATATGATGAATGTACTTCCTTTGTTCCATAATATATTTCACTTTTCTTTTATGTCTGCTTCGCTACCCTTAAAATGAAAAATTCTTTATAAACTTCACCCTCACAATTTTCACTAATTTACATAAAATGTCATTATTTTTTAACTCACGCATATACACAATCCAATATTTTTTTACTTTACACATAAAAATTTACAAAATTACCCTTCAAAATATCAATCATTACACTTTTTAAAAGTGTGTGCACTCCCTTCTATAAGTTTTTATAGGATGATGGAAATATTATTCAAGATTATAACCAGGGAGCTTAACCTACTTGGCCACCGCTCCTCACTTAAGTGGGAACCACAGGTTCGATTTCCTTTGGAACGAATTGGAGTAGGAGGTATAAGGAGGCTTGAAGAATTTGGAATTGTAAGGAGACTTGGTGAACTAATTTTTAATCACTAACAACTAACATTTATTGATAAAAAAAAATTTATTATCTAGTATTATCAAGGGAGGTACATAATCTGGGCCATTTTTTTTTCTTTGGGCTAAGTATGCATGGCTTCAAAATACGGGCTAAATTTGGGCCCCAAAATTGTTCGGGCCCATTTTCTGTAATTCACTCATTTGCTTGTTGCAAGCATTGATGAATGGCACTAACAAATGTATTAAAATATGGCCCAGGTTATTTGCACACCGTTTTAAATTATGATACTACTTGGTTTAGTACATCCACCGCTAATTAAAATATAAATAAGATATTTACTATCATATGTGATAAATATATTTATTATATTAATAGTTCAATGAATATAATGTATAGATTAATTAAATGCACTTATTTTTATAATTATACTCCTATATTTTTATTTATTGTAGAGAAAAATACTCTTTAAATTAATATTATAACTCATAAATAATAAAATATTTAGATCTCAATAATATTAATTTATAGAGATTTTAATATAATCAGAAGACGAAATAGAGAATTTAAAGAAGTTGAATAGCTTTTTGATGGGGGCGCTTTGTCGTTTGTAATTTTTTTTTTTTTTTTTGTGTGTGAATTTGTACTTTTGTTAGTGCCTTGTCGTTTTTCCCTTTCTTCCCCCTCCTTTGGTTGGAATCTGAGATTATATAAAGAAAATTTTTAAAATGAAAACAAACGTTTTTAGAATTTAAAATGATGAAAGTATTTTCTATTACCTTTTGCACTAAAACTTAATATTAATTAATACTCCCTGTGAAAAACTTTCATATGTAGGAGGATACACATTTAAAAAAAAAAAAAAGAGGAATGATTAAAGTTTAGAGGGTAATTTTGTAACCTTTATGTATAAAGTGAAAAATTTTATTGGGTTTATATGTATGTTAGAGTAAAAGTAATGACATTTGTGTAAATTAGTGAAAATTGTGAGGATCGAGTTTATAAAAAAATTTTATTTTAAGGGTATAAAACTTACAAATGTATCTTTTGGCTTTCACCGTGATGTTAACACGTGAATTGACTGTATTGAGAGTGACCTTTTTAAACATAATCAAAACCATCACGTGTGTCTTGTTTTGATTTCTTTGAAGATGAACAAAGGGAATAAACAACTTTACTGTAAATCAGTTTTTGTATAATTTAAATAATACATATTCCGTTCAAAGTTGTTTATATAGTTGGCTATCAAATATATTACGAAAATGCTTATATATATATATATATATATATATATATATATATATATATATCAATTTAAGTGAGGGATATTATAAGTAAAATATATGTATGATTAGTTAATTGGGCTGAAAAAATAATGATGATGGTGTAAATAAATGTGAATTATGAGAGTTAAAAATGAAAAATATTTCTATTTAGGTGTGTAAATAGTTATGAAATGGATAATAAAGCAACTGTGTAAACATATGTGAGATGGATTTGGATCCTCTATATTTGGAGAGAGATAGACACAATAATATAATAATATGTAAAATATTATGTAAAATGGACAGGATACTTTTGCTGTATGAGATGTGGATTTATGCTATATAATAATATTATTAAATTAATATTTTTATTAAATAATTAATACTTTTACAAAATACATGCAAAATAAAAAAATAAATTTTACGATAAAATTGATTTGTAGTTTTTTTGTCACTTGACCACCGGGCTTCTCACTTAAATGTGAGACCTGGGTTCGATTCCCTTTGGAAACGAATTGGAGTGGGAGGTATAAGGAAACTTGGAGAATTTGGGCTGTAAGGAGATTTGGTGAACTAATTTCTAACTATTAACAACTACTCCTCTCGTCCTAAAAATTTCATATGTAGGTGGACACACACTTTAAGAAAAAGAGTAATGATTGAAGTTTTGATGGATAAATTTGTAAACTTTTATGTATAAAGTAAAAAACTTTATTGAGATATGTGTATATGAGAGTAAAAGTAATGATATTTGTATAAATTAGTGGAAATTGTGAGGTGAAGTTTATAAAAGGTTTTCCATTTTAAGGGCGTGAAACTTATATTGAGACGGATTTAAAAAGAAAGTGTGAAAGCCTTTTACGACGGATGATGGAAGAACATTTATCGAATTATCGATAAAAAAGGCGGTGGCAAAAAATATTAGGAGAAACCCTTTTTTTTTTTTTTTTTTTCTTTTCAAGTCACGTACTTTTTTTCCTTTTTTTTTTTTTTTTTGGACATAAGTCACGTACATTTAATTGACTCGGGTACAGTGAAATAAAGTTTAACCAAACGGGTCGACCTAGATTTGTGAATTGTTTTTGGGATGCAACTAAAACGTGCCTAAGTGGCATGATATGACTGTGAAAATGTAAGTAAATTAAAAAATCATTATTTAAGAAAAAAATAAAGTGTGTGGTGTTGGACAAATAAAAATATCTGAAAGTAGACTAATTATAATAAGTTTTGATTGTGATGAATCAATAAAAATATATCTGATTTTTTAAAAAAAAAACAAAAAAATATATTCCCTCAATTCCGTAACTATCTTTACAATGACTTTTTAACGATTTTTATGAGAATTATTTTATAATTTTTAACGATTTTTAACAGAAATAATTCTCACATAAAAACCGTTAAAAAAGTCAACTCATTTAGTTTGGGCGGAAGGAAAGTATCAAGTAAAAAAAAAAAACTCGTTCATTGTACCCTCTCTCTGTCTTCAAAATTACAAGAAATTTACCGAGGATAGTTAAGAAAAAAGCAAATAAATCGGTATCCAATCTATCCCAGGATATCCAAAAGCAAGACCTATCTTGAAATGGAACCAATAGCATGAGTCCACGTGGAGATAGAAAGCTCACCTCAGCTGATCATCTCCAACTGCAGACACTGACCCCTACCCCTTTCCCCACAAATTGCTTCACTTTTTCCACACCTTTTCCTCACTTTAACTTTCCAACAACAAACCTCATGTGTGAGTGCAGCACCAAAACGACAGTCTCAATGAACAACAAACGACGCCCCAAGGGTAAGGCCAAAAACCCAAGTTCCTCAGTCTCCGCCACCAGTTTCCCCACCCAGCCCGCCGCCGCCACTACTGATTCCCGCCAGTTAAACTTATTTCCACTTCACCCCGAAAACGACCGAGAAATCCAGGATCAAGCTGAAAACGTCGCCTTATTTTTCTCCGCCGCAGACGGCGGCGCTTCCACGCTCACCGGCCTCCTCGACAACTCCACCGCCGCGGAGTCCATCTCCTCCCATGCCGACAACAATAGTTCCCGGTAATTATCGGAAATCTTCCTAAATTAATTTAAGCGATCGATTGAAATTAATAATTAATTTTGGTGATGTGGTTTCAGGGTGGAGTACTCGTCGATGGAGGAGAGGGCGGCGCTCGTGCGGAACGCGCTGAGGAGTAGAGATCGGGACTCAAGCGAGGAGAAATGGGTGTGCTACTCGGAGGTGGTGAAGGAGGAGGAAGTGACGAGCTCCGCCGTGCCGGCGATGGGACGAGTGTCGCTGAAGCTGGATTATGAGGAGATTATGAACGCTTGGTCCAACAAAGGCCCGCTTTATATTGACGCTAATTCCTCTCAGATCGTCCCCGACATAAATTCCGACTTTCTTCCACATGATCCTTCCAACATTAACGTAACATTATCTCACTCTTTACTCTTCTATTCTATTCTTAAAATAATAATAATCACACTTTTCACATGCCATTAATTAATTCACCACATACCTTTTCGTACCAAATTGGGGCCATATTAATACTATTATATTCAGAATCATTTGCTAACGTGGTTAATTAGGATTTTATTAAAGACAAGAGCTATGATTAATAATGTTCTTTAGGAAAAAGGTGCTACCTTAAAATTTGCTTTTATAATATATGATGACATAAGAAATACAAAATGATCAAGTAGTATTAAATTGAATTTGAGGACCCCGGCCCCATTGTGTTGGTGAAACTTCAATGCCAAAATATCAAATACAGTACTAAGAAAATAACAGTTTGTCAAGTTGTTTACTTATCTGCCATTCGTATATTATACATAAAAAAATCTGTAATAACAAATAAAATTAATTAGAAAATTAATGTAATGTAAACTAATTTCAGACATGATGTGAAGGTACATTATTGATGAGCATTGCTGTGGCCTGTGGGCATTAAATTGGATGCAGAAATGATGGATCGTGCATGTTTTCACTTTCGCCTACTGGCTCGTCTTCCCAATTTAATATTCCTAACAATTGGTATAAAAATATATAATAAAAATAGTGATGATATAATAATATTTAATTTGATGATTTTGTTATTTATTAAACTTGAGCAATACTCATGCCAACTCATAAATTTTGATTGAGTGTGTCAGTTAATCTATTATTGGTACGCTTGATACGGATTATTATTCGAGTGAGATAGTACAAATTTAGTAAGCGTTTGGTGTTATTATTTTATTTGGTAGGTAATAAAATTAGATACATACTAAATTAATGAATATCTCAAACTTGCTTAGTAGGGAGTAATAAAACATAATATAAATTAATATTTTGTTTGGTACACCATATTACATGGCTTTTTACAATAAACACCCCTAAATAACACATATAATTGCCCAAATAAATATCATTGTTCAATCAAGATAAATTAATAAGGGGGTGGTACTGGATAATTTATGTAAAAGGGAATAGTGTTTTCTCAGTACTACTTATCGGGTTATATAGATGGATCCTGTGTAATTTTCTCAGTAAGATAAAAATATGGATCTTGTATAATTTATATAGGCTACCAAACAATACAAAATTTTTAATATACCCCATAATATAGGTGTTATATAGCCTACCAAACGGAGCGTATGTGTATTAAATTAAATGGTAGTATTATTAATTAACATGTGATGTATTTAAATCTGCGTGACAACTATAAATTCGACACTAGTATAGCACCATAAAAAATGGAGATAAGAAAACTTGTATGCAATCACTCTTATATAGTTATATGATCAATATGTGGTCTGTGGACTAATTGAGCTAAAATTCAATTTTATCCCACAACTAAGGTACCAAAATAATTTGGGATTTTCAATCTAGTCTCAGTAACTTACTAATTAATCTGATTTTGGTTCTAAAAGCGATGTCGTATGGTCTCATGTGTCGCTTTCTAATTTTTCGGCCACGACTTTGTTTATAATGTTCCGCTGCAAATAGGATCAAAATTGAACCAATTGATAAATCATGAGACTAAATTGAAAATTCATTTTTTTAAAGTCTTTTACGAAAAAGTCCAAATTATGGAACAAATCAAATTTTAAGTAGGAGTAATTTGCATGTTTTAGATTATGTTGAATTATTTGTCAAATGGTGGCATATTGTGTGAAATTTTCCCCAAAACTAGCTAGCTAACTAACTTTGTGTCACACGTTGTCGAATACAAATTCATTACATATATATATATATATATATATATATATATATATATATATATATAGTTGTACTAAACCTAGTTTGGTATGTATGTTTGACAGGGAGTAATGTGGGGGTGTAATGTAGGGCTATGGACAGTTCCTGAAATGGTGGGAGATGATACAACCAAAACTGATGAGGAAATCAAGGGCATGGGAAGTAGAGAAGCCAGTGTGTTGAGGTACAAGGAGAAGAGGCGGAACCGTCTCTTCTCCAAGAAAATCCGCTATCAAGTTCGAAAACTTAATGCCGAGAGTCGTCCTCGTCTCAAGGTACATAATCCGTTTAGTCATTTTAAAATGATAGTTTTAGTAAAAGATATTAGTTGATCAATATTAATTATTTTCATCAAATAATATTATTATTAAACAATGTTAATTGTGTAATAATTGCATGGTGCAAGTGGGTACACTCAATTGTTACTCTAAAATAAATCATACTACACATTTTTAATTAATTTAAAAATAGCTAAGAGGATGAATATTATATTTTGTATATTTGAGACTTGCTTCTTCTTTTTGCAGGGTCGATTTGTGAAGAGAAATTGAAAACTACCAGCTTTGGCAAATCACTTTTTGTTTTCCCCTGTAATTAGCAGTTTAGTCTTTAGCACCGTAAATAATAATGGATTTGATTGATCTCAAGATCATATGGGAGAATTTTTTTATTAAAAAAAAAAACATATTCAGAAATTTATGGAAAATCATTTATTCATATCGTATTTTATGTTATTTCTTGAATATTTTATTCAATTACGTGAATAAAGGGCTAATATGTCTTGCCATCTTGGTACCTATGTATCCTGGTCGAGAGACATGATTGTCTAACTTGCTCTATTTGAGAAGAGATTTATGAAACCAACAATATATCGATATAAATAAAATATATGCGTATTATCTGAGATGGAATTAGGGGTACGCCGGCGGTTGTCCCCTTATTTTTGAATCTGTCCTTGCGTATTATTATAAGTTATAACATGTATTTATATGTAAGGGTAACTCTTGTGTGAGGCTCATACATGAGGGTTGTGAAAGCAGTCACTTTTTAATAAATTATCATTGTTTTTCATAAATTGTTATTACTTTTTCAACAATTGTTTTTAATTTGTTATCACTTTTATACTAATTTGTATTATTTTTTAATAAGTGATAACAATTTATTAAAAAGTGATTAGATCTCATGATTTATTATAAATTTTTGTCTATATGTGTATACGTGTGTGTTTGTATGTGTCTAATCTCTATATATATATACACACATATTCTTCTGTAAACTGGAAATCATTCCACCGTCAAGTGTTTAAATAAGGGCCCAGCCCACTATTACTTTATCTAGACTGTTTCAACTTTTAAGTTTGTGTATAAAAGGCCCGGCTCAATTCCAATGGTATAGTACATGATTTAGTGAGTCTACAAAAATAATCTAAAATATATATGTGTGTGTGTGTTTATATATTTATATTTTTGTAGTATATAATATTTGTGTGTATAATAATTAAGGTGTCACGATGAATATTAAATGTTATTTTAAATAATTATATGTTATAATATAATTTTTAATATTAAAATTTAGATATTAAATATTTTAAAATTAATTTGAAGTAGGGCGGTCCCGGGTCCACAATTTTCCTTGTCGGATGTCATCACCCATTTTCAGTAGTAAACAATTAGGGTTCAAAGAGGATAAATGTGATTGCGTTGTTTTTTCTCAAACTTGAGATTTTGATTTCAAAAACTCATTCAACTATAGGCTTTAACGTGCATCTCACACATAAATATTAAATATCCATTAATTTTGAATGGAAAATTCACAATTCCCTTGTAATAATCAAAATTTAATCATAAAAGGGCCAAAGACTAAATTTCTTTTGAACTGAAAATGCACTTGTACGCAATTAACCTCGAAGATAAATAAGGCCCCACACCCATGTGCTTAACAGAAATGAAGCTTATAAAAAATAAACTTTTATTTTCCAAGTTCTAATTTCCTAATTAACTTTTAGTTTGTTCCTGGTTATCTTTATACTAAAGTAGTCTTTGTCTGTACTAGTGTTTTCCAGAATGTAATATATCACAAATTAACTTTTCTTAGCATTAATTGGATTAGATGATGCAGTCCTGGTGCAATAATCTCTGAACCAAATCCGATATGACGAGCTCAATCCAATTCGTAACCTTCAATCTCTGGAGGGAATATTTTTCACATACTTTTGCTCACTCCATTCATCACTTTTGAAGAATCAACTGCTCTGCTTTAGTATAATAATTACTCAAATTTTTATGCAAAGAGTATTAAAAATTTCATCACCAGTAAATGTTAGGGTAGTTGTATTATATTTCATGAATATCAACAATAATTAATTTTATTACTATTTAAATTATTCATATTTAATATAAAAAAACCAGTAATATAATATTTAAGTTTCAAATACCAATTTTAAAAAAATCAATTTAAAGTATTAAATATTTAATCAAGAATATCATGACCAAGAATACTAAAAATGTAATGAAATTGAATAGTCTTCAACCACTTTCATATAAAACATACTCAATAAAAACCTTAGTGGGGCGTTTGCTTCAATGGTTAAACGGTTATACACTTTTCTTTGTCTGCGGATTTCAAAGAATATTGTTAGTTTATATGAAAAAATACACAAAGTAAAAGGCAGATATAATAAATGGGTATAAATTAAGTAAAAAAATCAATAATTTTAAGGATGTAAATTAATGTAGCGAAGGATAATTATTTCTATTTAAGTGTTCATAATTTTTGTGACGACAAAAATAAAAAAATAAATAAATACATAACTTTTGTGGCTGGTTATTATCATTAGAATCCAACTAGAATCATTTATGATAATCACCGTAAATAATTAATTTATATCGGTAAATATTTATTCCCAAAGGAAATCGAATTCAAGTCTCCTACTAAAGTGAGGAAGTTCGATGATCGATGAGCTAAGCCATAAATAATTATTTAAATCGATGAAACTTACTTTATAATCTATTTAATCTATTTAAGCAACCGCAACTCCACAATCTTCACTACAAAAATGGTACGATCTAATTTCTTTTATATGCACGCCTTAGCACATATCATTGTTACCTGGTCCCAAATATGCATGTTGACATATAAAATTATATCGGGGTAATTTGTGATCATTTGCATTGTTTTATGTCCATTATAATATTTTATTATCCAAGTTAAATTAGATTGCAAAATTCATAAGTTTGGTATTAATGGATAAAAAATCAAATAAAATCAAGCTGTTTCTAAAATATTCCTGTGTATTGAGTAAAAATTTTGTGTGAAGTTGTTAAATAAAACCTTATTAAAATACACAAATAAACTAAATTTCAATCTTATTCTATTAGATCGTGAACATGCTCATTAGTTAGGTTGTGAGCTAATTTATATAAAATATAATAATGATAATAATTTAATTTTAATATAAAATTTTTACACTTAATATATATTTGTGATATAAATATAAAAATATGTTATTTAATTAAATTAAATTGTAGATTTATACTATATATATATATATATATATATATATATATATATATATATACTACATATATAAGTGTATGACTTTTAAAAATATAAAATTTTATTTTTCTTAACGATATGATGAATAATTAAATTGTAACTTATGTTATTAAACTCGATTAATCTAAAAATTAAAGGCTCATGAATTAACATATATTCAATAAATAAATAAGCTCGAGGTCAACTCAAAAATAAATGAATCAAATTCAAACACTTTAAATTTCGGCTCTCAACTACATGTATTCCTCACAGAAGAATGCAATATGTTTTGCCAATTTTTTCTTTAAAGGATGCACTTTAATTTTGATCAAGATTTTATTCCAACTGTTTTGATATATACTAATTATTATTTAATGTCCAAGCTTGGATCTACGCATGGACTGCTCATATACAAAAAAAAAAAAAAAAAAAAAAAAAATCTAGATATTATTAACTACAGTATATCATTTTTCCTAAAACTATATAAAATCAATTAAATTGAAAAGTCTACCTAGCTATCTCCATCATATTTTAAAATATCATATCAGTAGGTCATATTTTAAAATATCATATCAGTAGGTGTTAAACGTCTTCTTTAATGTTGAGTCGAAATTTCCATAGTGATTAACTGCATTTATAAATAATTTTATCTTGTGGATTCTGAGAATATATAATGGGAATTACAAATATCTTTATGTTAATAATGGTCCATCATATGAAGATGGTTAATGATGATAAGTAATTTTCTTTACAACATAATGGGAAATTAATATCACATTTGGTACACAAAAACATACCCTAAATAAGCTAATTCAAAATGACTTGGACATTCATCATCTTACATTTTATAAAAGCCCAAGCCGACAAGGGTATCTCCCAAAAACCAAAGTCCCCCCACCTTGATGATTAGAGAATTTTCATCATTAATACAAACACTTAAGAATAATTAATAATTTCTTTTGGTGTTAGTTCAAGATACAAAATTAAAACATCTAATATTTTGATTAGTACTAGCATTCGTTAATTAATTCACACTATTAGAAAATTGACCTTTAATCACAAAATTCCTGTCATCATAGCTTCTCTACTAATTTTTTTATTGACAAGATATGATCTTTAATGACAGAAATTTTGTTATTAAATTTCAATTTTTATGTAGTGTAATTAGACACGGATGGTACGATAAGAGGATCCAATCACCCGGGTCCGGGCCAACCCGAGTAGCTTCATCTCTTTGATAGCCGGATCTTCTAACATGAGAACTTTGTCCTTATCTTTTACACCAACCATGTGCAAGTGCTCATCATCTTCTCTCTCTTTACCTTTGAACAATATCCTTTGCTCTTCGGGCTCCAATTTTGTCAATAATGATAAAAGGATCTTTACTTCACCTATAAAATCAAAATAATTATTTTCAATAAATTTTCGTAATAATAATTATTGTAAAATAATATAAATCCCTATAGTTTAGAAATTGTAATATTTTCAGTTTATCATATGTGTGACGTATTATTATTGAGTCTTTAATTAAGTGATTATTATTTTAAATTAATTATATATATATATATATATATATATATATATATATATAATCGAGAAAAACGAAAAAAAAATATGTGAAATAAAAGAATTAGGAGGTGTTACCGAATGTTGAGGTGGCTTGAACAGATATGTCATGCCACTTAGAGACGGTTGAAACCCTAATTGTGATCATCACTTCTTCATCGGAGTTTTCTTGATTTTCTCTTTTCTGAACAAGCATGCCACCGGGCCTCAGTTCCCATTTGATCTCACCACCACCGGTGGTGGCGGCGCCGCTATTACCTCCGCCGCTGCCTAGCTTAGAGCTGCTACGAGAGAACCTCTTTGACCTTAACTTAATCATCTTTTCTGCTTTTTTTTCTCTCTCCTTTATCTTCTCTCTCTCAATTAAGGTTAGTAGGGAAAAGAGAGACTGGTAGGACTGGCAATTATATAGGGGAAGAGAGATAATATGTGGACAAAATATGAGATCATTAAAATATAATTAAGCTGCTTTGGCTTTACATAATCACATACATATATATATATATATATATATATATATATATATATATCCTGTCCATTATCAATTAGTTACTATATAAGCAGAAATACCATATTAGACACAGTTTTAAAAATTAGAGGAGATTTTTATATGATTATGGTTCGTTAAGCTATTATTCAAGTTTTCTGTCCAAAAAAAAAAGTTATTATTCAAGTTGATTCAATTTTTAATACTTATTCTTGAAACTTTCAATGTTTTTTTAATGTAATACTTTAAAATTAAATATTATAATATAATATTTTTATATTAAATATGAATAATTAAAATAGTAAAAATTATTTACTATTAACATTTCTACATTAAATTTTATCATAAAACTTTTTCACATGACACTTTCACCTCTATTAAAAAAAAGATAAATAAAAGAATTGGAATTAAAGAAATTAAATGGTGGATTGTGATACGTGGGACGAATGTCCATAGAGGAATTTCATTTCTTGTCCTGTTTTTATGGGGGAGAAGGCACATGGGGTGGGGGGCCGGTGGTTGGTTACACGATTTGCTTGATTAACGGCCCTATATATCAGAAGCTACCTATATGACTATCAAATCAATAGTCGGCTCATACTTATATATTAAAATTAAATAACTAATTTCTTTATGCACACATCACTTTTTTTTTTTTTTTTAAAAAAAAAAATTGTAGTAATATTTTATAATCCATATTTTCCCTTGCACTATTTGATGGACACACAAAATAAAAAAATAAAGTAATGAGTTGAGTTTTGAAGAATAATTTTGAAAATTTTTATATATAAAATAAGAAAGAAGTTGAATTATATGTATGTGTGAGTCAAAAGTAATGTCATTTTGTGTAATGTTGTCACTAATGTAGAAGTGAAATTTATATTGAGTTTTCTATTTTTGCCTTATTGGGTATGCAAGTTATTTTGAGACGTGCGAATAAAAAAATATTTAAGTTATTATGAGATCGATGAAGTGTTTATTAATATCTTTATATTTATAAATTAATACTCTACTATATATTTTACACGCATAACACAATAAATTACGTTAAGAAATATTATTACTTTATAAATATAAGTGTATTACTTAATATAAGTGATAGTGCAAATTTAAAGAAAGTTATATATAATTGGTTGGTGCATGAATTACTCAAATTAAATACATTCTTCATTCGCAATATAATTTATTGCAAATATAATTTATTGCACGATCTGTATCCAAATCCATAATTTTTTGACACTCTTACATCATATTCACATATTCCAGTAGAAAAATATTTCTTTTTTATTGTTTAATCGCATAAAGTTTTCAAGTACAACAAATTTAAAGTATTTTCGGAGAACATATATTTGGCGTAGGGATTGTCACGTACACTATTCTCTACTTGAGACTTTATTCACTTATTAATATTATAATAAATTAGGTAGTAGTAAGTGCCTAATTTTATTAATTTGTATTTCTGTTTCGGTGGTTGGCTAAATCCAAAGGGTATCTTATCATGTGCTGCAAGACGTTAAATATCGTCCCCTACTTATTTATATTTAATTATTATTACTTTGAATTTTCAATTGTGGTTAAAAATATAGAAGGTAGGAAATAATATTATAAGATACAACCCGAGAAGAGTTAAAGAATTGAACAACGAATTGGTTGATAAATTGGTTGAAAAATATAACCATTTTGAATACTTTGTTCTTATCATGCACGTGCTCGTTTCATTTCACTATATTTATAAATACAATATTGATGATAAATATACACCATATTAGTGGTGGATCCAGGATTTTGAATTTAGACACGAAAGTTAATAATAAGTGAGAAAAAAATATTGAAATACATAATATTTTTTTATTTCATCTAAAGAAATTTTAAAAATATATATTTTGGGAGTACAATTTTACCTCTTATACATAGTTGGATCCGAGTGCATTATATTCATTCACATGGCATTATTGGCATATATGTTACGCAATTGTAGTTGAAAATTATATAAAACTTCAATTAAATTTTGTGTGAAATGATTTTACGGTGAGATGAAACATATTTTAAAAATGAAGATTTATCATTCTAAAAAATTAAGATAAGTTTAAATTTATGCTAGTTTTGTGAACGGTCTCACTCGTGATATTATCTCACACGAGTTTTTACCTAAAACTTTTTTGTTAATTGAGACAGTCTCCTTATTTGCACCAAATCTATCGTACAATTGGACACATAATTAATTAAAACATGAAGACTAATATGTCAGTGGAATCAAAGTTGAAAATTTAGCCCATGAGTGTGGTATTATTAGAAAATCAATATAAATGAATTAAATCAACAACTCTACAAGTTCGGGTTTTTAATTGAAATGTGTCGTTATATATATATATATATGTATGTATGTATGTATGCAGACTAGATTGGATTAGAAATATATAATGAAACATACAAACTAATATAATTGAAATGTGCATGTTAAATTGAAATGTGGCGAGTACACAAATCTAATAGAAGTGCATACTTAGTGATTGTAATATGTTTAATTTTATTCTTCTTATGATAAATACAAATTATATTCATGTATAGATATTATTCTATATATAAAACATATATGCACATAAATAAAATTATGTAAAAATCTGATCAAATGGCACTTATTTAAATGTTCTTTTCCTTTATTATAAGGTGGCCGATTTCAATCAATCAGCCAATAACTTGTCCTAAAGCAACAGCAAATGGATAACTAATGTTCCCATTTGTAGGCTACCAAACCAACTGCAATTAAGTATGATGATCTGTTTAGTTTTTAAAGCAATTTAATTTATTATTCTTTAAAGCTCAAGTTAAGTGATTTTACAGCTAGCCGCAGCTTCTCATTCTCTACGTCATCCCTTTTTTATTAATTAATTAACACAGATTTCTCTAACATTTATTATAAATTGTTGATTGATTCCATTGGAAATTCTATAGCAATTTCATGAATCTTGGTTGATTTAATCATATTTCATCCAGCAATGAATTCCAAAATCTCCAGCTCGATCTCATCTAAATTAGTTTGAGGCGTGAGGATATATAAACTTATAATCTCTCTTAATTTATATTTATTTTGGATAAAATTTACTATTTTTTGTTTGTTTATCAATTATAACATACCTTTTAAAATGTACTATTCTATACACGAATTAATTTGTTTGCGTAAATAAAGATGATGTGACTATCAATCATCTTCAATGACATGTGAGACATTAGAACTTAATTAGTCGACACATCGAATTGCCATAAATAATCAATTTGTGTATTGAAGTGCAAATTTTAAAAATGCATGTTGTAATTGATAAATATAAAGAAATTGTGATTTTTTTAATTAACCCTATACACATATTCACACACACATATATATATATATATATATATATAGGTACACTAATACATGCATATATGTACTTAAATAATATGCATCCAAACATCCATGCACCTAATTGTACCTCCCATAAAGTGTAAAGCATATATTTCTTTTTACTCACATCACACAACCAACAAGCATATGTATATATATACACACACACAAAGTTATATATTAAAATAATTTGGGATGAATAATTGAATATTACAAATTTAATGATGAGAAAGATGAATAATTGAGGAAAGCAAAGAAAAGAAAAGGAAAGAGAGAAGATTCGAAGCTAGCTAGGGTTAAGTGAGAAGCCCACATGTATAATGTAGGAGTATTATGTATATGAGGGAAGGGTGGAGTATGATTTTTGTGGGTAAATGATTTGAGAAGACATGCTTGGGGGTTTGAGTAAACTCCAAAGGACCAATACTTTGGTGTCCCATTTATGGATTTGCTATGTCGGGTGGATACCTATTTGCAACACTATTAATGTCGGCTAGTTATTACAATAATTTCGATTGGTAGGGTATATGATCAAATATCAAGACTCCAAATCTCCTAATTTACACTTTATCAGTTCAACTTACATACAAATTCGTTTTAATTTGATTTACTTAGGATCAAAGTAATAAAAATTAATTAATTTTGCACATTTTTACAAATTCGAATTTCTAAATAATATAAAATTCTTTCGTAAAATTAGATCTTTTGTCTCACGCTTGCATTTTGAATTCAAATCCGGATCAAAGCAACTTCACTCATATTAATTATATAATTCACTTGATGAGTCTGCTTACCAAAAAAGATGAGGTATTTAGTCTACAAGTATGGAAAAATGTTAGAGAAATTAGTATAAAGGAATTAATTCCACATTTCTTTACAAATTCACATTTTTAGATGAAAATAAATTATTTCATACACCATTTTACAAAATGGAAGTAGTGAGGCGTCTAATAACCTAAGTTTCTGTGTAATTTTTTTGAACTGTCATTTAAAATACACAATTTAATTTTCATACTACATCTATATATAGATGACAATGAGACGGGTTCAAGTATAAATCCATATTAATCCCTATCAAGTAGATATGAATATGCATGTCGTGTTGTAGAATTCAAAAGTATTAGATCGAATTAGTTCTGCCAAAATATTTTTAAGTGTTTAAAAAATAATTATAACTATTATATAAATGATTTTTTTCAAAATAAAAGTTATTATTCACATGAAATTGGGTTGAAATTACAAACAATGAGTCCTCTTGCATTGCTATTCCTAAGTCGATGACTGAATTTCTTCCGCAATGGTTTCGACAAACACTTGTGTGAATCGGGTGCATACTATTAACTCTATTTTTATTATTACTATTATGCATATTTATTATCACTCACATGCACATGCACTATCACCGCCATAATTTACTTATAACAGTGTATATGTATTATAATGCACTATCACTGTCATAATTTACTTATAACAGTGTATGTGTATGATAATGATAGTGCATGTTAATGATAGTGACGGTGAATGTGCATGACGGTGATAATAAAATAGAGTTCATCGTATGCACCCGATTCACATAAGTTTTTATCAACGGTTTTATGTGCATAATATTTTGGACATACATATGCCTAATTAATTCAAAGGAGTCGAAGACGGTGAAATAAATATTAAATTTCTTTTATTAATTGGTTGAACCAAAATTAATTAGATTTAGATTAGGTGATTATGGTTAATGATTAGTTGAATGAAACGAATTTGATCAACTAATTTATGTCAAGTCATTTCCAATAATTTGAAATCAGAAAATATCACTCTCTATAGAAATTGCTCAGGTGCCCATGATTTATGTGATCAGAATCCATGCACATGTCCACATGATTCATGTACCAAGGTTATTCACATTAATATTCGTTAAATATCATTTTATTAATTATCAATCAATCTAGTTAGGTTTAAAATAGTACTACTATCAACTATTACGTACTTATTCTATTGCGCATTCATATAAATATAAAAAATATTAGTGTTGATCAGAGACGTAATTAATCTAGGAGTTGGGTCATGAATAGGGGTGGGAATAGTCGGGCCGGACCAAAGCTTTGCATAAGAAAGCCTAGCCTATTAGATAATTTTTAGGCCTGAGCGCCTATTATCTATGACAGGCTTTTTTTTTAGCTCTACCAACTCTTTAATAAATAGGTCAGCTGAAAGCCTTTTAAAGGCTTATTTGTTGCAACTTTTTTATTCTTCATTAAAATTTAAAAAATCACATATTTTATATTACACCGTAAATACTATATAATTCAAAATACAAATAAAATTAACATACCAAAAATTATCAATTAGCAAAAGCAATAACAAAATCTTATGTAAATTAACGTGAGTAAGTTATTTTGTTTATTATTAATATTTTTTATTAATACTTTTACTAATATATAAATTTATGAGATAAAATATATGAGTATCTCACAATTATTAATATATATATATATATATATATATATAAATATAATATATTATATTATTATATATATAGTTAAATAGGCAGTAGCTTAAAAGACCTACAAGAAAGTTTCAAGTCCTGGTCTATTTAATTAAATAGACTTTTAAAAGGCGCCTTATTTATTAAACGGTAGCCGAATGCAGACTTTAAGTAGGCCAGAGGCCGTAGGCCTGTCAGCCTCACCTATTCCCACCCCTAGTCATGAATGCTAATTCAACCAAGAAACTTTCATTTTGATTTCATGAAGATAAATAATAAAATATGCATGCTTAAAGTCGATTGTTTGATGTTTCAGGTTTATGTTAAATCAACGACCAGATCGAACTGAGAAAGAAATTAGATCTAAGGGAGAAATTCAACAAGTAAAACTACTCACCCATTTCAAAATTAACTGTTCATTTTACTTAATAAGAATTTTTATGTGAAAATTATTTATTAATATTATATATATGTAGTAAAATTATTTTATATTAACATTGTGATAAATAAAAAAATATAAAAATTTAATTTTTAGTGGTATTATGATATAAAAAAATGTGATAATTTTTTTTTTTTTTTTTATGATTATGAATAATTTATTGTGGGAAGATGTTTTTAATGAATAGATACTCCCTTGATCCGTCCAATAAATTTATTCCCATTTTTTTGTCCGCCCAAATAATTTATTCTTATTTTATTTATAAAAATAACTCTATCTGATTATACAATTTTATTATCACTCTCTAAATATTATATATCTAATATTCATTTCTAATTTATATATAAATTATTGTAATATTCATTAAAATTTGTGGTTAAAGAAAAGGAAATAAATTTATTGGATGGTAGTGAGAGTAATATATTGTGGAAGGGGCTGGGGGAGAACTCTTATTTGATTTATTTATGTCTCTAACGTGGCTAGCAGTCGCAGGATTACACGCATACCAGGTTATCTCAATGGTACATATTTCAATGAAATTATTAATTGGTGACAAAAATACGGAGTATATATTATTGCAGGCACATGCATATTTTTGTGATTACTGTGTTGATGAAGTCAAAATTATAACCCCTCCTAGAAAAATTTTACATGAAAGAGGATACATAAATTAAGAAAGTGGATAAATTAATGAGTACAAATTTAAAGAATAATTTGATAAATTTTTATGTATAAAATAAAAAAATGAGTTAATTGTGTGTCTGTGTTGTGTAATGATATTTTGTGTAAAATTGAGATATTATGAGGGTGAAGTTTATGGAGAATTTTTCATTTTAAGAGTGTGAAAGTTATTGTGAGATGGATGAAAAATAAAAGTGTAAAACATATTGTGGGAGGGAAGGAATATATGTTATAAAATTTTAAACAAAAAAAGTATTTTGCTACTTTATTACTATGATTTAACACATCAATATATAATGAACATTTTATAATTTATATGTGCCCATAACAGGTGGTCGGTTATGGGGGCTGCATGTTCCTGCATAGCTCTGATTGGATGGAATCAGCGGAAAACCAAATCAATTATTCTTCGCACAACTAAAAAGATTTCAATAAATTTTCACGCATATTATATAAATATATTACTACATGAGATTAATTATAAAACAATGCATTACCTTTTAACATAATTTCAATCATAGCATAATTTTTATTTTCTTTTTATAAATGTGTTGTCTTTTAAATTGTTGCATCTTGATATACACTTTTAAATTTTAAAATGATTTTTTCAAGCAACGCACCATATAATTTTCTTGTCTCTCCTGAGACGAATCACTCATATAAAGATATTCGATTCAATTTTGTCTGAAAACACCACCTAAATTTGTATCAGATTGCAACAATTTAAAATAGTATAGTATATTTTTTTAAAAGGAAAAAAATGTGTTATAATGGAGATAAGGTCAAAAGATTGTGCATTAATTTATAATTAACCCTATTAAATGTTATGAAGTCGTAAATTTTCTTATAGTTTTCCTAATTTTCACTTATATAAGATGACACAACAAATAAATGTTTATTATAGTAATTTTGTTAAAATTCAAGTGTGTTAAATAGATATATTTTAGTCCATTGAATAATATATAATGTTTTCAATAAGATAATTGGACTATATATAATCTGAAACACACGAAACAAAAATAAATGTTATGATATGGACTAGTGGTAATATGGATATTATTTTCCTAAATAAAATACTATAAAATCGTAAAATTCTAAGATGATCTCAAGATTATTAAGTTACAAACAGATCAAAAAGATTATTAAGTTACAAAAAAAAACAACTGAAAAATGTTGGATCGATAATCAAACTACCTTAAAAAGTTTGGGATTTTGTAATTTAAAATTAGAAAAACAAATTGTAGTTGATATAAGGCTAATTGCTAATAAGACATTTTCAAAAAATTAATCACATTTTTTTATCATACACATTTGTTTTTTTGCAATTCATTACACCTGACTATTCTCAACAATTCACTGTTGAAGTCAATAGAACTATTTGTCACGTCAACAATAAACCGCCAAAAATGTAATAAAGCTTATAATAAGTTTTAAAATAGGCAATGTAATGTCATTGTAAAAATTAAAAGCTATAATCGGATTGCAAAAATATAAAAAAGGTGCCCCAATTTCGTATGATATCATTATTTTCTGGGATGGGGTCAAAGGAAAATTAATTTCTAGGAGACCATGCTAGAAACATATTCTGCAAATGCAAGTAAGAATTGATAAATAAATAAATAAATGATACCCATCACAAAAAGTGTTTATATAAAATAAAAGATTGTCTTGCAGCTTTGATGCGCGCATGCGCTTTTGTAGCACAAGGTTGATGCTTTCACGCTTTCCATGAGATTTGTTAACATTTCTTCGCATGCAATTCTTCAGATTTTACGAGAGATCCATGGGATCAATTTTTTCTATCATTTTTCATCATCTTCGAATATATAAATAATATAAATTCACTCCTCATATCATATTTTAATTTTTACTAAATTAGATTCAACTAAATGTGTGGGTCAAACTCAATGTTCTAGGAGATGTCCAAAGTTTTTGGTAATTTTTCGATTTCCATGTACTCTTGCATTTATCGATTCACATCATAATTTATTTTATTAGTAGTACCAAATTATAAAACATTAAATAATAAAGAGTGATATAAGTATTAATTTAATTATGCTGTATATATAGCAATATTTAAGAAAAAAATGGCTTCAAAACTCTGCTAGTGAATGTTGGGTTGGTGGGAATGAGGGAGTATGTTTTTATGAATAATGATATTACCCAACTGTAAAAGATATAATACCTTTTGATGATTTTTTATTTTGACCAAACCATGTTATTGTACATGCTTAAAAATACTCCCTCCATTTAAAGTAATTAGCAAATGATCACATTATTACAAATTTAAGCGAGTAATTGAAGAGTGGAGTTAATATTGTAACGTGTTCATTTGATTATGGTAATTGCAAAATGACAATTATTTTTAATTGAACATAAATTTTCATGCAAAACTTGTTTAAGGTAGGAATTGAATACTATCACATTCATTCAAGAATATTATTATTCCTATAAACTAATATCATAATATTTTCACACTATGATATTAGTTATACAAGTGCAATGGTATTAATGAATGAATGCCATAATATTACTAAATGAATGTAATGATATTAGTTTTATAGGGTGAACAAGTGAAGAACGGTATAGTATTACTAAATAAATGTAATTAGTTTTTATGGTGAACAAGTGAAGAATGTTATAATATTATTATGAATATTAATGTACTATTATCAGTGTTATCAGTTTAGATGAACAAATTTTTTTGGAGATTGAAATTAATAAAATATTCTAAAAGACCTTAACATTGGAACGGAGTTATTTTTGTTGCAACATGCATACTAAAACATATCACTCTTGCAAAATATGGCCCGACCTATATATTAATTGCTAATTTCTGTCAAATATATATATATATATATATATATATATATATATATATATATATTAATTACTAATTCATTATTATAATTTATTATTAGAAGAAAAAAAAATTACCCCTATCTTCCAACTTGCAAATTATTGACCCAACCCAACTTCTATATAAATTGCCAATTCATTGTTATAAATAATTGTTAGATGTTAAAAATTAGAATAAAAAATTATATTAATTTTAATGAGAGTATGTATAAAAAATTCAATCCAAAAATATTGAATTCCACAATAAATGCACAAAATGGCCATCTAGCAAGAACAAATTTGGGCCTTTTGATATTATATTTAGTAAATGGGCCAGATTCAGAATTATCAAGAAGCCCAATTCACTGTATATTTGTAGTAATAGCCCAGTGCTCTCTGCAGTGAGAGGTCTAAATTAGGATTCTTGCCAAATTTCTTTTTAAATTTCATATTTTATTTTATCAAACTGCACATGCTATAAATGCCATCACCATTCACCGCATATATATGAATGGAAATTTCAGGCATATATATAAATTGAAATTTAAGGGTAACGATTACTTCAACTATAATGATAAAATAAAATATGAAATTAAGTATGGTTCATTATAAAATAAAATATGAGATAGTAGAAAATTCATCTGAACATTTTATTATGGAAATTTCGTAGTGTATGTTGAAAAAGTAAATTGTATTGTAAGAATGTATTATGTATTATGAATAAGTGAGTGTTTATAATCAACTATTATTATTATATCATCATTTATCTATTTGTTCATAAAATTAATCATTTGATAATGATTTATTATTTTGTTAACATGTATAAATAAAGTTAATTTGAGTGATCATGTTAAGATATTATGAAAGTATTATATTTGTAACCAAAAAAAGTTGTTATTATGTGTTTGGTTATTAGTCAATTTTTTTAATTATATTAAAAAAATATTTTAAATAAAGAATAAACCTATTTTTCGAAAATAAAAAGTAAACACATGGAGTATCTAATTTGAAAATCTAATTAAACTATTATTTTTTTGTAAAAAAAGTAAACTAAATTAGTTTTAACAATACCTAACCACTCCACCTAAAAATAATTTGCTTACGCAAGTTTAATGTGATTTTGGTGACTCGAGCTTATTTAATTAAGATTTGTCATTTGATTAACTCAAAACTATGTATCTGCCATCTCGTTATAAAAAGGTAATACTATTTACTAATAAAATCAATTCACTTTCCCACACAAGATAAACTTGCTACGAAAAGTCACCAATTGGTACAATTCTTCAAGTTTTATAATATAAAATTGAATACATTCGGCAATATTATTATTTTTATTTAATAATACCATAACATTTATTCAATAATATCATTATTTTTATAAATAATATTATAATATTTTACACACAAAAGTATGTTGATCTCAGTGTGTGGTATTAATTTATAAGTATGCATGCTATGATTTTATTAAATTAAGAGTTGATATTGTGTGAATGAAACAACTAATACTCTTCAACTAATACATTTTAATGAAACAATTAATATCATTCAAAACTAATACTCCCTCCGTCCCGGGATAATCTTCACACTTTCCCTGGCACGGAGATTAATAAAAGTTACTTTTTGGTGATAAAGTGGTATGAGAGAGAATAAATTGTAGGGGTATTTTGGGTTGTTGACTTTTAAAAAGTGTAAGAGAATAAAGTGTAAGAAGATAAGGTGTTTGACTTTTAAGGGTATTAGTGTAAAAAATACTTTCCTTATTTGGGTGTGAAGATTATGTTGGGACGTCCAAATAAGGAAAGTATGTAAGATTATGTTGGGACGGAGGAGTACTACTTATGTCTCATGTCGAGGGGCACACTTTTTTAAAAAGAAGTATAATGATTAGAGTTTTGAGAGGTAATCTTGTAAACCTTTATGCATAAAGTAAAAATAAATAAATTATTGAGTTATATATATGCTTGAATAAAAAGATAATAATATTTTGTGTAAATTAATGAATATTTGTAAGGGTAATGTTTATAGAGGGTTTTTCACATTAAAGAATTGAAGCCGATTGTGATATTAACGAAAAAAATATGAAGAGTTTATGAGACCAAAAGAATAGGTTATAGTAGAATAACTAATTTCATTTAATAAAATAACTAATTAAATAAATTTTATGGTGAAAAAAATTATACAGTGACCGTCTCAACCCAAATCAATACAAAATTTTAAAGTTAACATACTTTAATAATACTACTACTATATCTTTAAAAAAAAATAAAATAAAAAATACTACTACGATATTGCACTAATTTTGATTTGAACTTTATGCCCGTTAGGCGACAGGTGTACCCAAATTTGCTTTACATTAGAGTTTAGGCCTTTTTTTTTTTTGACAGATAGAGTTTAGGCTTTTAATTAATGATAATCAAGATGAAATAGTACAGCGATGCTTTTTAAGAATCAGCACTATTCTTTGCTTCAAGCATCAGAAGGAAACTGCTCTGTCAGCAAATGAAGGGTTTTCCAGCGATGATTCATAAAATTTACAAGAACCCGCATTTAGTATTATCCATTTGCGTGTCTTGTTTCAAGTAATTTCAATTTCAACATGATTCTTTAGAATAAAGGCAGGGAATCATCATAAGATAGCAACCCCACTACCCTTTTCATTGTTTTGGGTGGGCATCTGGTTCAACAACTTGGGTGAAGTGTAAACTTTAAAAAAAAAAAAAAAAACTGTTTATTTGGAACATTTGTTGGTTGATTTAGCGTTGATTGTTTGGGTGATTTGAGTGAAAATCCTAAGAAGAAGGCATGGAACCCCCAGGGGGTTGTGGGCTTCGTTATGGAACTTCATCCGTTTCTTGCCCTTCTTCATTGGCCTTCTCATTCTTGGCTTTATTAAAGGTGTGTATTGTTTTATTTGTTTCCTGAATTTTCAGTTGTTTCATTTCCCTATATTGTTGTGTTTTTTGCACTTTGTAAGAATTTCTCGATGTTTTTCGTAGATATAGATTCTTTATCTTGGTTGGCCAATTGGGGATGAACAAATGTTACTGATAAGATTCGACAGTGATTTTTATGTTTGTAAATTGGGATGCGCTTCAGGTCTAAAATTCGAATAAGAGGGCAGAGGTTGAGTTGTTTATAGATGGGCATTCGGCAAGCTTGAAATTTTCAACTATGGAAATGTAGTTGGATTAGTTTCAAGGGTTTATTGTTTGATTTGTATATGCAGCTTTTATCAATTGAGCACATTTTGAGAATTTTTGCCCTTCCAGAGAAGTTAAAGTGACAATGATGTGTTTACTTGACATTGCTAATTATCTTATCATTGATTAATGCATCGCATTGTGTATTGCTGAAATTGATTGTTTTGATGTTTGTTGTCACAGGTATCATTATGTTCCCGATGATATTTCTCTTAATAGTTTCTGGTATCTCTGCGATAATACTTGGTCTCTGGCCTATACATTGGTTTTATACCTATTATTGCATTTTAAGGTGTGTTCTTACATTTTTCTACTTGTATACCTAGTACTAACTTCATCACATTGAGCAATCTTCATTAAACTAATGCGTTCGTATAATGCAGCACAAAACAATTTGGTCCAGCTTTGAAGATGTTGCTATGCTTATGTATTCCTGTGATCTTAATAGCATGGCTACCTATTGGAATTACTTGTAGCGTCATAGGGGGCTGCTTATGGCCTTCTTGCACCAATGTTTGCCACTTTTCAGGCAGTTGAGGAAGGGAAGACCGACAAATTTTATCACTGTATTTGTGTACGTAAATCTTGAAGATTGCAAGTCGTACTTCCATGTTTAGTGAGTTTGAGTTACAAAGTTTGTTTCATCGTTTTGTAGGATGGAATTTGGAGCACGGTCAAAGGAAGCTTTACTGTCATTAGAGATTTCTTGGATGTTTGTTACCATTCTTACTTCTCGATTATGGATGATTTAAGGCGTCAAGGGCCTTCGGAGGAAATATTATGAGATTAGGTCTGTTTTTCTATCTGCCATTAAAATTAGGACTTCGGTTTTCCTGTTTTACTGATAGGTTTAATGACTCGCATAATAAATTCGAAATTCTTAAATTAAATTGTACACAAAACATGATGTTTCATTGACACCAATAATTACCGAATTAAGCTATTTTATGCGGAGTTCTTAAAATTTTTTTATGTGTATTCACAATAGCTCATGAGAAGCAGATTACTACAAATGTGGTCCTAAAAAGAGAAACGACTAGATGCTAAAAGTAAAATTCTTTTACTTGCTCTGAAAAATTATGTTTGTTCTTCTACTAATTTTTCACTTGGTCAACATATTTATTATTTATTTTGCAGATTATTTTATGTTCCCCTAGCTCTTATAGCTGGAGTGATAGGCGCGATAGTCGATTTTCCAGTGATCTCGATTATTGCCCTATGTAAGAGCTTCTACATGCTCTTCAAGGGTTGGCATCGGTTGTTTCATGATTGCATCGGGCGTGAAGGGCCGTTCTTGGAGACTATATGCGTGCCTTTTGCAGGTCTTGCAATTTTACTCTGGCCATTGGCCGTTGTAGGGGCGGTATTGGGCTCCATGGTATCAAGTATCTTCTTGGGTGCTTATGCAGCTGTGATCGTGTATCAGGTCGAAGATCCTTACCCCCACACTACCGCCTCCCCCACCCCCAAAAAAAAATAAAAATTGAAAAGTAAAGAGGGTTCATGGGATTTGGTTAATTGATGTTTTATTTATTTATTTCAGGAGGGATCTTTTTGGTTTGGACTGTGTTATATTGTTGCTTCGTTGTCTATTTATGATGAGTACAGCAACGATGTTCTTGACATGCCCGAGGGATCCTGCTTTCCTAGGTTCCAACTTTTGTATCCACACACACACTTAAATATGATACATTGTAAACTTTTGGAATCATTTGTAGTATGTGGAACTAAAAGCGGTCCATAATTGGGACATTTCTACAGACTGCCCTATAGAAAGAAGACTACATCACGGATGTCCTCATCCACGCCTTTTTCAAGGCCCAGCTCTTTCAAGAATCCACTCCAACGTACAAGTTCTATGAACACGCCTATGCTCGAGTTGAAACCCCTTGAGGTATTCTTTTCGCTCTTAGTTCTCTGATGGATATTTTGTTATTTGACCAATGCCTAGTAAGTATTAGGGAAAATATATTTTTAGTCCTGCAAGTTTTCCCAATTTTACTTTCAGGACACTCCATTTTCCAAATTGAATTTTATCCTGTAAACTTTCAACATTCAACTCTTTAGTCCTTTGACCGCTATAAAAGGACTATTTTTCTTTAATAAAAATTGCCAAGTCAGCTTAAAACCGGTTGTAGCAAGTCAAAGGACTCTAAAAAACTTTTTGCCTAAGAACTATTACTGGCTAACTGAAATCTATTCTCGTCTGCAGTTAGCCGATGCGCTGTTCAAGGAGTGTCAACGCTTTGGGGAAATTATGGCATTGAAAGGGGTAATAACCCGAAAAGATATTGAGGATGCCATGAATAACAAAGCCACTGGTGCTGTGATAAGCATTGGTTTACCTGCATATTGCATACTTCAGGCACTTCTACGTTCAGCAAATTCCAACTCGGCTGGCATATTGCTAAGTAAGGAAACTCTTCTTCAAATGTTCGGAATCTTTTGCTGTATTCATTGAGATCATGAAACACAAAGTCTATTTTGCATTTTGCGTGTATTTTCCTAAATAGTATTAGTTATTTCATTAAAACGAATTAGTTTGTTAGTATTAGTTATTTCATTCAAAAGTAGTAATACTTTTACTGTAAAGTAATAATTGTGAACCAATTACATGATAAAACTCTTTTACAGAAGAGCAACTCTCACAAAAATTATTATAATTTTTTTGTCTTCTTGTTGATCCAGGTGACAATATTACTGAAATAACATCATCAAATAGGCCTTCAGATACGTTCTTTGACTGGTTTCTTAATCCACTGTTGATCATTAAAGACCAGATTAAAGCTGAGAACCTTTCTGAGTCAGAGGAGGAACATCTCGGCAGGTTAGTTTTGTTGAGTGGTGATCCTGAGAGGTTGAAGAACTCAAATGTCGGCCAGGCACCTGAATCCGAGCTTAGACAAGCCGAACTTGATGCATTAGCTCGAAGGTAAAAACATTTCATTCTCTTTTCAAATTCTTTAAGATTGTGTTTGGATTGAAGGATTTGAAATTAACTGGTTGATTTAATCACTCAAAGAGAAAAAAACTTTGTCGAGACCATCTCACCGCATTTCCACCAATATCGCCTTTGAAAAGAAAGTTATCACTTTTCTCAAATTTTATCTCAAAACTATATGTTTTACATATTTTTGAAAAAGCGATACATTTTACCTTAAAAAGTGATAGACTTTCTTTTGAAAAGTGATACCATGTGCACGGTGAGACGATCTTACATAAGACATGTTCCTCAAAAACCTAGTTAAGATCTTGTTTGGATTGAAGGATTTAATGTGTCGCCTCTGTTTTTCATTCGACTTCTTTCTTTGTCAAGACTTCGAGGGATCACTAAATCTATAACGAGATATCCAACATTTAGACGTCGATTTGATTCTAGTACAAAAACATCCTAGAACAGCTTGCCAAGAAGAATGGAGGTAGCGTGAAATCTAGCAGCAACGGTACTCAGACCATTGTGAGATCAAAAAGTATGTTTGACCGGATTTTTAGCCAGAAATCTTTTAAGGGCAGAACGAACGACAATGGCTCTGATCAAGAGGCTCAGATGACATCTGAAACAGACATCGAAATCCGATAAACAGGTGACTAAATCTGTTTAATTTGTTGTTGTTTCAGCTATTGCCTCTGCTAATCTTAGATTAAAGAACTTGTATGGATAGTCCTAGGTATGTGTAGATGGTTTTGTTTTGTTTTGTTTTGTTTTGTTTTCTTTTTTTTTTTTTTTTGAAAGGATGGTTTTGTTTTCTTGAATGTATCATTAATAGTGAATCTCTGATTCCTTAAAATTTATGACTGTTAATTTTTGAGTAGGCATACCATGAGCTCTGAATCTAAGTATTGAATAAGACTATAATTTGTATATACCAGGTTCACCGTGCAATTCACATGTATTTTTAAAAGTAATAGTTGTTTAATTTGTTAGTACTAGCTGTTTTCATTGAAAAATATTAATTGTGTATAGTTGCACTGTACGATTGGTGTATATGAGTGTTCCTCATACTACACCTGGTGAAACACACGAATACGGTTTGACATCATTCGTGGGGTCCCAACTCCCACGTAGATGTCCGTGTGGATTAATAGCCGTGCGCGTATAAATGTTGGATGCCCGTTGCTTTTAATACATGCCACGTGTAAATCAGTATTGAAACAGCATAACACTCGATGAAAGAACAATTCAGAATAGATCCTCGATTTATTTTATTTCGACGAATTTGGATCAAAACAGCGAGTCCGATTCGCCCTATTTTCGGTTTTATATATCATCATACATGTAGGAAAGAGATTTGCAACTACATATGAATGCAGTTTATATTGGTGTGTTAACATGCACCATTCATATTTTATCTGCATATGGTTACCAATAGATGAGGGAGTTGATATCCACTCTTTATTCATTTGTGTGATCTGTATGGCAGCACCTATTAATTAAGGGCTCAGATTTTAAGTATCAAGCCTCCCATTTCATTTCAGCCCTCTGATTTGCCATATCTATGAGGAAATGTAGATTTTGTATTTGCTCATCAGGATTTGGATTTTAACTGGGAGAGCAATTTCAATTTTACTTTATTTTTACTTGCATTTTTTTCTATATTTTCTAAATGTATCATGTGTATAACTATTCAACCATAGATGTTGGAAGTATTTTATTATAATTAGTCTGGTTCATGAATTGAATATCGAGTAAAAACATTGACATTGATTTCAATCCAAAATTATCAAGTATGTGTCACGACTTATCATAATATTGTCAATTATGGCGATATGACTGCATTTCAAAGTATAATCTACCAAATGAGTAACTTAACAAAATGAAATAATTATGAGGTAATAAATAAATAAATTAAGAGTGTGCTTTATAAATGGAGGAGGAGGAATATAATGATTATGATAGTATGCAGATATGAATGACATTTATTCCTATAAAGTGGAATACTATTTTTATTCTCATTACTCATCATGAATTACTATTTTTCATTTCATTCACCTTCACACATTTTCAAACCCCACAAAGAAACAACGTTTTTGGAGTCATATTTAGCACTACAAAATCACTTTCTACAGTATTATAAGTTTTGGCACTATCATTTTCTAAATATTTTTTTAGGGTTTCTGCTCTTTTTTCTTTTTATTTTCTTTGTATGTTTATAAATTGAGATTTATCATATAAACAACAAGACAAACCGGTCATCGCTAATAAAACAACTATTAGTTAAAGGTTTTTTTTCTTAAATTACATGAAAGCTTTTATAAGGTTCACGTGAAATTTAATGATTTTGAATAAAACTAAGATATAAAATTAAATATTTTTAAATAATAATGTTTTATATGTTAAACACCGACATTTTATATATAAAACTATAATACTTAAAAGAGAGAGTTCACGTAAATTCAAATGAAATTTACTCTATAAATTAGCATGTAACATACCCATTGTTAAATTTGTACAGCAATATTTCACTGAATAGTCCATCCAAATTTTGGAATTACGTTTCCTATCGTATTTTGGCATAATATTTAAAAAAATTATAATAGAATAATAATATAGTACAAATGATGTAATGAAGATTAGAGAGAGATAAAAGTGTGATGAAAATATATATTAAATATATTATTGGGTATACCATAAAAAGAATGAAAAACTTTAATTGGAATAGACTAAAATAGAAAAATGAAAAACTTTCAATAGGATGAAGGGAATATTAATTTATAGAAATAAAAATATTAATTCATACAAAATAAAATATTAGTTTATAGATTAAATATATTAGTAATTTTTCAATATACAAATAATATTTTTCATTATATGATCTGGTGCTTTTCCTCACATGAATTAATATTTTTTTATCATTGTTTTTTATAATTTGCGAAAAGATATGGAAAAAACAGTTTGGTTGATTTTTTTAGTCAAAAATAAAAACTAAATCAAATTTGTAACTTTATAATAACAAAATGATATATATCATGTGGTAGAATTTCATTATGCATAACCTAATGGTCATGGGTAACAATGAATTTGTTAAAGAAAAAAATAATAATAAATTTTGTGTGAAATCATCTCATCGTACAATTAGTATATTATTTTTCAATAAAAATTATTACTTTTAAAATAACGTGCATCACATTTAAAAAATATGCAAAACGTATTATTTTAAAATAAAAATTTAAAAATTAATACTTTTAACTTTAAAAGGTAATAATCCCACGTCTCACTTCTTTTTGTACACTTTCCTTATTCATCCGTTTCAACTCTTTTTGCACACCTTAAAATAAAAACATCACACAATATTAACATCCTCACAATACCATTTAAATTTTAAAAATGTCACTCTTATTCTACCTCTACTTTATTATCTCTCCTACTTTATCTTATTAAATCACCTAAAATAATATTATACTTTATTCTCTCTCCTACACTTTATTTTTATAAAAGTTAATAAATTTAACTTATCTTAATTTTCGTGTTTGGAGAAGTATGCATAAAGAATTGAGATAAAAAAAGTAGTTTTTATTCAAAATTAATATTAAGGATTGTTTTACACAAGTTTTTATGAAAGAAAAATGAAAAGGAAAAATATAAAAAGAGAAGGAATGAAAAGGAAGGCCTTTCTTTAGAATTCGGGAAAAATCTGAAAAGAAAGTAATTGAGCAAAACCAAACGCGGCACACGAATACAGCTTCGCAACCCATCATCAAGAACAACCCCCAACATTTTGCTTTCTTTATTTTCTCCTTTTCCCTCTTAAACCCCATCGCAATTTACACACTTTTGCTTTCTCTATCCACTCTCTCTCTCACTCCACGGCCTAACTCTAGATTTTAGTTTCTATATACTCTAAATTTTCGGCCCCTTTTGCTTTAGTTTGTCAATCAAAATCGAAAGAAGCCGTGTGCTTTAGTTTTTCATCAATGGCCCATAATTTTTGCACCAATTGCCTCCATGTATCGCTGCACTCAGTCGTGTAAAGCGTGAAGTTTAAGTGTTTATGTATAGTTTCATAGCTAAACTGCTGTTGGGCTGTGGGTGTTACTGTTTTGATGCTTTTTTATAAGCGATTCTTTGGAAATAATGTTAGCTGGTTTTTCTAGATCGCGCCCAGATCTTGAAACGTCCTGATCCGGTTGAGTAGTTGTGAATTTTGTGAAATTACGACAAGGAGAGAGATGAAGGTGAGTTCTCAAACTGGCATGTTTTAATTTGTTTGTTTGCGGTTTTTCTTTGGGTGTGATCAAAGCATGGTTTTATCAATTTTTTGGGATCTTATCTTGTTACTACTTTTTAACTATATTATTTGATTTTTACATCTGGGATTTGCATAAACAGTACGAAAGTGACATGCAGATTATGCTGGGAAAAGTGGTCTTTGATTATTAGAAGAGTGGAATTTGCTGTTATTGTCTTTCTTTGAAATGAAGAGGATGTTTTTACTCTTTTTTCCATAAATTGATCAGACTAAAATCTTAACCGTCTATCATTGTAGTTTGGGCATTTGCTCATTTTAATTTTGGCTTTTGTTTCCTTTTCTTTGTTAGCAGATGCGTTTCCTTGATTGGTAAGAAAATATCGCGAGTATAATTGAGATTGATTGGTAACAGCTGTTGAATTCACTAGAATAATCTTGTGATTTCTGGCCCTCAGTGATGATCACAAAAATTTTCAATAAGCTACCTCGGAAACAGACCAAGTCAGCGGATAATCGGGATGGAGGATCCTCTACTTACCCTTCAAATGCCTCAAATACTTCAAGAAATGCAGGTTCCCGCTCAGGCAATTCAAATGCTGCAGTTTCTGGGATGAATTCAGCTTTAAACTCGGGCCAAAATTATGGGAATAAACTTCAAGACCCATTAAATATAAGGTTAAACGGGAATGCAGGATCGTATGAGGCTCTCCCTAGCTTTAAAGATGTCCCAAATTCTGAGAAACAGATCTTGTTCATCAAAAAGCTGAACATGTGTTGTGTAGTCTTCGATTTCTCCGACCCCACGAAGAATCTGAAAGAAAAAGACATCAAACGACAGACATTAGTGGAGCTCGTTGACTACGTGGCTTCAGTAAATGGGAAATTCTCAGAAACTGTTATGCAAGAAATTGTAAAAATGGTGTACGTAAATTTATTCCGTACGGTCTCAATACAGCCTCGTGAAAACAAAGTGTTGGAAGCCTTTGATTTGGACGAAGATGAACCCTTGATGGACCCCGCATGGCCCCATTTGCAAGTTGTCTATGAATTTCTTCTAAGGTTCGTTGCTTCACCAGAGACAGATGCAAAGCTAGCTAAGCGTTACATTGATCACTCTTTTGTCCTGAAGTTATTAGATCTTTTCGATTCAGAAGATCCTAGAGAAAGGGACTACTTAAAGACTGTCCTGCATCGTATATATGGAAAGTTCATGGTTCATCGTCCCTTCATCAGAAAAGCAATCAATAATATATTCTACCACTTTATATTTGAAACGGAGAAGCATAATGGGATTGCTGAGTTGTTAGAAATTCTGGGTAGCATTATAAATGGTTTTGCACTGCCTTTGAAAGAAGAACACAAACTTTTCCTCGTTCGGGCCCTCATTCCACTTCACAGACCAAAGTGCATTCCCATGTACCATCAGCAGCTATCTTATTGCATTACTCAATTTGTGGAAAAAGACTGCAAACTTGCTGATACTGTCATAAGAGGCTTACTCAAATATTGGCCAATTACAAATAGTACAAAGGAGGTAATGTTCTTGGGTGAGTTAGAAGAAGTGTTGGAAGCAACTCAGCTTCCAGAGTTCCAGCGTTGCATGGTTCCTTTGTTTCGTCAGCTTGCTCGTTGCCTCAGCAGTTCCCATTTTCAGGTTCTTTCCAATTTATTCTCATTATAGTTGTTTCGATTTGTTATGAGATGTTGGTTGGTTTGTGCCCAATTTGTGCTTTCTTTTAACTAAACCTTTCTGTTATGAGTAACATGTGTTTGAACATGAACTCCATCCCATTTTTTGACACATTTACAAAATGGGTCTAATGGAACCTTATGTATAGGATCCATTTAGGATGAGTTTGAGTAGGATCGATGGAGTTCACGGATCTCAAATTTGTGAACCAGGTTCTTAAAAGTTTTTGTCTTTCGGTTATTGTTTTTGCATGCATCTAATGACACGTGAATAACACATACGTCCTTGTTTTTTAACATTACTCATTTTTTATTATGAACATTCTTTACTCCTCTCCATATTTGGCGCATATTTAATACCAATGCAGTTTTTCCCTTTTAGTCACGTTTGATTGTTCTATTCCACGTCATCATCTTCTTGTTCTTGTCTTTTCCCCTTTTATTTTCCTTTCCTTGAACAACAAGCATCCGTTTGGACTTATCATTTATCAGCTTATTTTGTGTTAGATGAGAGTCTTCTTTTGCAGCAGTATTCTTGATTGAAAATATCTATGATGATGAAATGTCTAATAATTTACTTGCGTATGGAGTTTCCAATGAATGTGTCTCACTGGTCGGAGCATAAAGTGTTTTAATATAGTGTAACGGTTAGAAAGTGTTTCAATTTGTCTTTTCCTAGAATATTGCTTAATTTTCCATTATTCAAATTTGGATTAGATTATGCATTTGTCTATACCTCTTTCAAGTGAGCGTATTGTCTTACTAATTAGAGTACTTTTACGGAGTATGATGGTGCAGAAAAGTTTCCGTTTGTCCGCTATGAATTACATGGATTTTTTTTTTTTTAAAAAAAGTGAACTGATTTTTAATATTCTCAAGTTGGACGGATTCCTGGCTTATATAGGCATATCCTTAGATGGAAAGCAAGCAGCCCTCGTAAGCATCCATCTCTACATTTGTACAAAATCCAAAAGAAATTTACAGTTCAGATTTATGGGGTTTTGTGGCATATACACCTTTAGATTGATGCTGGGAAGCATTTGCAGATTCAAATTGATAATATGTTTTTCCCTGATTTCATCACTTTTATTGGTTTCTTCTTTATGAAAATGATCACGTGCCTTTGTATGTATGTTCTTCGAAGAGATATGAAAAGATGGAATTCTCTTGACTTCAAGGATTGTAACGTGGAAGGCGTAGTCTGACTTCAGTGTTCAAACATTAATTTTAAACAACCAAAGTCAAAAAAAAAAAAAAAAAAAAAATCATTACCAGATCAAATGTAATGTACGTATCCCACTGGCTGCAAGACATAGTTTTTAACTAATTTGAAGAAATTGCTTAGAAATGTCTATTTGAGACTTCCTGTATTATCTGAAAACTTTGGTATTTGTGTTTAGTAGAGTTGTTCAATTGGCAAAGTCGGTAGGGTCGGCAACCTTAACTTTGCAACTATGCTTTCTTGGATCTTGATAGGTACTGCCAGCATTTTGCTTATATATAATTATTTCAGAATTATATTCTTGTATAGGCTAAAGAACTACTATCTACGTGCAGGACTACCTTCATACTTTCCTTTTTGTTCATCCCACAATACCTTTCACACCCTTAAAATGAAAAAATACTTTATAAACTTCACCCTTACAATATCCATAAATTTACACAAAATGACAATATATCATTATTTTTGGGCTCACACATACACACACAATCCAACCAAATTCTTTACTTTGTACATAAAAGTTTACAAAATTACCTCTCAAAACCCCAATTATACCCCTTTCTTATTTTGTGTGCCCTTATACCTGTGAAAAATATTTTGAGACGGAGGGAGTATAATTTTTAATGTAATGATGAAATAGTAAGAGTTTTAGGGAGTGCCAAGAGATTCAATTTGGTCGTAGAGATCTCAGCTGAAAATGTCATGATTACTGGAAAACAAGATAACCAGAAAAACATGCATAGTTGCAATTATCCTATGCATTCCCTTTTGATTCTGTTGTTTTTGGATGATGAAACTTTCATGCTAGGATCTTTTATTTCTTTTGATTTTTACAGTTTCTGAAGGCTGATCTCATCTGATCATCTTGTATTCTGGGATTTTCCATTATTATTATATCATTAGATGGTAAATGTTGTGCGACTTTTAGCTCTTGGGCTTCGTCTGTTAGTTAGAAATGTGGTTCCATACATTTATTGATGTTCGTACAATGATTATTTGCTGTTTTTTTGCCAAAGAGAAAATATGTTTATGGGCTGGCAAATTTAGGCCACTAAATTTTAATTCAGGATGTTCATACCAATGGTTATGTTTATGGGCTGGCAAATTTAGGCTATTAAATTTAACACATGTAGGCCCGTAAAATTTAATTCTCATATTTCAGGCCAAGTTAGCCCGAATTGAGCCAAACACGTGACAAATTAGCCCAAATTTGGGGTGTTTCGGGCAAATTTGGTCTAAATGTGTCAGCCAACATAGTTATCCTACAATTGCTACCTTCTAAGTTACGGGCCTAAAAATTATTCCCAATTCTTGTACGTGCAGGTAGCAGAGAGGGCGCTGTTCTTATGGAACAACGATCATATCGAAAATCTGATCAAACAAAACCGTAAGGTTATCCTTCCGATTGTCATTCCTGCACTGGAGAAGAATTCAAGAAGCCACTGGAATCAGGCGGTACAGAGCTTGACCCTCAATGTTCGTAAAATCTTCTCTGATGCTGATCCTCAACTCTTCGAGGAATGTTTGCTCAAATTCCAAGAAGATGAAGAACAAGAAGACGAATCCAGAAAGAAACGGGAAGCAAAATGGAAACGTCTTGAAGAAATGGCTGCAATGAAAGCTGGTAGCAATGAACCAGTGCTCGTTTCTCCCAGGGCAACCAACAAGATCCCATCTTGAATGCTTGAGTTTCTGGGTTTTTTTATCCGTTTTTTTTTTTTTTTTTGGGTCGAGTGGGGTAGAGGAAACTGCTACCTGGGTATGATGGAAAGCTCGTTTTGATTGTAAGAAATAGTGAATGTATATATAAAATTGGTGGCGAACTACATGTGGTTTTTAGGATCTTCAGTGGATGTGAATTGTTGAAAAAATTGGCCCTTTTCTTCATCTTTAGCTCTTAGAATTATGTTGAATTTAAGCGACTGGATTTCAAGTTATGTACTCTCTCCCTCTCTCATCTTCGATTATATATATCCTAATATAATTTTGTATCAGGAATCAATTTCGCTGTGAACCTGATTCGAAGGGTGTTAGTTGTTTTATTAAAAGGTATTAGTTGTTTAAATTTTAAATGATATTAATTGTTTTATTAAAAATATTAGTTGAATGATTTTAGGTAGTCTTGATTGAAAATTTTTCAATGAGAATGAAAATCAATATAAGATAATTATTGATCAATAACACTACTTTTCTTCCTAAACAAAGTAACATTTATCCCATTTTGATTACTCTTTTTTTTTTTTTTTTACAATCATTTCTCCTATGCCACAACAATACCCGCTTATTGGTATAACATTAATAGTGTAACCATTATGAAATCAGATTTTCATTTTCATTCCCATTAAAAAAGTCAATCAAAGTTAGTTGTTTTGATATAAGGTATGAATTGTTTTATTTTAAAATATTAATTGTAAATCATTATAAAATGAAATTTGGTGATGCAAGATCAAACTCCATCACATATAGTTTATGGTAGGATGACTGATGCAAGTCTTTATTTCTGAATATCTTAGTCTCTTGCATGCAATTATGTATAGATGAAATTCTTGTACGACGATATATGTGTTAAATACCAAGTCTGCCTTCCTCAACCTAAATTATTATGGGTTGGTGATTTTTGTGGATCTGGTTGGATTGGTTCAACTGTTCAAGTAGCGATCTAATTGGTCAAACAGTAATTACTAGACTTTTTTCAAACTCTACCATAAACTGGAGTTAATGGTGAAACCCAGTTAATTTATTAAAGGGTATCGGTTATAATAATCGAATGATATTACTTACGGTACTAAAGGGTATCAGTTTTAATAAATGAAAAATATGTCTTATATTAATAAAAAGTATGTGTCATGATAAGCTGAAAGGTATGACTTGTATAGTTATATTACAACAGAACAATATTACAAAGAGTATTAGCAATGATAATCAAGGGTATGACTTATATTATTAAAGGGTATTAGTTAGGAAAACTGAAAGGTATATTAGATCTGCTTTTTCAATGTAGATCAAGTTTCACCATAAAACTTGGTTCACATAAGACTTTTTTTTTTTTTTTTTTTTAATTTTGTTATACTAATAAGTTAATTATTGGATACTAAATTTTAAAATATGAGTAACATTTGGTAAGTTGCGATTTTGACCCATAATTTTTAACTAGATGTGTACTGAGTACAGAATAACCTTTTTTATGGATTATAAATAAAAACAATTTTAAAAATATTATTAGTTTATATAATGAGAAATATTTATGCATGTGATGAAAAAGTATTGAAGTATATTAAATAGTATTAATATTATTCAACATATAAATTAATAATATTTTTTATTATATATTTCAATTTTTTTTTATGTGTGTATAGAGTCTATAGACAATGAAATTTTGTTAAATTTAATAGTATTATATATTGTGTAAATTTTAATTTTGGAGATAAAAATATAAAATAATTTTCTTCTCTCTAAGCCATTGATATCTACAAAGTTTGAGAACATTTTTTCTGTACTATCTAATTGGTTGATATATTATAAATAGAAGTATTAAAATAGAGTTAATTGAGCTAATCATAAATTTGTGACAAGAAAATTTGTAGTTTGTATGAGACGATGTCATTAATCTCATCACATGTCATATTATGATTTGTCAGGTTTTAATCTAAGTTTGATCATATTTTGAGAATAATATATCCAATCATTAAAGTGGAATTATGAGACCGTCTCATTCAAGATTCCCTCGAAATTATTACTCTCCTTGTCTTTCTATAAATTACCCGTTTCAAAATAATACAAGTTTTAAAAAATAGTAATGTATGTGTAATGAGTGTTGAGATGTGATGAAGAAAGAAAAAGATAGGTAGAAATGTGTGAACAAATTTTGACAAATATAAAAATAAATAACTTAAGTTGGGATATCTATTTTGGAAAAATGAATAATTTATAGAAAAAGCGAATAAACATTAAATTGATTGAATGCATCGATTTAATTTATTTAGCATTACCACTTTAATCTTCTTTTTCGTTGAATGAAACCTCGCAATAGATAATCGATATTTACTTAGTCTTGAATAAACTTTGATCATCGTAATCATATCGAATAAACTCAATTCTTGTATAAAAATTACATAAAAGTGAATCACACCGAAAAAATAATGTACAACGAGTGCAAGAAAGTACCTTCACAATCAACTCGAGGCTCGTGGTATTGTGTTTTTATGTGACTAAACAAACACAACTATGCTTTCCATCACAAACAAGTCAAGCAATTTGCCTAATTTTGCATTAAACACCCTAATCCAGCTATGAATTACCAAAAATGGCCTCCTATTTTCTTTTTAATTCTAGAAGACTAGACTAGATGCCACCTAATCCATTTTCATCTCCTACATCTGGAGTATGTGATCCCCCCACCTTTCACGCTTCTTCACTTGTACGTTTTGACTTTACGTAGACCTTCTCGTTGTGTACAATCGTCTAAAGCAGATACCACCTGATCCCCAAACATGGTCTACCTGGCACGAGACATAAATTAAATGATACGAAAAAAAAAGGAAAAAAAGAAAAGCAGCGCAAACCTGCATCTTAATCTATCTCAAAATTTGATTATTCGATTATTTACTGGAACTGTGTATTTCTCTCTCTAGAGCTCAACGATTCAAAAAAGTTTGGAGATTTAAGTTTTTTCTAAAGCAAAAACCCTAATTGAATCTAATGTGAAATCGCAGTAGCTCTGGTTTCGAATACTATTCAATCAGGTGTTTTTTTTTGGATTGTATGAACTCTAGAGGGAGAGAAAACATTGAATTTTGTGCATAATCTTTTTGAATAGTTCTGTCTTATCTCGGGAAATGCCAAGTATTGGTGTGAAATTGTACAGCGTCTTCTTTAAATTTATGCTGAAGCATCGTTTGCAGAGCCGATTGCAGGCGCCGGAAAACGATGCTGTTGGCGGCGGTGGCTCCTTTGGGGTGACTTCGCGGCCGGAGGAGGAAACGGCGGCGGCTCCCAATCCTCGCTTCACAGATGGTGTCGCGACGAAGGATGTACATATCGATCCTGTAACATCTGTATCTGTACGTGTTTTCCTTCCCGATACTTGCCTTAATTTCCCCGATGCAAAAATGAAATCTCGATTAGATCAAAATCAAGCTTTGACTCGTCGCTACAGCTATGGATCGTCGAATGATAGTGTTGTTTCTAGCAGCGATGACGTGGTTGTGAAGCGTGTTCAGAATGTTGATAGCTTTTATAGAAGAAGTAGTTACGGAAGTTGTATCGATGATGCGAATTTGAAATCCGAGAACGGGATTTACAAAGGGTATAATCCGGTTGGGAATAACTGTCGGAGATTGCCTGTGATGTTGCAGTTTCACGGTGGGGGGTTTGTTAGTGGGAGCAATGATTCAGTGGCTAATGATTTCTTCTGCAGGCGAATCGCAAGATTGTGCGATGTGATTGTGTTGGCTGTGGGGTATAGATTGGCACCGGAGAATAAGTATCCATTGGCGTTTGAGGATGGGTTGAAGGTGCTTCATTGGCTTTCAAAGCAGGCAAATTTAGCCGAATGTAGCAAGTCATCGTTGGGAAGCTCTAAGGGAGGAGGGGTGGATTTGAGGAGGTCAGAGGGTAATTGGCATGTTGCTGATGCATTTGGAGCTTCAATGGTTGAACCTTGGTTAGCTTCCCATGGTGATCCATCTAGGTTAGTTCTCATCTTGATAACTTCAACAACTGCTTATTGATTTTATTTATTATCATGATTTGGTAGCATTGGGTCGACTTTATTTTTATATGCATTGATTGTTGAGTTTACTGGTTGGATGGTGATATAATTTGATTGTTGCTCTCTTGAAGACAGTCTTCACCTTGGTTCCATCTAGCACTGGGATCTATATATTGAATGATTTTAAGTAGAACAGGAGTCAGAATTATTTTCTTAGTAAACTCATAGTTGTACCAGTGCCAAGTGACCTAATCTAAAATAGCTGTTCGATTTTATGGATCAAAATGTTGGAGGATTACATATGAACAAGAAAAAAAAGGGTAGCAAGAATACCAGTGCTGAGATGGATTTTTGGAAACATTAGATTAGATAGAACAAGTAATCGATGCATTACAAAGTAAGCTGGGTAGCCCCAATAGATGAGAAATTAGAGAAACAATATTAAGAAGGGCTTGACACATGCATCGGAGGCTTTTAGATGCACCAATTCAAATCAAAATAGGAAGGGGAAGACCTAAAAACTTGAAAAAGAAAACTATAAAAATTGGACTTGTTATATTAAACATTAATGAGAGCATATGTCTGGACCAAACACGACGGAGAGATATGATCCATAGCCAATACTGCATAGTGGAATAATCCGATAATGACATAGTTTTCTGTAACAGCTGCACAGTTTGTCTTTCCCAACCTAAATTTGAAATTTAACACCTGAATAGTGTTGCTTAAGAGTTTCTGTTTTCAGGTTTTTAAGTTAGCTTGTCAACTTTGGTCCCAATGGAGGTTGTGAAGTTGGTTTGTTATGCGTAATGATGAGTTAAGAGGATACTTATTCATGCTTTATGACTTTCAAATTTGGTGAATCTATTCAATTTGTTCAAGTCCTGCTGATATGTGATTTGAAATGCTTGGCAAATTTGTTCTGCTACATCTCAATATATCCATTTCAACGAAGAGGAACTGGGAAGCAGATTAGTAAATTAAACTGACCAGGATAAACCGATGGAGTAGATATGATAAATTAAACTAAGATTGGATCATTGGAGAACTGTGCAATCCTTTCGTTTGGCAAAGTTAGGGCAACTCAAGTGGTACTAATTGTCCAATTGCGTTACAAATGAACTCATTTAAGTTTAAATTTCCTATACCTAGAGTCTGTCCTTCCTTTCTGTTGCTGTCTTTGATTTTTCCATCACAATTTCTTGCATTATCAGAATTAAGCTTTGCTGTGCTGGTTTCTAATTCTATCACACATTAAATCAGATGTGTACTTCTTGGAGTAAGTTGTGGAGCAAATATAGCAGACTACGTGGCAAGAAAAGCTATAGAGGCTGAGTACGCTTTTGGATCCAGTAAAGGTGGTTGCCCAGGTTTTGATGTATCCTTTTTTCATCGGGAGCGTACAAACTCCCTCCGAGATAAAACTAGCCAACTCGTACTTTTACGACAAGGCCATGTGCATACTTGCATGGAGACTTTTCTTACCTGAGGACGAGTTCAGCCTAGACCACCCAGCTGCCAACCCACTAATTTCTAATCGAGAGGGGCCCCCTTTGAAGAATATGCCTCCAACACTAACTGTGGTGGCTGAACATGATTGGATGAGAGATCGAGCAATAGCTTATTCAGAGGAGCTTCAAGGGTCAAAGTAGACGCTCCTGTTCTTGAGTATAAAGATGCAGTTCATGAATTTGCAACACTGGATATGCTTCTTAAGACTCCTCAGGCCCAGGCATGTGCTGAGGACATTGCCATTTGGGTCAAGAAGTATATCTCGCTTCGTGGTCATGAGTTATCCTACTGAGTTGGATGTTTAAAGATCGTGGTCATTATACCATCCGTATCGTATATGGTCCTTGAAGATGATGGGGTGGCGTTTGTTGGTATGTTCGTTTCCCCCTTTGCTTCTTTTCGATTTATTGAGATCGGAATTTAGCTGAAGTCGAGCTGCAACGTATCATCGGTGGAGTTTGTGCACGTTGTGTGTCAAACTGTTACTAATGGGGAAATTGCGTATTTTTTGTATGGTGTAGATTACTACAGTTGTGTAGCATCTTGAGTGCAATGAGAATCGTCTTCCAGAATTCCTTTTCTCATTCTCAGTAACTGCTAAGGCTATCGTTCTTCTTTATGATTATAATTCGCTGAGCTTGTTTATTATTACCGCAGACCAACTCCATCCTTGTATGATTCCTTTCTGAATGTTTTTGTTTAATGTTGTCGAAAATACAGAAATTGAAAAAAATATTACTCTCTCCGTCTCATATTTGATATAACATTTACTATTTAACACAAGTTTTAATGTAAAAAACTGTTTAAAAATATAATTTTTTTTTTTACGAGGTTATGTAGTGTTTTGAAATACTATGCATCAATTAACATCATCGAATAGAAATACATAATAAAACGATATAAATATTACAATACGAATACGAGTATATGAAATTACTATAAATAGTGTTAATTGTTTTGCAATTTCGTTGGCATTTAATTTTCCTTGTAATTTGAATTTTCATAGTAATTGATTTATTGTTATTGCTAAGTCTTGCTGACACTATAATAGAATAATGTTGAATTGACATAGAATAGTAGTAACTATAACGGATGAATATGGTCTTAGTGTGGAAAAAAGTAATAGCATGTATTGTTATATTGAGGTATTCGAGAAAGATAAATAAAAAGACTAAAATTGTCCTGGTGTTATTTAAGGAAATAATGCAACTAGTACATTTAGTATGGAATACGAGTTAAAAATAATCATATTTTCACGTATTTTCTTCAAAAAAATTATAGATTATATGGTGCAGCCAATACGTGAGTAGGCTCTAACCAGCTTAGGTTTCTAATTAGTTAAAAGAAATCATTAAAAAAATATGATGTTTCAACTTTGATTAGGTACTTTGACCAAGTAAAATAGGAACACATGCTGTTAAACCAGGTTTAAGATTCCAAATTAGATTTGTCAAAGACTGTGTCGCGAATATGCATGATTTACTATTCGTGTTTTCCAAGTATAGTTTTTGAATATGCCTATTGTGACTATTCGTGTTGATCCACATTAAAAAAATTCACTATTAATTCAGTTTACTTTTTAGCTTTAATAATGTAGGTGATTCTCATCATTTTTCATGACTAATATTCTTTGTAGTGTTGTCTTGTGTTGTAATATTGTTCATATGACTTATACCTTTGAATTATTACGACCGATACTTTTCAATAATATAAGTAACACCATTCAGCTTATAATGAATGAACTCTTTAGTAATATAGTACATACTCTCCAGCTTATCACGACCGATACTCTTTAGTAATATAGATAATACCCTTCGATGGATTAAGTTTCACCATGAACCCTCGTTCATAGTAAACTTTGCCATAATTTTTTTATTTTTAGTCAATCCATTAAAAGAGATAATATTTGATAAAAATTTATATAACTGTTTCACCGTTACACTTCCGTGAAATCGATTATCACTTAAATATCAATAGAATTATTATTATTTAACGTAAGTGTTTTATTTTTAAAAATTTTATTTTAAAATGAACGTTTTACATATATATTTTGAATAGTGATACTTTATTTAAGGGTTAATTGAAAAAAAAAAGTCAGAATTTTTATTAATTACAACATTTTTTTCATTACAATTTGATACACCATATTTCAAATTTCACAATTTCACGCACTCATGTATTTTTATTTTAAGAGATTAAAGAAATACATCTCCGTCTTACCTAAGTTTCTGTGAAGGGTCCATATCATGAGAAAATGATTAAGGGTGGACGATTTTGGATTGATCTCTTACTCTGGACCAGGATTGATTGACACAAACAAATTAGAGAAATTGGTGAAATTTTAAAAATATATTTGTTTAACAAATGCATCTTCTTTTCTGACAATATAATCTTATCTCTATACAATGAAATATACTGGGGTATAACTTATGTGCACACATTCAGCAACCAATATTATGAACACCAAGAAGTAAAGCCAAAACTTTAAGCTCTGCTCCTCATCTCAGGCTGATCTTCCCATGGCAACGCCCCGGTGAACATCTCAAACACCCGATTCCTTAACCCGGTATCCTTAACTTCACAGAACCTCGTCGACCAATCCGACGGCTCGACAGCTTTCGTCCCTAATCCCGGAGCCCGATCCTTGGACCCCACATTTCTCTCCTGCTGCCAATCAGACACATAAGTAGCCACCCTTCTATGAAACTTCTCCTTGAACACTTCCCACACTTGATACTTATAATGATTGATAACTAAATCACTTCTATTCATGTTAACATGCTTGAATCCAGATTGTAGACCAAAATGATGCACCACATTGATCAACGAAGAATGCAACGAATCGGGCCTCACGATGCTCTTGTGCCTCTCTGGGGCAGCAAGCCTACACGTGTATCCTGCCATAACCCCGTTTTTGGGGACATTTTTAGGCCTGACGGCCCAAAACTATGGCAGGATACGCGTAATTCAGCTACCTCATTAGCCCTAGACTCGTTCACTACAACATCGTACAAAGACACGCCCTTAGGCAAGTGAAAGAATTCGTCTACATCAATGAATCCAACCCATTCACACGACTCCCTTGCCCTTAATGCACAATGTGACAGCCCTGCTTCTTGAGTCTTGATCCATGGCCATAGATGTCGTTGGATGTTGTAATTGGCACGAACGAGCGACCCCACCACGTCTTCAATGTTGTCATCGCTATTGTTGTCATATATAAACCATTGCTCGATTCCTATACGAGTGTGGTAAGTGATCCATTCGTGTAGGAATCGAGCCTGATTCCTCAACATTGTGCACACACACATCTTATGTTTCTTGATATGATGATCAAGCGGTGGAAGGCTCGATTGATGATGCTTCAATCGAGCAATCGAATTTATTGTCCTCCTACCAAGAAGTCGAACAGAAACCTTAAACGAATCGAGAGAAGTGGTGCTGAGTCTATGAGGGGTGTTCAAGATACTCAAAGGGGTTCTACATCTCACAATTTCTTGAGCAACAGAGACTACATCGGCTTGAAATACGAACTTCGGCTTGGCTAAATCCAAGCCGAAGACACACTTAAACTTAGAAGGATCAGCAATCTTTCCCCTCTTAAATTAAGCCCTTTCACGAAAACTAAGGTTGTGTTATCTCTATCAATCATGGCTTCATAAGCTAAAGAATCCCATCTATACACAGGGCTTGGGGAGAGGTTACCGTTATGCTTAACCGCAAGGGACAGAATCGCGCCACGTGGCGGGAGTCGACACCGTACGATCTGGTGGTTCTCGTTGTAGAAGTCGAGTGACGCCGGTGAAAGCTGCAGCTGCGGCTGCGATGAGTTGGGCGGCAAATATATACAGTTGATGTCATCCTTGGTGAATAAAGATGCTGATGGAGGGTATTTTAGGAAAACCACCGCCTCGTCGGGAAAAATAACTGTTTCTCGAATTGAAATCGGCGTCGCCGGAGTTGCAGAGCTCTCCGCTAAAATTACTTCCATCGGCGCAATTATCAGTTTCGATATCACAATCGGGTGAACACCTCCTGCTTTAAATGGCCAAAATTCAATTAAAGCATACAACAATGAATTTAAACTCAAAAGCAAAAAAAAAAGATTTTAGAAAAACCTGTAAAGAAGAGGCGAACAGCGGAGGAAGTGAAGCAGGCGAAGAAGAGGAGGATGAGAGTGAAGAAGACAAGTCCCCATGATAAAACTCTGCGGTTCCTACGGTTCTTCATAGCAAACCCGAGCCGAATTGCAGGAATTTGTTGGCTTCTCACATCTTCAATGGCTAGAAACGTTTAAAAGAGCAGTAATTATTAAATTGAAATTAAAATTGATAGAGTAGTGATGATAAATAAACACAAGTAGTGTTGGTTTGTGAGTCTTATTCGGCTTGATCAGAGTGGGATTAGTCGTATGCTAATGCTAATGCTAATGCTAATGCTGGTGCTTTGAATTTTATTGTTATGTCTCGATCACTCTCTCTCTCTTCCCGTCGACATTGTGGAGTTGAAGGAAAAACTGCTGCAAAAATATTTAGTCCGATTAGGGTGGCGTGTAATCATTAAATTGTGTACTAATAGCCTTCCACTTTTCAATAATTATCTCTCTATTTCTAAAAAAAAAAAAAAAAGGTTTGTTCATATATTCTGACAGTAGTTTTCAAAAATATATTCGGACAGCAACACTTGTGTTGCTATTGACATACCATTAATACTGTTCAACAGAATTAATTAATATTAATTAGTAAAAATAATTAGTATTGTTTCAATAAAAATAAATAATATTTAAAATTTTGTGAAAATAATTTATATCATTTATAAATACACACCAGATATATTGTACAACTATGTATACAAATATTTGTTATATTCTAATCTATATGTTGCAGAAAGAAAGAAGTTGAGCCTTGTTGCATACTTGAATTAAAATTTTAGAAATTAGTTTGAAATATTTGTAGGGAAGTTAAATTAATATGCGTATATAATTTAGTATGTAGTATTTGATTAATATATATGTAATGTGATTTATTATCTTTTCTATTTATTCAGTTTGATGGATGGGCAAGATCATTCAATTTGACTTTTTTTGCTTGCAGAATATTCTTGATTCTTCGTTGTATCTGAATCAGACCAAATCATCCCATAAATTATGATATTAAATCGTCCAAAAAAATTGATTAGATGTATAGTTTCAAACTCTATTCACCTTTTTCTTTTTAAAAAAAAATAATAATAATCAACACTCTGAAACACAATTGAATTGATTCTGAAGATCCAATGTTGGAATCCCAATTTCCGGAGCAATACCAGGGATCTTTCATTCCAATTCTTCTTTCTCATCTTCTGTCGGAATTAGTTTGTTATTTTATAATATGATGATTATTAAGTTAATATCCTTCAATGAAATAATTAATATTGTTTAAATAAATTTTACAATAATATTAGTTTACGGATTGAATATATTATAGATCAATTTCATTGTAAAATTAATTTATATTTTGTATGTATTTTTAATAATATTAAGCATTTTATTAATAATTTAAATAAAGTGAAAATAATAACTAATAGTACAAGCAATGTGAGAGATTAAAAGTGTGCATGTAAAAATGTATTAAATATATTGTTGGAAATATTAAACAAGTAAATAAATTTTTTTATTGAGACAAATTAAAAAAAAAAAGTGAGAACGATAAAACTGGTTTATAAAAATACACTCAAATTTAATTTGACTGGAAGCTGAATATATGTAGGAATCATTACAAAATATTCTTAATTAACATAGAATTGATTTGAAAATTACATTTAATTTTTATACAGATGTTGTATTTGGAAGGACTAAGGAGCCGTCTCAGAGTCACCTAATCTTTTATTACATATTTATTTTCCCCTGTCGTTTTATACACGTTTGTCGGTTTTAAATATAACTGGGAATGGTATTTTTCCAAAAATAAATAAATAAATAACTGGGAATGGTTATATTGATTTTGTAATGGAGTTAGTGGGGTTTGTAATTAAAATAAAATTTTAATAACCTTTTTTTTTTTAATCAGCAAATAAACAACTTTATTAAAATAAAATATTGGGCACAAGTAATACCCAAAAAGCACACCTGCTACAATTCAGACAAAGCATGACAAATTCATAAAAATATGATTTTATCGGTTAGTCACGAAAGATATATTAATTATTAATTGGGGCTTGAAAGATAAAAACTTATCAATCAAGGGCGCGAAAGATGTTTATATTAAGAGATTTTATCAATTCAAGACCTGAAATTAAGGCCTCGAATTGATAATTGTCTATCTTTCAGTCAATTGATAAAATAATTTAATATAAATATCTTTCGAATAGGATTGATAAATTTTATCTTTCGTCAATTAATGGTAATTAACATATTTTTCATAACTTGTACCGATAAAAATCCTAAAATTATACAACATCTCAACACTCAAGAATAACGCACGGGTTTACCAACCAATCCCGAAAATTAAACTTCTTGCATCTTGATTCTCTATACTCAAGCCAACTCCACAATCGATCTTCAACTCTTCAATCACTTTTTCCACCTTCAATTCAAATCTTTTAAAAGCTTTACATTCTCCTTTTCATATAAATCAAATAATACACTCCCACATACTAGTAGCAAACAAGCTCCCCTTTTCCACCTAGAAATTTACTAAAATGTAGTAAACTCAAAGGAGGAGAAGAGGGAAAATTCGTGTATACACCAAGCCATAGTAAACATAATAAACCGTGTATACTAAAATTTTAATAAACTTATATACTACATACCAAATGATCAATTAACATAACAAAAATACTGAATATACTAAACATAAAATAATTTGATAATTAATTAAAAAGTCAAGACAATGATATTTTCGATTTCATTGGTTTATAGCAGTCGGTTTGAAGAAATTGAAGCGGGTTAACTATGGGTTGAATATAATAATAACGATCATTATTTTCCAGAGTTATACGCGTATGAACCGAATTTTAAATAATATTAATAAAATGAACAATATTATTTAATTAATGTACATTGTCCAAATAATAAACTAATAAAATAAATAATACCATTCAAAATTAGTTTATTGTTCAAATGAAGCATATAGTACTTGAACCGATTCCATGTCGGTAGACACAAATTTATATATCTACCATTAATATAATAATTCCACATAAAATACACATAATCAATTAATTAAATTATGATAAATTTTACTAGCTATTTATGTGTAATCACTATATTCATGATGAACATATAAATTTATATCCATTGTTTATATAAAATCAATTCCGAAAGAATTATTTTTTTGTGAAGCAGTTTCATAATATAAAATTAATACCATTAAAATTACTGATATTATTATAATTATTAACTGATATCATAACAATTTTCTACTGTAATTTCAGTTTATACCTGTAATGGTAGAATCATTTCATCCTAAATTTTGTAATTCCGAAACAATACTTTTCCTCTTTTGCAAATTGTCCGTGCTCCTATTTGCCACGTGGAAGAAGCAATCGTTGTATGGATGGGCCCACATGAGATAGGGAGGCGGGGGTGAAATTCGACCATGGAAGATGCTGGAGCAACAACTTTTGACTGGGTCAGATATTCCGGGCCACGTCATAGGCTGCTTAGGTCTATTTCCTTTAATTTTTTCCCTCTTTTTAGTTAAACATTATCTATACTACTTTTTTAGCTAAACATTATCTATAGTACTCTTTATACGCTTTAGTAGGTTTTTGGAAAAAAATTGTACAGACAAAATTATTTATTAAATCCCGTTTAAATAACTCAAAATAAAAAATATTTAGGCCCATACCATGTTCTTCCCGAATTATTCATAGATAACTCAAGATAAGCGGCCCAAATTATTTAAAAAAAATTACATAATGACATTTCATATAATGAGTACATGAAATTGTGCTTTATAATTTAGTTTGATTCTTAGATTATATGAATTAAGGCAAATATTTATGTGCACACTAAAACATAGTGTGCACAATATTTTTATTTAATAGTACACTCGTAACTAAACTAATATAATACAATGTTGCTAACTAAACTAATACTATACAACGTCCGAAATAATACTACACTGTAATCAAATTAATATTATACAATATCTGAAATAATATTATACCGTAATCAAACTAATATTATACGATACATGAAATAATACTACATCAGAACCAAATTTTGTGAACACAATTTTTATTGTGCACAATATGCACACAAATACTACTCATAAATTAAATATAGATTTGTTTCATATAATAAGATATTTTAGATGCTCTCAACTCTCACGCAATATCACATTTAAATTATACTTTCTATATTCTGTATTAATTTGTAGTATTTGATGGGCACACACTTAGGAGATAAGAATGAGTATTATTTTTTCTAAAGGGTAGTAAAGTATTTTTATGAAAAAGGGTAAAAATAAAATTTGCAGTCGAAGTATATTGCGCATATCTACACTAAAGAATACATTTAATTCCTCTTTCAAGCTCAACGCCAACATTTATTCCCCCATCTATCCTTAAAATAAAAGAGAGAAAAAACAGTCTGATATGGCTTTCTCTTGACAAATATTAAAAATAAAATAAAAAAGGAAAGCTCAGCAGCGCCGAATTTCATCTGAAAGTCAGAATAGGTGACGGACCCAACCGTCACAGCAAGCGCAGAAATCATCACAGCTATAGCTGCACCAGCCGGGAATCGAACCCGGGTCTGTACCGTGGCAGGGTACTATTCTACCACTAGACCACTGGTGCTTCTTGTTTCAATATTTAGGGTTTTAAGCTTGTATCGTCTAATTTTCTCCTTACAGTATCTTAAATAATTACAGATTTATTAAATTCTTTGTTTCCAAACTAAAACTCAGGCAACTTCTTATACAGTATTTTTTTATGGGTGTGTGCTCTTTCTTTATGAAGATGAGATACCACAAAGTGGTCTGGTCATTTAGAATTTGCTAAATTTACGTGTGTGATGGTGCTATAAGATGGAACGTGAGATAAAATTTTAAAATGTTGGTTTTTAGAATTAACTATGGTTTTTCTTTTCAAAAAAAAAAAGAATTAACTATGGTTTTTACAATTATCAAGACCAAAATATTAAATAAAACTGAAAATGAAAGAATTGCAATGAACTAATATTTTTAGATATCCATCAGTATCACTTGAGTCTCCAACAATATTACTAGCTTCTTTCTTGAAATAGTATCTTTTATGAGCAAGTACGTTAGAATAACCACAAAAATAATCATGAACTCATAAATTAGTCGAGTTAAGGATTGAATTATTTGCCTGCAAAACAAATACGTCTCAACTAGTGCTCACGAGAATGACGTGATGTTTTTAAATGTAAAACGACTTCTTCTCCATACGAGCAACACCGCAAAATATCAAGTTCCAACGTATTTTTCGGGCTCCAAAAGGATAAGTGGGCTCTCACCTCCTGCACCCAAATCCACCTAAAGTCCAATTGTCAAAATTTAGGGCCACAGTGGTCGCGACTTGGCACGGCCGGTGGTCCAATAGATTTCTCCTTGACCACTATAATTTGAATTAATCAAATCAACTTATTTAAGGAGTGATTTTTCTCTCACATTAATCAACGTGGGATAATGCGTCTAACACCTTAATTCATAAAGTGTGTTACTTTAATGTTTCAATTTCGTATATTTATTTCTCACTCACCGATTCGATTTTAAGATTCGATTATTTAAGATATACTCACCCCCATCTACTAAAAGTATGTTCGTTTGGTTTTGACATGTTTTAAGAAAATGTAGACAAAGTATATAAAGTAAGAGTATTTTGGAACATTATGTGGTCTATTCATGAGTTTAAAGTAAATAACATGTAAAAAAACCGATAAAAAAAAGAGTAACATGTAAAAAAATTAAGTGTTGATTGAATGGTGAGACAAAATAAATTGTTGAAAAAAACAGTCTAGCATACTTTTGGTTATGAGAGAGTATTTATTTCGTATACTACAATCTCATCCGTTTAATCTCCCAAAAATTAAACATCAAGCTTTCATTTAACTAGTAAAAATGATTGTTCCACACCCTCATTAAATAACTAATTAAATACACATTTAATTAATTTTAAATTAATTAAGACCAATTTCTCCCGCTATAGAAGTCATGGATCAAGAGATTCTATTGCTAGGGCGAGAAAAATGCAAGTTGCACCACTAATATAGTCTATAGTGAACGAAAATCTTACTATATATTATAAAAATGGGAAATTTTGAATATAAAATTCGAGTAATACGTATAATAAACAATAATTTTTTGGTTCATATTATTTTAAATCTGAAGACGACATATTTTGTTTTTAAATATGCAAATTATTTATGTAACACCTGTTATAAAGAATAAGACAGCTTGTAAGATAATAATGCTCAGATGTTCCATGGAAATTGAAGCATTCCGTTTATTTATTTTCTGGATCAATTATTTTCTCCCAACGTCCATAACTAGATATTCAAATTACTACCTACCAAATTATTGCTTAATTGGTAATTATATTATTTTGTATTTTCTGAAAACATGCATATATAAAATTAGTAGAGAATATAAAGACTGGCGTGATAAAATAGCAACTTAATAATTTCTTTTGTAACGAGACACAAGTAGCAATTTTTATGGACTTTTCTTATAAGTCAATTTTATTGATTTTTGGATCAATGATTTCGCAGATTACAATATTTAATGGGCCCAAAATGATTCTCTTTCCTTTAATCCAAAAGGAAACTCATTATTCAACATTCCCCTTTTGGTATGATATGGATATGATCCAATGATAATTGATTAGTGATGATGAAATTAATATTTGCATTCTTTAGAGGTTTATCGGCTGGCAATATAATGGGCGACACAATGAATAAGAATTAATGGGCAATATAAAATAATGAGTGAATTTTATATGAAATGGGCGACATTAGATAAATTTATAATTTATACTTACCTTTAAAACATATATGATTGTAGTTTTTAAATTCATGATTTGGTTAATTTTTAAACTCACAAGATAATAGCTATCCAGATGAATGAAATTTTATATATTACTACCTCCCGATCATTTTCATAGTTGATTTTTTCAACGATTTTTGTGTGAAAATTATTTCATAGTAATATGTGTATAAAAGTTATTTTATATGAATGGTATGATAGTTAATAAGGTTAACTAGCATACCATTCATATAAAATAACTTTTATACACATATTGCTATGAAATAATTGTCATACAAAAGTCAACTAAAACCGATTTGGGAACAGAGAGTACTATTTATTAATCAATCTCCACCTTTCAAAATCTTTTATTTTGAAATAGAGTGATTCTATGCATTTGGTTATATATGGAATTATGCATTAATGATTTATATATATATATATATATATATATATATATTTTAATAAGACTCAATTTTTACTTTTTTTCTCAATTTAAGTTTTGGTTAAAAGGAACAATTGGCAGGAGTTAAATTGGTGAGTACATAATGTGTTGAAAATAAATTTTATTTAAATTTCCTAACGAGCAGTTTCACACGTGCACAATTTTTTTAAAAAAATCTTTTGTTTGAAGGATAAATCTATTCATTATATTGTTGGCAAAGGAATTTGAAAACAGAAGCATTATGCTCTATTTTAGTTAACTAGATTTTCGCCCGTGCCATGCACGTGTCTATTGTAATTTTATTTTGCCTACTTTGTTAAAAGATAAATGAATTTATACATAATATATTAAAATACACTTATATAGAGAGACATCTCATATTAATCCTATGTCTATTAAATTGTATTTTAATAAATTATATAACTTCTTACATTAAAATAATTGAGTTTAACCTCATGACAACCACAATGGATCCAAAATGTAATATATCTCATAGGAGAAGATATACAAAAATCACTCACACTAATATAGATCCCGGTTTGCACAATTTAAACCGATTCAATGAATATTAGTACTACTTATATCATTAAAATCATGAGTTCAAATCAACATTTTGTCCTATTAAAAAACGTAAATTAAATATTCATTATATATTCAAATCATAATTTTACAATGATATATGCTAAAAGATTAGTAAAACCGAAAGAAATAATTGTGCAACCCAATTTTTTTACAAAAATAATGGAAAAATACTCAAATTGAATTATCAATGATTGGGAATGCAAAAGATGTGTGAATTATGGAGTAATTATTAATACTAAGGGTTATTAAGAAGATAAAAAGATAAACATGGTAATTGAAAAGACTTTTGATTCAATTAATAATAATACACTATAAAAAATTAAAGTTTAAGATTATTTAATTTTAAAATGACACTTGTCATTATATTAGAAATGACATGTGGCAACATTTCGAGGTAGATTGTCTTTTATATATATAGATTGTTCGGAATTCTAAAAAAAAAAAAACATAATCTTAGACCAAACAAATTCTAGTGCAACGTTAAAAAAAAAAATAATAATAATAAATAAGGAAATATTTAAAAATATATTTGGTAAAGAAATATTATTATTTTTTTATTAAAAAAATAATAAGGGAAAGCTCAGGTGCGCCAATTTCAACCTGAAATCAGATAAGGCGACGGACCCAACCGTCGATTGTGCGCTGAATCATCACAGCAATCCGAAATTTGCACCAGCCGGGAATCGAACCCGGGTCTGTACCGTGGCAGGGTACTATTCTACCACTAGACCACTGGTGCTTCTTGTTTAACGTTCACTTATTTAAATATTTATATATATTTAACTACGGTGTTGTAATTTGTAACCATTTTCAATAGTGGAATAGTCTGGTTTTATTTATCTTCCATTAATATGTTAGTGTGGAGAATTTTGATTTTGAGTTTTTCTTTTTCGTTTTATAGAAGAGATACTCAACCAGTAGCATATATAATTAGATAAGACGTACATAAAAAAATAACATATGGATATAGGTGAAAATAATTTTTTATTTTTTTATTAATAGTAAATTAAAAAGATAAATTATTTTTTTACTAAACAAAAATTATAATGAAATGGTAGTGAATTATAAATCTAGTTACAAATTACAATTGAGAAAAGAAATGGAATGAATATGAAATGTAACACTTATAATTATTAGTAGTTGTATTACGTGCATAATATTGTATATATTGTACGTAAATATATTAAGAGTTGTATTTGTGTGCATATTGTGCACAAAGTTTGATTACAAATGTAATATTATTTCATGTATCATATAGTATTAGTTTGGTTACGTGATAATGTTATTTCAAATCTGTATAGTAATAGTTTGGTTACAATGTAGTATTATTTCGACATTGTATAGTATTAGTTTAGTTAAGAACATTGTATAATATTAATTTAATTACACAGTAGTATTAAATAAAAATATCACAAGACACTATTTTTTTTTAAATACACAATGTGCACACAAATATTTGCCATATATTAATAGGTTGCAATCATATGACACAACTTCAGAAATTTTGGTGTTCATTTTTATTGAATAAAACACTCCGACGTTCAACTCAAGAACTTAAATATTATATTTCAAATTAATTGTATGACTTAAATATTAAAATGTGACATTATCTCGTACCTGAGACATTTCACCAAAAGACTCTCTCCAAATATTTACACCCCCAAAATATAGAAACAGTAAATATGATTTAAATATATACAATATCCAAAAAATCAGATATAAAATACTCCGTATAAATATGATGTGAGAAAAAGTTCAAAAGATTCGAACGTTACATGAGGATTTCTTTTTTCTTCTTTGACAGAGGATTTCTTTCGAACGTTGGAAATAGTGGCAGAGTGGTCACCCCTCTCTCTCTCTCTCTCTCTCTCATGTGGGGTCCTGTGGGCTATGGCCTACACTTTTTCTCCCAGAGCTTTGCCTTTTAGTTTAAATTTCAAATTTAAGGCCTAAAGACAATCATTACTAATAAATCTGAAGAAGCACACCACAACAAAGATTAGATTTTTTTCAATAATTTCTCTTCTCCGTTCGGCAACATCTGTGCAAGAAGGAATGGCAGACTCAGCTTGTCTCATGCATGGCTTCTCCTACGCTTCTGCCATTCCCAATCATTCCAAACAGGTAAAACAACAAAGAGTTCCAACAAACCACCAAAACCCAACTTTTTTATTTATCTGTACTTTAATTTAGTTTTCTGCCCTAGTAAACACCACGTTTGAATTCTTGAAAGGAATTTTTGGTGAAATTTGGGAGTTTGATGTGATGCAGGGGAGCCCAATGCATGTTCTTGGTGAATCAATTTCATTTGGGAGGTTTATGAGTGAACCCTTGTCATGGGATAAATGGTCTACATTTTCACACAAAAAGTATGTGGAGGAGGCGGCGCGATTTGCTCAGCCGGGCTCCGTGGCGGCGAAGAAGGCCTTTTTGAAGCTCATTACAAGAGAATAGCTGCTCAAAAGCTGCAGCTTTACTTGAGCAAGAATCTGCTGCTAAAGCTGAATCTGAGGAAGCTGTTCTTCATCATAATGCTGATGATATCTCGAATTCTGAATTTGATGACAGTAAGCATAGTTCAATTGCTGCGGTAACTGGAAACGAAGGAAAAGGGGAAAGAATTTCTGTTGATTTTTCTGAAAATCTCGACTCTGTTTCTTGTTCTGAAGGAAGTGGAACTCCACAGATGGAAAGGCCTTTGTTGAAGGTGATTTTTGTTTTTATTTTATTGTTGCAAATTTCTGTGATTTTTTAAAAAAAGAATTACGCGAGGTAGTTCAGCAGAATACTGTTGCTAGTGAGGAATATATCATCTGTGATGAGCAAGAAAAAAACCAGGGATTTTATCATATTTTGTTGCAAATTCCTGAGATTTGTTTCTTGAAATTGAAACTTCTGGTAGTAATTCAGCAGAATTCAGTTGCTAGAGCAAGAAAAAACAGTTTTTTTTTTTTATCATATGTTATTGCAAATTTCTGAGACTTATTTTTGAAATTGAATTTTCTGGTAATTCAGCAGAATTCTGTTGCTAGTGAGGATACATCATCAGTTACGAGCAAGAAAAAATCAGGGCTTTCTTCATTAAAGTCATCGATTCGTCGAAAAACATGGAACGTACCATCTACACCTCTCAAACCAGTGACTCCTCAACTCAAGAATGTCACTCAAAGCACAAGAAAATCTTCTGTGGAGTTTATAGATAAAAAGAGATCATCTCCCAAGTCTTTGCACGGTTTAATTAAGTTGATCCCGATTAAAGCGCCTGATAAAGAACCAATTTCTGCAATCAAGAAAGAAACAAGCTCAAGAACACCTAAAGCTTGCAAAACTCCCATGAGGACTCCACTTGTGGTGATCTTATGTCCCTAATGGCCTCAATTGCTCGATTTCTTACATTGTTTTAGTAATAAATCTACGGCGTTTTGATGATATAATCGTGTTTTTTCAAATGCAGGCAGCTACGAAAGGCGCGGTGAAGTATCCTACATCAACCCCTAGATCAGAGAACACAAGGTGGTGCCTTATTTAAAAGTTTTAAAGATTTATAGGCATTTTAAGTTATCAAGAGAATCATCATTTGTTTATCGATGATTTATCAAGATTTTATAATAATACTAGTAAAATACACAGGATGAAAACACCAATTGATCCCTCTACTACTGGGAGCAAAACTTCTGGTCCTAAATGGCACATTCTGTCTGCTGTGTAAGTTTGAGCTGCCTTTTTTAGTTGATCATGTGATAGATAAACAGATAGATATTGTTGAATTAAGTATGATGATGTGTTTAAAAATGTACAAAAACGCCAAAATGGGTTTTGGCAGACGTATATGATCATAAATTACTCTTTTAAATGTTTTTCTTGCTGAGAATACCAACCTAGTTCTATGATCATTACTGTTGGACCCTCTGGTTCAATGCCTAATTTTGTTCGTTTTGTAATTATTGCATCGTTGAACTGTTTGCTGAATTCATGTTAACTGGAAAAAGGAAGAAAATTGAAGAATTCTTCCTATATAACAAGGAATATCCTAATTTCACAAGTTATGATGCTTACTAGTTAAATAATGAATTTGAATATTTCATGATCTTTACTCATCTCTTTCCTTTATTGGCTTGGGTTTCAGTTACTCTAAGTCGTTGACCGCCTGTCGAAACAGATTACAGTCACCAACTTCATCGACGACACCTTTCATTCTAAGAACAGAAGAAAGAGCTGCAAAGAGAAAACAGGCAAGAATTTAATGCATAACACTAATTTCCTGAAGTACTCAGGGCTCGTTTGGCTAAACCTATTTTAAACATTTTATAACGCATCTTAACTTGTGTCCTCCATGTCATTTCCTCTGTGCTTTCAGAAACTCGAGGAAAAATTCAACGCCAACGAGGCTAATAAAGCACAACAACAGAAGACATTGAAGGTTACATAATAAGACAAAGTTCATATGTTGTTACATGGGACTAATGTTTCATTAAGCTCATAATCTCTCTTGTTTTGCAGGAGAAAGCAGGGAATGAGATTAGAAAATTAAGTTGTGGTTTTTGCTTCAAGGCTCGACCTTTACCCGACTTTTACAAGGAAAGGGAAACCTCGATCAATCAGACAAAGAAGGTAAAAGCTTCACCTTGTAGCAAACATTCAAGTTTATTTGTTTTCAAAAATAGAATTCAATTAAGAAGTAGGATTTGCATATCATGTTATGTTAGATTCAAGATGCTTAGGGTGCGTTTGGAAACTCTATTATGCTTTTTGGACACTTCATTTTTTCGAATTGAATTATGTTCTGTTAATTTTCAAAAAATACTCTTGCCTTTTGATTATAAGTAATTCCTGGGTTGTGTTATATTGTGCAGACTGAAGCAGCACGAGTTCAGACACGGGTACTAGGCAGAAGCGTTTCAAGCAAGAAGCAAGGCATTGGCTCAATGCCGCCAACTCCTCCTCCTCCTAAACCTTCGGCCAAGACTCCATCGAGAAAGAATGTTGTGAAAACGAGTAAACAATTTACGACTTCATTACCTCAAAGGATCGAACATGAAAACAAATCCCCAAATATTCAGCATTGAACACAACATATATGCATATTCATGATGCTTTATCTTACAAGATGAAGCTTTAAATTGTAGGAGGATTGTTAATTTGTTAGATATATCATGTGTATCTCCCACGAATTCTGCACAAACTGTGAAATAGTAGAGTGTATCACCATTACATCTCGTTCCATTTTGTACAAAGATTTTTTCTGCATGTTTTTGAAAATGTGTGCGTTGAGATGTCACATAAGTGCTAGAAAAATAATTATTGTTGTATTACTTATACTTTGAAAAATCGTGTCACCGATAATTTGATAAGTGATGTTGAGAAAAGTTGTACTCTCTCCATTCTTTATTATTTAATTTATCAAGATAGTATTCTTGTTCTTAGCTATTTGATGTTTTGAATATTTTCCCCATTTTATCCGTATTTCAGTTCAAAACGTATCTTATAATTTTGAACATATCTTTATTATTATTTTTTTTTTTGGAATACAAACATATCTTTATTAATTAATAAATAATAAATTTGTTTATTTCACAAGCAAATTTTAAAGTATTAAATAATAAAAAACGGAGGTATATATAATTAAATGATTAGACAAAAGCCAAGAATCTTACACATCAGAAAGTCATGTCATCCATCCACAAGAAATTCAAGAGTGCATATAATACAAAATTAAAATCATTAATTTATTAGCTTTGCCCGATAATTAGGCAAACAATGGAATGAAGCAAAATATAAATTATAGAAACAGTGGGGGTACATTATTAATCCTGTTTGGCATATCTTGTGAACGTAGAATCACATTTCTTCCACGAAACACCAACTTTCATCTCCCTCAATTTCTTGCCAAACAAATCCTACCTCACAGAAACTCATTCCATCATCATCATCATCATTATTATCATCAATTTCTTCATGATGATGATCATCATGGTCAACACCATCAATGTCATGATCATAAGATTCATGATGATGGTTATCCAGATATTGGAGCACCGCCGTAGCGGATTTAAACCCGGAAACGTTGAAACCGGGTAGGGCATCGACCAAAACCTCAGGGGATGATTTCATCGCGCCCTTAACCTTGTCCTTGGACTTAGACGCCGGAGTGATGTGGCAAACGTCGCATTTCCGGCGGCCGCACTTGCCGGTGAACTTGGAGTGGTTGGTGGGCTTGGTGGGGACCCTGGTGAAGGTGCCGGCGGTAGGGGCGGAGCTCAGCTTCGGACGCTGACCCGTTTGGATCGGGTAGGTTCGGACCATGCCATGTTGGCGCCCTTCTCTCTTCATTGTTATGCTGCTTCAAGGTGGATGGATGGTGATGGAAATTCCAAGTTTTGGTTGTGTTTAAATAGAGAGAGAGAGAGAGAGAGAGAGAGAGAGAGAGAGAGAGTGGTCAACTGTGCGCAAATTTGCTATATGCGTGTTGCCCAAGCCTATACAACTATACACACGCATACACTAGAAGAGAGCATTTCATTATTGTAGAAAATTGTAATTTAAATACTTTTCAAAGTTTCACAATTAGGAACATGGAAAAATTCATGTCAACATGATACGAGGCGATAGGAAAAAATTAAATAAATTAAAATTATAATATTATACAATATGATATTAGAAATACAAAATATAAATTATATCATATATACTATTGAAACTTTTTGAATTTTAAGTTCACATGAACATGACATAAAAATTTATGTTGTTATCGTATCGACACGATAGCAACACGAGCACAATAATTCTTAAATCTAACATTAATCTGCAATTTATGTATTGAATTCCATCCGACATTGTCATACCTAGTCAAAAGATACAATTATAGAATTATTTTGCTCATAAGATAGTTGAAGTCAACACGTACCACAGTTAACTAAGATTGAGGTATGTCCACTAACTACAGATGTTTAACCATGAATTAAGTCGTCAGAAACAGAACACGATTTCACGATTTACATTCGAAGTTATTTTGATTACATTAGTATAGTTAACTTGTACAATCAAACTTTGCCAAATGTACTTCTCTAGGATGTTTTTGTATATTATTTCGACTTTTTCTTATTCAGAATTGGACGAGTAAAACTAAAGATGGAAAGGCCCAACCCATATTTTACTTTTATTTTTGTAATAATTTAAGGCCACGTATTATGATAATTTGGGAAATTTGTGGTATAATTTTTATTTATAATTGAAGTTTTAAGTGATTGTTAGATACGTCTCAACAACCATTTTCTTTCAAAATTTAGAAGTGGTGCACTGTCACCTCCAAAATATATTTTCAATCTTTCACCAAATTCAATAGAAAAATATAAATATGTTAGCAATGTCGATTTAATAATTAAATTAATATTTTGGGTATTGGGTAGCACCCTCCATCCAATAAATTTATCACCTTTTTAACACAAATTTTAACGAATATTAATAGTTTATGTATAAAATAAAAATGTGTAGTAAATATATAGTGTATAGATTAGAGGGTGGTAATAATATTGTATGAAATAGAGTTATTATTAAAAATAAAATGAGAATAATTCCCTAAACAAAACAAAACAACAAGAAATGTAAGAATACATTTTTAGACGGTATGAGTACTCTTTAGAAATATCTTTGCCCGTTTGGTAGACATGTTTAGCAATAAGATAAGCACTCTAATTTTTAATTATAAAATAAGGACCTAATTTAATTAAATTAAATCCTTATTTAATTGCTAAACATGTTTACCAAACGGCACTTAAATTGCAATGCATCTTATACATACAACACAGGGACAGAATTAAGCTCTAAAAGTGATGATGGATGAGGGTGTATCGAAAGCCAACATAAATTATTTTTTTCCATGATATAGATCAATGCTCCAAAATAATTTTACAGCACTTTCTCAAATCTTTTCCAGCTCTATAACTCCTCCAGTCTAGAGCAAACAAACAAACAAAAAAACTACTAATAAATGAGTAAAAATAATAATATTCAAATTCGATTAGACAAAGTTTGTTCACACTCAATTTAATAATTTACAAAAATTTCAAACTCAACATATCTCGAACCACCTTAAAAGGTATCAAAGTGACAATACCCATTCAATTCATTTACGCCCCTAATTCCAACAACCTCAAAATTAATCTTCCCTATATCTAGAGAGTGCAATTTTAGGTAGAAAATAGAAGAATAATTCCAGCTAACAAATAAAAAGTAAAAAAAAGAAATAAATAACTAGAGAAAAATTAAATGTGCAAGCCGACTAGCCACTAGATATTTTAAACAACAGAGCTAAAACGAGGTGAATAATTCATCCTACTGCAACAAATAACAAGCATCTAAATCTCCCCTACCTTCCATAAGGATGATACCTTCCGCTGCCACCTGCCGCACCACCGCCATATCCTCCTCTATTTCCATAAATCGAACCTCCAATTCCACCACCATAGCCGTCACTAAAACCACCATCGTAACCACCACTGCCACCATACCCACCACCTTCGTATCCTGCATAGCTATCTCTCGGGCCACCATATTCACTACCTAAATCGTATCCCCGACCAAAACCACCACCAAAAGCGGTTCGAGTATCCTAATGTGGGGTCCATCCTATAACCTCCATAACCACCAGCAACCGCCCCAGCACCACCACCACCATAACCGCCATAACCATGATATTCAGCTCCATCGTATCCACCGTACTCCCTGGCCCTACCACCATAGACTCCACCGGATCTATAAGAACTGGCCCCAAAATTACCGCCACTAAAACCACCGCCATAGCCACCATAAGTGTCTCGATGCCCTCCACCAAATGGAACTCTAGAATTGCTCTGGTGCCTGGATGGTGGCAGCGGAGCATTTGGCTTCTTTGGCTCTGCCTTCTTGATCTCCACCTACGTGATGAGGGAATGAGATACTCTCACATGATGAATGAAAAATATATAATAAAGTATATGCACGATATACATGACATTCAACAAACCAAACTTTATTCGCAAATAACATTTATTACCTATTCTTTCATGAATCACGGGTAAATTGCAAATTTGGCCTCCTATCTATTGGGTGTTGACAATTTTAGCCTCGTACGAATTAATTTTTCAATTAAGTAATACTCCCTCCATCCCTCTTTAAACTTTACATTTTACCATTTCATATGTCTCATTTAAAGCTAAACATTTCTTTTTTACTTTTCTTACACTCTCTTTCTACCTTTTTACTTTTCTTACACTTTCCACCAACAACTTTATAATAAAATATTATATTCATTAAAACCCGTATCATCCTTCAAATGTAAAAATTAAAGAGGGATGGAGGGAGTATAACTTTAATCCTATTTTGACAATTTATTATTTTAGGATGATGATTAATTTTTATTTTTTTATTTAGAATTACTATATTGGGGTTTCATTATGCCAGTATGCGACACCAAGTCATTAGTCAAGTAGCAACATGGAAAATCCGGCAGCTCGAGAGCGACACATGCAAAAATCCTGCAACCGTGTCAATTTAGGACTAAAATTGCATAATTTTAGAAGTTATGGGACTAAATTAAGAAAATTAATCCGTACAGGACTAAAATCTCCATCACTCAATGATTACAGGGCCAATTTTGCAATGTACTCCATGAATCACTATGAAGATGAAGTATTATTACTACTAAAAGAGATCACGTACTATACATCAGCTTTGTAGCCTATTGAGGACTAGCATGGACAAGGGGTGCATTGATTATGACATTTGTCTTGACATACAGATATTTATGAAGAATTTTTTTCCAGAAAAGACAAAAAAGAAAAACATTTAGATAGTGAGCCTCTTCTACTTTCCGGAAAAGTCAACAAAAAATTGTTGTTGAAGGCGCGCCTGAGACTCAAGGGTTTAAGCCTATGGCCGAGGCGCCACAGTTTCCCAGGCATGCAGCTTGGTGAGACTCTTCTACTTTCCAAATCTTCCCACCCCAAAAACGTGGTTTGTATAAAAAAATTTAAATAAAAAATGATTTTGGGCAAAAATAGCCGAAAGAAAACAGAGACAAATCGTAAACAAGAAAACAATGTTTAATTTAGGCCTAGGGTTCAATGGAAAATTGGTAAAGAAAGAAGAAACTAAGAAACAACATCATTGATCATGTATGCTAGGTTCTTTTAACCCCCACCCCAAAAAAAAAACCCCTTTTTCATTGTGAATCTTAATTTTGTTGCTGCGTTATTCAATTTCTCCTTGCCATAGGTAGAGATTTGACAAAATCTTTATTTTAAGACTATATCTCCTTCACATAGCAAGATATTCGCAATCTTGATAGCCCATTCGATATTCCTCAAATAATAGGGCTCCAACATTATTTTCCTTTTAAGTTTTATATTTTCCCATGTACTTGCACCCTTAACAATTATTCTCTCCGCCCATCAAAAATATGTTCACATGCCTTATTTTTCTATCCACCAAAAGTATGTCCATTCCCTTTAAGGAATTAATCACTTTATCTTCACCCTTCAACTATCACGTAATTACTCAAATTGTTATTGTACTTTAATCACGAAGAATCTTTTAATTCATAAATGGACCCCACAACACCCAACAATACCATTACTTTATCCATTTTTTCTTAAAATCCATGCCCAAAAAAGTGGGCATAGTTTTATAGACTGAGAGGATATATGATTTAGTTGACAAAAGGAAAAAAACTGCAACCGAACTGTTCTAACCATAGGCAAGGTAGTAAAATGCATCTACTCCTAAAGTGAAAGTATAGCTATCATAGGAAGGAACTACTTTTCCCAAGTGGTGCAATTAGACATATTCAACCAAAATGATATTGAAGAAAAAGTGAAAAACTTATTAGCAAGTAATGGCTTGTTCAAGGGTTTGTGGAAATCTACATACCTGAGTTCCAGCAAAGTCAATCTTGTTGCCATTTGCTAAGAGATCATCAACAGACCGTTCAGACTCAAATGTAACAAATCCAAATCCACGAGACCGGCCACTAGAATGATCCCTCATAATCTGTTGCTCCTTCACCTCACCATAGTTCGAAAAGAAGTCCCTGAATTCATCTGGCACAAAAAGAAATGCAATCAAATCATACAATTCAAATACATGAAAGGTTTATTTTTCAAAAAAAAAAAAAAAATAGAAATTACCTTCGGTTATAGTTGTTGGAATGCCACCAACAAAGATCTTCCTGGTCTTGAAATCTTTGGAGCCTCCTCCTCGGTATAGTTCTCTTTATTTCCACCTTTGAAAGTTGCAAAAGAATTATTTAACAAAGAACCCACTTGAACAGAAAAAGAGCTCAAAATGATAGTAAAAATCATAGCATCAAGATTTGCACAAATATTCTGATTAAAATTGAGCTACCTACTTGCTTTCCATGAAATATGTGAGTGTCCTCAATGACCTCATCTACCACAGCAGCATCAGCATATGTCACAAACCCAAATCCACGGGGCTGCCCCGTGTTCCTATCCTTCATTATCACCGAGTCCGTAATTTCCCCATATTTACTAAAATGTTTGATAAATTGTTCTGCATTATCCATATTGTATATCACATTACGCTCAAATCAACAAAAGTAACAAGGCTCGAATACTTAAATATGACAAAAAAACAAATGACACATATACTAATTTTGTTTTAGAACATTTTCTTGAGAAAATAATCATAATCTTGCATTCATATAAATGATTTATTGAATCCCTCAAAAGAAACTTGAAATTATTCAAATTTAACATGAACCAACGTAAAATTGTAAATTAGAAAGAGAACTTGAAAGTTACCAGGGGTTGTTTCTCGAGAAAGACCTCCAACAAATAATTTACTACCTCGCATAAAACATTGAAAAACATCATCAGAAACTAATCTAAGAAAATAAAAAAACCAAAAGAGGAGCATCAAATTACCCAGGACTTGCTCCGTCTCCGGAGTGGGAATGAGAGCTCTCAAAATTCACGTTATCAGGGTTTCTCCGGACGCCGTCGTTTTCTCTCTCTAGCATGGGATTGCTTTCGCTGGTGTGTTGGTGTTCATCCATGGGAGACGGCTGTTTTAGGGTTTGACGGCGGCGCAGAACGGCTTTTGCCGTTCGGTTGTACCCGTAAACCCTATCCGAGAGAATGTGGACTGTTTATCTTTTTGCGCTGGAACAAGCCTTCAGACGTTGGATTTGACTTTTAACCCCTATTTTTATTTATACCGACTTTTAAACCCCCAACCAACCCCCCACCCACCCCACCACCCCACCAAATTAGATTTTTCTTAAAAAAAAAAAAAAAAGGCTTCCAAATAATTATTTGTTATTATTATATTATAATTATAATTAATTTTAAATACGAAAACAGTAAATGTTAATTTTTATTATTAAAAAAAAAAATCATATCAAATACCATCTATTCTAATGATATTCATATTTAACAAACAAGCAAGTCAATATTAATGAACATACTCATTATCTTTTATTACCATATTATCATTCTTATTTTCATTATAATTTCCCTCGCCAAACTAAACACCCCATAAAAATACATTTTGATAAATACATTATAATTTTCAGTGCTATTCCCTTCATTTCATATTTAATTAATTAAACATTTATCCAAAAGATTTGTCCCTTGTTTAGTTAAACATTTCTTAAAATATAAATAGAACAACTCAACTTTTTTAAATACCTCCACCAAACACCTAAAAATAACATTGTATACCATTATTTCCCCACACAGACAATAGCATATTTAATTATTGAGCTAAATGTTGAGTTTAATAAATTTGGATTTTGAAAGCATATTTATTTATTGAGCTAAATGTTCCGTTTAATAAATTTGGATTTTGAAAAAGAGTTACTTTAATTGTAAAAAATAAAATATCATTTAAAAAAAAGGAAAGAGCTCAGCAGCGCCGAATTTCATCTGAAAGTCAGATAGGTGACGGACCCAACCGTCACAGCAAGCGCAGAAATCATCACAGCTACATCTGCACCAGCCGGGAATCGAACCCGGGTCTGTACCGTGGCAGGGTACTATTCTACCACTAGACCACTGGTGCTCCTTGTTTAGCATTCAAGAATTTAAATAATTATACATATTTAAATACGCTGTTGTAATTTGACATTTGTAATCATTTTCAATTGTGAAATGCCTAATTTTATTTTATCTTCCTGTTTGTGTGAATAAGATATATTATGAGTTTTTCCCCTTTTTAAAAAGAGATACTCGAATAGGTGTGAATATTATTCAGTAAAAATTGAATCGAATAGAAATATAAATTTTGTTTGACTATAAATTTAAGAAATTTTGGTTAAAGTTTTATAGGTAAAAAAATACTAAATAATCAATAATTGAATTGTATTGCCATTAATTAATTTATATATATTTAAAATATATAATATTAATAAAATTAATTTAGTTAATATATTTATCAAACATTTCGTTTTTACTATCATTTGAAAATACATATACATAATAAGTAAAAGGAACCCAAACATATACTTATCTTTTGGGAAAAAAACTAATACTAGTAATGGATATTCATTGTTATTAGGTTATATTTTCAGTTCTTCACCTTAATATTGAAACCGGTCCGATAAATTCAATATATAATTAAGAGTGTTCGATCAATTCAGTTAATAATGAATTTATTTTCAACAAATTCAATAAGATTATTTGGTTCCTTAATCAAACCAACCGATACTCACTCATATACTCGAACAATAACATAGTATATAATTAGATGAGACATGCATAATAAATTACACCTTAATTTTTTGTTTTAAAATATTGGGACTAGATTCATAAAGTTATTATCCTCGTTCGTTGCTCAAGTAAGTTTTTAAATTATTTTTGGTGCATCTAATTTTTTAAGTATTTTTCAAATTAAAATAAAAAATTTAAGTATTTCTTAGAGCAAACAATTCATTTAACCTTTTAATTTTAAACAAAAAGACTCTTATATTAACACAATTCACAAGTAAGTTTTTCAACTAATCCTGTTAATGATAATTTCCCTAATTTTAAGAAAAAGAATACAATAAAATGTTGAAGTATTTGAATTATATTCCTAATGAAAAGATAGCTGGATTGAAACTCCACAAGTTTGTAGGTCATATATCATAAGTAATAAGTAATAAGACGTATTATATCATTTCATATTAGTTTTTGTATAAAATATTATTCAAAAAAATTATGCCAACATAAAAATCTGCATAAATAATAAATACAAATTTCATATTTTCTTTTATCAAAAACATAAAATAAAATCAAGAAACACATTCATTAATAAATAAAAAAGCACTAAGTGAAAATACACAATAAAATACTACTATGAATTAAAAGTCCCAGACAAAAAAAAAATTCAAATTAAAAATAGCAAATAACTTATTATTATAATCTTATTTAATATTTAATAATAATTTAATGTCTTAAAAAAATTAATCCAGTCCTCCCAATCGTTTGAGAGTCCTTCTACTTGTCGAGCCTCCATTTATTGTGGTGCCTTCTCAATGTTCGCTTTGCTTTATTTACGAATAAGAGTTTTTTTCTTTTCAAAAATAAAAATAAAAAATTAATCCTCAATTCGTTATTCCGATTAAATTTATTCATAGTCTCGAAAACTGAAAATGAAAATCTCATACCTTTCACTTTCAGTCACTCCCAAATCTCAATTCGACCCCCAAATTGAAAAAGAAATCATCTCGCTTCTCAGTCCGACTCTCCCGGCGGCGTCAAGCTGATTCGGCGCGATGCAGTGGCAGATTGCGGCGTGAAGACGACGTTTCTATTCAGATTGCGTCCTCAAGGTAATTATGGAAATTTATTAAGAAACTATGCAATTTAAGTGTTAGATGTGAACGAATTTAAGTGTTATAAAGCAAATGTCGAAAAAGGCTATACTTGTTGAGTTAATTAGTCGAACATCAGTTGGAGTTTTGTTTAATTACTGCTGCTTTCCTTAGACATGGGATATGTCAAGTGCTTGTTTGGCAACTGTCTGAAATTGTAACATAGATATTTCTACTTGCACATGGTTCCGTGTTTACAGCATCTATACTTAATGCAAGTAATTTAAGTTGTCCTGTTTCAATGTGAGCGTGAAGGCTTAATACAGCTCGTTTGTGCTTTTGTCTATTTTGTCAGGAATGATGGATGTCGTATCAACAAAATTTCAGAATATTCTTCCATATATCTAGTTTAATTGTGGAACCTCTTCTATATCTTTTATCAAAATTTGAGCTAATCGTTCTATGTCAAGTTTAAAACTTGATTTTCCGAGTTTAGTCTAGAAGTGTCCAACTCGTGACTGTACTCTAAGATAGAGAATGAGCAAACTACGTGAGTTATATTTTCAGATTCTTGTGTGGATATTTGCTTTCTTGAACGTGTTTATGTCACACTACTTGGAATTATAAATCATTTAGCTAGGTCCAAAGGTGTAACAGAAAGTTTGGAATTTTTGTTGTTTGACTTTGTAGAAATTGAAGTTTGGACACTTTATGTGTTTTTGAAAATATTTTTTAATGAGCTTGAGCTTGAGCTTGAGCTTGTTTGACTCCTTAACAAGCTTTTGCGAGCTTGAGCTTGATTTAAGTTTGTTAAATTAACAAGCTTTTTTTGTAAGCTGAGCTCAAACTAGGCTTGGTTACAGTTTACTTTACTAACAAGGTTTCTGTGAGCCGAACTCGAACTATTTGCGAATCTAATATTTTAGAGTTGAGCCAAGCTCGACATCTACTATTAAAGTTTGAATTGAGCTCGAGCCAAACTCGAGGCGAAAGTCGAACAGCTAATAAATTACAAGTTACCCTCTGTTGTAGTCTTGTAGAGGGCAATTTGTCAAATAGTTCAACAACAGTCGGTAGAGACGATGGCAGCAACTGAATCCACTGTCAAACCAAAGCCTCGACCAATTATTCGCATTGGACTATTTCTCATTTCTCACCATTTCTTTGTCAGGTATGTTATGCTTTACAGATTTTGAGATTCATTGGAAGGTCAGTTTGGTATGATGAATTGCCAACACTTTTGGTATGAATGTCAACTGTTTTTGGAACGAATTGCAGTGTGATATGTTGCACAGCAGGAATATTAGCTCTCCTTCTTTTGCCTGCTCTGGCCAAGAACACTTATTTTTCCGAGAATGCTTTGATGCCTGGTGGGTTTTTCATTTCCCTCTTTTCTCTAAGATTGTTTTGTGATATTGCAATTTATAGAAATTCTTCTGGTTATGGATATGGACCATAGTGAAATTGGAGCATGACTCACTTTTTTGGAATCTTTTGTGATCTGTATTAGTTGGGTACTATCAATATTGGTTTTGTATTTTAATATTGAAAACAATTACCAATTTAATCTGTAGTATTATTTTTGTTCCAAGTAGTGCAAATTTTGGATGGTTTTCGTTGGGTAGTGACTGGTAGTCAAATGAAGCTAATGAGAGTTATTAGAATCTTTGTTTTATGTTCATTTTATTGCTGATGATATTGTTCCTTCATGTTTTTGAACTGACACTTTGCAGGTTCTGCGAGTCCTATGCTCTCTAATAGTGATGCTTCAGATGGGCTGATATTTTTTAACAGGATTCTGAATGTGGATTCTAAGTCTACCAAAACTGGCATGTATGTATTCTTTTTTCTAATAGCTGTGTCTTTAAGGAAACACCTTGTTTGCATTAAATTGTGGTTAAAGGTGCTTTCTTCCCACTATAAGAATTATTAGTTAACCTGCTTGACCTTTATTGAAGAATTATTTTTTGAACGTATTGAACTACGAGATGTCATGCATGGAATAGAGGTCACAATTTTTTCATATAATACACAGTCCTGACGCCAGAGGAGCAGTAGTTTAGTGCCATCACCAGACCGCATCTGTTTTCCTTCCTTACCAAGAGGACATATGTGTCAAGGGAGACTGGCTCGATTTCAGAAATATGTGCTGGCTGGCTTAATTGTATTTTGGAAAACCGGAGGGAGGTGGGAGGGTATGTAAATTGAATTTAGTAAAGCTCCACTCTTTTTAACGATGTTTGATCAATAACTTGGAGGACACAAACTTTTAGTAATCTACAACTCATAAAAAAATATCTCTGTCTCTTCTCTTGTTCTCTTGTTCTCTAGTTCTCTTGTTTGCCCATCTCTTTATCTTTTAATTCCATTGGTTGTTACAACTTTGTTCCCATGCTAAGTTCTGCCTCCAAAATGTGCGCATGCAGTGAGATTCCAAAAATGATAGCAGAACACATAATGGAGTTGGGTGGCGAAGTTAATTATCACAAGTTCCAGCCCACATCAGATAATTTTCATCCACTGCACTTTTCTTGGGACCTGATGCTGGAACGATCCAAGAGAATTACAGTTGTACATCTTATGGGATCAATACAGTTGGAATAATAAGAGCTCCACATGGTGACGGAAAGGAAGCTATTGTAATGGTCACACCTTATAATTCTGTCAAGGCCAGTATGAGCGAAGCTTTATCTCTTGGGATTGGATACACGGTATTCTCTCTCCTCTCTCGAGTTACTTGGCTTGCTAAAGATATTATATGGCTTGCTGCTGATTCAAGGCATGGAGAATATGAAGCAGTTTCTGCATGGCTGAGAGATTATAATACACTTTCAATTGGTGACTTGAAGCACAATCTAGAAATGTGTGGTGCAAATAAGGGAGATATAGTTGATAATGGCTTTCGACGAGCTGGCACAATGGCTGCTGCACTTGTTGTTAAAGTTGCTGATAGCAGTGTGGATTTGGAGAAGGATGTTCTCAATATATACGCTGAAGCTTCGAATGGGCAAATGCCAAATCTGGACCTCATCAATGTAGTTAATTATTTGGCTGTTCATGGGCAGGGTTTACAAGTTAGGGTGGAGAAAATTCGGTCTTTGCTTGGTTCCTGGTGGCTGTACAGCCTTGGTGAACTGCTCGAGTTTCTTGGAAAGGTGGCTAAAAGCTTAAACCCTGAGTGGAAATTTGGGATCCCTGTTTCAGATTATGTTGAAGGATGTGCGACTCTCGCTAGTTCCCTATATAACCAGGTGATTCTTTTAATTTCATGGATACCATTGACTTGATTTTCTTATTTTAACTCTTTTATTCTCCTCATAGGCTTAAATCTATGGGTAACAGTTGGTATCCGTTCATGTTCATGCCTTCCCCATTTGTTAATTTTTTTTTAAAAAACTATTATCAGGCATTAGGTGTTCCCACTGGTCCACACGGTGCCTTCCGTGATTATCAAGTTGATGCAATCACTATGGAAATCTCACCAAAGTTTGCCTCAAGTCAGAGGGTTCTATTTCTTTTGCGTGTTGGCAGGTGAGTTTTAATTGACTTCTTCCTTTGCCTCCTAATGTTGTTGAATCAAGCAATGCAAGATGATTCCTTATCAATATTGTGTTTTGTGCACAAAACTCCTGATTACTGTTGAGAAATTTTATCTGTTATTGTAATTATTACTAATATTTAATGATTGTCTTTTTATTGTTATTGGTATTATTACTGTAGGTAATACTATTGTTTCATATCCCGACCTTTTCCATATTCTTGTGCTATTCGCTTTATTTGGTGAATATACCTGTGTTTATTTAGTCTATGTTCCTCCAGCTGAGTGAATTCTCTGTACTTGCAGGTTGGTTGGAAGGAGTCATACGGTCTGTGAATAACCTTCTGGAGAAGTTTCATCAGTCCTTTTTCCTGTATCTCTGATGACATCCCCTAGTAAATTCGTTTCAGTTGGAGTTTACATGATTGCCTTTGCTTTGCTTATTGCTCCCCTTCCATTGGTTGCTGCTGCTCTATTTTCTGATGCCAGCAAATCAGAAATCCAATTAAAACCATCTCATCCCAGTGAATCTGTACCAACTCTTAGAGCATGGAAATGGCTTTACGCTGCAAAAACCGTTCTCTTTATCCACTTATGGGGTGCAATTATAACATTGATTCCTTATTTTCTTAACCAAATTCCTAATTCCTCACCATCAATCAACCTCGTACTTTGGATCATGTTTTCAATTTCTTACCCTCTTCTTCACATCTGCAGCATCTGGTTCCTTTTCTTTCTCCAGTACAAGAACAGAATGGACTCTCCTTAAGTCAGTAACCGTTGCTGCTGCCTTTATCGGACTCTGTCTCATGTCTGTAATAAACTTTGCAACTGCAGAAATCGGAGCACTGCTACTGATTCCTTTGTGTTTGACCGTTGTACCCTTGAGGCTCAATTTTAGATTAAATACCAGGAAGGCTTTTGTTCGTGGAGCTTGTAACGTGCTATTGGTAATTTTATCATTTCCGCCCACTGCATTTCTTTTGTTAAAAGGTGCATTAAATGGTTTTGGCAACATTAGATTCGATGAATTCTGGGATTGGGCAGAGTCCCTTTGGGCATGGAACAGTGCTACTTACATTTACATATGTATGGTTCATCTCCCTTGCTGGGTTCTATGTATTCACACTTTACTACATCGTTGCTAGTGTATTTGATATTGTATCAGGTGGATCATATATGAAGACAGTAGACATTTTAAATGTTTTCATGTTCATCTTTATATTTGATTTTCTATGTTCTTGAATCTTTATTAGATTCTGTGATTGAGACGTAGAAATCAAGTTTTGAGCTATCTTTCTACTTGCATATTTTAGCTGTATATGGTTTTACAGCCGTAGTAACAACGGGATGAGAACATGTGTTCGATGAACGTATTGAGGTACGCACGATTTCTTGAATAAACTGACATTGTTATTTCTTCACTTCCTATATTGCTTAATTTTCTTGTTTAGGACGTTGAAGGCCCTTACTGTGTCTTCCTCCTGCACCTTTTCGATTATACAGGTATGATATTTTGTATCGTTCGATCTTCAAATCCCTGTTTGCTTCTATTTGCTATTTGATCAAAGTTAATGACGTCATTAACACCTTTACTTGAAAATGTACTCTTGAAAGTTGAGACTGCTTGATTGTTTTCTGAAGAGTGGATGCTCCTTTACGATGATTAATGAAGTGATGAAAAAGAATTAGATTTATGCTAATAGGATATAACGAATTTCTCGTACGTTTATCTCAACTCTTGTATAGTGAGACACGTCCTCCACCCGAATGTTAAGGTAGGGAAGGGTCCTTGGGTTGGGTTCCACCATTTTTAAGAAAGAAAATGTAAGGATGATAGTGACGTAGGTTCAAATCCAGACCCGTATTGAATCTGCTCATCTCGGGATAGGTTTGGATCTGGTCAAGTGGGCCTGGAACAGATCATGATTTTTAATATATGTTATTTAACTCATTTTTAAGTATGAGATGAATATTAAATATTATTTTAAGTAAATATTTTTAAAATTTGAATTATTAATATCAAAATGAAATATTGTACGTTTTAAAATTAATTAAAAATAGTATCAAATCAGAAGGGTGGGTTTGGGTCCATGAAAAAATTGGTGGGTCTTGAAATTGATCAAATTTGTCTCGCTCCGTTGCCATTTTCAAAAAGTTAGAGCGCTCAATAGTTGACTAAATTTATTTATTTATTTCTTTGTTGGAAGGGACTAAATTAGCACCAAGAAAGGGCAAATTTATGCAAGTTCTGCTGTCAAAACGACCACATCAAAGGAAGGCAAAAATTTTTTAAAGGAAAAAACATTAAAAAAGCCTAAGACTCGAGTCATCGGATTTGAGAAAATACACCATACATTTATAAATCAAAATGGAGAAAAACTAAGTGAATGAATTTGATTCACACAAATATTACTTTCATTTGAAATCCTCTCACTTCTTCCACTTGTGCTTAATATTTGAGTGAATCAAATCTATTCATTTAGTTTTTTTCCATTTTATTTTGTGTGAATGTATCGTATATTATCCTCAAATCTCTTGATTTCAAATCCACTCCATTCAAATGGAGCGTAAGTAATTAGTTCGAGCAAGTAAAAACTCAGGTCAAATATATCAGAGTATTTTTCATAATAATAGTTGAACTATGTTGCTTTAATCTGAGTATTTGTGAGAGATTCATTTCGTACTTGAGAATTATGATGCAGCTGTGGTAGTTTTTCACGTGTTTGGTAATTAAAGTGGTGCGGAATAGGTTTTTAGGGTTTGTGGGAGACATTTGATTTCAGTCGTTGATAAGCAAAGTTAGTGAAAGAGTCCAACTATCTACACCTCCAATATTATTAAATCTACTAACCTCTATTATGTATTATTTTAATGTGTTTGTAATATGACTAATTCACCCTAAACTAATATTGAAGTTTGGTTGAGCCCATTGAAACGAGAAATAGAATTTTGGTTAAGCCCATTAATGCCCAAAAACAGAAGTTTGGTTAAGCCCATAGCAAAATAGCAAAAATCCATTATGTATTTTAAATTCTTATTCTGAAAACAACTCTAATTGATGTTAAAAATTTGATAACCCTCATAATATTGACATAATTACCATAGTAATTATTTTAAGTTTAATTTATAGTGAAAAAAAGGAAAATACCCACCCTTACATAAAAATAAATAAAAAAATTTTCGACCCACTCCCATTTAAAAAAAAAAAAAAGTTTTTATCCACTTTTATATGAAAATACACGGATACTCTTGTTCCGCCTCAAAAAAGTTTAAACAACCAATTCTTTATGTCTCAAAAAGTTAGAACAACCAATCATTCCGCTTCAATCCGTTAATCGTGGGGAGGGTGTTGGGAGGTTTCACTTTTGAGGGCATTTTGGTATGAAAAGTCGATAGTAGATATTTTTTTAAAAAAAAGGTGAGTATAAAATTTTATTTTTTATTAAAGATAAGTATTTTACACTATATTCACTTAATTCGTCTTGTGAATATTTATTTTTCCTTTTAAAATTTAATATTTGTTGAATAACATAAATTTTAATAAATATAATATTTTATTGTAAGTTATTAGTGAAAAGTGTAAAAATATTAAAATATAGAGAGAGTAAGAAAAGTAAAAAAATATACTCCATCTGCCACCAAAAATATGCTCACATTGTTTTTTTAACAATTTCTTTTGCTTCAACATTCAACAATCATTTAATTTTTTTCACATGTTATTGACATTATACTCATAAATGGATCACACAATACCTCAAAATACTCTTACTTCATCTATTTTATCTAAGTTTTTTTAAAACTTGTCTAAACCAAACGAATATACTTTTCGTTGACGGAGGGAGTAATATTTTAATTATAAATATGGGGTCAATTTTAAAAAAAAATTAAACTTTAAGTGAGACATTCTATATAAAAATAATAATAAATTTAAATAGAAAAAGAGAAAATATTAGTTATTTATAAAAATATGATTAATGAGTTGGTCTTTTTTAGGTGAATGCATACATGCACTCAAGTTTTATTGTAGCCATTTCAATTAATTTTGTTGGCACATTTGATGATGTTAACACCTAGCATTTTTCTCGTTATTATAATTAACACTTTTTATTATAATTTATAGTATTTTTCAATTATAACATCTAACATTTTTATGGTAGATTTGAGTGTACATGAGACCAAATAATGTTGAATATATTAATATTGAAGACACGTCGTTAAAGTTTCAAAAAATAAAAAGACACGTCATTAAAAAATATCAAATAATATATAAAAAAATCACATATTTGATTTCTGTGGGGGCTGCTGACTTCATTTGGCGCCAACACTTGATTTTCCCGCGTAAATTTTGAGTAATCTTAATAGCCAAACTCGAAAGGGGCCCACACGGGAAGGTAAATGGGCCTCAATAAACTCACTTTGTGGGCCGGGAAAAAGGATTTTACTCAACTTGGAATATAGAAAGGAATGTCCGGCTCAAGTTTTGAGTTTGTCTTCTGGTTTTCTTAAAATACTTTCAACTTTCAATCTCAATATAATTCCAAAACAACTTAATCTTTTTCAATTAATATCTCAATTATTTTTACTTTAATAGTTACAGTTATTTGCACTAAACAGTTGCAGTTAAACAATTGCAATTGCCTAGCGTAAATAATTGTGACTGTAACTTATAATGTTTAAAATTGCACCGGGTGAATAAGAGACTTACTCATATGAAATGGATAAATATTAGTAAATAGTCATTAAAAAAACAAATCAGGTTGGTGGGTAAAAATGTAAAAAGATTATAAATATTAACTTGAATTGACATTATGAGCACACTCATGCATTGCATTCTAATACTAGTGTAATTAAGTTTTTTTTTTAATTGAGGTTAGTTTGCTTAAACCCTACTCATCACACAATACACATATAAAACATCACTTTCCTTTAAAAAAAAATCTCTGAAAACCTACAATTGTCATTAAGAAAAGCTTTCATTCATAAATCTCAACTCCATGCAATAATAACAAAGTTGGGCTATTTTTAGCATTTTCCATCATCACACATGACGAACCCAAACAGTCCTTATCTGGAATTCAAAAGGTGCAGGACAACTTAATTTTGAAAAAAAAAAAAAGTACTGATGAGTGGATGAAAGTGAGTAATTATAATATTATTATTATTCCCAATTATGGAATCTTCTAGTACATTATACATAGGATTCCTCCCAATCCCCATGTTGCATGTCTATTATCTTCTATCATTCCTCTCCATGCATTGGATTCCTATTCATTAATACCACTCCAATTATGAGATATATGTGATTTTGTCAACAGTACCATTAATGTCAATAATACACACACACTAATATGTGTACATAATATCTATTTCTACATACAATACAATATGATCGCATCAAAATTTACCAACTCCCTCCACTCATTTTGTTTCTCAACGTCTTAGAATATTTCACACGATTATTAAAATAATACATGTATAATTTATCTTTTTATTTATCAACAATATACTCCATGTATAATTATTTATACAACAGTCACTATGACTATATCTCACACAACATCGAAAAAAGGCATGAAATATATATATTGTACAAGAGATAACAACTAGTCGTGCAGAGTTTACAAATTAACACCATGAATATTTAAATTAAGAAAATAAATAATTAAAATAACTTTAATTAAATAAAATTAAACAAGAGTAAAATTGTGCAATACTTAAAATGGAAGGGGTAAAACGGTTCAATTTTTTTTTAAAAAAATTCAAATCCAAACCAATTTTATACATATTATAGATATAGCAATTTTATGAAACAGTATGGAAGCGTGTCTGAAAATGAAGATACACTTTAAATAACTTTGCAATTTTGGTTGGTGAGTCTTCTTCAAAAAAACCTTCTACTATTGCACGCTTAGTCATGACACGTTCAAATTTTATGTAAGCTGCTTTTCTCAAATACCCCATAAATATATAACTTGTAATTTCATTTATTACATAATACACAACTCCGGGTAGAATATTTTAGCAAGTCAATTTATAATTATTATTATTTAAAAAAAAAACACCCAGATTGTAACTTAGTATATAAAAGTTTTTTTTTTTTACAACATAAGTTGGTTTCTTTTTTGATCTCATGGACTTAAAGTGTGACAGATTAACATTTAAAAAACGCTTGACTATAAATAAAATCATAATATTTTCGTAAAGTATAATTTAATTTAATTTTTAAAATTTGGTATATAAACAAGTTTTTGTGCCAACCTGAACCAAATTAAATGGGTAGATTGCATTCCAGTTTGAAAACAATGATTAATTATGTATTATATTCGAACAAATTCAAATATGTTAATACAATTAATTATTCATTTTCACGCATGTGATATGTCATTTTCGGGTACTAGTGAATCCGTGTGTTGGTTTGAATTGCCAAAAAAATAAAAAATAAGCAAATTCTTATGTGCAGTTAGGACACACAGTACAATTGAATTTTTTTACTCAATTTCAATTTAATTTTAAGTATGTTCTGGCTTGTTTAAAAATATATCATAACTAAATTGAGATTGAATTAAAATGGTACAAATTGCACCGTACGCAGTTGATGCATACAAGTGTGACTCATTAAAATTGAGGATTTGTTTAATGGGGTTAAAAATTTAAATTAAATTGTAATTTACCAAAAAAATTATGAATTTATTTGAAATTAAGCCTTAAAAATGATATTTTTAAAAGAAGTATTATCATACATGAAAATCAATACTTGATATTTTATTAATGTGTTATCGTCTATGGCTTGCAGCAATTGTAACACACTACAATCAACTCGACATTATTGGACAAATTGTTGAAAAATTTAGTGCAAGTTCTTGCTAGATATCCATTGCAATAAATAGAACACGTACCTAAGCCAAAAAATTTCTTTAACTTCTTTGTTGTCCGTAACAAATTTTTATATGCTACATTATGGGACAATGTCCGACTTTAGAGGGACTTAAATCTTAAAAGGTCCCATAACTTTGCACCTTTTTATTTAGTTCCATAACTATTTTTGGAACGATTTAGTCCCACAACTAATTGAATTGCTTAATTTTCACCCCATAACTATTTTTTGGAATAATTTAGTCCCATAACTAATTGAATTGCTCAATTTTCGCCCCATAACTATTTTTGGAATGATTTAATCCCATGACTACTTGAATTGTTCAATTTTACTCCTATGATTTCAGAAATAAACCAAAACAGTGATGTTTCTCGGTGTGACCATCATGTGCCATTTAAATTGAGGCTTCCTTGTGAGGCTTGTATTCCAAAGACTTACATGGAAAAAAATTCTACATTGGCAATTAAATTAAATACACATCATTATATAATAGACAGAAAATGAAACAAGATTAAATGCACATCATTAAATACACTGGAGCCCCAAAACTCTAAAATTGAAAAAAAAACCCTAAAAACTTGATTTCAAGTAACTATGGGACTAAATCGTCCCAAAATATAATTGTGGGATGAAAATTGAGCAATATAATTAGTTAAGGGACTAAATCATTCTAATAAATAGTTATGGGATGAAAATTGAACACTTCAAGTAGTCATGGGACTAAATTGTTCCAAAAATAGTTATGGGACTGAATCAAAAAAGGTGCAAAGTTATGGGACCATTTAAGATTTAATCCCGACTTTAGAGTATTATACGGATGATACAATATTTTAAAATTTTGTTGAACACTGTCCAACATAATAACAAATAAATAATCAACCTTAATCCTTTTATATTCGAATTTGTCCCACGCGCAAAACAAATTAAAAGGTTTACAGGTTAAAACTCGCTCAAGCAAATCTGGAAAAGCTAAACACAATTACACAAAAACTTTGTACGGCTTATATATAATATAAATTATTATATATGTGCTTTAAAAAATCTTATAATTGATCGTACTAGCTCTTATATCTTTTTAACCAAAAGATGTGTAGTTCTTTGACCAAAAAAGTGAAATATTCCTGTATTTTCTATATATATGAAATATTATAGCACCGGAATGCGACGCGGGATTTAAATTAATTAAAGAACTATTATTCCTGTGTTTCCTAATATGAAATTAACTTGTATTAAATTAATTAAAGAACTATTTCTTGGATAGTCATAGTAACTAAATATGGAAATCCGATTATATTCTGTGACATCCTTAGAATGAATAATAAACTTTATATAATTGGGATATTATTTTTTTTTGTTGGAGATTTGAAATGTGAGTATTAAATTCACGCACAAATTCCTTTTCTGATTAAAAGTGGTTGGTGAGGTGACATGTTACTTCGACCTGATATATTTGGTTTGAGTTATTACATTTAAAGGCCATGTAACCACTTATTTATAATTATTAATAGTTTGGTAGGATATAGTAGCAGCCGACTATATAATATACTCATATAGTTTGGTAGGATATATTACTCAGGTCTAATTTCTTTTATGCGACTCGAGATGATAGGATTAATTAAGATTATATTATTTGAGTTTTTTTAAAATGATGTTGTATGTTTGCATTTGATGAATTTTAATTTTTATTATAATATTTCAAGTTAAGGTTTAAAAAGTACTTTGAATCTTTTGTTTCTAAAAAAATAATTATTACACCTCCTCCAAAACAAATAAATCATCATTCATTAAATTAACTTTCAATTTTATCTCCGGTTCTGAATCTATCTCGAACTTATATTAATTAAACTGAACACTTAATTTATTATCCTACGCACCAAAGCGACCTGATTAAATTCATATAGATTGGTACGGATTGTTGAATTTAAAGGACATGTATATACTATTACTCCTAATAATTGTTTGGTAGGATATACCAGAAGTCAATTATAATATACCCATTTATTACTTTATTTACTGTGTGGAGGGAGAAACCAGAGAACCAATAGTCTAATACCACTATAATTCGGCTAAACAAAATGGAAATATATATTTTTTAGATTAAAGTAACTCCATACATTTAATCAGCTCACAAGTAAATAGTATCATCATCATGTAAATTAAAAATAAAAAATTATCAATAAAATTAATATAACAAATTTGAATATATACATTAACCCATCCCACAAAAAAATAATTTTTTTCCAGCAATATTGCTCCCAAAAATGAAACAACGGTATACAAATGGGTGCGTTTGCGGATAAGATTATCTGTTGCACTATTTATTTATATCTAAATTAAAGAAATAGTACGCGTGTATTAAAAAAAAAAAGTTACCCTCATCATTTAAAATTGTCGAGTTCAAATCTCAAATCCCTATAAAAAAATCTCAAATCCCTATGAATTATTGTACGAAGACGTATTTTAATTTGTGTCCACCTTCAATAAGAACTGCGGTAATTTTATTTAAGAATATAAAATGAAACAATGGTGAAAATTTGATATTTATTCTTAGCATTCATTAGGAATCCAAAGAAAGCCAGGGCGGTGCCAGATTTTTAAAATGTAGGAGTGAATTCATTAATTTGATCCACAATAATTTAAATGTAGTATTTTTTAATTATTTTATATATCATGCTTATAATATGATGTCATTAATTAATTTATAAATAGCATTTAACAAACAAAATATTTTCAGTAGAGATGGTTTTAATCCGTTCGATTTTTTTTTTTACATAATGCGTGTTGCAATTTGTTATTACAAGATATATACATCCTTAGCCAAATACTTCATTTGTCTCATTTTAGATTGTTTAAAATCTAAAAATAAATATCTTATTCTTTATCTTGTCATACATACTAAAAATGACAAAAAGTAATTATACATTTTCAAATTAAACCCTTCTAAATATCTCTTAATTACCCCGCATGTCACTCAATTACTCACTCTACCCTCTCAAACTAAAGCAATCTCCTCCAATAAAGTTAAAATAATTCATTTATCCTCAATTTTACATATTTTAATATTAATAAATAATATTTTCATTAAAATTCTTTTATTTTGGTTTGAATAATAAAAAATGGAACGGATGGATTACTGATAATTCTGAATTTGAGAAAGGTAAATTAAATTGATATGAGCTTTTACTACTATTGCAAATTAGTAGCTTTGTTTTATGAGTGATAATCCCTAGAAAAGTATGTAATAAAGGAGCCCTTAATTTCCCTGTTATTAAACCTTTTAAACTAACCACTTTGTTCTGTTCATGCACATAAACAAGTAGGGTAACTTGGTAAGATTCTGACGCTTTATCCTTAAACGTGTTGACTTGTCACATTTATTAAACTTGTAAACCAACATATGGCCCCATCTTGTATGTGACATAATATATGCGTAATAAAAATTAATATTCTTTTTTTGACGGTATAAAAATTAATATTCTTCAATATTTCTTCAACGCAATATCTACCAATTACTTTTAAAATACATTTTCTAAATTCAAAATTGGTGAGTGAATGAACAAATAAAAAAATACACTTATCTAGATTCATCTTATTACCATCTAATTTATTCTTTATATTATTGCTAATATTCAAAAGAAAATTATTTAGTTATAATTATTTGTTCAAGCTTATTTTATTGGTTTGAAGAACTAAAACACATATTTATGACTAAAAATCCTTTCGTTTAATTTAGCAAGAGTATAATTTTAATTTTAGTATATATATTTTTATCGTAAAAATAGAGTATTTATTAAAAATAACAGGATATAAGAAATACACGAGACAAGATATATACAGTTGTATAGTTACAATAGAAGCAATCATAGCAAAGATTTAGAATCTAGCAAATAGCTAACTAGAATTACAATTAATAATATTTTTTTGTTAAATACGAGCTCCAAACTCTTTTCTTGACTTAGTATTAATTAATTACTTTTGAAATATTGTGTAATAAAATAAGTTTATAAATTTGCAATAACTGTTGCGAATAGTGAATATCACTTTATGTGTAAATCATACGAAGTAAGATGCTTATAATCTCCCTCCTTATTTCAAAGGTTTTGAAAATATTTGTTGTGAAATCTTCTTATCGAAATTCATCCATCCAAGTTTGAAAAAAATTAAAAAAATTAATAATAAATGAATTTTTAATAAAGTCTGAGACATATAACTGACATTATATGATGATGTGCGCATATATAATCGAAGGTGATATGGAGTATAATAATTATTCTCGTATGAATCGGTTTATAGTATAAATCGATACCACTGTAATTACTTACCGAAATTATAACTATTTTTATTATAATATTAATTTATAAATATAATAATATCACTGAATAAATATTATAATATTAATAAATAATTTTAATAATATATTATAAAAGTGCAAATAAAAGGGTAGGCTAAGGAAGGCTACATAGGATTCTGATATTTAAGAGGTAATGTTATGTATCCGAAATGTGTAAGTGGTTGTCCTTTATAATTACCACACCACTCAACCCTTGACTTGGGGCGGCTGCAATTACACACTTTTCTTCATTCAGGTTATGGTGGGCCCCTTCATTTAATTTTCAGGATTTTGTAGGCGGTGCCTACTGATAACACAGATACACGTATATTATTACTAATGCAAAAAGGAATTTAAATAATATACTTTAAATATTTCGACTAAATTTATTATTCAATTATTTTGTAATATATGAAATAATATATATTTAAACAAACTATTCAAATAAAACAACTTAACAGTCAATAAATCCTAAATTTTGTAAAAAAAAGAACTAAACAAATATTTTTATTATTACAATATTAATATACTCCTCCGTCCCAATAAGTTATGCACACTTTCTTATTCGTCTTGTCCCAACAAATTATGCATACTCTTAAAATGGAAACATCACACAATATTAATACCCTCGCACTATCATATAAATCACAAAAATGTCACTCTTATTCTACTCTTTACTTTATTTTCTCTCCTACTTTATCTCATTAAATCACCCAAAATACTTTTACATTTTATTCTCTCTTACACTTTATTCTCATAAAAGTCAACAAAATTAATTTTTCTTAGTTTTCGTGTCCCAAGAAGTGTACATAACTTCATGGGACGGGACGGAGGGAATAATTATTTTTAAATTTGTGACCTAAAAACACCAAACTTTTTTATTTTTTTGAAACAAAAGACACCAAACTTGATCCTACTAAAAACCTATATCAAATAACACACTAAGTTTAACTTAACAACTGTATTAGGTCCAAATTTTTAACGTGAAACCCAATTTGATTTGGCCAATTTAAGTGTGTGTGATTGTCTTAATTTTTGTACATAAAATTTGAGGATTGTGAAATTATAATAAACATACATACTTTTAACAGTAAATTGTTCCATGAAAATTAAAATAAGTAAAATTAAGGAAGAAGATGCTTCTGTATATTGTTAACTATTATATATTTTTTTTTAAAATAAAACATTAAAATTGGCAAGAAACTGTTACTTGGTGTCCAAGCCAAATATGAGAGCGACTTTATTTAGTTGTTGAAAATCTAAATATGCGATTTTTTAAAACTTTTACTGCAGCTGCTGCTTCTTTTTTTTCTTGGATAAGTCATTATTTGCTTGAATTTCAATGCACGCACGTGTTCGTTAGTTAGTAATTTAGGGCAAATTATTGAGGGTGATTGGTGCACATCATTTAATGAATTTTTAATTTAATTTTAAGTATATTATAATTTATTTAATATGAGTTAAAATTAAATTTAAATTGAATAAAGTTTCGTATCAATTGTATTTTTAAATTGATACACATACACTCTTTTATTTATTATTGAAGATATACAAGAGATATTAACGATTCAACTTGAGAAAATATTAAGTACTCAATTTGACAAACTAAATAAATATTTATAATCTGATGTTTTTTAAAATATTAGTCACTAATTATTCAGTAGAATTTTTTTATATTAAATAATATGTTATTTGTTCATTTAATTAATTAAAGATAATTATATTCACTATAACAATGTTTATCTAATGAAAAACAAATTTGAATTTGAATATTTTGAATTCAAATTTTTAATATTTGAATATGAATATCAAATTAAATCAAAATTATTTAATTATTTTAGACTTTATTTTGTTTGTTTAACATACTATATGAGTTTTGTAAAAATTGATAAAAACAATTTAAAGAAATTTTTAGGATTATAAATAGGAGCATAAATAAATTGAACTGATTGAGTTAAGTGGTGTCAAATTCATACATGATTCTTCCGACCAAAAAAATTCAAACATGATTCGATTAAAAACTCAAACCTTGAAATTTGACTCGAACTTGAGTTCGACTTAATGGAATACTCAGCTCAACTCTTTAAATTGTAATTTTTTTAATTTTATTTATAATTAAAGTATATTTAAAATTAATTAATATATTATGAATAAAATAATAAAAATATATGACCTTGATTAATCTTGCAATCATAACAAGCCTAAAATTACTAGACAACCACTCAAATAACTCAAGTTTGATTCAATTAAATTTAAATTGATTTTCAAGTTTGATTCAATTAAATTTAAATTGATTTTATTTTTTCGAGTTCATGCTCATAAACCGTCTTGCACCCTAATGATAAAATTAAGCTGAAAACTTCTTTAGATTACTACAAATAAGATTGCAATTGATAGACGAAGCTCAAGATTCTACCTTTCCAAGGCCTTTTAATCTTTTTCTTTCTTTTTTTTTAAATCTACATTCTTCCTATCAATATTCTCTAGCCAAACAGAAAACAAACACCTCAAAATTTGCAAACTGGGAGTAGGCTTAATTGAACTAAAAACCAAAATTCAACTTTGGAGATTCCACCATTTTTCTCTTCGATAGCTCAATGAAATTAGCAGGCAATAAATTGAAATTTTAAACTGAGGCAAAATCTTGAAACAAAGCATTAAAAAAACTCTTTAATTTGAGCACGTAAAACTCAGAAGCAGAGTACAGAGTATTTCATTCTAACATCTACTACTATATTTATACATAAACCCTAATCAAGACTAACACTACACTAGGAAAAAACTAAACTACCAGAGACAGAACAAAACCCAAAAATTTAAATGGGAAAATAAAACTTAAATTAAACTGCCTAAAGCCCTAATTAATTATAACCTTAAAATTTCAGAAAATTAGTTGGCTCTTTCACCGAGGCGTATGAACACTGATTCCAAGTCGGGAGGAACAACAAAGAAATTTCTCGCAACTTGGCATGTCGAAACGGGGCGGCGCTTCCTCGGCGCCGGCGGACACGTCATCATTTCCGGTATTCTTGATTCACGCGCCGTCGGGGTTGTGGATCTCTCCTCCTCTGCGCCGTCGCCTCTGCCTCTCGGTTTCAACGGCGGCGCCCTTATTCCGATTCCGGCTATAACCCATTTTTTGTCGTCTGATTCCACTTGATGTTTCTTTGAGAAACCCATTAACGAAAATCGGAAAAGATTAAAAAAATTACAAATTCTTGGGTTCAAAGACTCCTTTTTGAGGAGATTATGGTCGGTGAAAAAGGGTATGAAATGAAGAAATTTAGAAGAATAAACAAAAAGAGAAAAGGGATTTAATTGTTGCAAATCTAAAGGGGTTTTTGTAGGGGTTGAGAAACTTTGAAGAGGAAGGAAGGGCGGCAAAATGAGAGAGGAATCTTTTCTTCAAGGAGGGATTTTATATGGGGAAAAATAGAGGGAAAATACTTGACCTAATGAGTGACGTTTCAAGGCTTAATTTTTTTGAGAATAGGGGTTATGCTTATCTATTTCATATTTTATTCACATCTTCTTTTGAAAGAATATTTTATTCCTATCTCGTTTTTAATGATTAGAATATATTTTAAACAACTTATTTTCGATGATGATTTTTTTGATATGTCGGTGAAAATTCCAATGTACATAATTTTCAAATTAACTTCACAAAAATTGGTGAAAAAACAAAGAGTGATCTCAGCAATCGGTAACAATTCCTTCATCCTGCCTATTTTATTAAACCTTGTTTTACTCAATTATTCCCCCTACACCCTCAAATTAAAATAATCTTCCTTTAATAAAGTGTAAAATACAAATATTACCCTCAACTTTGCAATTACATATTTTAATACTAATAAATAATTATGTTGTTAAAACTTCGTGTCAATTTTTTTATCGGTAATATTAGTTTGTTAGTTGTTAGTAATTAGTTCACCAATCACTCAAACACTTCAAGAATTTCTCCAAACCACCTTATAACTCCAAATTTATTTTTAAAGGGAATTGAACCCGGATCTCCCATTAAAATGAAGAACCCGGTGGCCAGGTGGGCTAAGTCACCTGGTTAAAACTTGTGTCAATTTTGTTTGAGCAATCTAAAATGAGACATAGAAAGTATAAAATAGATAATGTGGGGTAACAAATAGAGGGTAGTTTAAGGCGAGGATAAAATAGTGTATTTATTATTAATTTTTTTATCGGACAAATAGTAATTAAAATTCATAATCTTTAAATTATATGTAGTAAAACTTTAAACATTTGATATATACCAGTTTATCTATTTATATATTCAATTAAAACGTTAGCTTTTGACTGAGGATGTCGTTCAAGAAAACATTGAAGACAGATTTCAAGAGGATGTGGCATTGATGGAAAGAAAGTGGAGGGCCTATTGACGAAGGCCCAAGGCCCAAATCAAAACATGAGCTAAAGCCCAATAACTATTGTTGGGGCCAATTTACAGATGGATTAAAAAGAATAACAGTTTAATTGGAAATAGTTTCAAAAAATTTAAATAGAAGCACAAAAATATTTGAACATTAATCTATTTATAATTTTGAATATTTTTTCAACCTATTTATAATTTTTCTATTTATTCAAGATAAACTTTTGATTGTGTGCGTATTTTTGTAAGAATTGGGAAGGATGCTGATGTCAAAAATAGAAAATTCACGGTCGAGATTCTGGCGCACGTCTGCTTCCAATTATACCCCTGTTTCAAATTATATTTCCCAACCATCGTTTTAATTTTTTAAAAGCAAAACGAGAAATATATTAAGGGGGCGCTTGGTTGGGGGTATTAGAATTAGGTGATGGGAATGACTAGTGATTCATTTTTATTGATAAATTTTGGAAAGAAAGTTGAGTATGAAAAAATTTGAGTGAGAAAAAAATTGAGTGGAGAAAAATGAATGATTATTAAATGATTGATTATAAGAGAGAGATTATGTAATCAAAATAAATTAGTAATTATTTTATTTTTAAATCAATTCCAAATTGTAAATATTACTACATCATCAATGAGAATGATTAATGAGTCATTCCCATTATCTATTTTTTTTTTTTTTTTTTTGATCAGAAAAAAACTTCTCATTGATGAGAAAAATGGGTATAAGAAATACCCAACAATGTTACAAATTTGCAGGTTAACAATTCAGCACTAACCTAGGATCATGTATCCACTCAAGTATATGAATAATCACAAATCTCGGGTTTATGAATGGAACACCAACTCCACACCTTGCCTTTGCCTCGTGTATCAATTTATCACTATTAAGTTCCACTTTTTCAAAAAATGACCAAATTCCGCCCTCTCCAAATAAGCCACACAATACAAACCCAAATGCCTCGTCGCAAAAATTTGCCTTTTTCCCACTCAAACAATTCACAAAGAAATTGAAGTGATCTCTTATACTCCAATGACAAGCGTAAGAAATCTTGAGCCACCTCGTAACATGAATGACATTACCTACTTCTAATACCTCCAATTAGCGGATCCTAAGAACATGAATGACATAAATGGAGAAGGCAAAACGTGTGGGTTAGCCCACCGGTCACCGTTCCTCACTTTAGTAAGAGACCGGGTTTGATTCCATTTGAAAACAAATTTGAAGTTATAAGGTGATTTGGAGAAATTGTTGAAGTATTTGGGTGCTTGATGATCTAATTACTAACAACTAATAAATTAACATTTGCTCATAAAAAAAAATGGAGAACGCCATACTTGTTTGAATTCAATTTGCAGTTGAGCTTACTAAATTTATCACGAAAATTTTAAAAGAATGAGCTTATGAAAAAGAAATTGAAACATGGGCTTGTTATGAGTTGGCTGAACATGGGCTGGTTCTTGGGCTGAATAAATGCTGAAATTTGGATAGTAATATGGGTCACATTATTTCCACACACCAAATTAGTAAGTACACACGCTTGTGCAAAACTTTTATCCGAACAAATGTCAGTTATGCGGAATTTTTAGTCGCACATTTTGAATACACACTTGTGTGAAAATTCAACCGCACACCAGACATTTATGCGAAAAATTCAACCGTGCACTATGTGTATACTTAAAAATATTTAAAAGTGTGTGTATTTAATGATTTTGTGTCTTTGAATAACCTTGCCCTAGTAATATGGCTTGACTTTTCGTAGTAATGTAGTGTTTTACCCATTTCTCAGTACACTTTTCAAACAGGCTTTAGCAAACATCTCGATAAGTTGATTGTTTATATTTACTTTTCAAAGTCATGGTTTAAAAAAATTGCATTTCAAAATCATAGTTATTACACTTCAAAATCATAATTTAAAAAAATACATTTCTCATTTTCAAGTATAATAAGCAACTAATTAAATGTTTTAAAAAGTTTCATAATTACACACAATTATGCTTCACTAGGCTTCTGGAAGGCACAATTGTCCGATCAATTTTGGTATTTCTTTTTGTCAACGTTATCTAATATGATGAACTAAATTAAGATTTAAAAATATATAGAAAAAGATTCGAACTGATAATTATCTATTTTTCATTAAATAAAGCTCACACTGCTTTTAGGTTTCAAAAAAAACTCACACTGCTTTTCGAGGAGGCTTCCACATGTGGCCATCATAATTACACAATTATATATGAACCTGCACACTTTTGGCCTAAATGTGGCATGCTAAAAATGTACAACCCCAATGTGTTTTATATTACTTAAATAATTGTATCCATTGCCTGAATAATTTTCAAATCTGCAGAAAAAAAACAGCACGTACATAGGTCTCTCATCACAGCATATATATGTTTGATTTGGTGGAGTAACTTATTTTCTGTGATAAGAATCACGAGTTCAAATATCTCCACATATGTCTCCTTGATCGAACAAACTATATATATATATATATATGTATGTATATATCACACTTATATGATTGGTAAGTTATTTAGATTTACGTCTTGATTCTCCATGCTCAAATAAACAATTTCGCATACCCCATTTTATAAGAAAAATATTAAATATACATATTGGAACATTAATCATTAGCATCACCACCTGCTTGGGCCAGTATATTTATTGGGATTTTTCTCAACTACCATATCTAGTGTCTGTAGCTAATTCATTTTATTAATATATCATACATATTGTTTGTGTGTGTATATATATATATATATATCGGAAAAAGTGTATATATATCGGAAAAAGCCCAATGAGCACCAACTTCAAAATTCTATTATGATTTAGGGGATATAAGGTGACATATAGTGTGTCAAGTCATTTAATGAACTAAATATTGGATGTAAGCTTTAAAATTGAAACTCAATTAAGCATCTAATTTATTGGGCATAACATGAAATCCGAAGGCCCAACGATCATACGACGGCCCGTTTAATATAAAAGCCCAATTTACCATCCCAAAAATAACTTACAATTAACTAAGTTTATATATCACTTGATAAATCTTCAACATGTGAAGTGAATTAAAGTGTTCGGCCTAGTATAGGCCGGTCAACCTTTTCTTTCGTTTCTTTTATCGTTTTTCGATTTTTATTAATATATATATATTAGTGAAAGCTAATGTGGAGTACAATTATTCATAGTTATGGGTTCACTTGCGGCTTGACCGTATTAAAAAGTGGACTCTCATAATTAATGATAAGATTTCAAAAGGTTTAAAGCTAGATACATGCATGTATCTCTCTGTCATTGAGTCTTCCATGTTCCGCTTGGTTTGGGGTATTACAGTAGGTAATGAGAATGATTTATTAATCATTTTCAATGATGATGATTGATAGTATTTCCACTCTAAAATGAAATTAAAATTAAAATAATGACTAATTTATTTTAATTACATAATTTCACTCCTATAATTAATCATTCATTAGTCATTAATTATTTATTTTTTCCTCACTCAACTTTTTTCGATCAACTTTCTTCGCTCTCAACTTTTTTCCAAACATCATCAATAAAATTATGAAAATGAATAACTAGTCATTCTCATTGCCTAATTCTAATACTCTCAACTAAGCGGCTCCTTAATTTTTAAATAATATTGTTACTCTGTTTGTATAATAGTAGTATTTAATTTTGTTCGTAGCCTCAATTTCATAAAAGTTTTTTCCGATTACTAATTAATTTACAATAATAGTGTGTATATGTATGCATATATGTAATAATGTAAATGTATATTGCGACCATAAAATGCATATGATCAGGCTCAAAAATAAAACATTTCAATCATTTAATCAATTAATATTTGAATATGTTATACTCCCCACGTTCCAATAAAAGCTTTTAATTGCTTTTGATTCATAAATTAAAGAGTATAATAAAATAATGTATAATATAAGTGATATGATTGAAAGAAGAAAATAAAACTAAAAAATAATTTAATGTACGTATTATATGAAAATTGGTGTAAAGAAATATAAAGTGTATAAATAAATGTATGGAAGTGATATATCAAAAAGAAAATATGAAGCTTATATTGAGACAGACTTAAAAAGAAAATATGAAGATTTTACTAGTACGGACCATCCCAAAAGTTTCTCTTTTTTTTTTTTGCCTCAATTGTAGTATAATAATACTCTACGTTCCTTCAAAAGCTTCTTATTTGAGTGTAGTGTACGTTGAGATGTTTTGGAAAGAAAAAAAAAAGGTAGAAAGAGATAAAGAGAAATAAAAGTAGAAAGAGATGGATGTAGAGACTCTTTTGCCCTTTAAGAAAACGGAGAGCTTTGGATGTACTTAACAAAATTGCAAAATGAGAAACTTTCAAAGGGACGGAGGGAGTAATATAATACAAATAATGTGATGAAGAGAGATAAAAAATGTGATAAAAATATGTAAAATTATATTATTGAAAAAAAACTTTGATTTAAGTGGATTGAAATAAAAAAATAGAAAACTTTCACGATGGAGAGAGAGTAATAAATTAACTAAAACTTCAATTTTAAATAATTCAAGCCCTCAAAGTACGAATACTATTTTAGTATATAAAAAAAGGTATGAATACTATTACTATACAGTATTATTTGTCCGTGAAAATCTAAACTTTTCTGACATAATACTCATTATATGCAAGTTGTCGACATGTCGGCGATGAACAAGAAGAAAACCAGCAGTAAAGTGAAAAGGATACATATACGCGTACATATGTATAAGTCGATCGATTCTTCAACTAAATAAAATTGTGTGTATGTGTGCGACATAGACTTATATATATATGCATGAGAGTATTAATTTTTAAAAAGAATATTATTATAAGAATATATATGTGCAAACCCAAAAGTCAATGAGTAATATCCAAAGCACAAAAATTCTTTAATAATATACGGAATAAAATAAGCCATCTAGTATTTAAGTGAGTACAATATACATTGCCAAATTAATTCAATCGGTCGCTAACATTTAAACACACTGTATTTGGGTAAGAGTCAGAGGTCACTTTTTTATAAAAATAAATAAATAGATTTACATAATGAGAACAGTGAGAAGGCAAATTTTAAAAGGATGTTGATCAGTTGGACAGTTCAATTCAATTATGAACACAGTCTGACACGAATTAGGACTTACAGAGGAATATATTATGCATGTCCATTCAAAACATACATCAATTTCAACGCATGGCTTTGATGGCTTTTGTCTCCTACATGTCTCTCTATCTCTCTCTAATAAAAAACAAGATAAATCTTAATTAATGCCGACTTAATTAGGTTTTGGATTTGATTAATTTCATGACTTTTATTTATATTTAATAATTGGTTAAAATCCACGAGCATAAAGACCATATATGTCTCATCAGTCATTAGACATATAGTATGAAAATTAAATATTTATTTATTTTGAGACATAAGTCAGTTCGAGTTCTATTGATATAAAAATGATGAAATATTGAAGTATAAAATATTGAAGAGTGGTGTATTAATTAGATTTCACAAGTATATCACCTGTACCGCGGTACATTTGCACAGTTTGTGAATTAACACAAAATACATATGTTGTTAGTTTTTGTTTTTTTGAAATTTCTGTATATATATATTATGTATATATATTTTTTTCCGTTTCAGTGTGATGCTCGATGTGTAAACACATTTTTTGCTTTTCAAATGAGACGTATAAAGTATTTTATGATCGAAATGTGAAAAAATTCTACATTGTTAAAAACTTGAAAGATAACAACATACGTTGAGCATTACACATATATTTCTAAAATTGTTGTAAATTAGGTTTTAAAATAATTGTAAATGATTTGATAAAATTATGTTTTAACATAAGCAGCAAAGACATTACATTAATTATATTGTTTTATAATTTGTACATTACAATGATTATCAAGGATATAATTTTTCTCATCATCCACAAAAGCCCTTGAGATAATTATATTCACTACAATATACATGGGAATTAAATATATAGATATTCAAGAAAGCTCATGATTTCCATATGTTACCTTAATTAATTTTTTTTGAAAGGGTTACCTTAATTAATTAGGTAGAGGGGTAAAAGCTAGGCTATCTGTTGTCAAACGTATGGCTGAAGATATAGCAATGAGAGTAGGTATCATATAGGCTTATATTATTTACTTGTCTTGACTTGTAAAAATTCAACCAGTATATATACTTTTCATGTAATAAAGAAATTAATAAAGAAAAAAAGATTCCATGTACTAAACAGCAACAAGAACTCAATCATTGAATTCTGTTTGGAATAAAAGCTTTGCGTATTTAAACCTCTATTAAAAAAATACTCACTCCGTCACATAAAATCATCTATACTTCTTTTTTTTTCGTCTATTCCACTATAAGTTTTACATTCCTAAAATGAAAAATTCTTTATAAACTTTACCCTCACAATTTTCACTAATTTACATAAATATCATTATTTTTTCCTCACATATACACACAACCTAATAATTTTTTTTTACTTTATACATAAAAGTTTACAAAATTACCCTTCAAAACTCCAACCATTACTATTTTTTTAAAATATGTACACTCCCTCCTACAAAAGTTTTTATGGGACGGAGGAATTTTTTTTTTTTTTGTATTCTAAACATATTGATGTTTAGATATTGACGATATTAGAGATTAGATATAGAAAAAAGTTGACATAAACTTTCATTTTTAAAATATATAAGGTGTAATTGATGAAGTAAAATTATTTTAGAGCCCACTGACTATAACATGAGACTTTGAATTCAAGTCACTTTGGCTGATAAAAAATATAGAGTGTCACTATTTAATAATTTTAAATGAACAATATATAAAATTTACCAGCATTTTTCAAATAGTGATACTTTATATATTAAATAGTGACACTTTGTATGTTAAACAATAATATCTGAAAACAATAGTTCACATGTGAATTTGAAGGATTTGAAAATGAATAAAAAAATTGATAATAATTAATTACGACAAATTTATATACACCAGTTGCACTCGGTGCACTTTTAAATATTATTTATTGTTTTTATTGAACAATATTAGTTTTTTTTTTTTTCATTTAACAATGTTAATTGGTCAAGCTCGTTGTTTTCACTTAAAAATATTAATTATTTTTATTAAATATATGAATATCAATTGTGAGCTAGCTACATAAAGTAAATTCATGCATAGAAGTGTTACCATAATAATTTAGGTTGTTTAGATATTGACATGTATTTGTAATCCATAACTTTCACTTTGAACAAATTTATTTATTTATTATTTTTTTTTTTGAACATACAAATTTATTGAAATTTAAATCTATTCATTTCAAATCCTTCAATCTATATTTAAACATAACTTCAAAAATACAATAATCTTTTCTTGGAGTATAAGATGTTCTCGTGCAAAATTTGATCCTTCAAGAAAAGTTATAATAATATATTAAAAATAGAAATATATTATGATCTAGAAAATTTTATTTATGATTGACACATGAGATGGATATGTGGCTCAATCCAATCATCTCTCAAAGAAATGTATGTCTCATGACGCGACCATCTCACATAATTTTCTCATATTTATTTTATTTATTATTATCCTTATTTTTTCTTTCTTATTTAATAAAAAAATTCATTTTCTAATATTTATTTTCCATCTATTTTTTAATGAAGGGTCAGAGTCATCATTTTAAAACTAATTTTATAGCTATATTAATTATAGCAGAGGCTTTTTGCTTTACATTCTTATAGCACCATTCACTCTGATATGGTCGAAATTGCCATTCTTCTCTTTCATCATATTCTTCACCTTTTCACACTGCAGTTTAATTCACACACACACACACACTCTCTCTCACTCTAACTTCTTTCTAGGGTTTTCCAAATTGGTGTACTGTTTCACCATTATCAACAATAAGTAGATAAATTTTTCATGGCTGATTTGATGGATCAACTATAAAATAATGATGGGTTAGTCTTGAAAAGATCAGAGGATTTCCAGATTCAGAAGTTATAGGAAACCCTTGTTTTTTCAGAAGTATAGGAAATTCTTTAATTTCGAGGAAATTGAGGAAAAGTTCTTCAAGTGTCTGATACACATTTGTACAAAGTAAGATAGATCCTGTAAAGGAGGTATGTTTTTTCAGGGACCTTTCAACTTTCCTTATATGTTACTATGTGTAGATCCACATCCTATTTATTCTCTGACTTGTAATCCTTTTTGCAGAAGAATTTAATTAGAAAAAATATCAAAACATTATTATTTATATGAATATTTATAGGCAAACTCTTGTGTGAAGGAGTTTCATATTATAAAATTTGTTTTGTTTGTTTTGATTTTAGTTTTATGAGTTAAGTTTAATGGATAGAGAAATGAATCAAATACAAGTTTCATGGTATGAAATTTGTTTATTTCATTGATAAATGATAGGCTCTCGCCTTACATCCCTGTCAAAAAAAAAAGGTATAAAATTTGTTTATAGGAGACCCACTCAAATTTGTATTGATGATGAGATGCGCCAAATTGTACATATATCATCGAGTTTATATGCACTTGTTAAGATTAAAGCCAGATTAATGATTTTAAAAATTAATTCAGTTATATCAGGCTAGCTTCGTGTTCGTCTATGCAGATTATATTCAAGGTTATTATTTTACAAATTTTATTTTTGATTTTGTTCCTTAATTAAGGAATTCCCAGTTTTGAAATTTCAAGGCAAAATCAAACAATTTTTTTAACTTCTATATGTGTATAAATTAATTTCTTAGATATTAGTGTTTTCTCTTGCTTCATATACCTCAACTGCGACCATGTTCATCAATAGCTGAGGTGATTAATTAATTTTATTTATGTTACATTTCTTAATAAATGACTCATTCTTATATATTCCTAATATGTAACAAAAAGATATCGTACATACTAAACAGGAAATCTCTGAACCGGCTACAACTATTTTTTTTTAAACTTATATTCAATCTTCAATACCAATTGATGTTACACTTCACATTATTACTCTTCATAGTCAAATAATTCATGCAAAATCTCTCATATCTCTCTCTCTCTCTCTCTCTATATATATATATATATATATATATATAGCGTGATTTTATTATTGGTTGTTTGTGCCCCAATTATTTAAGTAAAAGATCATGAATTTGATTGTTTGTTTGATTATATGCAATTAATGTTGAAATACCAATTGATGTTACATTAATTGTTGATAGTGAAATTAATTAATTAATAAAAATGTGTGATTTGGGTGCAGATCGAAAAAATGGCATCATCATCATCATTATCATCAAGTGGTTACTCAAACCCTCCATGCGCAGCGTGCAAATTCCTTAGAAGAAAATGCGTAGGAGGATGCATTTTCGCCCCTTATTTTCCACCAGAAGAACCAACGAAATTCGCAAACGTGCACAAAATCTTCGGAGCTAGCAACGTCAGCAAACTGCTAAACGAAATCCTTCCCCACCAAAGAGAAGATGCCGTCAACTCTCTGGCGTACGAAGCCGAGGCTCGGCTCAAGGACCCCGTCTACGGCTGCGTCGGCGCCATCTCCGTGCTCCAGAGGCAAGTCCTTCAGCTTCAGAAAGAACTCGACGCCACTAACGCTGATCTCATGCGTTACACAACCAATGATACCCATAGGCGCCACCTCCACGCTTATGGATCCGGGTCATTCGACCCGAATTCCGGGTACCCGCTTCACTATTGTTATGGTGGAGACTCTGAGGCGGGTAGAGATCATGCAAGCAATTGATGATGACCTCATTAATTTGAGAGATATATTGATGTGATGTATGTTGTGTTCATCATTTGTGTGTGTGTGTATATATATTGGATTTGGAAATATATATGAGAGTTGACTTGTAATAGTAATATTTAGATCAAGATTGAGTCAATATTTGATCGTCATCAATCTTCGTCTTGTATTTGGATCACCATATATATATGTATGTTTTATATTTGTGGAAGTAGTAATTATATAGACTTCGATGAGGATGGTTTCCTTATATAGAGCTCAAATTCTATATAAAATGTTTGTATACCGTACCGTTGAATAATATAAATAGTTCCGGCTTTTAATTCCATATATTAAATTTGGTACTATGACTTATAAATATATATTGTGTTAAGCATATGGTTATGCATATATTGCATGAAGTACGTATTCTTCCTTTCAATAAAAGCATTTAATTATATGTGTAGATTTATTACTCCACCCGTCCTGTACTTTTTGCAAATGATCAATGAATGCATCTAGGACGCAACAAAATAGTATATCACAAAGACTTTTTCTTCTTTCCTGTTTTATTGCAATTTCATATTTCAATTCAATGTATTATGAACTTTTGTGTATCGCGTGACGTTATCACCAATCGTTATATTTTTTTATTAAACAAATAATGATTTGAATTCATATATAATTTTACGGCATAATTATTGGGACTCTAATCACTTAGAATGATTTAATTTTCACTTCATCACATTATGTTCATTATAGGTCAAAATAAATCTATATATATATATATATATATATATATATATATATAAAATTTCAGACAAAAAGGCTCGTTGCCGACTATGCTTTTAGTGATGCAAAAAGTAATTATGGGCGGGTATCAATTTTATTTCAGGGTGCTTAATTAGGTTGAAATTTTAAAATTTTCTATAGAAGTCATAATGAGAATCACTAAGCAACCCAGAAGTGAGTTTAATTATGGGCAGTATCAAATTTGCATTGTTCAATCATTTTAAAATAGACCAATAAAAATTTGTGAGCAATCCATTTCAAATCAAATACATATATATATAAATGGATTATAAATAAATACGGGAAAATCTACGTCAAAGTGTTTATAATGAATAATTAATGAAAAGAGGACAAGAACAATAATTTACCAAGAATCTATCAATAATAATATGATATCCCATGTTCCATTCCCATTTTAATACCCTAGCCAAGCACCCATAACAAGGAGTCATCGTAGACTTATTTAAATAATATACACTTTTATAATAACTTCCAATGATTAGAAAGAACATTCGGGTATAGGTATGGCCAATACATAAATTGGCAGGATACATTGGGTTTTTAAAAAATGATTCAATGGGGACTAATTCATCTCTCCACTAAGTGAGAGTTAAACCTAAAGTAAATTTTTATATAAATTGGTTGAACATAAAGATTGATAGCAACCGTGAATTTCAAATTTAAAACTTAAAAATGAGCAAACTTTAAATTTCCAACATATATTACCAAACCGACCCCTAGATTGTTACATGGACGGGTAAATTACACACTGGAAGTGGGAAGTTAATTTTTTTCCACGTTGTTAATATTGGGATCAAATTTAATTATACATACATTACTCAGCTTTTGCTTTAATTTTTTTTTCATTAAATAAGAAAAAGAAATCGAAGAGGTTTTATGGGGCTAATTTATTTGTATATTGTTTTTTTAAAAGTGAAGTTATATAATGACATTTTGCTTTCAAATACAAATTTTTGTTACTATATATATTTTTGCAACTTCATTTGAAAAATAGAATATATAAATAAATAAGCCGTTTTTATGGGTCAATTTTTAATTTTTTCAAGAGAATCAAATTACAGTGACGACCGTTATTAAGTTCAAAGTATATATATTTTATTTTTATACAGTGACGACCGTTATTAAGTTCAAAGTTTGTATATTTTATTTTTATTTTTTTAAAAAAATATCCACAGCGCAAACCCCCAAATCAACCAGAGGCCCCTTGGTCGACGGGTTGTAAATTGAGGGATGTGCGAGTGACAACCATACAAAAGAGAGGACTAACGGAAGACACGAATCAATCAACAACCCTATATATATTTTATCTCAAAATAATCAATCACGTGTTACGCGGAAGCATCAAATAATATCATTATTTGATATATGGTATGACACATGATATCATTTGTGTTATTTTAAATGCTCCATTTCTATGTTTCATAATTTACATGGATGACACGTAACATATTAAAAATAATCTAACGAACCACCATAATCTTGAGTTCATGTGTTAAAGGCCCAGAAAGTGTAATACATAGTGAAACATGAAAAGTAGCTAGAGCAATTAAAGTGGTGGTATGGCATATATTAAATGCAAGTAAATTAAAGTGGTGATCGATATGGTTAATTAAGGTATGAGCATCTTCCAGATACGAATGTCATTTTCTACAACAGTAAAAAATCCAAAAAGATTTTTCTTTCATGTGAACCTACAGAACTGGCAGTCAGCTAATTTATATATATACTAAATCAGTTTCCTCTTTTTTTTTCATATATTATTTGATTTTTTTTTCCTAGCTGCGATAGGTATATTCACACATAACCTACTTTGAATCTTAGCTAATATTTTTAGGTCTATTTTGTATGCGATCACATAATCATGCACATTGTATCTCTTTTATACTACTCTCTAATGCAAAATAAGTGATGGTTTATAATTTGTTGATAAAATTAAGAATAAGTGAATAATAACAAATATATATACCCCTCTGTATCAAAATTAGAGAAATTAGATCTCATATTAAGTACATTTTAATATGTGGGACTGCATTGAGTACTTTTTTTTCAATTATTTGTTTGAGAAAGCAAATGAACCCAACTTTAATAATGTAAAATAGTACACAACATGCACAAATAAAATAAAATAGTACTTATACATGCCCAACATAATTTTTTTGGGAAGATATAAATAGAAGATTCAAAAAGTAGTTTGAATTATAAAAACTTCAATTTAAATGGCAAGGAAAATAAGTGACTTGTAATTGAAAGGAACCCACCTTTCATGAAAATGAACACGCAAGTTTTAATTCCAAGAAGGCCCCTATGCATGCCCTACAAAAATGCATTTCGAATTAGCGGTTTAATATATATATATATATATATATATATATATATATATATATATATATATATATATATATATAATGTGTGAAAATATAAAAACCAATGGGTGTCCTAAATTTGAAGGGCCCTACAACTTGAAGGGTAGTGGAGGGGGAGTGTAGCTTAGGTTGGTGAGTATGTGACGATGATTGAAGAGTGATTTTTAATGAGAGAAAAATTATGTCTACAAACTTTTACATCAAAATATGCTCTCTGCCTTTCTTAATTATTTTCTCTCTCTATATATCTCTTTAATGTAAAGTAATTCACGCGTGGTATATATAAAATACAAATAATCTTTTAAGTTTAGTCAAGAAAACAAAAAAGTGATTATTCTTTTTTTTTTTTTTTATCAAATTCAATTTAAAGAGAAAAATAATAATAGTAATTAGGTATATATGAGAGTGGTAAATTTGAGAGTTGGTTTTGTGTGAAAAATTAATACTCTTTAATAACTAATATAATTCAAAATTATTAATAGTAAAAATAATTAATACTCTTTAATTTTTGCTCAATGAAATGATATCGAGCTAATCCGATGTACAAAACTTTTTCCAAATGAGAGTGTTTCCACATACAATGAAATAATTTTATTCAACAAAATAGAAAAAAAAAAGTTTTAGGGGTTAGTTTGTTTGATTTTAGAATTACGAGTATTTGATTAGAGATATATTTGTTCGAGTAAAGTGTTTGATTGGAGAAAAATATAATTGATGGATTATTTTATAGTTGACTCATTACTTGGCAAGCCTATATGTAACTTTAAAAAAATGTTCCAAAATATAAAACCGAAAAATGAAAACAAATGTAAAGTCTCAGTTTGTCATAAATTTAGGTCAAATTAAAAATAGTAAGTCCCATCAATCATTTCACAAAATGGGCCATATTAACCGTCCAGATATCCCCACTGTCACATAGTGGCCCAATTGGTAAGGCCCACTAACAGCCCAAGTCCAATGTTTGGCATTGTCTATGAATAGTGACTGATTGATTTGACGGCCTCAAATGCCCTTTTCATGCAGTGTGCTTCACCACGAGTTTTACGGAATAACATGGAATTGTCGGTACTTAAATTAAGGACACGTTTGGCTTGTACACGAACAAGAGGAAGAGGTATCCTTTTTCCTTTTAAAAAATATAAATAAATCAATTAATAACATGTTTGCTTTGCAAATTGCAATATATACTGTTGGATATCATGCGCTCTGGTACTATTTTTGGGCATACGTGGTCTAATTTAAGAACGCAATAGGATCAAGCTGTGCTAAATTTTGATTATTTGAACTTGAATAGTTCATTATTGAATCAAGATTTGAGTTTAGTTTGTAGAATGGTTGTGATTATTTTCGACTTTCAACGGGATTAATAAAAAGTAATTATAAATTAAACTATTGATATATATATTCTGATATACTGAACTCTGTACTTTCATTTAATTACAAAATAGTATTACTCCTCGTCCAAGGTAAAAGTATGCTTCGTTTGGTTTTGCAGTTTTAAGAAAACGTAAATAAAATATATAAAATAAGAGTATTTTGGAGTATTGTATGGTCCATTTATGAGTTAAGTGGTTGTTTATGAATATAAAGTCGACAACATATGAAAAAAATTAAGTGACGGTTAAATGGTGAAGAAACAAATTGTTGGAAAAAACAATGTAAGCATACTTTTGGTACATATTTTTAGGTTTATCAAAAATATTACATATGAAATTATAAATTAAAGTAAAACTACTAATTTTAATTTATACTACAAGTTAGGTCGCATGCTTATTAACGAGCCAACTCATAAGCTAACAAACCAAATATTGAGTCTGCTCACAAGTCACAACTAACGAATCAAATACTCCCTCATCCAATAGAACTATTCATAGGAGGGAGAACACATTTTTAAGAAAAAGAAGAGTAATGATTGAGATTTTGATGGATAATTTTGTAAATTTTTATGTATAAAATAAATAAATTTATTGGATTGTGTGTATTTACGGATCTAAAAGTAGTGATATTTTGTATAAATTAATAGATTTTGTGACGGTGAAGTTTATAGAGAGTTTTTATTTTATGGATGTGAAATTTATTGTAAAAGTGTATTTGAGGGTGTATTATTGCATTTGAAAAGTGTGCTCCGAGCTAAACAAAGCTCAAATGAACTCTTATATAATCAAATCCTAATAGTTGTTTTTTTATGGGTAATGTTAGTTGTTAGTAAATAGTTTACCAAGCACCGTAAAACTCATACATTTCTCTAAGCCACCGATTAATCAAATCATGATTAGCTTGCATATGGTTTGAATACTTTTTTCGAGTGTTGATATTTAAAAATATATTTAATTTTTAATGAGTGACATTTATATACTCAACAATGATATTTGTAAAAAAAAAAATATAGGTTTGGTTTCACAATTATTTTTGCCTTGATTTACCCACATTCCAAATATAGGTTTGCTTATTTTGGGTTGGGGAGACCAAAATTTATCTGGAACAGAAACGGGCCAATTTTATCGGCCCAGGTTTTGTTCATCCCTCTTAAGCTAAATCGTCGTCAAACTACAAAATTCATTTTTAAATGCCAAATTTACGAATCCAGTCTCATTCTTTTTGGTGGGCTTATTAAATTGAGTAAGTGTATTTTGAATTAGATTTACAGTAAAACTCGTGTAATTTCTATATTAGTATTATTTTTAAAAATAATATTATTATTAAATGAATATATTTTAATTAAATAATTAATATTAGTATTATTTTTATTATTAAATAAATATTTTTAATAAAATAATTAATATTATAACTAACTTTACCGTGAAATTAGCTCACTTTATATTGTCTAATATATTTTGGGTCAAAAGTTTTAACATATAGCAAAACTGAATTATAAAATTTTGAAATAAAATAAAACACATATTATAATGTTTAAATTTAACATATATAATTACAGCTTTGATTTGCATAATAAAAAATATATAATTAATTTTTCCATATCATTGTAAAAATATTAAAAGACGCAAATGCTTTTTTTTTTGACAGAAAAAAGACGCAAATGCTTTGGTTATGCCGTTTATCAAGGAAAAAGAGTTACTTAACAGTATAATTTGTCACTAATATCATGATATGATCGGTATTTAATGGAATATTAATCAAAATTCAATTTTGAGATTATAAATACACGTTGAGATCATCTATTTTAAAAGTAAATAGATCCTATAAGTATTCCACATGCACCCTTACAAAATGACTAATTAAATATAAATTTAAAATCAATTTTCCCAACAATTAAAAGTTTAAAAAAGAGTAGATGTATTAATAAAAATGAAGATCGATGGTTGCTAATATTATATAACTATATATAATATGTGATGTAAGTGGTTAATTTCCAGGAAGCAAGAACCTTGAAACTTGTTTCTCTGCAAAAAGGGATTAAGAACATTGAAACTTGGATGTCATGCACGTTGCACTACTTTTCTTCTTCTACATCCTATATATAAACCCCATTAATTAATTAATTAATTAATATATAATTACCCAAGTTCTCGCCGTTGGCACCCCACTTTTCCTCCTGTTCGGCGGAGCAGTCACCGGAATCTTGACTGCCGGGCTTGTCGTCGTTCCAGCGAACAACGGAGGTGATGTTTCAGGAGGGAGAGATGATGACGATGAAAAGCATATCACAAACCAAGTTAATTAATTTGCACAAATAGGGTTATAGCTAGCTAGCTAGGCTACTTGAATCATGCATGTTAACTTGTTTCTGGATTGCCTTTGCCTGCCTTAATTAATGGTTAGATAACTTAGATATATTGTCATCCACTTCAACTAATTCAATTACCTAGTTTCTTCCAAGAATTAATTACAAGAGTAGATGTATTAATAAAAATGAAGATCGATGGTTGCTATTAATTAATAAGAAAAAAAGGATATTAAGCCTAGTCATGAGTACATGGATAAGTTCTAAAATGTTATTCAATTTAGCTAGATTAATTATTTCATAATTCGTTTCACACATGCAATAATTGTACGTATCACGTTTAAACTAAGAAAATGTATCTATCTAGTTTTAACTCCATCGAATACTAGCTAGCTAGTCCAACTTTCTGTGATCTTTGACTTCTCTTACACTCTGTTTATTTACTCCCCACCACTTAATAAAAATGCACTCACTCTTACTTATTTCTTGGTTCACGAAATTAATATATATATTCATTCATTTTATAAAATTACTTTTATCTCCACCCTTTAATTATCATGTAATTATTTAAATTGTCATTATTTTTAATAATTATTAATTTTATTTATAAATGGAGTTCACAATACTTACATTACCTTTTTCTTTGTCTATTTTTTTAAAAATATTTGTATATTAATTTGTGTCCAATTCGATTTGGACTTATCTAGGGGATATAGGGAGTATAAAATGTGAAGATATATTTTTGCGTGGTTGGAGTTCTAGTAAAGTTTTTTTTTGAAAAAGTTCTAGTAAAGTTTTAAATTATATAAAATGTGAAGATATATTTTTGCGTCAAACAGTACGTATTATGTCGTGACAAATATCAAAATTAAGTTAAACGTGATATTTTATTAAAAAAAAATATTTCAAGAGTATCATTTATTAGGTTCAAATTTAGAATTGTTTTTAGTACTTTTAATACTTCGTGTCATATATTATTTTTATGACCGTTTTTATTAAAAAAATAAAAAAATATATATATGTATGAATTGATTATTTTAAAAATTATTTTTCTATTTTCCCTAAAAATAATAAGTCCCATCAATAGGTAGCCCAATTAGTAAGGCCCACTAATAGCCCGAGTCCATAGGTGGCCCAATTAGTAAGACCCATGTACACATTACACGTTATTCATCTATTGTCCATCGCCTACACCTTTGATACCAACAATCAAGAATTGTTTTCCCCTTCTTGTTGCATCAAAAATCAAATCGCAGGCCGATGGAAATAAGATTGTATTTAATTATTCCTTATTATTTATATTTTATATAATTTTTTAAGGTTTTAGTTTTGTTTATTTAATTATTAGTTGGGTTGAGTTTTTAAAATATACGGGCCTAAAATCCTAATTAGCTATTATAAATAGGAGTTAGAGGAACTTTATAGAGAATAATAGTGAATGAATGAAAAAGAAGGATATGATCCTTTTGAAATGAAGAATCATTTGATTCAATCGTTGTTTTATTTGTGAATTTGTATTTTTTTATCTTGTGTGTTCATATTTTATTTGTTGATAGTTGATTGTACGCACGCTCCGCCTCGCATCGCAGCTTGAATAAAACAAGCAGTTTTCGATGTAAATTAGATATGTAGTATTTGTTTGGAATCAATATAAATGAATTAATTCCCAACCTCTCAACAAGTTCGAACTTTTAGATGAGCCAATTTTTTTCATGATATTAGAGCCAAAGGCTCGCGCTAAGAGGTCCCGGGTTTGATTCCCGCTAAAAGCAACTCCACCCATATTAAATTGTCCACTTGATGAGCCTCATCCCCAAAGAGTAGAGGTTATAAATTTGGTCCACGAGTGAGGAGTGTTTGGAATCAATATAAATGAATTAATTCTCAATCTCTTTATAAGTTCGAACTTTTAGATGAGGCGAAATTCTTTCATTATTAATCCAAGATAATTTTGAAACCATATATGATACTTTGGGGTGAGAGTCAAGTTGATAATTTTTCTTATATCTCCTCCCGGAGTCCGAGTATCATATAGAAGAATTGAAATTTTTGATCAAACACTATCAAAACACTACCTATAGATGGTCCATAGGTGGCCCAGTTAGTAAGGCCCATGTACACATTACACATTATCTAATCGGATATATATATAATATTAAAATGGACATGAACCTATTGAAACGAATTTAATTTAAGTTTAACAGAACTTTGAATTGTGTAAATAATAAAATATAGTTTATAATTGTTCATATCATTGTGAAAATATTGAAGTCTAATATATTTAGGTGATTTAACACTTTGAAACTGCGACTCTACTAGTGTCTTGAATCTATGCTCCAAATTTCTGCGCACCCGACACTAAATGTTTAATGCATCATCTCGAAGGTAAAAAATATTCATCAATATTATTTTCATACTGTTTTTAAAAGTACTAGTACTACTTTTTATCTTTAAAATTATATTTTTCTATTAAAAATAATATTTATTTCTTTACATGCAGCACCGCATGAAACACGTCACGGGACAAATCCCATACAACCTCACCCTTAGAATGGACCAATAAATTTGAAAAATGAAGATCTTGTCACGAACTAAGCGTGGATCCTATGCCTATTGTTAAATATAAAGAAAATAACAATATCGGTGCAATAAAAAGAAGAAAGAATTAATATAATAATAATGTGGCAACACACATTGAAACTTGTATCTCATGCAAGCCCTCACTCATGCACTTCCAACACGTTGCACTTTTCCCCCTCTTCATATACACCCATTTTCCCTTCCATAATTATCCATCCACAGTATTAATTCCTCTGTACCACCACCAACTTCTCCGTATCAATTCCCCACGCGCCGCCACCACCACCATCATGACAGATCGCGACCGTACATACGGCACAGCCATCACGGCAGATCGTGACCGTCCACAGCAAATCCATATTCACCCTCGCTACGAAGGCGGCGTCCAAAGCCTCCTCCCTAAGAAGGGGCCCACCGCCTCCCAAGTGATCGCCCTAGTCACCCTCATCCCCATCGGCGGCTCACTCCTTGGCCTCGCCGGAATCATACTCGTCGGAACCCTAATCGGCCTCGCCGTCGCCACCCCCACTTTTCGTCATCTGCAGTCCGGTCTTGGTTCCGGCGGCCATCATGTTGGCCGGAGCTGTCGCCGGATTCTTGACTTCCGGCGCGTTCGGGCTGACGGGCTTGTCGTCATTGTCGTGGGTTTTCAATTCGTTCCGGCAGGCGACGGGTCAGGAGCCGTTGGAGTACGCAAAGCGGCGGATGCAGGAGGGGATAGTTCAGGTGGGCGAGAAGACAAAGCAAGCCGGAGAAATGTTGGGCGAGAAGACGAAGCAGACCGGAGAAGCCATCAAGACCAAAGGCCATGAAGCCGCCGGTGGCGGCATTACTGCGACTGCTCGGACTTGAAGATGGTGATGCAAGGATCGGAAAATTGCTAATAAGTTAGGGGTTTTATTTTACTTGTTGTCTACTGTTGTAAGTTTTCGATTATGTTCTTTATTAAAAATGGGGAAAAAAAAGTGTTTGATTATGCGTGTTTGTTTGTTTGTTTGTGTAAACTTTGTTATATTTTGAAATGTTAATTCTCATAATTTTTACAGAATATAGTCATTGTTGAGTACTATTCTCTCCCGAGTTCTAGTAAAATGCATTTTTAGCGTTCCACTTAATGAAGTCTAGGTAATTTTCTATGCGAAATTCAGAAACAAAGATTAAATACATAGCAATTCGAGATAAAACTGAAAAACCCAGAAATAAAATATAATCCCTGTTCGGTTAGCTGTGATTTTTCTTTAAACAATTTATGAAATACGATTATAGTGTTCTAAAAAATCCTTTCAACACAGAATATGTACTGATGATAAAAAAATGTAGTTCACAAGAAAATACTACTAGTAATGAAAATCAGAGTTGAGGGGTGGGGGTATCGTTGGGAATCCAGAAGGTAAGAAGTGAAGCAGCAGCGGCTACAAACATGAGTCTCCGAGGGGCCCATTTCAAGCACGTGGGGACGCCTATGTGGCTTTCCAAAGCTGCCACCTGTCGCATGTATTAATTCATCAATATCAATAGAACCTATTTCAATTTTAAATTTAATTCTCAGCTTTTTTTATTTTTTTGAGACTAACGAGTACAAGTTAGTGTAGAAAAATAATTGAAATTTATGAACATCTCTTCTATATCCTAAAGTTTCTTTGACTGGATGATAGCAGCATTGACAATAATAGGAATTTTAATTGGAGCATTGTATAGTACCTTGTTTGGCTCATCACTGATGTTCCATGCATGTATATGACCATCCCCAGAACCTATTGGCATAAATAAAAAGAATTGCATTCTCGTGAGACCATTAATCTCAACCATATTATTCAAATTCATTAAAAGAAGAAAAATTGTTCACCAGCAAATTTTATTAATTTCAAATTTAAGGAGGTCCGGCCTTCTTAATTTTACCAACGACTGCTTCTCTCAGTTTACGAACTATCGAGAAATAATTTAAATTAATTTATTTAAGATTAAAGTGGTTTTGGAATTTGGAAACACAATTTAAAACCATTTTAATGGGTCTACCGCTGCTTCTCATATTTAGCTTATTAGTTTAAAACGATGCAAGATCACTTCTATTTTGACAAAATATTTTTTGAAATTATATTAAATGCAAAGGATCAACTGAATGGAAGAACAGTTTCCATAAGAAATTCAGGCGGATCCAGGATTTTTATTAGGGGGCGAGCGTAAAATACGTATTTTAAGTCTAACTAATAGATATTAATACCCATATTTTAATATAATTATAAACATACATACATAAACCTAAACAACGTTTAGAAGGATAAATACACATATTCATATAATTATATATACATATGTATAATTTTTTTATTTAGACCTTTATTTTGTAAAGGTTTGCCCCCTTAATTAAAACTACACACTATATTATATCCCACCCCTTGGCTATAATTTATTTATTTATTTACACCTTTATTTTGTAAGGTTTTGCCCCATTAATTGAAACTATACACTACAGTATGCAATTTATGTACCCCTTAATGCATCCTTGAATTCAGCTAATCGTCTTCAAGGAAATCAAATTCAGAGTTGGAAAAGAAGCAGTACCAGAGAGCACATATTGGCCATCGGGGTGAACGTTGCTTCTGTGGTGGCATTAGCAGAGGCGTCCATATTAAATCCACACTTCTGCAAAACGAGAAATTTAGACATTCTAAGAGTATAGCTCAACTTTCCAGAATCACAAACCAAATAAAACCGAATCCATAAGATTCGATGCAGTAAGGTGGTGAAAAACATGCTGCAGGGCTAAAGTAAACTAACCTTCTCTCCATTATAAGCATCAAGAATATAGACATTGTTGTTTGTCGTTGACAAAAGCACCGATTTACCATCATTGCTGAACTTAATATCACACACCTCAGCCGTATCGCCGCCAACTAGAAATGTGTCAAAGGGACCTAAACAACAGAAAAAGAAAGTCATATTTGGAAGAATATAAGGTTGAATAGGAAATTTTTGTTTGAAAGTGCAAACCTTGTCATATGATCGAGAATCGAATAATTTGATTGCACCTCCTTCCATTGCCACCGCAAAGACCAGCCCCTGTTGGTCATAAGCAACAGTAGGCCTACCGCGCAGATGTAAGATTCCCTGAAAGCTACATTAGTGAGCTACATCAGATTTAACATGTTCTTTTGAAGCAAAACCATCTTTTGAGTACTGTGCAATTTCATCGACCATAGCATGATCTTTTAATCTAATATTTTATGAGAATTCTACTGGTGGTGGATGCACTTAAATCACCAAGTTAAACTGCCACGCACTCGTCTCCATCAAAAGTGAAATCTTGTGAAGTGTCTATATCCATACTGAGTCACTGACCAAAGTCATATACTTAGCAATCAAATTATACCATAAACAATTGCTATTCCAGTTAAATGTGGCATAACTATTATATACCACCTCAATTTCCAAGAGGATATGGAGCATAAATTGAAATTGAATGCAAAAAAATAAACCAACCTGACAGGCATTCACACGTAGATCCCACATGCGGACACTGTGATCTAAAGAACCAGACATGAAGCTGTCATTGACTGGCGACATGCACAGAGACACAACTCTGTATTCAATTCAAAAGCATATCAATTGAATGAAAGCATAAATAACATTATTTACACATGCACAATACAAACTTGGCACATAATATCCAACATTAAATCACAGGTCAAAGTATGAAATTCAAGCAGAGATGTATCTCTTGCAAGATCATATTCTGTTTTAAGGAACATTGTCATATACTTCTAAGCTTCTTCCATATAGACACATAATTATTGAATTGATGTCCTTTTACTCTCAACACTTCATTATATCCTTCTATCTGTTATCTTGGGAGAGAGTAGGCTGTGAGTAGGTGAATTAGAATATGATTATGGTTAGTATAGTTTTTTTTTCTTTTTGATAAGCAGCAGAAATTTTATGGCCAGTTTCACTTAAGAAATATGCGCAGACTATAAAATACAGTTAGCTTCTGAGCACATAATACCGTACATGTTCATTTCATCCACATTTTAAAGGGTAAAAACCTAATACTGCTTCATTATCAAGATAAGTTTTGTAAAGTGGGGTTAACATTTTATGGTAAAACCGTACGCAGTGCAACATCTTTAAGATATGGCAGAGAAGTAGTGTAACACCAGTAATTTTCTAGGCAATTATTTGTTACATTTATTTAACATTAATCCTAAGATATCCAAATTTAAGAAAACCATACTGTTGAAGTTTTAAATTTTTTAGAACCCAAATATTAGAATTTTCTTGGCGAAGTGGTATAGCTACACTACCTATGGCCTAAAAGTCATGGGTTCGAGTCACCATTTGCCCGATCAAAAAGAATATTAGAATTTTCTCTTCATTTGAGATAAGCAACCACCTACGCTATGCCCTCATTATTCAAAGGGATATTTTCCTTGTTTGACCATTATTTAATTCTATGCTATTTGCCTCAACTATTAATGTTTTAAGGGGCCCAACTTACCATTTCATATCTCACAAAGCCTAACAGCTTTTTATTTTCAAAGGTTCATTTCAAAATTTAGGCACCAACAACCACTTTCTTTATTTTCCTAGATTCAGTTTCCTTTTCCTCCTTCGTTAGTTTTATTTTATTTTGTGTATACCTAAATCTATTAATGAATTCTAAAACTAGTTTTTAAATTATTTTAGGCAACGAGGAACTCACACCCTATGTATATCCTACTCAAACTACAGGTTCCAACTTTCAATCAAATTTTAAGGTGGAGTTTTACTTTATGCTTTTGTCACCTTTAATGTTCATGTGGATAATAATGTTACTAGTTGCATCATACTACATGGAATGTTGAATTATTTAGTTATCGGTTATCCTTGACGAGAGATTGACGTTATAACATAAGCATGTTTCCAAGAAAGACATGGTTCCTTGGGGCAACTCCACCATGTACCAAATTGGCCAATAAAGGATATTTGTATGCATGTTTTGCAAGTTAAAATAATTTTATTTATGTGTGATATTTATACGTGACAAAAGGGACCCTACTAGGCTCATTGTTTTCTCACCCCAATACACATTTTACAAATTAATGGAGTACGGTGGAGAGCTGGTTGATGCGGCTTCATGTATTCAGAAGACTTAATTCTTATGCTATTTTTATTATTATAATTTTGAATTTTCTCTTAAGAGTCACATCTCATTGAATAATTTTCGAACCTTTTTGAGTCTAGTTTATTAAATAATTCACATTTCGATTTTATGATTGTTTATGTTTTAACTTATTTATTTCCACTGCAACTTCTAAAATAAAAATATATGTATGTTCGACAAGTTTATGAAAATAAGGATTTTTAGTAAATTGTGAGTTTTATTTAGTGTTGGAAGATTGGGATGCGACACGTGGTCAGTAGGATTTGAGCTGATGCATGAACTCGAAGAGTTTTACCTAGCCACGAAAATACAAGGGAGAAAATGTATTCAATATTACCAAATATGCATCATTCTGAAGCTAAGTCAATAAAGGGAAACCAATAATGGAAGGTTCACTTGTAGATTCTAAGCAATCACAGAAAATGCTAATTACCTGTCTTTGTGCCCCTTAAAGTATCGGAGGCACCTATTATCGTACAAAGACAGATACCTCAAAGATTCTGGCAACAAAAAGAAGAGAACCATATCAGAACTGCCTGTATGTAAAAAGACAAGACATTAAAGTGTAGCGAATCATATCACCTCCATTAGCATCCAAATCGTACAATGAAGAGCATATAACGGAGCTAGGGTGGTGAGTGAAACATATCCGGTCAGCCCCATGTTTCTTGTGATAGGTTGTTTTCACCAATCTGAACTTAGCAACATCCATCAAATTATACTAAGAGTTAAAAAGATAAAGAATAAAAAATATAAGACAGAGTATAATAATTTGGTAAAATAGAGGATATCTTACTTAGCACTAGTAATATCATAAAATCGCACCGAATCATCATCACTTGCTGTTACCAACAAATCAGCCGAGCGATGAAAATCAAGCGAGTTGATTTTCCCACCCTGAAAAGGATTGTAAATTCTCAAGGTTTAAAAGCAATGCTTGAAAATCCAGTACCAAAAAGCTCAACCATTCATGACTGCGATGCAACAGTCAAATTCTCTTGAAAAGCTACCGCATTACATCCAAATCATTAACCAATGCATATGCAAACATAAAAATTTAAACTCTGCGAACAATAGCTGCTTCCACACAGTAATAATATATAAACAATTTTTTTCCCCACAGTAACGTGATTCAAACGAAGTGGCTCAAAATTTTAAATTAGAAAAAGAAATAAATAACAGAGAAGAAAATAACTCACGAAATCAGAGAAGACGGCTCCGATTGACATGCTGCGAACGATGTTGTCATTCAATTCGGAGATTTTGGTCATCTGAACGACGGCTGGCCCTCGGAATAGTGATTATAAAGTCCGAAAAAGGTGCCGGATCAACAGAAGAAGAGAAGAAAATGATTAGCGTAGAATTTTTTTTTCCCTAATTATAATATATTTCAGTATCTGCTGCCGTAATTTGATTAGGGTTTATAAAAGAATTTGGGAATCAGGCTTTTCGTTCTTTTTGGTTTTTAGTTTTGGTGTAGTTATTACATCAAAAAAAAAAAAGTTTTATTTTATATTTTTAATTAGTTAATTAGTTAATTTACTTGTTTCTATTATTTATATATTTTGGGCCTACTGTTTGTTGGGCCACGGTTATAATACAGTCTTTTTTAAAAATATATATATTTTAGGCCCTTGAAAATAAAAAATAATATTTTTAGTTCTATTTGATAAATTTTCTAATATATTTTATACATTTTTTTGTATCTTCAAATTAAATTCATATATAAATTATTAATTTTTAATTTAAGTTTTAGCATGAATTTTTTATTTAGAAATATTTAGAAATTATATAAATAAATCTTGTTAATTTTTAAGTTTTATTCTTAAATTGAATCTTTTTTATATAAATTTATTTTATATTTTATATAATATATAGTTTTTATAAATATTTTTTAGATCATATTATCATAATTTAAATTTTGAAAAATTATGATTAATATTTTTTAATTCGATTTGATATGTTTTATTTTTTTAAATTTATATGACTGATTATTTGGTTTGACAAATTATTAATTAATATTTTTTAGTTCTATTTGATTTTTTTTTTTTTTTGAAAGGAGTTCTATTTGATTTTTTTAAGGGGCATTCTTGTGTGAGACCGTCTCATATAAGTTTTTATGCTTTCAAAATAATAAAATTACGATTTTATACAATTTTTTTGTATCTTCAAATTAAATTCATATATAAATTATTATAAAATATTAGTTTTAAATCAGTTTTAAGATAAAATTTGTTCACAAATATCAACTTTTTGAAAAATGATTTGTGATTATGAAATTTTAAATTAAAAAGTTCTAAACATAAACAAAACTATTTGTATTTAGACCTATATATAATTAACAAGCGTCAATCGTATCAAATACCTATCATATAGTACTTTTTTAATCGGGCGAATGGTGACTCGAACCCATAACCTTTGGGTCATAGGTAGTAAAACTCTAACCACTTGAAATTTACCACTTCATCACCTATCATATAGTACTACATAATTGGTTTTGTAGTCAAATTAGAAATAAGTTGAATACTCTTTTGAATTTCATTTCTTTGCCTTTTATCATTGTTACCATATATCTTGGTGCTTAATTTGTGAAAAAATATATGTGTGTACTTTACTAGTGCTCTTTTTTATATAAGATTTTCTCATTCAATATGAGTGTGAGTATTTATATTTTTCAATATTTTATTTTATTGATTTTACATAAAACACACGCAAATGTAGGAAAAAGACATGAAATCATGTGAATATTTTATTGATAGATTCATAACTTGGCAATACATTACCTTACTTCCAAAAGAAATACATTCAAACTAGTAATAAATGGGAAAATCAATCCACCCCTCATTACCTTAAAATACACATCACACCTTTTAATTTCAAAATAAATAATCAATTACAGAAAGTCCGGAAGTATTAGGCAGCCATGTCACTTGAATAATTACCATGTTATCCTCATACCCAAATTTCACACTCTCGCCATTAACCCTGCATGCCAAGGGCCTCTCTGAGGCATATGCCCTCATTTCTCCGGTTCCTTTCACTCCAATTTTGACTACAGCTTGATTAAACTTTACCGATTGAATGGCGCCACCAGTATTGAGCATGTTCACCAGGCCAATTGGAGCGAAATGGATAGAGTTTCTAGTGAAGGATGTAACTGGAGACACTGTGATTAGCTCGAAATTGAAAGGTTCGAGTGATATGTCAATTGTCTCATGCGGCTTAGACAGAATTAGTTTCTTCTCGCGGAACAAGTACATGGCGAATATTTTAACTCCGTCAACCGAGATAGCGTTGATGCCCTGTTTCCATTCTATGTCGCTTGGGCCTGCCGTTGACGAAACAAGGTGCGAGTGCTCTGAGGCGCACTTGTTTCGCCGTGTCTCCTTGCACCACCCTCCGCCTTGGCAGTTGAATGTGCCGAGCACTCCAGTAAACTGGTTGCAATTAAATCAGGGTGATATTAGAAAGAAACAAAAATAATTAATAATAATTTGAAAGGTCGAATCTAACCTTGTTTAAGTTCCAAATTTTCAACATGGTCTTGCCATTATGTAGAGGATCCTCAAAGAGGCAATCACTAGTTGGCAAGGCGTAGTAGTCGCATCGCAGGATGGAGCCATCGGGCAGCACCAGGCTCCTAAGCAGATCAAAATTGTGCTTGCCGACCGAGTCACTGACGTAAATGGGCCCGCCCGAGATGGCACGTGAGGCGGCGTGGAACTCAGCGCAAGGGTGCGTGGACTGGAACATGTCCCAATCGGGGTGGATAAAATTCCCCATCCATAAGCTGTTGTAGGCGCAGTGCACCATGTGACACCCCTGCAACCAGAATGTGCCATTTGGATCTCCTGATGGATCGGTGCACCAAAAGTCATCACCTGTTTCAATTATTCGATCGAGCTCAGTTCAATTTTTTTAAATTTATTTATTAAATGTAATATATATTTGATTAATTGACGTACCAACACGGCCGAGCGATATGGCCTCAGTACCAAGGAACATGAAGTCATTGCAGTGCTCCATGCTAGCAATTACACCGTTTCCTTTGAAATGATTATTAACAGAAGATGTCAATGCCTTGTAGTAAGCTTTTGCTAGTTCCACTCTACCTCCATACTCCTCACACACCATTTCCAACAACTGTTGAAGTGCAAAACAAATTAGAATATTAATGTCAAAGTATACATATATTAATTGTAGATCGTAAAAATAATTAATCAAGAAAAATAAAGGGAGCTAGTCTAACTTGGCTAATAAAGCTTTGGCCAAATTATTCTGATCGGCAACAAATAAGGTACTAATATCATGACCATATACTCAGTACTCTTTGTTTTATCTTGAATGTTATTAATTCAAAACTAAGTAATTGAATTGGGTGTTACACGAGTCACTTTCAGTTTACTAAATATTATGTTCAAAGTAGAAAGTTATTCTCTTCGTCTAGATTTAAATTTGATTAATTAGTGTGCATGCATACTGTCTACATCAATTCTTTATCCCAACATCAACTAAAGGTTATGACGTTATCGAAAAACAACTAAATGGCAAATTAGTTGAAATTTATTTTAAGCTATTATCATCCTGAAAAACAAAATAGTGCTTGTTAATATAATAAATAAATTTATACTCCCTCGCCAATAAAAACTTCATATATTTTCGTTTTACTCATTCCGATAAAAATATATATTTATTTTGTTATTGGTGCAATAGAAACTTACATGGATGACATCAACTTTGACTCCGTCGATCCCAACAGACTCCAAATGGGAGTGCAGTCCTTCATACATCTGATGAGCCATTTTCGGCGGCACAAGCCCAACGCCGTTATTCACAATCTTATCCACCGCCAAGTCCTCCATTGTTGTCTCCAACCCAGGCGTTAGCTTCGGCGCGACCACCTCCGCGGGCGGCAGCCCCGGAACTCCGGGCCGCAGCCCGCCCCAGTACCCACACAACGCATGCCACACGTACACGTAGTCCACACTCTCAAAACCCTCCTTCAGGTCCCGAATAAACGCTCCCATGCCCGTTTTCGGGCCCGGGCCTGACTTATTCGGGCTCTTGTAATCTCTGAACTTGTAGTTCTCTTCAAATTTTATCAACCTACATGGCATCTGCTCGCCGGCAGAGGTGCGATTCATGCCCTCCGTCGTGAGGGGATCGTCGTCGTGGCAGATGGATTGCCAACCGTCGTCGATCAGCACCAGCCCCGGCGGACATCCGCCGTCCACGAGGCCCTTCACGCCCTCCAGAACGCCAGCGGGTTGTACGGTCAGGTAGAAAGCGTCCCACGTGCACCACCCGAATTTGTCGACTATGCCCGGAGGGGTTTTCTCCTCTAGAAGCTTGAAAGTGCCTAAATGGGTTCGGGCAACTTTGACGGCATCTTTGACCAGGGTAAACGGGTCCAGATCCCGCGTGCATGTAAAGTGAGGATCGGAATGAGGATCCGGTAACTTTGGTCGACCCGCTCTCGACACAAATGTCAATGTAGTCGTCCGTGCCGGGCTGGAGGGAAGCCCGAAACGCGCCTTCGATGAGTGGAAGTAGCAAAACATAAGGTCTGCTATTACCAGGCTCGTCGGATTTGTCGAGAATGAGTATCTGGGTTTCACGCTCGAGGTCCGACCCGTTTGACCCGACTCCAGTGGGTAGTCCACCAGACCTTGAAGCGGAAGATGGACATGAATTTGATGTTTTTTAGCTTGCCGACGGGGATGACGAGGTGGCTGCTGGCCTCCTCAGCGTCGAACCCGACGAAGCATCCCGGGTAGTGGCGGAAGGTGGCGCTGCCACCGCAGCCTTCTTGTCGGCGGCGACTAGGTAAGGTGATGGAGTGGCGACAATGTTTGGTGGGACATCAAAGAGAAAGACTTGATCATTGATAGTGAAGTTTGATTGGTGTAGTGTGATTAATGAGTTGTTCAAGGCATCAACAACAACTGTCGCGTTTGAACCACCTTTGCTCACGCTTGGAGCCATTAATCAAAAAATTGTAACGAGAAAATTATGCAAGAAAACAAGAGGGCACAAAGTGAAAAGATGAGATTGATTTGATGGAGAAAGTGAGAAGCTTCAACGGAGTTTATATAGGTGATCTTTGGAATATTGGAATCTAAATATTTGAGTTGCTATTTATTTTTGGTCGTGATTTTGAACAAAAAAGTAATACGTGTACCTATTGATACTCTTTAATTAATTTATATGTACTTTGGTTTCCTTTTTGTGTTCTTTATTTGATGGCATGTCGGGAATTAAATGACGAATTAATTTATCGGCAACGATTGTGTAACAAACTATTAGTATCACCTGTTTCGATTTAATATATACATACTCCCTCGATTTCATACTAAGTGTCGTTTTTTAAAATTTTTTATTAAATTAAGGAATATAAAATTACAATCATAAGAAAATTCTTAATTAAAAATACTTTCTTCATCACATGATTTTTTTCATATGTGTTAGAACATATTAAATACAAAAGTGGAATAAGTAAAAGAATTTTTAAGGGTAATTTCGTACCTTTATGTATAAAGTAAATAAATAAATTAAATTGTATACATGTATATGATTACATGTAATGATATTTTGTATAAAATTATAATATTGTGAGGGTGAAGTTTATGGAGAATTTTTATTTTGGTGTATAAAAATAATTTTGGGACGCCTAAAAATGGGAAGTGTAAAATAATCGTGGGAATAATAGATTAATGCGAAAGAATGGCTAATACAACAATTATTAAAAATAAAATTTAATCTACAAAGCGACAAAATGGATACATTAATTTGTTTTTTTTTTCAGTTTTGCTGGACATACTAGTGTTATAAACTTATAATAGATGAAATAACGCTAAAACACTTTGATTGGGCTAAGCCTATATTTATCTGTGTATATGCTGTACTAAAACATTATGTTGGTCTTTGTTTAGATTTGCCTAAACTTATGTCTGCCTCTGTATGTATAAATTATAATGTTGCATTAAACACTTTGGTCTTAGATGAGGATGGAAAGTACTTACATATATATGAAACGTGTATCTAAAACAGTAACACAAATTAACACAATGTTGACTGGTTTGGGTGGTTGGCTTGTAAGAAAACTGAAATTAATTGTATTAATTAAAAAGTGTTATCCAATTCCAAAGTGTCATAATCATGCATCCAGAATATTTCCTATGATCATTTTAAATATGGTAGCCTTGTTTTAGCCTATAAGGCTATAAAATAATGACTTACTATTTGGCAAAATCTCACGCTTCAAATCATCTGTTCCACTAATATGTATTCCACTTTTATTCCACAACCTATAAGATCGATACGTGTTCTATTTATTAATTGCTCCAAATTTAAAGAAAACTGCAAACGCCGTTAAAGAAATGGAATCTTCATGGATTTCCCTCCACTTCCAACTTCTTCCACCCACTACTCTACTTGACTACTTCAACAATTTCCTTTTCTTTTAAAAATATTTCGCAAATTTTAATAGTTTATTTTACATTTTTAACTACATATATTTTCAATAAAAAAACTACATATATTTGACTTATATAGCTTTGATTTATTTTATAAATTATTTTTACAACAAATAAGTAACACAATATTTAAACATTTCATCAATTAATTTTTTTCTCAAGAATGCACGTAGTAATCTTAGAAGCCCCACTCCAATTCAAATTATGATTAATGATTCACTTTGTTTTAAATTTATTTGCATACAAAGAAACAAAAAGCTGGTGTTTGCGAAATGCACCCACAAGAAAAAATGAAGAAAAGCTGAATTGAAGAACACAAGGATATACGGCAAATAGCATTCATCATTAAACCTCACAGTATTTATAATCCAATGTTTAATTATAATTTTAGTGCCCGTTTGGTAGGCATGTTTAGCAACAAGATAAGGACCTAATTTAGGCTAAATTAGGTCATTATCTTGTTGCTAAACATGCCTACCAAACGGCACTTACAAGATAAAACTCTTGAACTATTCTTGTGATGGAAATGCTCAACACAACGCAAGAATATGCAAGTATAGTATCTACCATCACTCTTCCGAGTCTTCTCGTATTAAATTCTCATGTGTAGAAATATGGTTCATTGACATTCGTTCAAAATGTTGTTCTTTGCAGCATTTTGAAATGCACCTCATTAGTATTTGAGTTAGATATCCTTGTAAGCTATCAAAGTAAAATCAACAAAAACATTAGTAAAATAAATTACCTTAAGTAGTAGCTCAATTAAACTTGTGTTGTCAAGTTGGTTCTTGGCCTCAATTGATAAACAATTCTGGATTTCGATCATTTGGAATAAAAAATTAACCTTACCACAAATAAATGAATAAAGAACTTGCGGAATTGTTAAACGTATATACCTGTTGTGTTAGTTCCGGTGGTGGCATATATGAAAATGAAGAATTTTCAATTGGTTGACCAATATTCAATCCATGCATATAAGCTTCACAATCCTATATTATTCCAAGCAACAAGACCAATGAGAAAATCACAACTTAAGCACTTATATATAAATAATTAAGAGTTTCTCAAAAAACCTTGAGGTTGTTCAAGTGCAATGAATTAGAGAAAGGAGGAAACGATGAGTTCGGAAAGGTAGGAATATCTTCATTACTTTGTGCAACATTTTGATTACTGCAATATAATGAATATAATCTATCAACATGTAACAATGGATGTCAAGATCAAACTTTATTTAAATGACAGAAAAAAAAATACCTTAGTACTTGTTTCATTTACTTTAATATGCTTTGATTTCTTCTTTCTTGTTGCCTTCTCCAATCCACTTTTTGGCCTTTTCCCGATTTCACTTGGAATGTTGCTTGTTTTTCCAACCTTTTATCTTGGTCACCTCAATAGCATTTTCTCCGCCATTTTCCACAAAGATGATTTCTTGCATTTGCTCCTGTCTCGTTGTAGTACCAACTCTTTGTATAATTATTGATTTCGGGTGGTTTTACCTTCTATATCCATATCAACTTTCTCAATAATATCAACCAAAGCTTGCTTGACACTTGCATATGTTTCTTCGTAGAGTGCCTTTTGTAGCAAGTTGGCTATACAATCTACATAACTCTTTGTATCGCATCGCAAACTTCATTTTTCGTATTGGTCCTTCATTTCACCAAATATATCTCTCGTCTCAAATAAAGTCGGAGATATTTCTGCTATTCCTTTTCTTGCATGTCTTGTCCATCTTTTTTATGTAAGTATGTGGAATATTAACATGATTTCTTGAAGTAAGAACTTTCAAAGCATGAGAACACAAAATTCCAGCAAACTCAAATTTTTTGCAACTACACGATACACTACCTTGTAAAGAATCATATGTAACAAAGTGTGCTTGTAGTGCTTCTTGAAAGGTGTGATCTTGTATTCAACTATTGTTCCCACTCGAGAATTCTTCGATCTTAGAATCAAAAGCTTTACACAACTCATTACGAAATAACCGAAAACCTCATAGGTGTAAACTACCGCTGCATGCTTAAGGATTTGAACAGGAAATGAGGGTGTTGGATTATACAGAGAAGTTCTTAGATCTGCTTTCAACTCTTGGTAACGGCGATCATCAATCAATCGACTAAAATGCTGAAAAAATTGTAGTAAATTGTATTTATAATTCACATACCTCCTCAAAACACTATTCATGCTTTCACTTCTTTGAGTAGAAATCATATCTCGCACAAAATGTTTGCCGCCCATATACAAGTGCCCATTTTTCTTTTTGTTGAACATCATCTTCAACCACCGGTTATCTTGAAGATCATATTTGTCTAACATTTGTTTCCATGCCTCTAGAAAATCTTTTTCATCTTCCCAATCATATATACATGAGCTGAAGTCCTTTGAAAACTCTTTAAAACTTGAGAAAACATTGCTTAGGTGGATTGCCGCATTTTGGTATATGTGCCAAATGCATAAACGATGACATGTTTCAGTGCCACTTCTCGCCTAAAGCTTTAGCCATTGCAGCGTCTTGATCCGTCAGTAATAGTCAATGGTTTCTTCCTAGCATTGCCCTCGCAAAAGTATCAAATAGCCACATAAAAGTTTCAGCAAGCCTCATCATATAACAGCGACCGAAAATAATAGTTTGTTTGTGATGATTTACACCAACAAAAAGTGCAAATGGTCTTCCTTCCTTATTTTTCCTATACGTAGTATCAAAACACACCACATCTCCAAAATAAACATAGTCAATCATCATTTGTCCATCTCCTGCCCAAAAATATTTGTGATCAAGTCATCTCTATCAACTTGAATTGCATAGAAAAATTTGGATCTTCAAATTGTTTATGCCGCAAATATTCAAGTACTCCCCCGTATCTCCTGTTTTCACCTCTGTTGTTCTCTTTGTACGCAAGTAGTTTCTATAATCCTCGATTGTGAATCCAATATTCTCACGACCTCCAACCCGATTAGCCATATAGTTCGGACTACCTTGGCCCGCATCCCCGATCTGTCTATATTATCAATTTGCATTGCTTGAGATGTTGTTATAGTCCCGTGAGAATTAAGAAGATGACTTTTATTAGGACTCACCAATCCATGTCCAAGATGTTTAGAGATAAACTTGACAACTCGAAAATTACTTGCTCGACGATCACCGATTTTCATTAACGCACCACAACCACATCTTGTTTGTGTCGATGTAACTTGACACTCACATCTCGTTTATCCTCTCCTCTTTTACCTTGACGTGAGCAACAAAATACTCTATCTATAATTTCTCCATTTTTATTTTTGTGAAACGTGTGCCTTCTAATGCTAAAACCAGTTGCTCTTGAATATTCATTATAAAATTGATAAGCGGCTTCTTCACCGTCGAACTCCATACCCACTCTTGGGGACGTGCCTATCAATCTCTTCATCTCTTTCTTCATTGGTATCTTCACGACAATAATATAATGACGAACTTTCCGGTTCAAAATTCAATCTTCGACGCGAATTAAATGTATCATTATCAATTTCCTTAAAAAAATAATTATTTAAGATTACTTAGATGATCATTTTAATTATAATGAAGAAATCAATTGTAAAGGAAATCATACCCGAGAAGCATTCGAATCTTCCCCAACACTAGCCATGCCGGCAATATTAATCTTGGAATATTTAATGAAGAATTCAAATGAAGAATTTAATGATCGTAATATTTTTGTTGCCGATCCGAATAGTGAAATCGAGTAGTGGGGAAGAAGGTGGAAGTGGAGGGAATGAAAGAAGTTGGAAGTGGAGGGAAATCCATGAAGATTCCATTTCTTTAACGGCGTTTGCGTTTTCTTTAAATTTGGAGCAATTAATAAATAGAACACGTGTCGATCTTATAGGATGTGGAATAAAAGTGGAATACATAAAAGTGTCATAATCATGCATCCAGAATATTTCCTATGATCATTTTAAATATGGTAGCCTTGTTTTAGCCTATAAGGCTATAAAATAATGACTTACTATTTGGCAAAATCTCAACCAATAAGGCAAGAAAATGCAAACAACCACGACTAGATTCTATTTATTTATAATCAAGGGCATAACCCACTTGCTCACCGGCCCTCACTTAAGTGGGAGATCTGAGTTCGATTCCTTTTGGGAACGAATTGGAGTGGAGACTTGGAGAATTTAGATTTCTAAGAAGACTTGACGACCTAATTTCTAACCACTAACAACTAACATTTACCGAACAAAAAAAAAAAAGATTCTATTTATTTATGCTTTGCAAATATATGAATCAATTTGTTTGTTGTTATGTACATTTTTAATTAAATTGTTTAATTTAATGGTATTAATTTAATAGTAATATTTTATAATAAAAATAATTAATATATTTTAAGTTATACATTAAAATTGATTTAAAAGAGAGTTACTCTTTATTTTTAAATTACTTAATCCTTAATTCAGTCACATTTTCTGGTTGAAATTTTACTTACTCTCCATGTATACGAAATTGTTGCCGACATTTGATTCTGCAAATTAATTAAATTAAATTAATAGAACTATGACTAACTCAAAACCTTTATTTATTTTAGTTAACTTTTAGCAATTTTTTTGATCGGTAAATATTCATTCCCAAAGGGAATCGAACTCGAATCTTTCACTAAAATGAGGAACCCCTGAAATTAATAAAAATTATCATTTCAAAATTTGGAATTTAGATTATATTAATAGAAGACCATATAATTTTAACAATTTAACAATTTTAGGTTTAAATAAATTTACTTTTTATAAACAGAATTTTTTTACAATTTTAAAATTTTAACAACTTTTCAAAAATAAAAACGAGTCCAAAACAACCCATGTATAGTAGTGACTGATTAGAGATTCTTGATGGAGAATGATAAGAAGACGACTTGCGAAGAATAAGTTAAAAAAGTTGGCTTTCTATAAAGAAAACTTTCACGAATTTGGAGCTTCATCGATCGATCCCATGATCCCCCAATTTAATATTCAGCAATTTATTTCTCAAACAGTGTCAATATTGTTCGAATTATTAATTTTTGCTCGCTATAAAATATTCCTTCCGTCTCATTTTATATTGCTCAAAATTCATAAATAGATGTATTTTTTTATTTTTTCATACCCAAAATGGTAAAAAAAAAAAAAAATTATATTCTCTCAAATTAAACTATTACAAATATTTTTATTTACACTTTATGTCACTTAATTTAACACTCTACGCTCACAAACTAAAGTGATCTTCCTCCAATAAAGTAAAAATGACTCATTTACCTTCAACTTTACATCTTTTAATATTAATAAATAATTTTCTCGTTTAAATCCATGTCAATTTGGTTTGAGCAAATTATAATGGCCCCACGGTGAAATGATCTCACACAAGACTTACACTCAAAAAATTTGAAAGCGTATAATAATGCATATGTTTAATTTAAGGGTATGTCTTGTGTGAAATTGAGACTTTGATAAAATGAGTGTTTATTTATATTAGTTAATATACCGTGAAACATCTCACATAAATTTTTACCATTTTTATACTCACGCAAATTTTTACTATTTTTTACTCACAAGTTTTTACCATTTTTTTATCATTTTTTTATCATTCATGGAAAGAGAGATGGCATCATTTAAAGGGCCGCCGTTACTTATCATTTCCACAAGAAAAACACAAAATAAAAGAGGAATAAAGCAAGCTCTCGTTGTTGCAAAAGAGATAGATTCACGAAAAGCCTTCTTTCTTAATATTCGCATTATATATGCGAATTTGCCCATACTAGAGATTGCTTACCTTACTTTCTTCCCCCTATTTTCTTTCTCTTTTAATTTTTTTACCTGTAATAATATATTTAACTTGTTAAATAAAAGTATATTTTCGAAATGAAAAAAAAAAAAAAATCTTAGAATACAGCTACAGTTAATTTTAAATTGGATGTCCTCAAAAGTGCTGAAAGTTAAAATTATTGCATATTAATTGATTCTCCAATACTAAATCAGTTAGTTAATCATTCTCATTCACATTTTAATATGAACGTGAACATATAAAAATTAAATATTAAATATACTTTTTTTTTTCTGTTTTGAGTGAGACCGTTTTATAAAATAATACTTAAAAAACTATACTTTTCAAAATTTTATGAAGATTAATACATAAGTATAATTTTTCAACAACAAAAATATTAAATTTACTTGAGTATGTATTATTACTTTTTCTTCCGTTGCACATAACAAATTTGCTGAGATGATTTCATACCTGATATATTTTTTGGATGAAAGATGATGGGTGGACCACGTTTTAATTAGTCAGTTAAATTACTAATATATAAGAAAATTTAAAACCCAGCACAACATATATTATCTTTAAAAAGATTATTTGAACTCATGATGAGACTAATAAGTAATAACTAAATTCAAAGATTATTAAAGATTGATAATATTCAAATATACCATTTAAAACTGGATAACAATCTAATTAAATGTTCAAGGTTTTATATCATTGATGAAGCTAGACACGTTTCAAAAATAGTTTAGTCCATTAATATTTTGGTACTTGTATAATAAATTCAGGCCACCGTTGTCCGGCGGAGTAGGACGGCGCTCCCTCCATTAATGCCACCGGCCACCGACCAAGCGGAGGCCCCTTGCTACTTCTCTTGTAAGAAAAGAATAAGGTGAACACGTGGAAGAAAACCAATTGTGCTTTTGCCACGTGGAAATCTGTAATCAAGTTTTGGGAGTAAACCCAGCCTACAACACCACTGACCGTTGGCGTTCAACTGCCAGCATGTTTCCCCACTCATAGCCCACATGGACCATACATTTGCTTCCACGTGTCTTCTTAATTTAATCTTTTCATTAATTTTGTATTTGTTTTAGCAGGCAACTCAGGTGGCGTTTCTCGTTTTGATCAGAAAGATTGCTTTCGCTCTCATTCATGTGTCAAATTCTTCTATATGTCAGTGAAATTTTTCATTTTTTTATTTTTATTCGCCCCAATTACAATTACATTTCCTTTTTTATATATCCCCATAATATATTTAATACATTTTTATATTTTCTTTATCACACATTTTTATTTCTCTTCATCACATCACTTGTATTATCCTAATATTTTACTACAATTTCTTAAATTTTGTGCTAAAAGCAATGGAAAAATTCCAGTGGGAACGGAGGAAGTATTGTGCACGGTAAATGGACTATATACACTGGTTGATTATTTCACTAAATAGTATTATTCAAAAATTCATTGAACAGTTCAAACAAAGTGATACTCCATCCATACTTATTTATTTGGGAATGCACGTAATATTGTTGTACTAGTAGGGTAAGTGCTCAATTAAACTATTCAACTCAATTTTATTGAGCTAAGTGTTTTTAATATTTTTACTCGAATGTGATCCAGTGGAAAAACTGGATAAACACGAGCCTGATCCATAAATTATATAACTAGGCAGTAGTTAGCTTATATAATTCGAAGACTCGACTGATTCAACTCACTTTAGTCACTACATTGTGGGCTTTTTAAAAAAAAAAACTATAAGCGATTATAATCACATAGTATTGAGTATAAAAATATATTTGAATGTTTTTATTTGAATGATTCTATTTATAATTATTACTTAGAAGTTAGAATCCATAATTTTAAAGTTGAAAGGGGGTGTGATTTTACTTAATTCTAACTTCTCACTAATATTTTACTCTGTTCACATTTTTTATCAAACACTCAATATCTACTTCTTATATTAATTACAAATATTTATCACAATTTTTCTCACAATCACCAAAATTAAATCGCTTCCTTAAAAAAAAAAAAAATTGCAAACACCCCCTAAATGACCATACAACTATGAACTGAAACTGTAAAAGAAATGAAGTTGGGTCCTGCCCATTGTTACAGACAAAAGAAACATGGCTAAACTTTTAGGCCCATGCAGCGTAAAAATCTAGTAATTTTTTTTTCTTTATATTTTCTATCTCACACAATTTTTTTTTTTTTTTTTTTTTTTGAAGTCAGAGTAGATTCAGCCGTAAAACTTAAATAATTTATAAATTTGTTGTTTATTAAAAGAATTATATTATATTTGAGTTTGTATAAAATAAGAAGTGAGGGAGAGGAGTGCCACATTTTAAAGTTTTATTTATGTCCAAATATTGTTACGATCGACAATAGTGATTTGTTGAATATTCATCTTGATTATAAAACACATATTAGAACACAAAAATAATACAAAATTATCAAGTTAGTTGCGGCCAACAATTTTCCCTCTTCAATATCAATTTCGACGGCTGAGTTGGCAAATTGGTAGGGTCCATGACTACCATGAGACTTTGGAAGAAAATAATTTTTTAAGAACTGCAATTTAGGGAATTAACAAAGGAAGGATTGTAACTCTCCGAACTAGCAATTTAAGGACAATAGCTTTTAAAAATCGTGAATGTAAGTTAAATTAATCCAAATTGGACCTAAGTTCGGCCAGGTTCAGGTCAACAAATCAGGTCAATCAACCTCAATTAAGCCCAAGTCGGGCCAATAAGTCCAATTTGAACTGATTTGGCATTAATTCACGAATTTTAAAAGTTATTATTCTTAAATTATCAACCCAAAAATTATGGTACTCGTTTTGCCAATCCCAAGTTAGTGCTAAAAATACATTTTTCCCAATTATGGGCTAATCATCAATATCAAATGGGCTGTTGCCGTTGTTTCTTTTGGGCCATTTGAATGGGATCATGGGAAGAAAATGGCTGATATTTGCTGAAATCAATTGGTCCTTTTTTAAAAAAAAAAATTAAAAAAAAGAAGAAGAAGAAAAACTTGGCTAATTTCACTCTCGCTCTTGGATCTCTTTTCTTATTTTTTAATTATTTAGTAAAATATCATATCCGTGTTTTAATTTTGAATTGGTCTTTTGTGATGTGAGTGCATTTAAATGCACTCGAGTTTTGTTATGACATTTTTCATTGATTTTATTGACATTTTACAATTATATTATTTTCATGTGAAGTGAGTACATATGTAGAATAAATTCATATGAGACCAAAACTTTTTCATTTCATGTTAATTTACCAATATAGTGTAAATATTGCATGTAATTTGAGTAAATTTTGCAATTAAACGATATCAATTGCAAGCAATATTAATACATCGATCATTGCTTTCCCCTACCCCGTAGTACGTACGGACGGGGCGGATGCCGTCGAAACAATAAAATAGTCGACGATAAATTTTTCTTCTTCCTAATCTATCACCACCTGCGGCTGGAATTTGTGTTGCATATATAATAGTTAATGTATGTTCATGATTTGATTAAATCAATTTTAGACTTCACTTTTAATAATATTTATAACATAAATCACAAATTATACATGTGATACCAGCTTTGCAACATCTCACGACAAATAAATATCCAACTATTTGTTCAACACTTCAATGATTAGTCGAAGAAAACATTGTCGTAAAAAAATCATGTTTTGTTTTATCCATAAATAAAGTTGGCTAAAATTGTTATTTAGGCAGTTGTTTATTTATTTATTTATTTATTTTTTGTTTTCCCAGTAACCCAACTTTAAAATAATGAACATAGACTTCGACATCCGAACAACTAAATTACATGTGTGCTGAGACATATGCACGTACCTTTAAATTTTGTTATATTGAATTATTGTTATATATCCAAGAAATATTTATTTAAATTTGATTATATGAATAAAAAATTATTGTTATTTACATCAGCATTTTGTTGATATAGTTTTTCCTCGAACACTGAAATATTTCTCCCCTTCCAAATGCTCCAAATAATACAAGACCACAGTCCCACAAGAATCATTTTCTTTTTCTACATATACTCCATCCTCCATCCTCTCCCTTTAAACTCTACATTTCAGAAGTCTCACATTTTCCTTTTATAATTGTGGACTCATATTTATAATAAAATAATTTATTTTTTTACTTTTTTATACTTTTTCTATCTTTTTACTTTTCTTATACTTTTCACCAATAACTTTACAATAAAGTACTATATTCATTAAAACTTAAATCATCTCTCAAATATAAAGATTAAAGAGGAACACATGTAGTATAAACTAAGCAAGAAATAATAATTGACGAAATGATATAGGTAAGTGGTCGTGATCTCACTACCTATGAGTGTTGCACACATTAAATTAATGTTAAACATGTCAATGTATATTTTTAAAATAGAATTTAGAGTGAAGCAGATTTATAACAAGAAATTAATATCATTATATTCATTCATTGATACCATTATATTCAATCTTTGCACTTATAAATTTATATCACATTATAAAATGTTATGATATCGGTGAATGAATGTAATAATATCGTGATGCAATAAAATTAGTTTTATATTCTGACTCTATTTTCATATGGGCATTATATCAGAGTCGAATTCGCATTAACTTTGTAGAAAAACTCTGAGTTATAGACGGATATAGACTATAAGAAAAACAAAATTTTTGTCAATATGAGAACAGAGGAATTAACATATTCGCTAATTTGCGATGGATTTTTAGAATTTCTTTTTTCGTGATGGAAATTCTGCCTTTAATTTGAGATGATTATTTTAAAAATATAAAAAAAGTCAGCAGTTAATTTGCAGCGGACCTTTTTTTTATTGTTATCTTTTGCTATCATAATTTTTGTATTTTGATTCAAATTCATTTATAAAATATTATATATAATAACATAGATCTATCATGTTAATTGATAAATTAAATGAAAAATATGAAAACGAAAAGATGAGAGAAATTTTTTGGGTTGTAGAGAATTACTCTGCAATAACCAAAACGATGATAATTTGTTTTTATTTTCTTTTAATTATAACACCATCTCATATTAATAGTGACTCAATTTTTTAAAGTAATAACTTGATTGTGGATGCTTTTAGGGAGGGAGGTAATATAAATCATTTTACAAAACTCTTTCACTTGTGTAAATTCAATATTTTAAATTAAATAACTTTTATTCTTGGACAGATGGAGCATATTTAATTTATTATTTACCATTTACTTAATAACATTGAACTTATTCATAAATATATATATCGAATAAAATTTGATGATCATCTTTTTCAAGAAGATAAATAAATGAAATCCAAAAACTAAAAATATATTCAAATTTGAGGGTGGGGCGTTGGCATTTCTTTGCATTGTCTCAGCTTTGATATTTTTAAATACTAAAAATATTACTTTTCATTCAAATTTTTATGATATATTATACGTTAAATGGTAATTGGACCCACAATACATATTGTTTACAGGAGAAGTTCTGCAAATAAGTAATCATCAGCATTTTGTTGATATAGCGAGGAAGGTGCACAAAACATTCCACCGGAGTTAGGAAAATAGAGTAGGGTTAATGGGATTGCAGAGAGAATGACGATAATGCCCATGAGAGAAATGCTTGTCTGTGTTGACATGTTGTTTGAGCCTGAGAAGAGCAGCAACTGTGTCACCACTGCGCCCATTGTACCCCCACTTCCTGTCATTCCTGATATTACTCCCAATGATCTGCAACAATATATAATAAATCACTTATTCATTTTTCAGATCTTTATATAATTATTGTTGCAATTAATTTAATGTTTAAATTATTTGTATATTTTTATCTTAATTTTGACTGCAGAATGATAGATTAGTTAACATGTAAAATATATGCATATTGATAGATTGAACGTACCTCTGAGAAACAAAGGGAACAACACCGAAGGTAAGGCCAGAAGCCGCTTGCACGCAGAAGGAAAAACAACACATCACCAAAATGGAGTCCCACAGAGTGTTCACCCGACCCAGCCATACACACATCAATCCCGCCGCCGTCATCGCCGCCCACAAGCTCCATAACCGCCCTCTCATGCCGAATCTCCGCCCCATCGCGTCCGACACCACCCCGCCCATCGGCCGCGACACTATGTTAGCCAGACCGAAGCTGGCCGCGATTGCCCCCGCCGTCTCCATATTAACATTGAATCTGTCGTAGAAATACTCGGCGATGATGTTATCAGTCGTCAATTCGACTCCGAAGCAGAACGCATACGTCAATCCCAAAATCCAGCCTCTGTAATTCTTCAGACCGTTGAGCAGAATCCGGAGAGCATTTCTCGGCGAGTTTCTGTGTTTTTGTTTGCGTTTTCCGTCTGGCGTATCTTGGCCGAACGCTAGAACCATGAGCGCGGTAAGTGTTTGTAAAAATGCCGGAACGACGAAGGCGGCGCGCCAAGCTGTGGAGGATGGGAGATCGACGGTGTTAACGAGGAAGGAGTATATCAGCGGCATGACTAGCTGAGTGACGCCGGAGCCGACATTGGCCCATCCTGCGGCGACGCCGTTCGCCACGCCGACGACTTCGCCTGAGAACATGGAGCTCATCCAGAATTGGCAAGTGACGAAGTTAGCGAGAGAGAAACCGATTAAAAATCGGGCTACGATGAAGGAATTGGCTGTTGAAATGAAGGAGACGGAGAGGACGGCGGGAGCAGTGAGGAGGGAGACGACGGCGGAGGTGACACGTGGGCCGAAGATGTCGCAGGCGGGGCCCACGGCGAGGCGGGAGAAGATGGCACCGACGAAGGCGGCGATTCCTGGCGGTGCCGACGTCAGCGGCGGTGAGGTGGAGGTGGTGGCGGATGGCGGGAAGCAGCGGGGGGATGGAGAAGGTGGAGAAGAAGCAGGAGAAGAGGGAGATCCAGGCGAGGTGGAAGGCGCGCATGTGCGGCGGAGATATGGAGAATGGCCGGAATTCCGTGGCTTTGTGGTCGGGATTGACTTTTACAGAGGAGGCTGATTCCATTGCTGAGCTGAGTGTTATTAATTGTTGGTATAACCTATTTTATTTTATTTTATTTTAGCTACGATCTTCTTTGGGAGTAATATATATATATATATAGGATTAGGGAACCATGCACACAAAATGTTTTTGTTGTTATTTTTGGATCGTGAAATATAAAGTTTGTGTTATTTTTATGTAACTACAGAGTTAAAAAGTTGAACCATAACTATAGGGTACAGGTTTGATAATTGATAATGATATTGACGGAGGATGTAGATTCACGACATGTTTTCCAAGACATTCGCAGGATGTAATCTTTGAAATTTCCTTTAATAACATGGAACCTTTACCATGTAATTCTCAATTTGATTAAGACCTGCTCTCATTTTTCAATTACTAATTAATCTCTCAACCAAACCCTCTTCACTTACCTGCCGTGTAATTTATTATACTTAGTTAAATAGATATGATAAGTTAACATAAGATATAATACACTATTTTAACAATTAACTGTATCTCATGTCAATATAATTTTAATATTCTAATTTATAAATGAACAATTTGCACGTGCACTAGTGATATGAACATAGAATATCCTATCCTTTTTAAAAAAAAAAAAAGCTCTTGATAACTTACATGAAGATGCCAAATCTAATGATCTAACTGTCGGCTAGCTACTAGTACATTAAAGCCCAGATTATATATCTACAACTTTATTTTTAAATTCACCCATCTTATTTTAGGAGATTATTAAATACACTCATTCAAATTTTTCTATATTACCTTTACTCTTAATTTTCCATTTCTCAATTAACTTTGCACAATCACCCACTTTAGTATATTAAATTAAAGAAAATAATAAGAGAAAAGAAGAAAAAAGAATAAAATGACCGTCAGTCGACGACCCACTGGAGATCCACCAAACTGGAAACCACTATAGATGAAATTCGAATCGAATTTGCTCGACACACCGAAATTCAACAAGTTTGTCGAAATATAATTAGGGTTTTGGCACATTGTCATCGAAAATGTGTATATATTTCTTTCATAAATATTTATAGTTAATAAAAAAACTTACAACGGAGTACCACATATAAATATAAAATATCCAACATATTCAAACTTTAGAAGACGGTGTAAGTTCATTCAAATTTTTAATCGTTATTCATAATTCCATATACCAATTTTATAAAAATAATTTGTTGTAGGTGCTTTAAATCTATGCATTCTTCATTTTTAAGTTGTATTAGCTTTCACGTTTTGACCAAATTTAATTTGCGCGTATTACTCATATGACTAGCTTGATGCAACTGATGTACACAAAATCGACTATTTTTATTATCACCACCTCTAATTAAGTATTCATAATACTAACAAACTAGGGAAGGCAGCCCTCCACCAGAAAAATCCAAAAAAACAAGATTCATAACCTAGTAAAGAAGGCTTCATCTGGTTCAGTAGAATATTGTCTTATAAATCCAGTCTATCATTTTCCAGAGAATTGTAGGCGAAATTGAGTTTGGTTATTTTAAGTAGAGCAGACAATACACATTTACACCACATTTTATCTTATCACCTATAATTCAAAATCTTTATGTTATTTCCTATTAATTACCATGTTTAGTATAACATATTAAAGTGGAAAACCTCCAGTATAACATATTAAAGTGTACAACCTCCATTATTTAAAGTCGATGAGAACATTATTATTCATCATCATCATTGATCCCCATTCTTAATTATCAATAAACCCATGATTTTATAATAAATTAATTGAAAATATGTATGAAATTGATTCAATTACGGAATCATTAATATCCACTGATTCATCAGACCATAGACATCATAATCTGGACTTTTCTTCTACACATGAATATATGATAGTTCGGAATATAATTAGCTTATGAAAACTTTAGCAAGACAACACTTTAAGTTTTGAGCAACCATTTTGTAAACTAGTCTTATCGTACATATAAATGTATTAACTATTTTTATTATACAGTATTACTTTTAAATTAGTATATTTTAATAAAATAATTAATATTATTAAAAATATACCCAAAATATAAACAAATTTAATGGTGAAATTAGTATATATTGTATCTTGCCTTTAATTTTTGACATATACGTGGATCCGAGAAAAAAATAATTTTTGCATCGATGTAGTGTTTTCAATTATTTCCAAATAGTGATAATTACTTTTGAAAAATAATTAAAAACATATAATTGAAATTAAAAAGTGTATATACACACATATGCATAAAAGAATTGATTATTAGATACAAGTTCAGGTCGATTTGAAACAACTCGTCTCAACTCAAACCCGATTATATCTTAAAAATATATCCGTTTGGGTTGTTTGTTTATGAATTTGATTGGATTTGAAATTTAGTAGGTGAATTTGATGAATATTAAAAGTATATTTGTATTTTTTTATATGTTTGGGAAAAGATATATTTTGAGGTTTTGATAGGGTAGAATTTTGAAAATTTGATAGTTCAATTAAACAGTAATATAGAATAATGATTAAATGGTTGTGATATGATTGATGTGTAGTGAAGTATATGCAAATGGGTGAGAAATAGCATTGAATTGGGTCTATCATGTGGTATAAAAAGTTATAGGATTTGAAGTTACTGCAAGTACAATTCCATGAGAAAAGTTATTTTTATTTTCAAGAAAATTATTTATATAGTATTTGTAATCACTTTTTTAATTATTTAAAATCTATTTTGACAAAATAAGTTTTACTTGGTTTTGGATTCTCTAAAAATGATTTTTATTGAAAGAAGAGTAAAATAATAATTATCCCCACATATAGTTACCCCACTTTAAAAGTGATATTTTTGCAAACACTCGTCTTTTCAATTTGATTTAAAACCACTTTATTCAAATGTTCCTCATCTCTAAGGATGTGTTTTGAAGTTCTACTCACTTTTAAAAAGTGGTATTAATTGATTTTGTAGTTAAAATAAAAAGAAAAGTGATTGAAAAAAACGTGGTTGTGTTTAAAAAAATTACAAATAGTGAAGTAATTATATGTGAGGATAATATTGTTTTCTCTTCTATCAATGAGAATTGCTTTTAAAAAATTCAAAAGCAAGTATAACTTATTTTGTCAAAATTAATTTTAATTGCTTAAAAGTGATTACAAACACTACATAAATGATTTTTTTAAAATAAAAGTGTTTCTTCCTATAAAATTGGGTTTGCAAGCACACGTTAATTTTACTACAAAAATTATTCAATATCACTTTTTAAAAGTAAATAAAACTTCAAAAAAACACACCCAAAATCATACCAAAATACAATTGACATGCAAGAATTTGAATTTGAAATAAAAATATGGGATAGCAGCCATAAACACACCTTAAAAGAATAAGTGCATGTTTGGTACATAAAAACCAATAAAATTAGTAATGAGAGCAGATTTAATTGGTGGTTAATGAATATAAAAATAATCAATTAACTAACAAATACAAAAACATACTAATAACTTAAAATAAATTAATTATTACCCTAATTAATTAATTCAACTCTTATAAGCATTTCTTCTCATTTTTTATCTCACTTTATATTAGAAATAGAAAAAAACAATAACAATATAATCATGAGAAAATATAATCATCTTTCTCATGTAATTTCCTTATCTAATGAGTCCCATTAACTTGTTAAATGAGTGCTAAAAATATTCAAAATAAACTTATGGCTACTCGATTGGGGCATTAGAATTAGAAAATGACTTGATTGGGATATTAGAATTTTTTATTCAAAATAAATTTATGGTTGATTGGGACATTAGAATTAGAAAATGGCTTGATTGGAATATTAGAATTAAGAAATGGGAATAACCACTGGTCCATTCTCATTGATGATGTTTGGAAAAAAATTGAACAAAAAAAAAAATTTGAGCAAAAGAAAAGACAAATAATTGATGAGTGGTTGATTATAAGAGTGAAATTAGGTAATCAAAATAAATTAGTCATTACTTTATTTTTAATAAATATTACCAAGCATCATCGATGGGAACGATAGATGAGTCATCCCCATTACCTATTTCTAATACCCCAACCAAGCGAGCTCTTAGTCGAGCATTATCTAAATGCCACGCAAACGAAACTAATCAATCAGCCTCATATCAACACCACCAACAATCAATCAATCTTTAGAATGCTACACAAACTAGTCAAATCAACCTCATATCAACACCACCAACCAATCTTGTAGCGTTTGCAGTTTCCTATGACATGATTTTGTGGTGTAATTTAATAAAAATTAAGATGTTACAGCTACAAAAAGGCCCAGTTAATGGCCAAAATATTTACCTGAGACTACAATAAACTTAAGACAATAGTCAAAATCGATGGTGAGTCGACACCGGGGAGGCGGCAGCATAATAATGATCGCCTCTGCTGCCGCTGCCACCGCCGCCACCACTTCGATTGTGTCTCCACCTCTGCTTCTTTCCACTCCGCTCCTTCACCGAACCATTTTCACTCAACCCTTTCACCTTCTTAACAGATTTTTTCTCCTTAGAAGCCTTCCTTTTCTTCTCCGATGATTTCAGATCACCGTTTCCACGTGGAAGTGGTTCTTCATCTTCATCAATTAACGGCCAATTACAATAAATCTCCTGTTGGTCCTCAAGTATTTGGGGCACGGGTGCTTCTGCATCGGGAACAAGTTTTTGAGCTTGAGCTTACCAGTAGATCCTCCTTTTCGTTCCAACAGAACTGCATCTGGCCTGATTATAGCACCAAGAATACTCTTCTTCGGACCAAGACTCATTATCGTCTTTGTGTTGGTCAACGTACTATAAGCCATCGCGAATGCAGATTTAGCCTGTAGAAAAATCAGAATTTGAGAAACATCAAGAGCACTTTTATTGAAGAAAGCAGATTAATGTGTAAAATGATTCTCCCTCCGTTCCAATTTAATTGCCGTTTTAGAAATAAAAAAATTGTTCCAAAATATTTGTCCTTATAGTTTTTCAAGAGAATTTTAAGGAACTGATTCACAACTAATACCTTATAGTAAAACAATCAATAACCTTTAATGAAACAACTAATACCATTCAAAAATAATATCTTATAGTAAAACAACTCATACCCTTTAATGAAACAACTAATACTATCAAAATCAATTTCATGTTGAAACTTGTTGCTTTTCTTAATTTTTGTGATATGTCTCATTTATTGAGACACAAGAATCTATGCGGAACACAAAAAGAGTATATTAGTCAATTTATACAAATAACTATAGGTCTAAAATGACTTTCTTGATTTGTCTGAAACACACAAAAGCAACAGTTAAATTGGAATAGAGGGACTAATATCCAAACTAAAAACTAGCTTGTGATAATCCATTATTTTTAAAACTAAGGGCCATTACAGAAAGGTGATTTACGAAAGGTGATTTTATTTTATAGCCAAAATAAAGTATTACATAATTGAATTATCATCCAAAACATCAAAGCAAATTTTGTTTTTCCAATATGCATGAGCAAAAAGTTGTCTTCTGCAAAGCATAGCACATGTGACGCATTATCCAAAAAGTCTACCAGAAGTGTCAAATTTATCCATATTTAGAACACTCACGTTATCTCAGTAGAGGAAACCAGAACCTATAAAAGATGTTAAAGAGAAATTTACCTGATAATAGTTGAAGGAGTTCTTGCCTATATCGTTATCTGGAGCCTGTTATCACATAAAGTCAAATACAACTTAGTAAAAGAGGAAAATGTCCCACCATTTTATAATTCAGTGAGAAGAGGGCGGTTTGGTAAAGACTTTCAATAGTTAAAGAAAAGAGGGAAATTTTTTTAAATCCAATTATTGTGCTTCCATCCATGTATGAGTTACATAGTTGCCTGATAGCTTCGTGGTAGGTAATATAGGGAATGATAATCAAAACTTAACGGCTAACCTGTGGGTCCTCAATGGAGATTAGAGATGGCCGACCGTCAACTGAAAATCTGAAAGCAGCACAAGGCCAACATAAAAACAAATTTCCATGAATAAATAACACAAACTCCAAAATAAAATTATTAAAACTATTTAAAACTCAATGACAACTTTATTACCCTCTACTGCTTTTTTGGAAGAATGTGCCTTCATCATTGCAAGATACACCAACATCTACAGTGTTCAATTTACACCCGTACATGTCAAAAATTCCACCTAGGTTCACCAGAAAATCCAGAATTGCATCAAGATTATAGTAGGTTGCACAAGCAAAATACCATCTCCTATCAGAAGTGCCTCTAAAATTCACAATTAATACGTTGAAATATGTTGAGAGATCAATATACCAGTAACACGCCTAGATTATGCTCAGGAGAAGCTTGTCGATCTTGCTGAGTCTGTGAAGTAATATATTATCAGGCAAAAATGGAACAGATATTTAGAAAATATGGAATACCAAAGACATTCAACAAAAGGTCCTTCATTTCATTTACTATCAGTTTTTGGTTACCAATAATTCTCATGGCACAGAACAGAAACACATTTTTAACAGCTACGCTGAGGCTAAAGAACAGAGATAGGGGAATAAAAAATAACAGTTGAAGAACTCACACAATTTGTGTGTTGAAAATGACACCGCTTATAACTTTGGAAACATCTTAGTGCATTAGCAAGAAGACATCTATATTCTACTCCCAAAAGTTCACAACTTCACCCACCCAAAGTAGAATGAGCAAGCAAATTAAAAAGGACAGACAATGTACCGCAACAAGAAACTTACTGGAGAAGGTCATGTAATTTGTGCTCATAAACCAAAATGAGTGCGCATATAAATACATTTTTCAGACTTAAGTTCACTTACAGCATCTTATGCCAGCTTTGTTCTATATCCTTCATATGTAACTACCAAGGAGTTATATTACCACCATACTATGCTTCTACACAGAGGAGGGGATAAACGAGTTATATTACTACCACAACTGATTACCTGAACAGCCCCTGGAATTATAAAACTTGAAAAGCCTACACCTAGAATGGATTTGCTCATGCTATTACATTCGACAACTTGGCAAGCTTTACACTCTAGTTTCTGACTCTGAAGGTGCCATTCTAGCATAGACGGTAATGAAGTAAAAGAATAATAATGATAAAGATACATATATCTCGGGCAGTAGAGTGTAATGCTGCAGTTTGTCTAAAAGGCTATCAGTTGCATGCAACAGGAAAAAGGCACTGCAGAAATGCAACATTCTATGTGTTGGAGCACATAAGAAGCAGTTCATGTGGAGATTTCATGAATATCATAATTACCATCTATACTTATGTGGTTAAAAAAGTTTGTAAATGGTTTTAAGATTGTACACTGGTATAATTACCCGTAACATTGCTATAAGCATGGAAAGAAGCGCATAGGAGCCAATTCCACCAGAGTAGACCTAGAGGAGAATGGAACGACAAGGTAAATAGGAATGTGTTTGCAAAGTAAAAATTATAGGAAAAAAATTAATGTTACTTCATTCAACTCTCTTTGCTGCAGGAAGACTTTCAAAATCAGACATAATGGTTTTAATGGGGGCCATTTAGTTACAGCATCCTGGCCATAAGAGAATAAATAAGTAAATAGAATAAAAATAGATAACGCCAATGGTCAATGAAACAGATAAAGAAAAGAAGTTTACCGTTATAAACTCAGCAGCTTTTGGTCCATTATTAACATCAAAACTGTCATCAACAGATATATTAATCCGAGCAAAGATAATAATGGCAAATGGAGTAAAGTACAGATAACCTAAAACAACATAAAATTGGAAGATCATTCACTCACACCTAGTCTAATTTGAATCCAAAGAAATGAGAAATGACATTCAGAAAAATGATTCAACAACTTTGGCTAGGTAATGGATTATGATTTAAATACACACACAAGTGTGTGTACCAGCACAAACGCACTACCGGAGTTATATAAGAAGGTATCAAATAAGAAAGTTATTCCCAGCAACTCCCACTTCCCTTGCCAAAATCGACATATTCATACAGAAGCACAAGTGGTAGACTTGACAAATCTACATGCTCCCTTTTGGAATCAAAACTATAATGCAGCATGTGTAGCAACAAACAGAAAATAATATCCTGTGACAAGAAAGAGTTGCGCCAACTGAATGAAGAAGAGAAAGCATAGCCACCTTCTCATTTCCTACCCCTACAGTCCCTAGCCCAAAACAAGAGAGAAAGAAGAAGGCAAGTGGTATATTGTTGCCCGAGCATGGTTGCCTGATTGGTTTTATTAGATGCTTCATGACCAAATATGAAATAACAGGCAACCAATGCAAAACCTGTCACCAGTCACATACATAATAGTTAAAATGCTAAACAGAATTTAATAGAAGAAACCTAAGTGGACTAACCTTAAATCAAACGCAACACAACTTTTTTCTCCACAAATTTAATGATAGGTACCCGTGCCTTTGCAATAACCTAACATTGGAAAAAGAGAAGACGTTGATGGTAATGCACAAATATGGGAACATTGAGTTTCAAGCACTAAATATACCTGTATCTTCTTTGCAATTCCTCTTTGAGACAGTGCCTTGGAAAGAGCATACAGACCCATCTGAGGACTTTTACATTTGAACCCAGTATCACAACCTACCATATATTTGAATTGTATAGTCAGAATGCTCATCTAGCTTTTCACATACCCCAAAAATCTGGTTTATAGAAATTATTTTATATAAATAAATCTACAGATCCAAATAGGAAATTCTTCACGTAAGTGCAAAATATTTAGAGAAAATGGTAAGAAATCTTTCCATGATGTCCAATATTTACTATCACATTGTTATTCATTTACAAACTTACATACCATGAGAGGGCACTACGACCAAAGTTTTTTGCCAAAATATTTTTAAATAAATAAGCAATATTTTTACACCTCCACATTCACCAGGGAACTAAAAGTACTTGGTGACATGCAACTTGGTGACAAATCAAATGATTAACACATAAAATATTAAACATGCAACTTGGTTCATCACATTCCAAACAGATATGTTAGCACACGGACGATCTGACAAGCTTACATACATCGATATCACTGGATGGGAGATAAAGCCCGGTCTTAAATGATCCAAAACTTCCACCTGCATGTGGACGCCTGTAATAAGTAACCATAACACTCTACATGCACCTATAAACGTGAAACATCCATTTAATAAATTTAAATTCTAAATAGATTTACCTCAGCATTAGGCCAGATATACTTGATAACATCAAATACGGATTCTATAGCAGCACTTCTGGATTCTTTCTCCTCAGGAGTTGGAGATAGAAAATCACAAAAATCAAGTATCTCTGCGAGAAACCCGACCCAAAAATCACAAAATTAGGTATATTTGAGTAATTCCTTGATCAGAAATTTACAATTTTAATTCATACTGATCGCGCAATTGAAATCAAAATTGGAGGCTCATTCAGCAGTCACCAGTATTTCATGCAACTTGAACACTAATTAAACAAAAATCTAGCTCAAAAACCTTTACGCATTGCTTAAATCATGTTGATTTGAATAAGCAATCAACCAAGTTAATACCTTTGTGCAGGCGAAGCATGGGGCTTTTGAAGCGAGAATTAGCACGAAACCAGTTTCCCTCCAGACTCCTCTCGGCCGCCGGAGTGGAAATTTCCGAAGTCTTAGGCACCGGAAGAGGATCTGCTTGAATTGTTGCATCTTTACCTCCTCCTTCGTTCACCTCGAGGGAGAAGTAATCAGGTGCAACGGTCTCCGGCGAGGGATACGGGATAGTGGAGAGAGAAATATGGTTGCGCAAAACAATATAGGGCTCTACTTCAGAGGAGGACGGTGCCGGCGGCGGAGTTGCGGCCGCTGTGGCGGTTTCCCCGAGAGGGCTTAGGGTTTCATACAGTATGTTCTGCGTTTCCATTGCAATACGCAGGTAGGACGACCCAACTGCAAAAAGTCAAATTTTCCTTTCGTTCGCGGCTTTTATTTGTTGGACCCATCGGCCTGCTTGCCTGTCTAAATTTGTTATATTTGGGCCTCATGTAGTCGGTTTGCGATTGGGCCGAGATGAAACTATTAGGAATGGCTCGGTTATATACCCCTCAAATTTTAATAAATACACCTCCTTGATTTTTTCTTTTATCGATAAATGTTAGTTTGTTAGTTGTAAGTTCACCAAGTATCCAAACGCTCTTAAATTTTTTTCTTCAAACCACCTTATAACTCCATAATTTGTTTACAAAAGGAATCGAACCCAACACATGGTTAACAAAATCGAGATGTTATGGTTGAATTTGACGGGACGAACAAGAGGATCAATTGATGTACAATAGGAGTGGTGGGTGGCTAAAGAAGCGATGTGGTGTCCATGTGTCATAATTGTGAATTTGCGACTTTTTGTGATTGAAAAGAAAGGTATAAAGGTGACAAACAGATGTGGGCTTTGCAAGCGTCATCAGAAGACAACAAATTAGTAGACAAGAAAGGCGATGTGAGAAGACAAAAATTAAGGATAAATGTGACAAAACACATCCATATCTCGATTAATATTCAAATTGTAATACAACTTTGAAGGGTTGTTATATCATTTGTTAAAGCCCACAACTAAAAGAGTGTAATATAATTAGTGGGCCAAACGTTTTATCGGTCAGAAAGATTTCTATTGATGACTCGTATACTATCTTTATTCATGACCCCCACAATCGTTCATAGCATAAAACAAAACAAAAATGTAAAATTCTAATAAACTTGACACCTTGATCTTTGGGCCAACCAAAGTTGTTATCGAAACAAAAAATTTCATTTCCTCTTTGACAAATGACTTTATTTGATTGGATATTTTATATTTTAATTAAATTAAATTTATATTTTCATTTTTATTAAATAACATCTTTCAAAAAAATACATATTTTATATGAAAATTCATGGATTAGGATAAAAAAACGAAAAACAGCGTTCCTATAAAATTATCAGCAACGAACTTAACGACGATACTCTCCGAAAGAAAAGTATGTTCAGGAGACTGTTTTCTGCAGCCCCCAACGCTTCGTTTTCGATAAATTCAAGGAAAAACCTAAATGCCTTCATCAAGAAAAGTGTTATTCTGCTAGACAACTACACAAATGAGAAGTTAATCACTCATGGAAGTGCCCTCCACTGCCATTTAATCAAACTGGGCCTCTCGTCTCAGAAATACATAGCCGTTAAATTACTCATCATGTATTTAGGCTCAAGGAAATCATTCGAAATTGACCAGATGTTGAAGGAATTCAAAGGGTTCAATTTAGTTGTTCACAATTGTTTGATCACTGCAAATCTTCAATGGGGCAATGTGATTGACGCGTGCCGGTTGTTCGATGAAATGCCGGAGAGAAATGAAGTTTCTTGGACTTCACTGATTTCTGGTTTATTAAAACATGGGAATGTGGGTGAAGCAATGTCTTATTTTGAGAGGAACCCATTTTCAAATGTATTTTCTTGGACTGCGACAATTAGCGGACTTGTCCAAAACAGACTAAGTTTTCAAGCTATGAGGCTCTATAAGAAAATGCTCCAATCTGGAGTTTTACCTAATAATATTACTCTTACCACTATCATTAGGGCTTGTATGGAGTTAGGTGATCTTGGGTTAGGGAAGAGTGTCCTGGGGTTGATTATTAAGGTTGGTTTTGAGGACAATGTGTGCGTCTCTAATTCTTTGGTTAAATTTTTCTGAGGTTGGGTGAAATTGATTTTGCGAAAAGGACATTTGATAGGGTTGATGAAAAGGATGTGGTTTCTTGGACCACGATCCTAGACATGTACGTTGAGATGGGCGACTTAAGAGAAGCTCGTAGGGTATTTGATGAAATGCCAGAAAGAAATGAAGTTACATGGAGTGCAATGATAGCAAGATTTAGTCAGAGTGGTAATGCAGAAGAGGCAGTGAAGCTGTTCCAACAGATGGTTCAGCAAAATTTTAAACCGAATATATCATGCTATTCTAGTGTAATCAGTGCTTTGGCTACTCTGGAAGCTTTGCACTCTGGATGGAGTATTCATGCTCATGTTCTGAAGATCGGTATTTGGAGCAATGTGTTCATTGGTAGCTCACTTTGTGATTTGTATTGCAAGTGTGGAAATACTAAAGATGGACGCGTGGTGTTTGATTCGATTCTAGAGAAGAATATTGTATGTTGGAATTCTATGGTTTCTGGGTATAGTTTGAATGGCCAACTTGCAGAAGCTACAGAGCTGTTTAGCCAGATTCCTCATAAAAACAGCATGTCTTGGAATTCGTTGATTGTTGGTCATTTATGTGTTGACAATTTTGGACAGGCATTTGAAGTCTTCTGCGAGATGATTTTGTCAGGGGAACAACCAAATAAATCCACTTTTTCGAGTGTCTTAAAAGCTTGTGCAAGCTTAGCCTCATCAGAGAAAGGTAAATATTCACACACAAAAGCTATAAAGCTCGGTTTTCAACATGACATCTTTGTCGCCACAGCACTCGTAGATATGTATGCAAAATCTGGAAGTATAGAAAGTTCTAGAAAGATCTTTAACAGGATGCAGACAAAGAATGAGGTTGTTTGGACTGCTATGATTCAAGGGCTAGCTGAAAATGGATTTGCAGAGGAATCACTCCACTTATTCGAAGAAATAGAACACACCTCTTCAAAATTTGTACCAAATGAGCTCATTCTTTTGTCAGTTTTGTTTGCTTGCTCTCATTGTGGTTTAGTTGATAAAGGGCTAAGTTACTTCAGCTCAATGGAGAAGGTTTACGGTATCAAGCCAAACAAGAGGCACTATGCTTGTGTTGCAGACATGCTTTCTCGATCAGGGCGTCTTAATGAGGCAGAAAAGTTCATCATGAGTATGCCCTTTGAACCTGAAGCAAATGTATGGGCTGCTCTACTAAGTGGTTGTAAAACATATGGAAATGAAGCATTAGCTGCAAGGGCGGCTGAAAAGTTGTCAGAACTTGCAGAGACGAAGCCTGGAGGCTATGTTCTCCTGTCAAATATCTATGCTTCAGGAGGGCGATGGCTTGATGCAATGAACACGAGAAATTTGATGAACCAGAAAGGAATCAAGAAAATCGGGGGTTGCAGTTGGATTGAATTGAGAAACCAGGTGCACTTGTTCTACTCCCAGGATGAAACTCACCCTCAAACGACTGAAATTTATCGGGTTCTGCAGCTTTTCAGTTCTGAAATACAAATGTACCTCACTTGAAAAAAATCCATTTTTTTGCTAAAGCTTACAGTGATGAAATCATCTCTATAATCACATTGTATGAGACCATTGGTAGCAGACAATCAGATTCCATCGTTTAAGATTGGAGTTTTTTCATCTTTTCAGCAGGGGATTCCATTTTGAATCACAGAAAAGACATCCCATTTTGGATGAGGGAATCGACTCCTGCATCAACACCAACTGTCCGTAGAGGAGCGCTTCTGATTCATTAGAAAATCTGTACCGTGGAAGTTATCTCCAGAACTTCAGTATGGAAGTATAAAGTTAGAGGAGATGAAGCTGTGAATTGTACAAAACCTACTTTCTTACATAAAAATAACTCATCACCATTTCTAAGACAAGTTATCATTAATGTCTTGGGTGATTCTTGGACTTTAACTAAAATGTCATTGCCTATACATTGTCCAAGACCACTCATTTTGATTTCTGCGGGATAATTTGCCTATTACATGTATGTCTTATATTTGGAGTCTCACTCACAAGAAAGTGTGACAAAGAAAACTGTCCTTTTCATTAATTTTGGTGGAAATTCAAGATAATATATTGTATCCTCTCACTATTTTTTATTTTCGCACGATGTTCCTCGTGCACCACTATGCTTAGGTTGTCAAAGATTGCAGACTATATGATTCCAGTGGGGTTCATTCATAACACCAAAAATGTACATTTTCGTATTTTTAAATTCTCAACAGGCGCAAATTTGTCCAGTTGCATTGCCAGCCTCTCCATCAGACATCTTCTGAACTCGTGAGTCTTCATCTTATTATTCCTCAATTATAATCACGTGGCCCCAACTCATATTGCTCTTCAAATTCATGCATCACTGTTATCCCATTTTTGTTTTGACCCTCTAAATGCACATTACCAGTTGTTCCTACCAAAAAGTTTTGTTTTCTTGATCATCTTCCTCCTTGTTTCAAGCTTTTATTTTATACAGATGTGGTGAACTGGTGGAATTTAATTTTTTTGGTAGGCTATCATAGAAGGTATTTTTGGACAATCTGATTGAGTTTGATATCTTTTTTACGATTAATGTGTTTTTCTGTTATGTTTGTGTTTGTGTTTTGTTAATTGCAGATGGCTTCTCAAAACGTATGAAGTTTGAGATGGAACTTGAGTAAGTAGAAAGTAGGGTTGTGAATGAACTGTGTCAAGTCAAAAGTATAGTTGTTCAAGCTTATTTTAAATGCTATCAAACTTCGGAACTTATGTTCGATACTTAATCAAGTCAAGTTCGAGTAGATTTATATGTTCTTCTTGACCGAGCAAAAAAATGCTATCGAACTTCAAAACTTATATTCAATGCTTAATCAAGTCAAGCTCGAGTAATTTATATCTTTAATCTTGCATTATCCTTTTTACTTACTAAGCCAAGCTTCAGACTTTACCGGACATTAAAATCTCTTTGGGCATTTATATCGAATCGAGCTCAAACGAGTTTTTATCGAACAATCTTGAATCGAATAAGTGATGCTTTGATTTGATTTTCAGCCCTAGCCTAAAAATTACAGGTCAAACTATAGTATTTTGTAAAGTCTTGAATCTGATTGAGCCGAACTTAAGTAGGCCGGACTGCAGATCCTTGTTAGGTAGTGACACTACGACACCCCCAATTCAGACTAATGGATTTGGTGTAATTCAAGAGTGAGTGTTAGTTGGGTTGAGTTCATTTCAATGGAGTGTCTATCTCTTAAGTACATTATTTTTCTTTAGGACAGGACCATTTGCATTGATGATGATGAAATGGTTGGAAACTAGTGGTACTTACTACTCTATGGAGGACCACAATCATGTTTGGGTGGTAATAAATTTGCATTTTCTTTATGCATCTTCTTAATGCCCAAACTCTTCTTTCGTCCATACATTTTCAATTCCTATTTCTTCACCACCACCACAAATTCCAAATTCCAATTTCTAGATTTTTTCTTTCTAAGTTGTAGTTCTTCTGGGTTTGGAAAATTACAACTTTACCCTTATGCTATAAGTGTATTGCCCCCACTTGGCGTGCTAATACTAACTTATGAAATGAGTGCTCCAAGATTAGTTTAGGCAAAGATTGAAAATCTACTTTGGATAAACTAAATTAAATATGTTCCCACGTTTTTTTCTTTTTTGCATGAATCATTTTCTTAACTACCTTTGAATTTATTACTCGTGTATGAGTAGCATGAGTTAAAAACCACAGCGTGATTTATGATTTTATTTTTTGAAAAACATTTTATCAACATAAGCGCATGTCCTGAATATGGTGTGTGAAAATTCATATGCCCTATAAAAACACATTTTTAAAACAAATATCTCAGCAAAATCAAGACATGGCAACTTACACCTTAGCTCTCTCTACTTCCAAACCATTTTTCAGTTGTCCAAAACAACCATTTCAGAGCAGATTGAATCCCACGAACAAGTTTCATGTGTCAAATTCTTGTGACCAATCATCACATAAACATGTCCTTTCATTACAACCAACTTCAAGTAGTTTTAGCAGCAGAAATAATAGCATTTTACATACCAAGAGATTATGGAACTTGATAGTTAGATCAGAAGCTGTTCCAGAGAGCCGAATCGAGGTAGCGAATACCAATGATTGGGTCAGGACTTTGCAGCTTGCAGCCATGTTTGCTATCTGGTATACTTTGAACATATACTTCAACATCTTCAATAAACAGGTCTCTTTTTCCCTCTTTATATTATTTTTGTCTCAGTTTCTAATGCATGTGAGATTTCATTTAATGATGCTATTTTGTGATTGTACTAGTGAAACTGAAATACAAGACGAAATACAGTTTTGGACAATGATCTTGTGTGACTTATGTTAGCTTCATGAACAGGTCTTGAAGGTTTATACATTCCCTGCAACGGTGACCGCCTTTCAGTTCGGTTGTGGCACTGTTATGGTAATTCTGATGTGGGCTTTAAATCTGCATCCTAAGCCTAAACTTAGGAGGTCTCAGGTGATGTTCTTACATCAATTTTGATGGTAACATGTTTTCTTCATGCTTTTTATTGTCTTAATCTAGACATTGTTTCACAGTTTTCAGTAATCTTTCTACTTGCCGTTGGGCACACAGTTGGAAACCTGTTAACAAACATCAGTCTTGGAAAAGTCGCTGTTTCATTCACACACACAATCAAGGCCATGGAGCCTTTCTTCACTGTCTTGCTCTCTGCCTTATTCTTTGGGGAGGTATAGAAACATGCATTTCGACTTTTTATGTGTTTTTTGTACCATTTACTTAGTATAATAGAAACCTCTATTCTGTTAGCTAGATTGAGTACCACTCTTGTACCCTGTCAAAAAAAAGTACCACTCTTGTACACTAGTTATACAGTGCAACTGTACACAACTAATAATATTTTACTGAAAACAACTTATACTAAAAAAACTTTTCCTTCCGTCCCAGTATTATTTGCATACTTTCTTTATTGAGACGTCGCACAAATACTTGCACACTCAATAAATGAAAACCATTTATAAAACTCCACTCTCACAATATTTCCATATTAACACAAGATATTGGCCCAGGGCTCACACATACACTCAATTCAACTAATTTATTTACTTTATACATAAAATTACCTTTGAAATCCTACTCATTACTTTTTTTTCTTATTTTGTGTGCCACCCATGGGGTGCAAATATATGGAGGACGGAGGGAATAATACTTTTAATAAAACAACTAGTATCTTTTAAAAATACATTTGAATTGCATGGTGCACATGGTGTATACAAGTATTTGTCAATAATTTATTACAGCTTGAAGTTATTTGACTTTCAGTCTGATAACACAGAGGCCCTCCCTATGGGTAGTTTCTTCTCTTGTGCCTATTGTTGGTGGTGTGGCTTTGGCTTCATTCACTGAGGTTTCTTTCAACTGGTATGAACCCCACCACTATTCAATCTTGTAATGTTTTGGTTAACTACATTCAATGTTCATTTACATAATGGATAATGCAGTAAATATATTTCACCAAGTGTAGCATCTACAGAACCGTCTGATGATGGATTTGTTTCAACAGGGTAGGTTTTAGTACTGCGATGGCTTCCAATCTTACCAACCAAACGCGAAATGTGTTCAGTAAAAAATTCATGGTTAGAGAGGAGGTATGATGAAGTTTCCATTATCTGGTAAAAATAGCCTTCAAGGCCTTTTGAGTGATAATATTCTCTCTTATCACTGATAGGAAACTCTGGATAACATCAATCTCTTCTCCCTTATCACAATCATATCATTCTTATTTCTGTTACCTGCTGCCATTCTCTTGGAAGGTGTCAAGTTCAGTCCTTCATACTTGCAAAGTGCAGTAAGTATCAAATGTATCAAGCACTTTTTTTATATTTGCTTTTCATTTTTTAATTCATCTAATTTGATTCAGGCAAGTCAAGGTTTGAATGTCAAAGAGCTGTGCATAAGAGCTCTTTTGTCTGGTTTCTGCTTCCATACCTACCAACAGGTGAGTTCTCATATGAATTTGAGTAAATTTTCAGCCATAGCTGATGTTTTATGATGACAAAAACTTATGAGACGAATCTCATTTATCATATTATATAACGCATGAGCTACAACCCAAGCACATTTCAAAAGAAACTCTCTCTTTCATAGTAGGCTGGATCGATAAATGACAGTCTTTTAGATGAGAATTCAACGAGTTTAAAGCCTCAACGATGAAGATCAATTAAGCATACTAACTTCATGTTCTCCTTTTTGTTTTTGAGGGCAGATTTCTTATATGATATTACAAATGGTATCGCCAGTAACACATGCAGTAGGAAACAGTGTGAAGAGAGTGGTGGTCATTGTATCCTCAGTTATTTTCTTTCAAACACCTGTTTCACTGATAAATTCCCTAGGTAACACACAATCTCCAATTTAAATACATTTCTTTTCTACTCCAATTTTACATGCATTTACGACGTCGAATATCGCAGGAACTGCTCTGGCTCTTGCTGGAGTTTTCTTGTATTCGAGAGCAAAGAGGATCAAACCAAAAGCTGCTTAACTTGATGTTAGAAGAAACACATTGTCAGGATATTACTAAGTATTAAAAAGCTTCCAGAGGATAAATTACATAAAAAAAGACAAGTAACAAGACGGTGAGGTTTCAAGCTGGATTTTTCAACTGATTAATGATCAGGTTACTTCAGCTAGGACCTTTATACTGCAGATAATTAACTCCAATAAATTTAAGTGAAAAGGTTACTTCTATTCCATTATTTGTGCTGGTAAAAGTTCTGTTAACATCAATAGCTTCTCATGTGTGTATATTACGAACTTGGCTCTGTGGGTGGTTCATTTGATACTACACCTAGGGTTCTTTTTGTTACTCGTCGATATTTCAAAATATTTGTTATTCTGTATTTGATATTGTGCATTATTACCAGATAAGATAGCAAATGACAAATTAGATTGTGGAATGCATGAGGTATTAATATAATACCGAGGGAGGGGGTTGAGATTGATAATACCTTTAAAAAGGTACTGTGGATACCAGAATAGACACAATTTAATTGGGCACCGATTTTTAAATACATAAGTATTTGGCATAATGCATCAAAAATTTCTAAACTATATACTTTTATTTCGATATGTTTATAATCTATTTTTTATTTAAAAATTGCTTTATGTATTCAAATTTTATTTCACAAGCTCTTTCTGATGAAATGTGTCAATTTCTGATTCACTTTGATGGTCCCATCAAATATTATATATGTCAACTTTATTAATTTTAATTATATACAAAATTATTTCTTTTAATTTATACAAAATTATTTCTTCAAAGCCAAAATATGTTCCATCGCATAATTAATTTAAAAATTGAAAAGACTTACACAAAACAAATGCGAAATTCAATCAATTTTCATCTTAAAGGAGCTCATGAAATAAAATTCAATACTTAAATTTTTTTTAAAAAAAACAAAATTATAGGACAAGGCAAAACAAAAATTATTAGTTTAGAAATCTATTGATGTATTATGCCTTAATTTTCATGTGCTGAAAACCCCAGTATTAAATTCAAATTCTGCATCTGCCCGGCATATACATGAGACTAAATAAACTAATGAAGAAAGGACACAACTCAATTTCACATGGCACCAAAAGCAGCCTCAATATGATAATTTGGAGCAAGCGTCAACCAGCCATTTGTTTTGCATTTACAACCAAAAAGAACTTAACAAAGGCCCTAAAACCTAATTTAAGCTGCTGCACCTAGTACAGCAGCAAGCATAGCAAAAATTGCCCAACTTAGAAACATCAGTAGGCATCACTTCTTTGGGTGAGGGGTTGTTACAAGTCTTACCATCACCAGCAGTTTTTAGGATGTCAAAAGCAGATCAAATGCAAAGAGGAGTCTAAGGATCCTCAGCTGATGTTATAGCCTGCCCAGCATCAGTAGTGGAGACTGATTTCTCGGGTAGACTCTGTGAATCATCATAACTCTTGCAATCACTGGTATTAGTAGCATTGCCAGAAACTGCCTCTTGCTTGCTTAATTGTGCCTGCTCCATAATAATGTCATGGAAACTAGGTCGTTTGGTGGGGCCCACATCAAAGCTACCAGAGTTGTCAACCCATCCTGAACTTCGGTCAGGGCTTCTACTGCGACTCCTGCGTTCGTTCTTGAAGCAGCCATCATTCTCTCGTGAAAGCTTAGAGCAGGCTTTGAGTCACCTCCGAAAGATCCAAAACCATAACTGTGGGAATACGAATGACGAAATGTTAAAAATCGTTGCTCACTCAACATGCAAGAGAAAGCCATTAAAGCCAACTACAATGTAGATATAACAGACAATTAAGCCTTTATCCTACTCTGTAGGATGGTCGACTATACAAGTCGTATTTTGTCATTGTGTTTGGTCGAAACACATGCCCTCGATTCATATTCAATTTTAACATCTTTTTACGTTCCAAGTCCTTATATGTCTTCCTCTCCTCACTTTGATCTGATTTGAAGACTCTATACCCATGTCCAAACATTTTGTTTATGTTGATATTTAGTCACCTGATTATTTTTTTATTCCTATCATGGTTTGTCCTATTGACTTTGACAATTGAAATAGTCCTGTAATTTGCAATTTTGACATTTTGGTCCGGCTGTAGAAGGTGGAACGCCCGGTTGACAGTGACATTCCATGTGGCCAAATCTGATTGGTCAACCAGATTTTACCATTTTAGCCAGTTATTGGACCAAAATATCAATAAAGTGAAACCTACAAAACTATTTTCAATTCTTGAAAGTTGACAAGACTAAAAACTACTATACTTGGGGGATCCACGCAGACACATACCCATCATGCTGCTCTTTGTCCTGACCACCACCGAAATCCTTATCTGGAGATGATGGCATTCCCCAACCTGCACTTCCCCTGCCATTTCCACCATAGGAAGATTCATAACGTCCACTAAATCCTCCATCCCGCCCAGATGGGCCTGAGCTCCACTGTCGCCTTCCTCCTCCCATCCCCCCACCTTGTGAAGCCATATCACGAACTTCAGCAGGAACATTTTGATTAGCACCTTCGAGAATTTTGACGAGCTCTGACGCATGTCTTGAATCCTTGTCAGACAAAAAGGAATAGGCCACTCCAGTGGCACCAGCTCGCCCAGTTCTTCCAATTCTGTGAACATAATCCTCAATTCCTGTTGGGAAGTCATAATTTATCACCACCCTGTCGCAAAATCAATACGCATTACATGAGTGAATCACAATTAAAACACAATAGCTGAGTTCAATTTACTGTTCTTGCAAAACAATTCCCAATCTTATTATGCATACCTTGTAGTGTAACTAAACAATTGAATCAAATTTCTATTTCACAATATCAACAAGATCTTTGTTTAAGGAAATTAGTATTTTGGTACTGTAAATTATCCCAGTTTTAATTCTAGTCCTGTCGACTTACAAGACATGGCAGAATCTGATTGGTCAACCAAACGCGTTTCACATATTGCAGCCGGATATCGGACCAAAATATCAAAAACTGAAAGGTACAGGGCTATTTCCAATTTGTGAAAGTTAAGGACTACAACTGAAATAAGGGTAACATGCAAGACTAAAAACTATTTCTCTTATTTTTAACAGCAACCCACCTGATATCCTTAACATCCAGTCCACGAGCAGCAACATCAGTGGCTACGAGCACTGGGGACCTCCCTGTGCGAAACTGTTGCAACACATAGTCCCTTTCGTCCTGAGATTTGTCCCCATGAATAGCAGCAGCTCCAAATTGATGGTTCAAGTTACCTGCAAGCATATCGCACATTTTCTTTGTAGAGCAAAAATAATAATCTTGGATCCCGGTTCTTGAGATCTCAATATCTGTTCAAGGCGACGCCGCTTATCCATCGGGTGATAAAACTTCAACATGCTGATGACATGAAGATATATATGTAAAGTTAGAACAAAACCCAAGATGCAGCCAAAAAGGAGAAATCTCACTCTTATTTAAGAACATAAACACCAGATTGAGGAATTATAAAAAAGGGTACCTGGGTAATTGACTTGTTCGCAGTAAGCTGATCAGTATTTCCAATGTTAACCTGAACAGGGTTTACCAGTAAATCAGCAGCAATTCTGCGTACCTCCTTTGGCCATGTTGCTGTGTACATCAATGTTTGCCTACGAGGAGGGACCTCCTTCACGATTTTCCGTATCTGGGGTTCAAAACCCATGTCTAGCATTCTGTCAGCCTCATCTAATACCAAATACGACACTTGATTGAGACTAATTCGCCTCATCTCCAGAATATCATTCAATCGACCAGGAGTAGCCACTACAACATCCACACCTCTGTCAAGGTCTTTCAATTGAGGGCCTTTAGATGCACCTCCATATAAACACTACATTGTACAAACATCAAAGGCAATATTAGCAAGAGAATGATACGGAAATTGACCATATTTACAGGAATATGCATTCAAAGTGTCAACCATGATTAAAATGAACAATATAAACCCATATAGATATATATAGATCATGTGAACAATCAGGGCATAACCGATCCCAAAAGAAAAAGGATGTGTCATATAGTATGCACATACAAACAGCAAAGCAGTACAGAAAGGAGACTTGAGGAGATAGAATAGTTACACACCACTTCATCATAGCAATGCTGAACGACTATGCACAAGTAACAAACAATTTCATCTGGGCACAAAATCAGAACAGGTTACTATGAAAAGCACAGTCAAAGTCATACCGTACAAGGTATCCTGGATGATCTTCCAAATTTCTCAGCTTCAACTTGTATCTGTGTCGCCAACTCTCTTGTTGGTGAGAGCACCAAAATGGTTGGACCTAATCTAGGATTATTACGCTTTTGTTTCAGATGAATAAATCCAGGAATCAAGTAACCCAAAGTCTTTCCAGATCCTGTCCTAGCAATGGCTACTATATCACGACCTTGAAGAGCAACTGGCCATGATTGTGCCTGGATAGGAGTTGGGGCTGAGAAACCCGCTTGCTGCATCTGCAAAATGTGGGGGTGGGGGAGGAGAAGAAAGAAATAGAATCACATGGTCCATATAAGCAGAGGTAGTTCTTGGCTTGTTTTGAACTTATGCAAGTTGCTGAAGGAAAGAAAAGCATCATCCTCCAGTAAATTTGACACTACTTGCTGATGCAAGCAATAGGAGGAGGATGCCGCTTCTTCTATTCAGACCAGGGCAGACTAATTGACCTCCAAGAGAAGTTCTAACTGTGTCATAATGCCCTTCATATAAATTGGCTTACCAGTAAGGGCATACCAATTACATGAGAGCCCTCAAAGGAGGGCGGAACAGTGTACAGCATTTGGCTCCTCCCTGGAGCAAACACTGCACCCGAGTAAGAAATTATAAACAGAAAAGTTTGAATCATTCTTAACTCCTCGATGGACCTCCAGTTGTTATTGGAACATTACAGATATTTATTTGATTATTAGTTCAGATCATCTAACCGTAAAAATATTATTGAGATGAGAATTGTGTCCATACCTCCCTTAAAATCTCTGATGGAAAACCAGTGGCTTGAAATGAGGTGAATGGTTTGGGTGCATTACCTCCCTAGCAGATTGAGTAGACAACCAATTAAAATTTACCAAAAATTGATTTAACAAATAATTAACTCGTAGAGAATAGATCACTAAAAAGAAATACATAATTAACTCGTACAGAAAAGATTTGCACAATGAAGCAACTTCATGCCAGAAAATTAAACAGGCTTGGTCATCATTTAGTAAACCCAATCTTTGCCAACAGCATCACTAGGATAATATCTACATTTGCAATTTGTCAATTCCAAACAGACTATGCTTCTCCTGATATAGTCTCGATTAATAGTTTCAGGAAAAATAATATATTCTAACCTCGCTAAAAGCAGGGCCTTGTTTGCAGATAACTCGTAACAAAATTTATAAGATCAAACATACTGTGGTTCAGGCTCTATGGTCATTCGCATTCTAAAAATTCACCTCTCGCCCATTGGATAGCGAATCTACTATAAAGATTCCCAACCTTTAGTAGGCATGATTCTATAACTACACAGAGAGCCAAATTATTTCTAGAGATATAGGGTCCCAGATGAACAAAAACGACCTCTGTCAGCCAGATTGGTGAAAAGTCGCTAGAGGCTTGGACCCATCTCTGGCTATTAAAAATTTGATGCATACAAACAATAGGGATAAAAATGGAAATAATAGATGCTTACAGTTACAGTAATTTCATGGCGACGACAATAAGCCTCAGCAGATAAACCAGTTTCTGCACTCTTAGATGCAACTGGTACATGTGCAGAATCTTTTGCTGGATCATTAAGTGAACAATCTGATCTGCTTTTGTCAGCCTAACACAAATTAGAGAAGCGGAATATGCAATTTGTGAGTCTTTTGTTACATTAAAGTTTCACGTATAAGTTGAACCTTACGCAGAAAAAATGCTAAAAATGCCTCTAAGTCGCGCTTTAAAGACGCAGGTGAGATACAACAATGTAGATCAATACATTTTCAAATCAATTAGCAAACTGACAAACATTAGGTGAGAGAACTTTCAATCTTTGAGACAGAAATTTTATGAAAGAACCACTTGAAGCACCTGATTAGCTCCAGGCCCAGAATCAGCCTTTGCTGAGCTATCACTGCTACCGTGGTTATATCTATTTTCATCATCATTTTTGCTGTGTTGACTTTGGGACTTTTGAACAGACAAACATGATACATCAGGTGATGCTGGGCTGGCATTGGAGGAGGCAACAGGTTTCTCATATTGGGTTACATTGGTCTCTGGATTCCAGAAGTAAAGATACCCAGTATGGGTATCAACCAGTCCTTTCCATGGTTTTGGGAGTGTGGGATCCTGTGGTGCATACCGTACACTAGCTGGACGGTGCGTTGCGCCAGCTGTTGCCATATCAGAAGTCCTTAAGTCCTGTGCATAAACAAGTGAAGATATTCCAAGAAAAAGTATACTCAAGTTCAGAACTCATACAAAAAATCATGAAATACCTATCACATTGGATAAGAGTTATGAATAAAATGTACTATTCAATTACAGGATTCATTATTAAGTTAAATATGGCAACAATAGGCTCAACATAACACAAGCAAAACACAGATTCGATTAAGATGTCACGATTAAAATCAACCCAAATTGGAATACTTTCCCAGGAAAGAGCACGGCATAATGGCATACCCAAAATAAAAGCTAAACCGTTTTCAAATCATAGATTCAAAAAGCCATACCCAGCCTGCATGCAACAACCCCTCAGACAACAAACTCTTGGTTTATATAGCTGTTATACAGCAAACCGGAATATAGTGTTCATCGAGTTATAACATCACGAAACGAGCTGAAAATACATAGAAATTCAAAATTCGAGCAGGAATAAAGTGTAGCAAACCCACATTAAAGATTTACATCCTAAACCCTAAATAATAACATCATAAATGTGCTCACCAAATGGACATGCAAATCTTAAACCCTACAAATGCACAACAAAAATGTCAAATAATACAAGACATCCAGGGCACGTAGCGACGATCGTACCTTACGCCGTCGTTCTTCGAACAAAAAAGTACCGAACAGAGGAGTGCTCCTTTTTCCCGGTCGCTTTCTAGAGAATATTTCCTCCCTCTCTATAAGCACACAGTATGTATGTATATATGTTAGAGAGAGAGACGCTTCCGAGAAAATAGAAGTATGAAAAACTTCTAAAAACTAAAAGCAGGCGAAAAGACAAGTTAACCCATGTTATTTTAAAATTTTTACCATGATTAAACGTGTAGTGTAGTTTTAAATTAATTTTTTTAAATTAATTAATTGTAAATTATTTTATTAAATAACTGCATTATCTACTTAGCCCCCAACAACTTCATGGGATAATTTTTTTTTTATAACCCATGTGGGATAATAATTTTATTTTGAAAAAAATATTTATATAGTATTTGCAACTATTTTTTTAAGCACTGAAATCAATTTTAGCAAAAATAAGTTTTTATTTATTTTTGGATTCTCAAAAAGCAATTCTTATTGGGAGAAAATAAAATACTACCCTCACATATCATTACCTCACTATTAGTAAAAGTGATTTTTTTTTTTTTTGGCAAACACTCACTTTTTCTAATTGATTAAAAAAGAAGATTGAAACACTCTTCACTTTTAATTTTACTACAAAAATCAAATTAATATCAATTTTTTAAAAATGAACAGAGTTTCAAAACACACCTAAATTAACAATGGGGATGTCCAAACGGTTTGAAGTTACATGCACAATAGTTGGACTTGTCCCACGATCAATTTTACCGTAAAAATGGTTTATAATTAATAATTTTTTTATAGTAAAATAATTAATATCATCAATAAAATAACTAATATTTTTTAACTAATATCATTTACTAAAATAATTAACCATTCAAAATTAATGCATTATAGTAAAATTAATTCCTATTTTTAATTAAATAGCTAGTAATATTAAAATCAATTTCGCAATGTTGTCATGAAATTTTCTAAAATTAAAGAGTAGATGCTTCAAAATAAAGTAAAATTATTTAGTATAATAAAATTCACTTAGTTTAGCATATCATACACCTAAATTTAATTAACAAATTAAGTTATACTAACTGGGTGAACATTCGGTAATTGGTAACCGAACCGAAATCGAATAGGAAAAACCGAACAAATATCGAATTAGCACTATAAGAAATCAAAATCGAACCGAAATATGTAAAAGCTGATCAATACGAAAATTGAAATTTTTATTCGGTTTCGATATAAATACCGAAAATCAATTTTTTTACTTTTTTTTAAATAAATTTTGAGACCTTCTCTTTTTAAAAACCTAATAATACTCACCCCTACCACAAACTGAAATTATCAACGAATAATTTCCCAAAAAGTCTAAACAACTATTTCTATTGTAAAAACTACAATAAGTCAATAAGTTCTTAATTCTAAAAAAAAGAAAAAAGGAATTTGGTGTATTATATTTTTACCCGAATAATAGAGGGAACTAGGGAGGTGGCCGAGGAGTTATTGGGAGGAAGGGGAGGGTGTCGACTATCGCTCAAGCCGTCGGAGGGGGACAGCTTGTCACGCAAGGCCGACGGCCCGTCGAGAGTTGTCGCGAGAAAGATGAGAGTCCGTAAAGCAGCTGTACATTAGTGATTGAGGGTTGACGGAGGGAGGGATTCTCAATAGAGACATTAAACGGGTTGATCCATTTAGCCACTCGAAAAATGTATGGTAAGGTCCATAGGATATTTTTGGTAAAAATTATGTGAATCGGAGTTTACGTAATTTTTTAAAAAATATATATTATTATTGTGCATGCAAAGAAAAAAAAATTATGTGAGCTCTAGTTCATCAAAGATTTATTATATTTTTTTCTTTATTTTAGACTTTTAGTGCATGGGATATTTTTATATGACACACTTATATAAAATATTTTATGATTAATGACGTGAAATATAGTTTAAATAGAAAATTTTGAGGATCTTTTGGGTCAAGGGGATATTTTCCAAAAAGTCACCCAAAGACAATATATGTATAAATTCGATTTTAGGTTGTGTTATATTATAAGGGGAGGCATGTGTTACTATTGTCCTTACATAAATAAATATTTGTCCTTGTATGTACTGTAAGGACACAAACATGTTAATGTATGTTAAAAAATTTATTACTAAATGAATAAAATTAGTACAAAAACATGTATTAAGAATGATATACTGAAAAAACAGATAATATTCTTCCTCAATGTGTATTTGAGTGAGTAATAGTACAGAATAATTCTACAATACTTTGGGCCTCAAGGTCGGTCCACTAAGGCAAATGGTTACTCCTTTAATTCATTTCATTTCAATAGTTGTAACCTTCAACTAAATAAGATTTTCACCAAAACATATGAACATTTAACATTTAAACTAATTCTAAAAACCTAAAAATAAATACATTGTATTTGTACCATAGAGCCATACTCATGAGTACATCAAAATGACCAAATACAATACAATACAAAGTGTCAACATTTAAAATTTCCAGATTAGGAGTACATCTTTAAATGAACATAAAATAATATTAAAGATTTTTTCAAAAAAATAATAATAATAATATTAAAGATATTAACAGAACTACATGAGTATATCCTTAAATGAAGATTAACATAATAATTATTTAGAGTCCGTGCAGGAGATCCCCACGTGAAAAAGGATATCCCTATGATCCCCGTCCTCTGGAAAAAATAATCTAAAAGTTGACATTTCCTACCCACATTATAGTATTATACATAATATGTGCATATTGCGAATTTGTAACTTTTAAGAAGAGCATAAAGAAGCAGATAGTCACTTATTTGGGGTGCATTTTCTGCACACTGAAGCAGTAAAATTCCTGCTTGTTCCAATACGAATAAAAATAATGCAATTCCAAGACTAAATTCGAAGGGAAATACACCAAAAATACTACACCTCCAAGTTGAGAAATTATTGACAGAAAATGAAGTAAAGAGAAATTACAAGAGAGCAGTTCACAAATGCTTATGACGCATGTAGACTTTAACAATTTCCAATATCCGGAAATAATCATAAAAGAGACGCGACTCCGATCCCTCCAACCCGTCCCTGCTTACCCTATTGCTTCCTGCAAGGTTGTTGCACGGGCTCCCCCGACTATCAGATCGAAGCCTCCTATCGTGTCCATTATCTGCTCCGCTTCGCCTCATCAAACACCTCCACATCATCGAAGTCGATTAAAGAACCCTTCTGGTTCGCTTGCTCCCACCAGCTTCTTACGATGTCTCGGTTCACTTTCGATTTCTCGATAGAAACAACATTCCTCAATTTGATACCGAGCCGATGGAGAGCAACTTCAGCGCCCCCAATTCCAGAGAAGAGGGATAGCATATTTACGCCATTGGGGAACATGTCCTTGAGGACCGACAAATGATAGGCCACCGTGTCGACCTATTATGTTCAAATTAGAAGCAATGTATCAGAATAATGACTTTAGATTTTTCTGTTGAACGATGAAAGTACAAATGAGTTGCATTTAAATAGAAGTTTAGGAAGAAAAAGTAACAGAAAGCTTGGATTTGAGTTAGGGGTGTGCGTGGATTCACGAGCTTCTCATGCTCAATTTGGAAAAAGCTCGAAATCAACCTGAATTTAACTGTGCCGAGCTCGAGTTCGAGCTTAATAAAACTATGCTTTAAACGAGCTTATGGAGCTCCCATAGTTATAGTACTATTTTGCCCTAAATATTATTCACAAATATACACTACTAATAAATAATATAAAAATCTTAATTAATGTTATGCAAGTTATCAAGTTGAGCTCAAGTATTTCGAAGTTTTCGTCTCTACGGAGCTCGTGAAATGAAATTTCAATACTCAAAGGATGTTTTAAAACAAAAATAGTTTAGGCCTTTAGGATCTATCGATACAAAAGTGATAGTTTAGGAATCTGTTGATGCATTATGCCATTTGTATTTAAATAAAAGTTTAGGAAGAAAAAGCAATAGCAAGAACGGATGATGACCTGAAATGAGTTCCCAAGGGACTTGTATCGATCAGTCCTACTAATGCCACCACCTCTGGTGTGGTTCTTCGGGAAGCCCAGTAACATCTCAACCTCATCAGGCTCGAGTGGGGCAAGTTTATTTCTCCCGACCCAGACCAGATTCCATTTGCGGCACTGCTCAAGAACGTATCTCTGGACTGAATCGAGGGTCATGATCACCTTCATACCTCTCCAATGCACTGCGTATTCTCTCTGTCAACTTTGCACTTGCGATTGCTGTTTGTATGCAGTTCAGCTTATCCCGCGGGTCCCACGAAGGCCACCACCTTCTCGACAAAGGGAACGCTTGCTGTACAGTAAGAGGTGGAAGGGGAACGAGAGGAAACCTGTTCTCAACGGGCAAATTGTGGACATACCCCCTCTTCCTGGCAGTAGCACAGAAGTACTTGGAATCAACAAATTCTGGCTCAATGTCATAGAGAAAACGTGATATGGTGTCCCAAACTCCCTTAGGAGCAAGGGCAACATTTTCGTAGTAGAAGTAGGGCCGCCCTATTGCAGATTCTGGTATTGGACGATGGATGTGTTCGGATGGCATAGAGGGAACACCAAATCCGATCATTGGGTTTGGGAGACGAATGGTTTCCTCGGGGACGATCTTCTTTTACTCATCTCGAAGTACTTTCTCTTTTTCTTGCTGCTATTCCCGCTGTAAAGAAGATGCCTTGGCTGTGAGACATGGTAGAAAGTGGTCAGTAAAATTCTCTATCTCATTGTAGCTGATTAGGAAAATAAAACACCACAATCTTGATAGGGTAATATTTTGAACAAATGACAAAGTTAACCTTGAGATCATCTACAGGCAAATAACAATCTTGCTCTCTAGACATTTGGGCAGCACAAATGGCATTGATTAATTCATCGACAGGTGCACCTGGCCCTGAAAAAGTAACAGGAAGAAAAATGTTTCATGAGGTTCCATAGCTTAGAACCTGACTATATGCAAGCCATACATATGTGCATCTAACAACGGTCTTCATCTTCTACACAACAACACTATACACGGCCAAGCTTATCTTATAAACCAACTACAAATAATCTGTTTTGTATCATGTTATTTGAAATTCTTCCCTTAGTATTGTAGTAGACAAAATGAGGAGCAATTGGATCTGGTCATAACACTACCAGATTCTCTGTCAATTCAATCATTTTCATGGTTCCTTTCTTAGAACTGGGAAAAAGTCAGCAACCTCACAATTTCCACTAATTTACACAAAATGTCATTACTTTTTGACTCACACATACACACAACCCAATAAATTTTTTTACTTTATACATAAAACTTTACAAAATTACCCCTCAAAATCTAAATCATTATTCTTCTTTGTAAAAGTGTGTGCACTCCCTCCTATGAAAAGTATCTATGGGACAGAGGGAGTATTAAAAACAAAAAGAAATGGATAATTGTTGTAAGCACATATATTTTACAGGAACCATATTATTGAGCAATGATATGTATTATCTATCCTTCAAACTTCTATTATGATGAACAATTTTCTGACTTCTTATTTCCCCCATAACTTTCAAAACCCATCCCACAACTCTGGTAAAGAAAACAGTAAATTGGTAAGTTTAGATCTGCATCATTACCCCCACCCCAAGAAAAAATGAGAGGTTAAGAAAAGGAAAAGTAAGAAATCTAACAGATCATGCAGTTTATTTAAAAGCTCAATAAAGCTTAATTGTATGACAGATTGCAGCCAAACAAAGAAACAATTTGTATCACTCTATGTACGTACATTTCTCCATAGCAATCTTAGCATCTTCCACATAATATCCCATGTCAGCTAAAGCAAGCAATTTCTCCTGCTCCTCAGACAAAGATCCTCTGTTTTTCAACTCTACCAACTTTTTGTGCTCCTCAGACATGATATCAGGTTTCTCCTGTAAGGATTTTTTTCTTATAATTCTGTGGCAGGATACATAGAGAATGCACTTAATAATCAACGACTGCAAGTTTCAATTCCTAAATTAGCAATGACTATCACGGGACATAGAGTAAACTTTTCAATGTATGGAGACCTTGATGAAAAAATAAGAAGCTGCATAAAACACTGGTGCTTGATAAAATTGTACGGAACAGTATGGTGTAGGAATGGAAAGGGTGTGGAATCATACCCATACCTTTTAAATAGGTGATGTGTGGTGAATTTCTTTGTTTTTGGGAATCAAAGTCATAATAGTGTAGTTTCAACTTTCAAACACACCCTATGACTTTAATTCCCATTCACCACCCCCAAAACCTTCCAACCAAGCACAAGTAAAATCACAGAGCAGAATCATCAATAACACAGGAGCATGTAGACAGATTTTCAGGTACTGGACTAGTATTGATCTTGTAACCCAATATTACTGATTTACATTGAGTGAGGTCATTTAGAAATTTTCTTCACAAGCTTTTTCCATCTCTTTGGCAGTAACAAATATGCATCATGTTTAAAGAAACTAATAAAAAGACTGATGCTCCATTTCTATGATGAAGAGTTTGCAATATAACTGACTATACCACAGATATTCAGTTACCGGAAGCGGTGGAATCATATGAGTCTTGCAAACTGAAGCAGTGAAACACAACACAACAATGATAGGTTATGGTCTTTCATTTCAGATTATGTCTAAAATAAAGAAACTACAGCATGGTGCATTTATGGTTAGGATGTGGTTTGCCTAGTAAGTTGTCAGAGACCTAAAATTTAAGCAATAACGAAGGCACTTAATTCTTAAACTGCTAGAAATATTACACCGTACTACACCTGGAAGCATAAGAAATGAATGCACGAGATGAAAGGAATAGAAAACTTTCACATACTTCAATTTCATCTTGTGACCAGCTCTCCATATCCGACGGAAATGTCTCATTGTAGTCAGATGAGCTTGCATCAGAATTTGCGCTCAACTGTTGTTCAGGAGAGTCTTCAAGATTCTGCATACCAAAATATACATTACCAAGGAAGGGACAACCTGAGTCAAAGAATTTCTAAAACTTCACGAAAATAAAGAATTTAGAGAATTATTTGTGTGGTGAACAACCCAGAAAAGTAAAGACACATTGATGGCATATCCTCTCCTTATTGGAGTTTTGGAAACATTTGAGGGAAAAATCTAAGCATTGATCATTTACTATATCTTACACCAGTTATACCTGAAAGTTTCCCAGAGCTAACAAATAAGGCAGTTATTTCATATTACTAGGACTATGGGACCATAAGCCAAATATAAATTATGGAGAAGTGAATTAAAATCATAAAACATAAAGTAAAGGCACCAGAAGGCACATGTTCCCTTGGAAACAGATAACTACAGCTCTAAAGATAACATATTGAGTGATGGCTTGGTGCAGAAAGCATTGATAACTGAATAAGCTGAGAATGGACCAAGACGCCTCCAGTGCGAGCATGCTTCATATTGATTCAAATTAATAATCCATTTAGCCATGACTCAAACATTATTTTTCAACCACCCAACATCAGCTTACATGCTAACGGAAGTACCAAGGACTACTATAATAAATCTTAAAGAGAAGATGATTTCATTCTAAGGATCAAGAATTGGAGACAAGAAAACCTATTTATGATGCATACCCCCACCCCACACCACCCCCACCAAAAAAATGAACAAAAACCATAAATTGACATCACTCACCGCATATGTTAAGAGGGAGTTCAGTATTGCATCTGTATCTTTTTCTCCTGCATGATATTTAAATAAAATAGGAGACAGTTATCCCAAACAAATCATTCTAGCAAATATAGAAGTGTTTCTACCATTTTCTTCAATGGCTCTTGAGACCAGCTTTTGAAAACCCCATTGCAATAAAATGGTTGATCAACTTCATACGGGAAGAACATCCAGATGAACTTGCCTTCATAGAAAATAATAAGTTTCTTATTCAATACAATATGCAAGAAGATAGGCAGCAAAGCTAATAACCGATGTTCTGGCATTTGTATTACTACAGACTCAAGGTGTGGTCCATGTTAAAAGATATATACTTGGTTCTGTTTGATTTATCAAGTCGAAGAGTGGTGTAACATGTTGGCTTTGAAGAGCAATCACTACTGACTGATGGAAAGTCTATGCCTATTGAGAGATGAACGAAAAAATTTCAGATTCCAAAGTCACCTAAATAAAAATGCTCTATCAACATAAAGTAGTTAATTGGATAGTTTTTGGAGTAACAGAGTCACCTAACCAATGGCCCGTAATCAATATCCAAAGCATTTAGTGCCATCAAAACTTGTAGATTTACCTCCCCATTGCCAGTAACAGTCCCATTATAATTTATTGGAGATGGTTGAGACGTTGTTTCTGTTACTGGAAGAATTTCAGCAATACTTGATGGTTGAGCCACCGTCTCTGGCACTGAAACAATTTCCAGCTCGTCATCTGTGGTCCAATCAACATCAACGCTATCGTCTTCAGAGACATTTGCATTCCGAACACCAACATCCTACTCATACAATAGGGTAAAACCATAAAACAGATTAGGTAGTATCAAAAGCTATTAATAGCACATAAGAAGAATAAGAAGATGACATATATGAACTAAAGAAAATGTAAGAAGTAAAAAGACAAAATCGTACCATGTTTCCCCAAGTTTGACCGGGCAAAGAACCTCAACCTGTTCAATGTATATCATTTAAAGTAAGCACTCAATCAAGAAGCCAATAGACCTTTAAAGTAAAAACATAGGAATTTTTCATCACAAGTCCCTCCGAATAGAAAAAGGTGCAAAAACATCTTCATATAGAGCACTCTGAAGATTTGCCCTTATTGATCTACAAAAGCAAGTCCATATTAGGAAACACAAAGCAAAATCCACAATTAAAGAAAGTTGTGGGTGGGGGCATTGACAGCACAAACTTTGACTGTCTCTGATTCTTAATTTCTTTAAATCAACTTCCATTAACTCCCACGAACTAACTAAACCCCAAATAGTTAATTCTAATTCAAGCAGAGTCCCAAGTCATTAGCCCCATGGATATCAATTACTCCACATTATACTAACTCATTTTTACTCCTTTCAGTCTTTGCATTGCGTGGATATATTCCAAATTATTACTTGAAATGCCCTAAAATTAAAATCGCATAAACAAGCAGAGAAAATGTCCACATAACGAAAGGATCTACGACCTTGGCATACTTTGATATAAGTATAACCAGTCTTCAAAAAGAAAAGACCAAGAAAGCACAATTTTTTCCACAAATTAAACTAGAATCAACGTAAAAAATAACACAGTTATTGAACTCACACAAATAAAACAGCTGAAAATCACAATCAAAATTAAAAATTAAAACACACACAAAAATACCCGTCCATCTACATGCGCACACAACAGACTCAAATTAGAATGCACAACACAATCAAAATTAAAAAATTACACAAGTAAGTGAACTCGCACGAATGAAACAGCTGAAAATCACAGCAAGAATTAAGAATCAAAACGCACACACAAAGACCCGCCCACCAGCACACACACAACAGACTCACATTAAAAGCAGAACACAATTAACATTAAAGAAAATGCGAATGAAACAGATAAAAATCACAACGAGAATTAAAAATTAAAGCACACGCAACGAGCCTCCCATCAACACACACAGCAGATTTTACTTACTTTAGAATCCGAGAGACGAAAATCGACCGAATTATAGAAATTTGAGTGCAGAAAAATTTTGGGGGAGGAAGAGAAATGAGAGAGAAGAAGAAGAAGAATCCCCCAACAGGCAACAGCACTCAGCAAAAATGACTCGCTTGCCTAAGAATTATAAGTATCGCTGATTTAAAACCCACGCGCCAATGCCAAAGAGAAGAACAAAAATATGGAGTAATTAATTAAATTCAGATTTAAATGCTGTGATCTTCTTTTTCTAAATACGTTTCAATTTATTAAACTAAATATTAGTGTCATTTTCCTATTTTTTAAAAAGAGAATTTGGATATAAGTTACTGCTTGACATATTAAATTTTATAATTATGCTTCTCGACTTAGGTTGACTGCCATAAACTAAAGCTTTCGAAGTGAAAATGAATGAGTAAAAGTGAGTCATAAAAAAATAAAAAATAAAAATGAAATTGTTTTTAGATATATTGATGCAAAAGTAAAAAATAAAAGTTTTTCCTCCTTCAGAATATTTTGACAGCTGTATAGCATTACTATTCTTGAAAAATAGGAAAATCACATTTATTTATTTTATTGATAAAGTTTTATGTAAACCAATTTTATTGCGTAATTAGTTTTCATTTTATAAGAATTTTGAAGAAGTATTGATTGCTTTATAAAACAATTAATTATTTTACATAAGACACAATTCATTTTCATTATTTTTGCTTTTGCTCCATACAATTTGCTTTCTACTATTTGTTCTTCATATTTCATTTATGTTATCTTTTATTCTTTGTGTTTATATTTTTTTATAAATAAACCCTATATGTTTATTTTATCAATTTTTGTTCCTATAATCTAAACTTTTTTTTTTTTTTTTTGAGTACTCTAGCTACAAAATTACAAAAGTAAATACAGGGACAAAGGGGCTAATTTTTAAAATATATAAGACATTTTAATAATTTTTATTTTGGAATATAAAATATAGACCAACTTGTAATATTTTAATATGTTAGCTGCAAAAATGTAGGCTTGGCAGTGAGAATGGAGAGCAAGTAGCATCAACTCTATACTCTCGAGAGTAGGCAAGTGTTTTCTTGAAATTGATGAAAAAATAAAGTGGACTGCTTATTTTGTCCTTTTAAAGTGAAATTTTTAGCTAAACTTTATCATAAACCGAATGATATAGAGATAATTATAAGGAAAAAAAAATTAAATACCAACAATGAACAAATTAAGACGTGATGAGAAAGAAAATTATTCATGTTTATTTTTATGAATTGTAAGTGTTGAATTATTGTAAAGAAAATACAAGCCTTAAATGGCAAATTTATCAATTCAAAAGTTAGTAAAGAAATTTTTTTATAAAAGATAATAAATTTGAAAGCAGTTTTCTACTATAAATTTTACTCCCACTATCCTATATCAGTTTCAATATTTTCCTTTTTGATTTGTTCCACATTAGCTCCACGTTTTACAAAAGCAAACCCCTCCTTAAATTTCACTCTCACAATATTTATATATTTACACAAAATATTATTAATTTTTACACTCAATCCAACTACCTCCCTAACTTTAATAATAAAAATTTATAAAATTATCTTTTAATATTCCATCTATTTTTTAAAAATATATACCTAAATTAATATAAAAACTAGTTTGGGACGGAGAAAGTAAAAGTAGTGTTTGTGATCTGACCCTTCAAGTGGAGTTTTTATTAACATATATCAATAGAGCTACACCACACTAGCTAGTTATAGGGAAAAAGAAAAAAACACAATTTAATAAGGGTTGATTGTTAAATATATATATATATATATATATATATATATATATATATATATATTAAAATTTATAATTTGATATATAATTTTTTTGTTTTTAAATTATTGCAATTCTATTATGTGATTATTTTCGGTAAATCTCTAAGACGTGTCTATTTGTTAAACTACAAAAAGTTAAAAGATTATGATTAAACAGAAATAACAAAAAGTCACGAATTTATTTATAGTTAAAAAAAAAAAAAAAGTGTCATCATGTCATCATAATTTGCTGGAAAATAGTCATGTGATATAATTGCAAAAATAAAAAGATCATATATCGGATTGTAATTTTAAAAACACATATTGTAAACATGTAAAACTCCTGATTTTTTGCAATTAACCCTCCAACAAATACATATTCTAATTGTGTAAGAAACAAAATGCAGTAGTTAATTATAATTAATTCGAATGATTTTATTTTTCAAAATTAGTAAGTAGAGTTTGTTTCTTGTAAAAATTACATGGTGCAAATCAATTAAAATAGGCAATATAATATTCTGCGAATTTATCTCATTTGGAAACTGATTATAATGTCGGAAAATCAGAATAGAGAAAACTTGCCCCACAAATTGACAAACTAAAATCTCGTGAGTCATTAACAATTTTGAGTCAACAATATTACGCGTATACATAAGGATAAGGATGAGGAAGAATTTCATATTAGTACTTAATTTTTAAGTTGAGATTTAGTTTAGGTCTTAAATTTTGAAGTATTTTATATTAGAATTTAATTTTTATTTTGGTCTCAATTTAAGATCCAATTTTTTTATTATCTCAATTTAAGATTCGATCAATTTGCTTTTATTTCAATTTTTTTTAAATACTCAAAGTATTAGGTGGTCGACATGTCGCATAAGCGGTGGGGCGTATAAATTAGTGTACACATGTGGCGCATAAGATCAAATCCGATGTAATATAATATTACATCTTTATAAAATTGTATTATATCTTATATTGAAAAGAATTACAGATTAAATAAAATACATGAAAGAGAGATAAAAGGGATCTGAATTTGTTCGGGTCAAATCCGCAAAATTTGTTTGGAGATCAACAAAATTTAGATAAGATTTGAACTGGCTTGGATAATATTTACAGTGATTTGCACAAGTCTAACTTGTCAAATGAATTAAGGAAACGCTTGTTTGGGGTATTAGAATTAGGTAATGAGAATAACTAGTGATTCATTTCTATGGATAGATTTTAGAAAGAAAGTTGAACACGAAAAATTTGAGTGAAAAAAAAGTTGAGCGGAGAAAAAATGAATGATTGTTAAATTATGGCAAAATTTTGTGTGAAGCGAGTTTCATAGTATGAAATTAATACCATTAGAATTATTTATTGATACCATAACATCTATTTAGTGATACTATTACACTTATAAAGTGATATCATAGTATAAAATGGTTATGGTATCGGCGAATGATTCCAATGGTATCGAGAGTGATTCTAATGGTACCAGTTTCATACTATGAAACTGTTTCACCGAGAGTGACTCTTAAATTATTGATTATAAGAGGTAGATTATGTAATCAAAATAAATTAGTGATTATTTTATTTTTAAATCAATTCCAAATTGCAAATATTATCAAGCATCATCAATAAAAATAATTAATGAGTCATTCTCATTACCTACTTCTAATACCCCCAACCAAGCGGACCTTAATTCTCAATACAAACACTTGAAAATATTATGACTCATGTTAACTATATTGTAATTTATATATTAACAAATAGGGGACTAAGCCCACTGCCACCGGGTTCCTCACTTAGTGGGAGACCCGGGTTCCTCACTTTGGTGACTACGAGATAAAATATTAGTAAAAATTTGTGTGAGACGACCTCACAATAAGATGGTTCTTAAACTAATAATCTCTCTATCCCCAAGAAGGTTTCACATGTAGGAGAACATACACTTTAAGAAAGAAAAATAATGATTGATGTTATGAGGGGTAATTTGGTAAACTTTTATGAATAAAGTAAAAAAGTTTATTAGGTTATGTGTATGTGTGAGTAAAAAAGTAATGATGATATCTTGTGTAAATGAATAGGTTTTATATGAACCACTATTTGATTTCATTATCATTATATAAATTTTTAATACTCTTGGTCAAATATTTGATAATTTAAATATTTTTATTAACTTGATGCTTTAAACTTACATATTATTCCGTCTCGCCGCAACTCTTTCGCATATTTTCTTTAATTGTTCGTCCCAACTCTTTTTGCATATCTTAAAATGAAAACATCACACAATATTAATACACTCACAATACCATTTAAATTTAAAAAATTTAATTCTTATTCTATTCTACTTTATTCTCTCTCCTACTTTATCTCATTAAATCACCCAAAATACCCTTACATTTTATTATCTCTCCTACACTTTATTATCATAAAAGTCCATAAAGTTAAATTGTCTTAATCTCCGTGCTCGAAGAAATATGCGGAAATAGTCGAGACAGAGGGAGTATAATATTGTGTTTTTATTAAATATGAATACTTTTAAATAGTAAAAAAATGTAATTGTTGTTGATATTTTTGAACAACAATGTGATACATTTTTAATACTTTTGATCATATATAGCTGATACTTTAAATTTTTCCGATGATAAACTTATTATGTAACAATTCATATAAAACTTTGACTTTGCACTAACATACGAGATTAAATGTTGTACTTCAATTTTCTGTCAATTGATTTGTGATATTATCCATTAACTGACGTATAAATGATGATGTACGTTAATAAAAATGTAAAAATGTCACATTGTTTATATATTAATTAATTATTTAAAGACTTTTAACTTTATTTTGTACTGTAAAATATTTTGAACGAGAAATAAATGAGGTGTTTTTGTGTTTTGAGGTGGAGTAGAAAGAATGCCCAATATAATTTAGGGAGTCTAAAGTTGAAGGCTATGAAAATGTTGGAACAAAATAAATTAAAATAACTGTTGTAGATGAGGAAATGAAATATCAATATCATTGTTCATTTTCAATCAACATTCATTTTTTTTTACAGAATCAAACATTCATACGCACACAAAAAGTAGTGTTAAATGGATCATGATCCAGATCAAATCATTTACTTTTCTCTCTAATTCATTATAATTGTCTTTTTAGAGAATAATTTTAATTCTGAATTTTTTTAATGCTTAAGATGGTTATATTCTAATGTTGTCTGCTGTTTAAAAAAAAAAAAAAAAACAACTAGGTATATAAATTCTCATTAAAGATAGTTTCGGAAATTCCAAAGAATTATTGGAAATGTAAGATTTTTTGAAAATGTTTGTAAAGATTAAATGAAGAGATTTACAACTACATATTAAAGTTTCAATAAATGGCAGGCAAACCATATTAATTGTTCTGATTACCGTTTATATTTACCCAGAAAAAAGAATAGAGAGAGGGAGAGAACTGCGTTCAAAAACCTTTTTCAGTCCATGATAGTAAATCAATAATGTTTGTCTAATGTCCTTTCAATTTCCCTAAAATTCCTTAATTATTGTAAGAAGTTTTGTCAATTTAAAGCCTGAAGGTTAATAAAATTATCAATTTTTATGGCTTACAAAATCCCTCCAATTGATTCTGATTTGATGGGTAAAAATTGTCCATTCACGACATGAAAGATATAAAATTATCAATTTAGAACTGACATATTTTAAGACCATATTTGACATTTAATTTTTTAGTTATCCAATAATAATTTTATAAATCACATTTTCAAAAAATAAAAGATATGGAGTATTAATTTCATACAAATAGAAAAAAACAAAGTAGAAAAAATGAATAATGTATATTAAGAAATAATGATAGAAACTATAAGATGCTAAACATGATTTTAAAATTTTCGAGTTCTCAAATTGATAATTTTTTTATTTTTCAGATTTCTGATTGATAATTTTTATTTTTCAGTCTTAATCAACATTAAAAAAATTTTAGGTCCTAAATTTATAATTTTACTATCTTTTCGATCCTTAATCAATATTATTTTTTATTGTGATAATATATAATACTCTGTCCATCTTATGTTGTTTGTCTTTCTAGAGAATATTTTTATCCAATAATAATTTTCAATTTATACTAGTTTAAGAGAATTACTAAATATCATATTCTAATTTTGTCACTTTACTCATTTTGTGTGATAGTATGCATTAAATTAATGAACATGTAAATAATTATGTAGATAAATAAAAGACAAAAATATTAGAAAATACATATATTTATTGTTATTTACTCCCTCTATCCCTTTTTATATGTCTCACTCTACACATTTCCATAAACCAATTTTCTTATTATCAAAAGACACTTATATCCCTATTCATTAATGTAGATCAAGATAATAAATAAAATTTATAAGTACAAGATGATGATTAGTGCTACTATTTGAAGTAAGGGCATTATTGAAAAAAAAGGGAATAATTTTTGTATTAGTATTAGTGTGTTTTGAAAATCCAATTATATATGGAGAGAATCACTTTTATTTAGAAAAAAAAATATTCATATAATATTTACAATCACCTTTTAAGCACTTAAAATCATTTTCGGTGGTTGATGAAAAAATAATAAATACCCCACATATAATATAATTACTTTACTATTAATAAACGTGATTTTTTATGTAAGCACATCACTTCTTCAATTTAATTTAAAATTACTTTGTTTTAAAATACTCTTCACTTTTAATTTTTTTATAAAAATTAATTAACAATCCCTCCGTCTAATAAAAGCTTTCACACTTTCCTTTTCCGTCCGTCTCATTATAAGTTTCACTCTTAAAGTGAAAAATCCTTTATAAACTCCACCCTCACAATTTTTACTAATTTATATAAATGACATTACTTTTTACTCTCATATACACATAATTCAATAAAGTTTTTATACTTTATATATAAAGTTTACAAAATTATCCATCAAAATCTCAATCATTACTTTTTTTTTTTTTAAATGTGTGACTTTCTATATTTGAAATTTTTTTCAGAAGGGAGGGAGTATAACTTTTTTAAAGTGAATATAATTTTGAAACACACTCTTGGTAAAGAGGCAAATAAAAAGAGATGGATGATTCCGTCAAAAAAAAAAAAAAAAAGAGATGGATGATAAAAAGAGGAGGGAGTAGTAATTCGGACATACCTCTGACTCTGACTTGTCACAAATCACAATATGCAATAAATTACTTTGGGTGGGTCGACACCCTACACTAACTACAATAAAACGTCAAATCAAACTATTCAACACCAACAAATCTTCAATAAATGAAATGAAAGTCCTATGTAAACGATTTCTTTGATAAAATTGCATTACATATTATACGCATTCTTTAAACAGAGTTGGTTATTTTATTAAATATATATTAGTTTAATTATTTTATAAAAAAATACTATCTCCCTTTAACTTAATCATTTTGTTAAAAATGAAAACTACATCATCAGTTTTTTTAGTCGGTCAAGGTAACTCAAACTTTTGACTTTTCGGACATAAATAGTAGAACTTTAACCACCGAAATATACCACTTCGTCACCTCACAACAACATAAGTTTTTTTTTTTTTTTTTATAAAATATTTTCTACATTTCTCTATTTTTACCTCTATTTCTCTTCACCTTTTTCTTTCCTTATTACAACACAACATTCATTACATATTAAATACAATTTTTTTAAAAAATTTGTATCATTTTGAATAGGTAGCTTACAAAACAACAAATGGAGTATTAATTTTTATACAGTAAAATGAGTAATAATTGTGAGCTGCATGATAAAACTATTAAATAAAACAAACTCTAATAATATTAATAAATTTAGTAAAATGCGATTCATAAAATTATCTTCACTAAAAACTAATTTGGTTCATAAACTGAGACTCGTAGAATAATATAAAATTTAATATTTGATTATTGATCATTTATTAAAAAGCTTATTTGAGTTAATTTTTGAAAAATTAAGGATAAAATTAAACAATTTTATCTTTGTAGTTAATTTTTATCTATGTAATGATACATTTTATTCATATAGTAACAATTCATTTTACATTTAAGTTAGCTTTTTACACTTTAGTAACTTTAATTTATTTTTAATTTTTTTGAAAGGGAATTTAGTAACTTTAAATTGAAGATGTAGTAGTTTAACTTTTTAATGTGTGTTTTGCTTTTTCAAAAATTGTTAATATAGTTCTTTCCCGAATTGTTCAACTCCTTATACTTTTGGTATTGTTAATATTTATTTTAATTTTTAATTGTTAGTATTTATTACCTCCCCCAAATTAATAAATATTACATGTGAAAAATTATACCCAACAAGTCCAACTCGTCATTCAAACATAGCTCGATAACAATTCAAATAAATATTAAATAAAAATACATTCAACTTGATCCAATATTCACGAGTTTAAAACCATTTTGGTCCCATAACTATCTGTTTTTTCAATTTGGTCCCAAGATAGTTAAGAAAATTAATTTAGTCCCATAATTTTTGTAAGAAAATTAATTTAGTCCCATAATTTTTGTAATTGCATAATTTAGGTCCTAATTATGCCGAAAATACAAAAATTACGCAATTAAATTATGGAACTAAATTACACAATAACAAAAATTATGGGACTAAATTACACAATTACAAAAATTGTGGGACTTAAATTACGCAATTGCAAAAATTATGGGACTAAATTAATTTTCTTAACTATCTTGGGACCAAATCGAAAAAAGCAGATAGTTATGGGACCAAAATGACTTTAAACTCCAATATTCACCATTATCGATTACATAAAATCTGAATTTTTTTAGTTATATCAATCCTGTAAACCCATTTTTATAACAAAAGAACATCTTAAGACTCTTATCTCTTAACTTGATCACGAGAATTCGGATCTTCTCCATTTTTTTTTTTATAAATTTTGGAAAACAAATGAACACAAATGTAGATTCCATTATTTTTACATATAATTTGTATCATGTGTTTATCTTTTTTCAAAATATACAAAAAAGAAGCGTGGAGTATATTTCCATAACACCATTTTTTTTTTTTTTGGAAAATCAAAGAAAATTCCATTAAATTGAATATAATAGATATTCCAACCATGGTACAAGGAAGTTACAATAAAGAATTCAAACAAATTCAAGGAGCACCAAGTCACATACTAACTGAATAATTAAGCAAATAGCTCACTTTATATGAAACTCAATGACAAACCCTAAAATATAATTTTAAGAATAAAAATCACTCTGAAATTTGAGTTGTTGAAAACCAAATCATTTCTTAGGTTCCAAATTGTAATTGCCACCTTTTTCATTTTGCCTTTTCTAATATGCTCTATCACACCCTTTAATTTCAACATAATATTATATAGACGCCTCATATCGAAATTTTGAAATAAAAAAACATATCAACTCTTGAAACAAAAATAAAAATATAATTTGCAGTTTAGAGAACACAATCTTCATAAAAATCCTCATATCGAAATTTTGAAATAAAAAACATATCAACTCTTGAAACAAAAATAAAAATATAATTTGCAGTTTAGAGAACACAATCTTCATGAAAATACTACATCCGTCCTTTAAAAATATGCTCACTCATCTTGTTTGTCCATTTTTAAATAATGCGTTCATTCCTTAATGAACCCAACGATTTTATATTTATCATTAAAACTATCGCTTAATTACTCATTTATTCATTGTATTTTACTTGGCACAAATAATGTAATATAGACGCCTCATATGAGTCGTAACCAAATTCCTGACAAGCATATTGCAAAACCATAAAGACATTTCACTTAATATTTCATCTTCCTAAATTTATTCGACCCAAAAACTAATCAAAACGGAAGCCCAATCTAAACAAACAATATGGAACACAAACAAATTATATATTTGGAATTCACTCTACATAGAATATATGATGCACAAATAAGGAGTAGAAGAGTAAAAAGTGAAAGTCGAATATCAGATACATAGTGGTCAGCATACAAGGATGTCCTCATTCTTCTGTAAGCATAATAATTTAACATGATACACAAATCAGTCATTTAGTTCCTTCTACGCTAAGCGGCAGCAGCAGCATTGTAAGGAAGCTTTACGAACCGGGAAACGGGAACTGTTTCTTAGCATGTTCGGTACCAATCTGGAAACTAGCTCGGCAGATGCACCTTTCAACTCTGTAATCACAGAATCTCAGCTCAGTATAACCATATCCAAACCAATTGGAAACAACGAGGCGTGCAAGAAAGAAGACAGCGTTACCTGGGGGTTTGAAGTTGAAAAGAGGAGGTAGTAGGCGACCGTTAGGAAGCCGAGTGTTGGTGTCACGGAGTTCATCAAAAAATGGATGTACGCAAGCCTCCAACTGAAATGAAAAAAATACAGATACAATAAATTGCTAAAAATGAAGGGTACGCTTGGTTTAAAATATTTCAATGAGAATGCGTATAAGATAACTGTGGTGATTAATGAAAATAAAAAATAATCAATTCACCTCCATTTTACTCATTCGATGTAATGAGACTCAAAATGATCAATTCACCTCATTACCCCATTTTGATTAACTATCTCCCCTCCTATTATCAATTCTCCTCAATCATTCCACTATTTTTCAATAAAAAATCATTTTTTGTCCCCACTTATTCCAAGATTAGACCAAAACATTAATGTAACCACTGTAGTCAATGTAATTCACTATTTAAGTATTCACATTGAAATTAACAAAGCACCCCCTAAGTTTTTATCTTACTATGTGGGGTCAACTATGTGCTTTCAATAAAGGCACATGTTCTCATTTATATTAAGGGTGCGCTTGGTTGGAAATTCTTCAATGGGAATGAGAATGAAATATTTTTTTCCTCTGTCCCCTGAAATGTTGGAGGAATATTTATTTTCATTGTGGTTACATCACTAGTGTTACGTTCTAATTTTGATAAAAATGAGATTGTTGGTGGTGGAGGGAAATGATTGATGAGAAACCATTGTAGAAGGAAAAAGATTAATCAAAATGGGTACCGATTACCTTATTTAGGAGGATAACTAGTGTATTAACCATTGTTTGTTCTTATTAACCACCATAATTGTCCTATACTTATTCTCATTCCCATTGAAAAATTTTCAAACAAACACCCCCTTAAATGTTTCACATCTTTTTAGGTCTCTTACCCTATTCATTTCTCCCATCCCCTTTTAATTAGAGTTAATGATTTTCTACTTTCTATTTGTATTTAAAGCATCTAAAGATTCCTATGCTCATGTTAACCGTGTTTCTCTGATTTTCTTATCTTCTAGAGGGGCTTCTTACGCTCTCTTTCTAATGCATTGTTGGTCAGATTAGACTTTGGCATTTACTTCCGCTGCAGTTCTAAACTACAGAGTAGTAAGGGGTCCAAATATAGACTAATCAGGCATTAAAGCACGGGGATTACAAATACAATATGTAAAGTGGTCACAAAGCCAGACGAAGCATAAGGATATGGAATACTCACAGCAGAGTATCTTAAGTTCGGAGAGTATTGAAGAAGCCTTGACACGAGATCCACAGCTTCTGGGGGTGTACGCTTATGAAAGATCTGCAAATAGAGAAACACATTCAGCATACAAGGGTAAATGATAAACGAGCACTGAAAGTCAACCACAAGATCTCAACCTTGTGCCATGGATGTGCCTTGATTTGGGAACTTAAACTCTGTGTAATTTGGATTCATACATTTTATTTCCTCACGAGTGGGTGTTCCCAAAACCTATATGGAACAAGTACCAAATCAGCTTCTAACTCAAAACCACAGGAGTAAGATATCCTTGCTAAAGTTATAAGGCACGCTTTACCTTGATAATTTCCACAAGCTGGTCAACTCCACTCTCTCCAGGGAAAAGAGGCTAAAAACAGAGGGTGTCAAAAAGAGAACAGCAAGAGAAACCACAAAGTTTTTCTACCATATTTGTATATATCAGAAAAGAAGTGTGTTTAGTTTTTTTAAGTACCTGTCCAAGAAGAAGCTCAGCAAGAACACAACCGACAGACCAGATGTCAATTGCACTAGTATATTCAGTTGCTCCAAATATCAGTTCTGGTGCACGATAATACCGGGAACAGATATAAGATATATTTGGCTCACCTTTCACCTGTGATATGTGATAATTTTCCAATGGGTATAAAAGATACTCGGAATAACAAAACAGGAGATACATTTTAAACATATAATTTAGCGTGTAAATGCAAAATAAAACATCAAAGATAATAATGATAAAATATACCCAAAGACGGTTGCACATTAGATCAATTATCACTGCTATTACATACAAGGGCTATCAATTAAATTTGATGATATATTCTACTCTTTTTCAATAAAAATGCACTATAAACTTGTAGCCTGATGCAATTTCACAAACTGATTTACATTGTCCACAAAATAAATTCGTCAACTTGAGATGAAGGTCAGGATCAACAGAAACATCAGTTAAAGTTACAAAACTAGTAGGTTTAAATAGAGTCAATACCAAAACTTTTGCACTTCCAAAATCACAGAGTTTGAGCTGATGTGTATGGGGATTGACCTGCAACAACAGGTTGTAAAAGTCAAATCTTAGTATCTGAATGCGATCAGCTACTTATGTCATAAGTGCATACCAAAAGGTTTTGAGGTTTGATGTCTCTGTGGCAAACTCCAATGCCATGAATATATGCCAAAGCTCTAAAAATCTGTATAAGCGAAAAAGTCACAAGACACTGTCAGAATCTTGAAGCTAATGTTCACTACATTCAACTCAATGCAGCAAGTACGCCATTAAAACGTCTAAACAACTGTGCACTGTAATACTTATAGATAGAATATACTATACTTAGAAATAAATGAGTTGCCACACAGAATTCAATTGTTAAAGCACATATATACACAAAAATTGTTTTAAGAAATCAGATTTTATCAAGGTACTAGCAACATAGGAAAAGATGGACCACCTGATATGTATAAAGCTTGACATATATCATTGGCATCCGCTGATTAGCTTTACTATAGTGTCTAGCCACACGGTAGACTGTCTCAGGCACATATTCAAGAACTAAATTGAGGTAAAGTTCATCCTTTTCAGTGGTTGAAAAGAAGCAGTGCTTCAGAGATACAACATTTGGGTGATCAAGAAGGCGCATTGTTTGCAGTTCACGGTTTTTGTATCTCTTATCCTGCAAAACCTTTTTATTGCAACCGTTTCACCAGTTTCAAGACACTTGGCCTGCAAAATAGATGTTAACTTTCAATATTTTTTCTGTTTTCAGAATTAAATTCAGCACTAGTGATATTTACAAGTTACTTGTACAAAATATTTATAATTTCATACAGTCACAATCTCCTTTACTAAAAAAATAAAACTAAATTAAATCCATTCTACAGTAATCACTAAAAGGCCGTAAAACATCATTGATTTGTCACAGAAACATATAAAGAATGATAGCATCTTACCTGAAACACAATTCCAAAGGATCCCTGTCCTACGATTCGCTCGGCCATATAACTTATAGTCTAATAAAAAACACAAGTGAGACAAAGTTAATCAGCTATATAACATCATTAAGAGTAAATACTTAGAAACAATAAAATGAGCTATACGGAGAACGGCAGTCAGTGCCTCAGTCGCACTTCGAAGAACAAACTCACCCACCCACCCCTCAGGAAAACACATATTCCCATACAAGAAGACAATTAGCAAATAAAGTGAGGAAGCTGAAAGTATAAAGCAAAGGCATTGTGCAAAGCATTTTCTTTTCAGGAAAACAGATAAAAACAGGCCAGGTATTCATAGAGCATCTCTGGGGCAGCATTCATTGCCATGTTGTAGGAGAACTTGTGCACAAAAATGGCAATGTACACAAATTGTAGCACATTGTCTATTTTCCAAATTGGTGCTGCACTTTACTTTATTAGTAATTCTGACACTCTTTTTAATATGTGTCATGTATGTTTTAAGAGTTATCTTAATTATAAATTTATATCATTCAAGACCATGGGTTTTTTTCTTTAGAATTTAAAAATTAAAATACATTTTCAAACTATTCTTCTAATTATCTTGATTAGAGATAAAAACTAAATAATTTCAAGTGAAATAAAGTCATAAGGTACATTCCTCTTACTCTTAGTGTAAAATTTGGGGAAAACCATTTGAATACCAAAAATGTGTGAAGTTGCAATTTGCACTATTTGTTGCAAAACCATTGGAAAAGCATAATGCTCCAAAATTCATATTAATAACACAAGTATCTAGCTCCACCTGAAATATTAAGCTCATCATAATTCTTAATCCCACATCACCATCATCAGCCAGGATACTAGACAATTTTAATCGAGACATCTTTGATTACTATAAAATCCACAAAATCATCAATCTTAGCAGTGATACATACGTACAATTAGATTAGATTCAGTATCTACAAAACCCAGTCATGTGAAAGTAATTCGCTACATCCAAAACCTAAACAGAAATTCAAAATTATATATCCATTGTATACCTGCTTAGGCTGACCATTTTTACCACCAATCGTTGTCACAATTATGTGCCCTGTCTCTGTCCCATTTCCATCGACTACTGCAGCGTCCATTTCCTGCAATGAAAGTCAAAAGTACACTCACTACAAATGCAAAAATACACAAATCTTCCACACAATTTCCTTAACAACAACCAACCTTTTCTACCTTCTCATCTTTGATCTTCATCTCATTGATTTCCTCCGGAAGCTTGTCCACGAGCATCGCATCACATTTCGGCTTATCAGCCGCAACATCAGCCGAGGCCATACTCCAAACGAAAAAGAAAACACACTCAAAGTTGAGCTAAAAAGTAGAACACTCCACAGCCTTCAAACCCTAATAGCAAACAGAAATGAAAGGTACAAAAGAGAATTACACAAAATCATACACCAGTACCACCTCCTCAAAAGCAAATTTCTAGAAAATTAACACCAAAAACAGCTAAAATTAGCATCTCGTGAAGAAACTAAAGAAAATCATACCTGCAGCTGCGAATCAGTCATATTATCAAACAAGCTCGTGCTCGACCCAATGGACACCAGAAATTTCCAGAAATAGCAGGGAAAACAAATGATAGGTGAAAAACTGGGCGGGTATGGGTGGTGCGAGGCCACCAGGTAGCTTTCGTTTTCAACAAAAGCTTTGACTAGCTGAGACTCTCTCTTTCTCACACTAGACTCTCTCTCTCTCTCTCTCTAGATTCTCCCTGATTGTCTCATGTGTGATGCGCTGTGTATATGATGATGTGAAGTAAAATTTCTGACGGACGCCAAAGGTTTTCTCAAATTCAGCTGAGTTAGAGTTTCCGAGTCCGGAAAGCTGGACTGAACGACACGTGTTGACTCACGGTTGGAGGTCAGCAAACGTACAACTTGGAGTTGACTGAAATAAATGAATTAAAGAATCTGATGGGCCATATTTTGATTAATATGAACAACCAAAATGTGGGCTCTCAATGTAAAGTAGTCTACTAAAAGCATTGATCAGCCCAAATTAAAGTCACCTCCTTTACCTATTTAAATTAAGCCCCGGTTATATTTATAAAGTTCTATTTGTGTGCATAATATGCATAATAAAATATTATGTGCACAAAATTTGGTTATAATGTACTATTAATTTGGTTATAATATAGTATTATTTCGGACGTTGTATAGTAGTATTAATTTAGTTACGGTGTAGTATTAGCAACATTGTATAGTATTAATTTAATTACGGTGTAGTATTAGGTAAAAATATTGTGCACACTATTTTTAGTGTGCACAATGTCCACACAAACATTTGTCATATTTAAATTCTTTTTTCTAAAAGTCCACCCTTCAGTTTATCCCAATTTTTTGCAATTCATAATTCATATTTTACCTATTCTACCGTCTTGTTTCAACTACAAATGGGAGAGTAAACTTAACTACAAATGGAAGACTAAACTTAATAGGGGTGAACTCAACTTCCATTTTTTTAAAAATTCTCACGACAACACCATTGCAAATGATCACCATCGTTCGTCCGCTGTCCACCATTGACCACCGCCGCCACGTAGCAGCTATCGCCCACCGTAGTTCATCTCAATGGATAAAAGTTTGTTTTCTAATTTTAGGTTATTTTATTTTTGAATACTTGATTTTATATGTGTTTGTTGTTTAATATTGCAATATTACTTTATTGTAGTTGTAATAAATTATATAATACATGTTTTTGTTGTATAATTAATATTTTGCAAAAATTGAAAAATTGAGCACCATGTTCACTCTTGCTTTTTCAAAAATCTTGACTTTGTTCGACTTTTTTCCGAACATTTGTGTTATTTACAAAAAAATATTGAATATTGTGTTAGTTTTCGAGAAAAATTATTGAACAAATGGAGGGTGAACTCGGTAATTCTTATAACTTAAATTCAATAGGAATATTTTGGTCTTTTAACAAGTTTTTTTTTTTAAAAAAATAATAAGAATGTGAAATTCTAAAAAAAACATTGATGATTTTTTAAAATTGTCAAATAATCGTTGTTGGATGATCCGAATGATGAAATCGACTACGTAAAACTTAAATAGTGATGAATACAAAGTTTATGCGAGTTTACGATGATAAATTTTTGTTTCTATTTAAACTGGAATTAATATTGCAATTGTGACTCTGCTTCCGATTTGATCATATAGTAACACATCCTTCTCAATACAAAGAATATGTTTGATTTCATATAATAACATATTTTATTTCAACAATAAAATATTAAATCTCAAGTGTGTTAATATAAGGTTAAACATATATTAATATAAGGTTAAACATGTGTTAGTAAAGACAAATGCGTGTTATCGTCCTTAAAATAATAAAATAATTATCCATGTGTTGTCTTGAATTTATTCATATAGTAACACATTTTTCTTCATACAAGAACAAGTGTTTGACCTTATAGTAACACAACCGAGAGTAAAAATTTATTTTTACATTTGCGCGAGTTTAGTATACGTATTTACTCCAAAACTTATATGTGGCGATCAAATAGACCATGAGCTTTTTACACCATTTTACTTTAATATTGAGATCAAATAAGTCTCCATCTTAATAATACCACTCTATTAATGAAAATAAAGTTGTCAAAATTTAAAGGCATATTTGATTCACACATATAAGATTAGAAATTTATTTGACTATTTTTTCATTTTATTTTTGCATTTGGGTGATTATCGGTGACATATTTGTCGTTATAATAACACATGTTTAACCTAATATTAACACCACTTTGGGAGCAATTTTTTATTTTATTTTTTTGCCTTTACACGAGTTTTTTTATAAACATCCACTAAACCCGATGCAGCTCCTTCAAGATCCGCAAATTTCACTAGATAAATTTTCACAGATCCTAAATTCATGAAATATTTCATATAAGAATTTGCCGATCTTAAATTAAAGCCCTGGTTATGCGCACACAACAATTGATAAATACACTATTCTATAATATTCTTTTATAAAGCAAGCACATTAAATATTAATATTATCTTTTTCAGTTACCCTCCTTCATGGTATTAGTAAATACACCCCCTTCATTAAAAAAAAAAAAAAACCGTCAATCATCATGGTCCAATGCACTGTGGCAATCATTGAATAAAATTGAAATGAATACACCTTTTTGCATATGAAATCAATACAATTACAATATGTATGCTATCTAAGAACAAGTGTAGACTTCTTCGATGACAAGTAAGATCAAGATTTTCCGAACCCAACAGCTTTCTTCCTTGTTCTTCGCGCACCAATCTTTTCAGGACTTGGCAATCCAGTCCTCTCCTCATATTTCTTCTCCAAGGCCTACATCATTCAGCAATTTACTTAAGTTACTCGTATTCATATTTGTCAAAGTTTTGTCCACACATCTCTCTCTATTAGTCTATCCCTCTCTACATTTTTCCTTATCCATCAAATTTCACCACCCACTACGCATTAAATACTATTTTCTTTAAAGTCTGTGTCATTTTGAAACGGGTAGCTTAGAGAAGGATGGAGAGAGTATATAGATGTTATGTGATCTGATTGATTACTATGTTTTTCAAACAAAACTAAGGGGACACCTGGTTCAAAGCTCTTCAATATGAATGGTAATGGGAATGAGTATGAATAATTGTGGTGATTAATGAAAAAAAAAGATAATCAATTCATTTTCTTCATATTTCGTATAAGATATTGACACTCAAAATAAGTTAAAACATTACCTCATTTTGATTAACTATTTCCCTCTCCTATGATAACTTCTCAATTATTTCATTATTCCTCAACCAACAATCATTATTTGATCTTCATTAATTCAAAATTAGAGCAAAACACTAACAATGCAATCATCATTTTCATTGTAATTCACTATTCAACGATTATCATTGAAGAAATTGAACCAAGCATCCCCAAATGAAAATATACAGAGAATTGGACAAAGAACTTGCCTGTAAATCGTCACGGATACTGTCAAGAACTTCATCACTCATTCGATCAAAGAAAAGGATTCCCTGCAATAAACTACATATGTTAGAGTATTGTATTAGGGACTCTACAGTATGCTTTAGAATTAAGAATTTGAAGTCTCATTCTATTCCACCCCATCCACAAAACACGCACACACACAAAAAGGTTTGGAGCTAAGTCCTGGTTAATAAATAGGGAACTATAGTTCAACATGATCCTCTGTCAAACCAGGTTAGGACAAGTAGCTGAATCATGGTGTTCGTTAAAACGTTGATCGAATTAGTTTTCTTCAATAAAGTGAACATAATATATAAACATTAGCAAAACCCATCTTATACTATGGAATTATTAGGTTTTCTCTCGTCCGCAGTTAGAAAATGAACCTGCAAATGATCATATTCATGCTGAAACACGCGAGCCGCAAGTCCGGTCAAGTTAACTTCAAACCTTGCACCAGTAACATCCTGGGCGTCAACCTTTAACGAATCTGGTCTCTGTAGAGTAACAAGAACAATGAAGCCTAAATCAACCGAGATCAGATTATGCTTGGAAGGACTTTCAGAATGGAATGAAAAATTCTGTTTTTGCAACAGAGCAATGACATACAATCTAGTGTATGTAAGTTGTAATGCCAATTGCACTGGAAAAAGCAAGAATCTGATGACCAAAAATTAAGAAGAAGCTAGTAATTAAGCACATTCATGGCAAGGTACCTCAACGTCAGCACAAATCCCAGGGAATGATAAACAGCCCTCATCAAAAGCACTAACTTTCTCGAATATCTATTGATGCGTGGATTTATGAGAACAACCTCGTCTCCTTCACCACGTTCACCAACTGGATTGAACACCATAAGCCGAACATTAATCCCAACTTGGGGTGCTGAGAGCCCAATGCCATCAGTTCTGTGGAAAAGGAAGCCAACAACTATTGTTCACATTCCTGTAATTATCAAGAATCTCCAATAAGAAAAAAGTAACAATGGAATGGAACTATTACTCAGGTGAGGATCGAAGCCTTTGAAAGTGATTGCAAATATATAGACTTCTAGAAAAGTAACGTTCTATGACAACAGCTTGGATGGTTTTTCATACGTAATTTTATCTTCGTTCACTAGATTTTGCCCCCTTCTTAGTAATTGGTCCATTATCTTCATATTATAAGTCGAAAATTCAAGCCCAGGCTAAAACCTAGCTCCAACCTATTTGGAACTTCTGTAGACATGCTGAAATTCTAATTCTGTTGTAGATTCTATCTATATTGAAATGCAAATATGCAATGCAGAATATTATCTCAAATATAGGTCAAGCAATGCGGATCTGATACTCAATTACAAGCCTCTAAAGCTAATAGACAGCTTCTGACATTATTATGAAAATCAATTTGGGTCCTCTAGGATAAATGATTCAAAGATGTGGAGCTTCTGAAATAAATGAAAAACTCACTTGTACATTACATCAAACATCTCGTCCACAAGCTTTTTCAAGCTCTCATCAAATGTGTTAACCCGCTTGTTCTTGGCTCTCAATATTGGGTCCGGATACTCCACTATTTGAAGCGGTCCCTCAAATTGCAAATCAGAGGCTAATCCAAAGCACAAACCAGCAACAAGATAGCTATTATTCTCAATTTCAGAATTTCATAGATAACTTAGCAACAAAAAAGTTTAAGACAACTCATAGATTTTCTCTTTTCAAAGTGTTTCGCACTTACGAGAGGCTACTTCTTCTTTAGCCATGGAAGAAGAGCTTCGCCGAGCCTGCGCAAAAACTGGATGCGCCGGAAGCTTATACCGGTTGGAGGATAAAGTAAAGGAAGCGGCTGCGGTGACACTACGGCGGAATTGAGAGCGGAGAAGGGGAGTTCGGCGTCGAGGAAATGGGAGGCGTGGCCGAGCCACGGCGGTGGTTTGGAGATATGTGGTAGAAGCCATTACCACTACGGACAGGACACATATCGTATTTGTGATATTTGATTTTTAATTTAATTACGATACAATATTTTTATAAATTAATGTTGTGTGAAACAGTTTTTACTCTAAAATTAGTTTAATAATTTATAATTAATATTTTCCGTTTTATATACCAATCATATTTTTTCGTCCGTCCTATAATAGTTTTTATATTTTGAAAGTAATTTTTTTCGTAAACTTAATTTTCACACTATTCTCGGGCGTTTGGTTGGAAATTCTTCAATAGGAATGAGAATTAATATAAGATAATTGTGGTGTTTAATGAGAAAAAAATGGTGAATGACATTATTTTCCCTCCTCCCTTTTCCCCATCTACAATCAATCCTCCTCAATCATTCCTCCACCACCAATAACAAACTTCTTTTGTCTCATTTTTTCTAAAATTGGAGCACAACACCAATGATGTAATCAACATTGAGACATTCCTTCTTCCAATAAATTTGGTGACATAGGGGAAAAAATCAATTTCATTTTCATTCCCATTGAAGATTTTGTAACAAGTGCACCCTCAATTAATTTTATGTTCTTTTGATTATGATTTATATTGCTCAAAATCAAATGACATGAATTTTTAATAAAAGTGTTGTTCATTAATATTAAAAGCCGTAAAGAAAAGGGTAAATGAGTATTTTTAATTTTATAAGTGAGTTCTTATCAACGGGCAGGGCGGGGACATTCCCCATCCCATGAACTAAACGGGAAAAATTCTTCCCTCATTCCCCGCCTCGCGAGAATTCTTGTTACCGAAGGGATTCTCCATTTCCCACTTTATTTTTTTAATATTTTTAAAATTATAATAATTAAAAGCAGACAATATAAAAATACATAAAAATATAAAATTAATTTCTAAGAGGTACTACTATTAATTTTATAAAAATACATAAAAATATTAATTTTATAAAAATATAAAATTAATATATATATATATATATATATATATATATATATATATAAAGGTACTACTATTTTATTTAATTACAATATTTACAACTAGTATGCAAAGAAGAAAATCAGGGCCCTTACTCTCTGTTTCAACAAAATCAATCGAGGAATAAGAAAACATAAATATAGGGAAATTACATTTATATTTTTGTTTTACATAAATTACTCATTAACGTAGCTCAAGTGGTTAGAGTTTATTACCTATGACTCAAATGTCATAGGTTCGAGTCATCATTTGTTTGATAAAAAAAGGTACCCTACATTATTAGTTAAAGTTTATTATATCTTCCATGGTTGTTAATTTTTTATATCCTTTTTATTTAAGCAAGTGTCTTTAATGCTTTGGGAAAGAGACACCGAATGTGTAAACTGTAAAGAACGTTATAATTTGTAGCTTTAAAGGTAATTGTTTTTTTTTTTTATCGGTGGCTTTAAAGGTAAATTGATGATGACTGAGAAAGAGATGGGATAAATATTTTAAAATTGAATCTGCAAAGTTAATTTGATTATGGTTATAAAATGTTACTGATTTGGATAGAATAGGGAAAGACAAGGAACAACATTAATTCACTACAAATTATAAATTATGAAAAATAATAGTGTCAGTCAAGTTTTAAATATGTAATTTATGTTTACAAAATGATTCAAATATCTACATCCACATTATTACATCATCGTTATCAATATATATCAAATTTTTTTATATATTTGGCATCTAAACACATACATAATTTTATCTTATCATTTAATGACATATCATCAATTCACAAAAAATTGACACATAAATATTATAAACTTCCTATTAATATATATATGAGGATTCACTTGTTTGAATACTCACAAATTAATATTTCATAAATATTGGAGTTTCTAAAATATAATAAGATAAGATATAAATTGATACGGTCACCAAAAAATTTAATACACTTTTATAGGCTAAAGTTAAATAAATTACTTTTTCAAAACATATAAATATTTATAGATCGGTTTAGTGGTATACATCTTAAAACCAACAAAAAGGTTTAGGGTTCAAATTCTTATTTTTATTTTTTACAAACTTAATATGTAATTGTTATATATACACAAAATAAAACCGACGCATACATATAAACATAAATCGACTTTATAATAAGATGACATGTGGCAACGAAAAACATACAAAAATGGACACATAAGTAAAACACATAGGACATAATGAACTTCCAATTATTATATAAGGGGATGCGACCGTCTAGTTTTTGAAATGTTATTTCTTATTTTATTAAATAATATTACTCATTTTGTTGAATAATATATTAGTCGAAACTATTTGTATCATATACACTAATTGAGTGATATTACTCGTTTCACTGAATTATGTTACTCGAAATCAATTGCACGGATCAATTAGTTCACACGAATCACTTGAATCTTATTATTATTATTATTATTATTATTATTATTATTATTATTATTATTATTATTATTATTATTATTATTATTATTATTATTATTATTATTATTATTCCTACCCTAATATATAAGGATAAAAATATATGAAGTTGTGTGTGAATAAGCGTAAATCTGATTAATAATATCAATTGTTTCAATAAAAAGTATTAACTGATTTTACTAATAAGATAATTAATTCTAATTGATATTAATTATTTTATTGAATAATATTAGTTGAAAGGTATTAATTATTGTATTAAAAATATTAATTATTTTCTTGTAAAATATACAATCTCTGTTGTATAAAAACTTTTATAGAAGGAAGGACAAACAAATTAAAAAGTGGAAGAATAAATAGAAATTTGAGGGGTAATTTTGTAAATTTGTATATATAAAGTAAGAAAATAAGTTGAATATTGTGTAAGCTCAAAAGTCATGATATTGTACTCCATTCGTTACAATTTAAATTGCTTCAAATAAAAAAATAGATATTACAATTTTTTTCCTCATACCTAAAATAACCAAAAAAAAAAAAAAAAATTATACCATGTCAAACTAAACTCTTACAAACATTTATATTTACACCTTATTTTTGAATTGCGAGAAAGATGCTAATATTCACTAATCTATTGACACAACATTAATATTTTGTTTGTTTTTTTTTTTTTAGAAAAAATCACTACTTTGTGTTTTATGTTGTATTAATCTCGATTTTATGTTTTACCCTCCTAATATATTGTGTGTCATTTTATTATACATTATTACATTGTGTACATATAACTATTAATATAATTATATATTGTTTTAAGAAAAATACAAAATCAAAGTAAACACAGCCATCTATGCAGAACTCAGAAATCTAAACCCCATAAAATTAGGTCACCTAAATTTGTGGCTGAAATTAAAGATTATTGTGCAGGCCCACTTAATCTAAAATTTGTCCACAGATTGGGCTTGTGGTTAATAATGGATCAACTTTACTAAAGCATAATTAGAGCCTACTCAAAGCCCATAATCTCTCTCTAAACTTTGTCTAATTCTGGAATACAAGTGAAGCTATTTTCAGTCATAAAAGTGGTCTGTCATAAAAATCTGTATTCTTAATTTGTTGCATTGCATGTGATGTGGCTCACACTTAAAAGGTATTAAGTTGTGATTGCGTATCCCCATAAAATTCTTGTTGAAATACTTAGGAATAATATGAATAATTTTACGGATACTATATGAGTTTTTATTTGAAAAGAAAGACTTTTTTAAGGGGAGATGTCGAGTGTGAAATCTAAATTCATGCATAGGGACGATGCAACAAATTATTCAATAGGGGTCTATGGTGCGACCTACTAAAGTTAAGTCCATTTTTTTTTTAATTATGCCTAGAGATGAGAACAGATCGGACCATTCAACAACCGCATAAAATATGACCTACTAAAGTTTAGCTTGTTTTATTAATAAACAAATTAGATCTTGATTTTTTTTTTAAGTTTATTTATTTATAAAGGCCAAATTTAGACCTTTACAAAAGTCTTTAAAGCTCACACATGTCTACTCGTATAAATCTATATAATAAGAGTAAGTCTTAAATCTCGTGAATGATAGAGCAAAAGTAAATAAGTTCTAAGATCACAACATTAATATAATTACTTTTAGAATTGTTTTTTTAAGTTGACATAAATTTAAAAAGACTTTGTCCGGTTCGTTTATTAAAAAGATACGGTTAATTTTATTTTTCTTTAAAGAAAAAGAAGAAACAACTCCAAATAACATGTTAGATCCTAAGTATAACAATTTTACACTAAACTCATGCTTTCTAACCAGAAGTCCTACTCAAATTGATATATTCCCACCCTAATCATGCCATATAATCAAGTCAAAATTATGTACACAGAAAAATAAATTTTGATTGTCATTCTCTTTTATAATTTCGATGAAATTCTAAATTTAAAGGTTATTTTTCATTTCAACTGAGAAAAATTTAGGGTCCTCATAAGTAAACTTCTTTTTAAATGAGTTCAAAGTAATTGCATATAGCTTCTGTTTATATATTACAATAACGATGGCATCTCCGACTAGCTTTCAATAATTTATTGAGACTAGTTATTAGTTATACTCCATCATCGATTATTCGAAAATTTAAATTGCTAAAAAAATATTGTCGTCACACAGATTACAATCTTACAAAATACATACCGATATAAATTTGAATTATCTTGTAAGAAAAAAGGGAAAAAAAAACGTATATATTTCTAAAGCATGCACTAACATGGATTTAAACCTTTGCAACTCATACTTATTAGTAATTAACTAGCATAAAGTCGTACTACGCGGGATTTCCGTAGCTATAAAAAAAAAAAAAATCAATGTTACAACTTTCCCTCCTAAATAAGATAATCATTATCTAATTTTGATCAACATTTTCCCATTATACAATGGTTTCAATCTCCTCAATTATTCCCTTCCACCATTACTACGACTATCTTTTGTTTCATTTTTCTCCAAAATTGGAGCACAACACCGTGATTTAATCATCATTAAAATAATTCTACCTCCAATATTTTAGGGCATAAAGGGAAAATATATTTCATTCTCATTCCCATTGAAGAATTTAAATCAATGAGAATGGAAATGAGAATGAATGTAAGACAACTATGGTGATGAATTAGTGAGAATAAAAATTATAATGATTTTTTCTTAATCATTCCTCACCATTACCACAACTTTCTTTTTGTTTCATTTTTTTTTTTCAAGATTGAAGCACAACACTTGTAATGTAATCATCATTGAAACAATTTTACCTCCAATATTTTAGGGGTATAGGGGCTAATGAGCGAGACTAATAATTTAGGCTTAATTTTTTTATCTTGAAATATAAGTTAATTTATTTTTATTAGATAATTTTAATTGACATTAAGTGCAATCAATTACTTATTTCGATCTTTTGATATATAGTAACTTAAAAAATAATATATTATTTTACACGATGAACAAATTATTTATTTACAAGAGTAACACAATAGTGCATTTATTGAATAATTGATCTTATGATCAACAAAATATGTGTGGACTCATTATTTATAAAAAAAAACATGTATTGAATGAGACCATCCCACTATAATTTAAAAATGACGGTTTAACATTTTAGAAGAGATGATCAAATGTTAATTTATGCTAATTTATAAATTATTAAAAATACAATTATTTCACCATTAAACCGTCTCACACAAATTCTATAAATTATAAATCAGATTAACGAAAGGAGGTATGTATTTAAAAAGAAGATGATGGTAGTCGGTGATTTAACACTTGATTTATTGTTGATTAGAAGTGCATAGACAGCAAATCCTAATCAAGTGCAAGTGTTGTTGTCCCTTTCCTCTATTTCATTCAAAGAATTTTGTGTGGACAACAACTGTTTAATGCCTAATTCGACTTTCTTTTGCTTCGGATGATCATTCGACACTTGTTCTGCTAAGATTTTTCTCAATTAATTAAACAGCTAATACCTTTGGGCCCAAGTTAGGATACTGTTTCAATTATATATGTTAGAATTAATTAATGATGCTATTTAACACACGTAACACAAGAATGATTATTTTAAAAACAATTAAGAAAAAATAGACCATCTCTCAAGTCCTGTACATTTCTCAATCAACAAATATATTTTAATTTAGATGATAATTTGTTTTCTAGTAACTAGGAACAGATAAAAAAAAATTATGGTGGAGAATAAAAAAATATAAAAATAAAATACATTAAAAACTGAAGTGAGGAGTGGGAATTGAGATTTGAGCGTATTGTCCGCCGCTGTGCTGGAGGCTGGAGGGGTCGTATTTGGGAAAATGAAATTAAGGTTAAGAATTGGGGTCTAGCCTATATTTGAGAAAAAACTAATATTAATAATTTAATAGTATAATTTATATTATATAATTTACTCTCTCCGTCCCAAATTAGTTTTATACTAATTTGAGCACGCATTTTAAGAAAAATGTAATGAGTGGAGTCTTGAAGGGTAATTTTGTAAACTTTTATTATTAAAGTAAGGAAGGTGGTTGAATTGAGTGTAAAAAGTAATGACATTTTGTGTAAATATATGAATATTGTGAGGGTGGAGTTTGAGGAGGGATTTCTTTTTGGAATGTGAAAACTAATGTGGGACATACCAAAAAAGAAAGTGTAGCTAATGTTGGAAAGAGGGAGTAATATTAAAAAAATATATGGGGAGCACGTGCCACTGGGTTGGTGCGTTGATCGGCCATTATTAAGGTAGGCTTACAATATTTTACTTTTCAATTTTATCAAATTTTTTGTATTGTTGATTATATATGATATTATTGATCTTAATTATTTATATTCCTGATAAAACTTTTAATATTCATGATCAAATATTTGATACTTTAACTTTTTAAAAAGTGGTAATAGTGTAAGTATAACTCAATCATATTTTTAAATGATATTATAAGAGTATTAGTTGTTTCACTTAATATTACTTTCTCCTGTACTATACTAAATGATATATTTGTCAAAGAGGTATGTCCCAAACTCAATGATACATCTTCTTAAAAGAAAATAAAACAACATAATCATTTTTATACTTATCTTTCAAATAACTAAAAATTACACATAATGTTATTACTTTATCTACACTAACCAAAATATACTTTTACAATGAATCTCAGGATTGACCTAATGGTGAGAGCTTGAGTGCCATGAGTGTGATACTATGAGTGTGATGCTTTCTATAAGTCTTAGGTTTGAAATCTATTGGTACAAACAATTCATGAGATTGACCAATCCATACATAACTTCACTCGGGCTTTTAAGTGGGGCCCCGCTAGTGGACGGTGTGATTGGTTCTCCGTATTAATCGGTCCTTTGGCCGAATACCGAATTATCAAAAATCGTCTTTTTACAATGAACTATTATACACTTACTTTATTTTATTTAATACCAAGTAAATAAATCTCACCTTAATAATCGTGCAAATCATAAATGTATCATTGAGTCAGAACGAATGAAATAATAATTTTGTACACACGAGTCATCCCATTATATATAGAGTCACTCTAATGTGAAGCAGCTTTCATAGTATGAAACCTGTCATTAGAATCATTTATTGATACCATAACCATTTTTATATTGTGATATCGGTTTATAAATATATAATGATATCACTAAATAATTCTAATGGCATTAATTTTATACTATAAAACTGTTTCACACTAGATTTTGCCTTATATATGTTTGTCTCTTTTAGGCTTATATTTTGTTTTAAAATATTTCATTTTAACATTTTTTTCATGTTTCTCTCTATTTTACAGTTGTATGCATTTCTGAAATATTTCTTTAAATTTGTACTACCTAAAATTTCTCATTAATCTTGCTCTCATTCCTTTTTTTCCCTCCCTCTCATGAAATATACCAAAAATTGATTGATATTCCATATTTAGTTGCCCAACAGAGAAGAGTAAATTAAAAAATATATATATGTTCCTTAATTCTATATAAAATATCGAAACGATATATATTATGAAACATAATGAGAAAAAAAAACTAAAAAAGTTATGGATGCTGCATAGATTTTCTAATTAGAATAATATTTTGTTGGATGCACGCACATACGTACGTACATATACATAGTTAAAATAAAACTAGTGAAACAAATTAATTAAGTAGAAATGCGGCAGATACCATGCAATATATAGAAAGTGATAATAACTTTTGTTTTGTCATCGATCATATGTATGAAGTGACATTAAATTTATTGAATCAAGATGACAAACTGAATAATGACAAGAATTTCTTCTTAAGTTGTTACAACTATATATATCAATTTACATATATCTATACATTTGGAAATAATAAGTCGCTTCAAATGAAAATATGTTGGTAAATTTATGTCGATTTCCAAACTATATTGGTGTTGGTGATATTATATGATCATGACATGTCAGTTCCCATTGTACTTTTTTTCTCAAGAATTGTAGATTCCCAATAAAATTTCAAAGTAGAGTTAATTAATTATTGATTTTTTAATCTAATAATTGATTTGGAGCTGTATGTATTTTTTAAATAATGTTAATTTTTTATTAAATGTATTAGTTTGACAGTATTAATGTTTCGTTTAAAAATATTAGTTGTGATACTATAAAACGATATAATTGTGAATCGGTTGTACGATATAAATATTTTCCATACGATCAACTCCTAATTATGAATTGATATTGTGTGAACAAGTTTCATCATGAAACTGCATATAATTAATACCTTCCAATAATTTAAGTGATACTCTTTAGCATTATGACTAATACCTTTTAATAATTTAAGTGATACCCTTTATTATTATGACAAATACATTTCATTAATTTAAGTGATACCATTTAACATTATCATTCATATCTTTAAGTAATTTAAGTGCTACCCTTTTGCATTACGAAAAATATATTTCAGTAATTTAAGTGAATCCTTTTATCATTAGAATTAATACCTTTCAATGATATCATTTTACCATCATGACTTATATCCTTGACTAGCAGAATAAGTTTCGTACCGTGAAAATGGAGTACAATAATTTCCCTTAATTATATATTACTCCCTAACTCATGTCCGTATATATTAATATCATAAATTAAATTTGATACATTTAAATTATAAGTCCAAAAGTTATCCATTCTTACGTCAACTAAAAGATGTTTAACTGGTAATACAAGGGTCTTAGCTAATCTCTATAAATTGATCACAACTTCCATTATTTTCATGATACCTACCATTCTCTCTCTATCTATATATACACATATAAAATAAAAGATGGACAAAAACCATACAGCTCCCAAGATGTTGAGGTGAGGAAAGGGCCATGGACTATGGAAGAAGATCTAATTCTCATCAACTACATTGCTAATCACGGTGAAGGCGTTTGGAATTCACTAGCTCGATCTGCTGGTACGTATAATATTATCGTGAATCTATTTTGCAACTAATAATTTATAGTAAACAATTAATACCTTTTACTGAAAGAATAAATATTGCTAAAGAATACACACAAAATACAAACTAATTAAACGATTCCATTTTTTTTTATGAATGTGTGTTTTTTGTTTTAGGGTTAAAGCGCACCGGAAAAAGTTGCAGGCTCCGGTGGCTCAATTACCTCCGGCCGGACGTGAGAAGGGGAAATATTACGCCGGAGGAACAGCTATTGATTTTAGAGCTGCATGCTAAGTGGGGAAATAGGTGAGTTAGCTAGGGTTAATTTATTGGATATAAAATTATTTGGAAATTTAAATAAACGAAACGAAACTTAGAAAGTGAAAGAAAAGAGAAAAGGAAAACTAAGAATGAGAATTAAAATAAATTAATGAATTGATTTATGGTGGTTAGTTATGTTGAAGTCGACAGCTACCATATTTTTGGCTTAATCCTAAACAAAAGGGTTTATGATTCAAAGTGATATGATAAAGGATTTAAATTATTTTCTACTTTTAGAGGCATGCATGTGAAATAATTACTTTTTATTCATAATCTACTTTATTAATGCACGTAATTTTTTCAATGACGTGTTGGTAAAATTAATTTTTTAACAAGCAGCACACATTAAACGAGATAGTATGAATAATTTAAGAATATTAATTAGAATTAATTTATGTCATTTGCATTTTGGATTCATGTTTCTTTTCGCATTTCAATCCATTAATGTTATGCACACGAATTTATTCGTATGCTACATCTAGTAAATTGCATCAAAATAGATTATTTACTACCCAAGATACAAATCTTGATCGATTTTAAGATCCATGTATCTAGATATGGAGTGTATTACTCTACATTAACTGCCTATTTTCTCAACCACCTTTATCTGTATATTGTATTAATGTGAAATTTTTCAGAGTATAAAATTTATATAATTACATTCGTTTAGTAATATTGTTATTTTTATAAACTAATATTATAACATTTTATAAACTGATATTAATTTATACGTGCAAAATCATTACTAAATAAATATTATGATATTAATGAATGAATGTAATTTAATTATCAATTGATACGATGAACAAGTTTCAAGGGAAAATTTATGTAAATTGTATTAAAAATTGTATGTTATTTAACACTACCTATTATATATATTATATTATATGAACATGATTTGTGATTAACTTATTATGAACCACTCTTCAACTATGTGATACTTTAAACTTAAATATTATAATACCGCATTTTTATATTACATATGAATATTGTCAATAGTGAACAAAAATAATTGTTGTGGATATGTCTAAGAAATAATATAGTAACACTAACTCTAATTCTTGATGCTCCTAATAAATTTTTGGTACTCTTAATCAAATATTTATTTACTTTAAATTTTTAAAAGAGTTCTATGATAAGCTTATATCATAAAGCACTTCCTTAATTTTTTTTTGTCTTTTTTAATAAATTCAAACCCTTTTGACAAATTAGGAAATAAACTGCAGTGTCAACTCTCTTAATAATAAGCGATTTTTTTTTTTTTTTAAACCCGACAAATGATAACTCTTTAACCATTTGATATATACCACCTTATATAATAATAATAATAAGTGTCAACTAAACCGTGCATATTTAAACATGATTGGAAGAAGCTTAATTATGCAACCGCAGGTGGTCGAAAATCGCAAAGCATCTGCCCGGAAGAACAGACAATGAGATAAAGAATTTCTGGAGAACTCGAATTCAAAAGCATATAAAGCAACCACAAAACTACACACCCCATATTTCAGATCAATGCACCTTCACCAACCAAATCGTCTCCAGTTGTGTCCCTACGGATCATGCAGTTGCCCAATCATATCCCGATACTACTTCGTCTTCTTCCTTTCATGGACATATGCCAACTTTTCAAGCCACTTTTCCCACCCAATCAAATGACAACATGTGGAGCGTGGAGGATCTTTGGTCCATGCAGTTACTCGGCGGAGATTAATTAATTAACAATATTAATTTATACTTAATTACTTTATTATATATATATTGGAGTTGGTTTTAATTCCTATTTTTGTATAGTGTTCAATTTCGTGCCTTGAATAATGTAACATCATCGTTATATATATTTGTATTGATTCAATGGAATATGAAATTAAAATATGATATGACACAGATTAGAGGTGTATTCTCATGTGCTTTAAACCCAATTTGAAAATTGATATATGTGTATTTGCTTTAATTATTTAAAATTCAAGAGTACATGCACATGAATCTGTTTCTTGAAAGTGTTTTATGATGAGGAGCGCGTGTATGATTTGAATGAAATTTCTTGAATATAATTTTAGGTTTATACGTCAACATTTGTAAATCTATATAAGGTATTCTTTTACTAATTTTTATTTTATTTTATTTTATTAGAATTGAGAAACATTTGAATGCAGTAATTATACCGTGTGCTCAAGTGGTACAAAACTAATATTGTTCACTTAAAATAGTTAATACCGGTCAACTAATGCATTTTGATAAAATAATTAAATATTATTTAAAAAATATATTTGAGTTGCATGGTACAATCTATATTTTAAAATGTGGAAGCGCCACGTTAACCCGAATAGCTTCAGCGCTTTCGATCGAATAGGATCCATCGATCCGAGTTGATCAAGTTGATTGTTATTAAAATGATTGCGCGATATGACATCATAATTACATAATATATAATTAAATATTCCTCCGTCCGACATAATTTTTTTTTAAATTAGGTTTAATTAGTAACGTGGCACATTTCGATCCATATATATTGTAATGAACGGCCAAATATAATGAAATTGAGGAATTTGTGAGGAAATTGCAGCTGAGAGGATCTGCTCCCATATACATACACGTACATATACTGCACGAGCAGGCTATCATATACAGTAAAAACACCGATTTCTCTCTTACACATACTCAGTATTATTTTTGTTATTAAATAATCAACACAATAAAATAAAATAAATATATCATTATTTGTTAAGCGGTGTATTTGAATTTTTCTTAAAAATTAATTTACCCCAAATTCAAACAAATGTTTTGGAACGAGCGGAGTTCAAATATACACGCGGAAAGGTTGTAAAGCTATTTTTGGAAATTTTCGAATTTTCTTTTGGACCATATTTGCGAATATCATCGAATATTGGAGTTATACAGGTGCCTAATTAGTAACTACTCTCAATTCTCCCATGGAAATACTAATGTGGCGTGGTTTCACGTACCCGTTTATTTTGAGGGTTATTAAAAATCATTCAAAATAAGAAAATATATTTTGAATTATTTTTTAATAACATTTAAAATAAACGAGATAATATTTAATATATACTATAAACATTTTAATAAAAAGTTAGAAAAATGAAAATTTGAAATAGAAGATAGTAAGTGTCATTTTGAAAGAAATATTGGACAAATATCATAAATAAGTCGTTTGTATCGTTCAACTCAAAATGTGGCTCGCTTGATTCTATTAATTTATTGGACGGTCACATGACATGTCACATATGTTCTTTAATGATATTGAATATAAATTACGAAAAGTTAGTAAGTGTGAAATATAAATTACTACCCTAGTATGATAATTTTGCTACCCTTAGTTGGTACTTATATTTTATGGCTACGGGGTGGAGTGCGAAAGAGATACGAATGCAGGTCATATGAATTTTAAAACAATTTAGGATGCCATTTGTTTATATATATAACACCATATTAATTATATATATATATATATATATATATATATATATATATATATATATATATTTGAAAAAATCGTAAATCAAATGTATGTAATTTACATTTTTTCTCTTATCCAAAATTTAAACATATTCAATAATTTAATCAAATTAAGTAACAAAATAACAATTCTATTTTTATTAGTCCAATACATAAGATATAATAGTAAAATGAGTTTTACAATATCAATTTAAGTTACACTATAAAATAAAGTTAAATTGAAATCACACATTTTAATGCTTGTATGTCTATATCTAATCATCAAGTTGGATTGTTGCACCAAATTCACGAGTGCGTAAATTTATTATTAATGATTCGCCACGTGACAATCGAATTTGCAACAAATTCGCCACATAAGACAATCAAATTTGCGGCAAATTCGCCACTGACAATCATATTCGTAGGCGGATTCGCGGATCTCACATTTTTTTTTAGAGGATGAGTGCAAATTTGACACTTAATTATATATTTTTAAAAGAATATGTGAATGCATATTTTGCAAAGTTTTCAATTCTCTTAAGAAAACCCCCAAATTTCAGCCCAATGCCCAATGATTCTTCGCGTGAACTGCCAATGAGCCCAAAATCAAGATTATGGACTCTATTCTAATTATATTACAGTCAATTCACAGAAGGTTTTTGCTGCACTGCAACATCCAAGAGTGGATCTTTCAAGTTTTGGTGGGGTGATTCATGAGATTCTGTCCGATTGCGCTGGGTTCGAGCGCGTTGCTTTCAGTTGGGTTAGACGAATGGGCAATGTTGTGGATCATAGTTTAGCTCATTTTGTTTTTCATTGTAACAAGAAATATTTCTCGCCTTTAATTCCGTAGGATGTGTTAACTTTTGTGGAGGCCGATGTTTCCACTCCTAATTAATATAATTTACTTTTCCCGTAAAAAAAAAAATGTCTGCTCATAAATCTGTCCATAGGATGTTAACTGGCGATTGGCGGAATTATTCTCATCCCTAAATTAAAATTAATATATATATATATATATATATATATATATATATATATTATTGAGTGATATATAAAATAATATTTAATATCCGTAAAAATATTTAATGTATATAATCTCCTAACGGAAATGGGGTAGGGAGTATAAATCTCGTTGCCGTCATAACCCTGCAAGGAACAAATTTGGTGATCCCACACCTTTATGCAGACGGATCTCTCTCCATCGTCGAACTTTATCTCGTTATCGAATAATTTATGAATATATTAAATATATTCTTAATATATATATATATATATATTATTACTGTAGATCTGTGTACACAAGTCCAAAATAAAATAAAATTTAAAATTAATTGGTCAATAACTTTAGAAAGAACAAACAAGTGAAAAAGCTGATACATTAGTAGCACTTGTAAATAGCTCTATATCTGATATGACTAATTTAATACTATTTCATTTAAGGATCATAATGAGGTGACTCAAATTTAATTCATCTACAGCATCTCCTATGTAGTGAGTTCAAAATAAATACTTGCATATTTTGAATAGGTCTTATTTATTTTAAATTTAACCTCTAGTAAATGAGTCGAGTCATGCAAGCTTAGTTAATTCAAAATTAATAATACAGAGTTTCAACGATAAAATTAGTGTATAAGATACTTACTCTTAATAAAAAAATTATGCACAAGTAGTTATTTTTTCAAACACAAGATATTTTTTTATATAAAAATCATTCATAAAAAAATTGTGATTCTTTTGTAGTATATATCTAAAATGTATTGCTTTGCAGGAGATCTGTTCATAATTTTTTAAGACATGGGCTAATAATATTTATTGGAAGACAACGGCCCTTTTTTTTTTTTTTTTTTTAGGGCATGGGCTAATAATATTTATTAGTTTTTCTGTCAGGATAATTATATGTGTATAATATGGTCTTTTATCCCCAAATAAATAAAATATAGTATCCAAAAGTTATGGGTGGTATAGACGAAAAGCCTCATCCATAGTTTAATTGTAGGAGAAGCCACATGAGCTCTAACAAAATAGGAAAAGTCAATTTTAACCCATCATAATTTTGTCGCCTCGCCACTTCGATTAGTGGCTCTCAAGGTTCTATTCTATCTCATCAAATTTATTTATTTGTGACATCAATATTTTATTCTGTAAAGATTACTTTAAAAAATAATTAATTCCTCAAAAGCATATCATCCTGTTAAAATTATTTGTTTTTTCAAGGAATGGAAATTCAAATTTATTCACTTTCTGTCACTCCCTCCGTGATTCCACCTTAAATTTATCACAGAGGAAATGATGTACGGTTTTAAAGGGTAATTTAAGTAAATATTATGTATAAAATAAAATAAAGTTAATATTAATTTACAATCTGTATCGTGTGTTATTTTAATGGTAAGTATACATTACTAGAAAAATTTATAAATATTTGTTTTTATGTCTTTATATAAAGTCAAATATATTTTTGTATGAACAAACTTGTGTTTTTATTTTGTTCTTCATCTCTTTAAATCTATATTTTTTTATTTGTCCGATTTTGTTCATATAATGAATACATCTTTTTTTCATACAATAATATATTTATGTTCATACAAGAACTTTTTTTCAATACTTTACATGTGTTATTATAAGGACAAAAATTTACTTTTGTAAGCATGCGAGTTTGGTTATTAACACATACATGTTTTCACAATGAAATAAATTAAATAAGAGAGTGAGTTTTTTTTTTTTTTTTTTTATGTAATGTGCAAGAGATCATCTTTAAAATAAATGATCTAACTCAATATACACAAAAATTAATGAAAGAATAAAAATAAATGTTTTAAAATATCTTCTTCTAACATTTTGAGATGTAATTTCATTAATAATATCTTAATAGCTAACATATCCTTTTACCCTTGATTTTTTTTTTTTTTTTTACCAGTGGTGAAAAAACCATCAGTCATTTCTTAATAATGAAGTTATTCGAGAAAGTAATTGTTCCTTACCAATCATGTTTGACGTTGACGATAGTTTTTTCTAGCTTTTCCTCTCGTTGCGAGGGAGTTTTTTTCTTCAGTAGTGGGTATTTCGTGCTTACTTTTATCAAAATACGAGAGATTTGTGTATCTAATAAAATATATGAAGAGTTTCGTACATATTATTTAAATATAAGAGGATTTTACACATTTAATGAAACGAGGAGGTTCATGCATAGTCTTTATATGACAATTTTATGCATTTGATGAAAAACATAGAATTAATTTTGTACATATTTTATTAAACACAAAGGGATTATACGTCTTTTACCCACAATTTGAGCCCATATTATGTATAATATATATATATATATATATATATATATATATATATATATATATATATATAATACAAGTATTTAAATAACACAAATTCTCCTTTAAAATTTATTCATAGTATAAAATTAACACTATTATAAACTAATATCGCAATTTAAATTGTTATGATATTACTTTATAAAAGTGATAATATTATTAAATAAATGTAATGATATTAATTTCATATGATGAATAGATTTTATCGTATACCGACTCTATGAATAATAGTAGACCAACCCATATATTGTACTCCCCAATCCATAAAATTTAGTCCTACTCAAAAAAAATACAATATTTTATTTTTATTATTAAAATATCTTTTAAATTGAGTCTCATAATATCTCATGAATATCCTTTAACATATCTATTTTAAAATGAGTCTCATAACATTTTAAGAATATCCTTTTAACATATCTACTTTAAATGTGGGGTAGTTGATTTAATTTATTTACTATTGACCACGTGTCACCTCCCACTAATCCCTGAGTTTACTACTACTTCATAAAGAAAGCACCAGCATTGCGTGATTTACATGACAAATGTTTTTCACAAACTTGATCACCACAATTTTGAAAGAATTTATCTCAAGTTAACTTTAATTTGGAAATGAATCTAGTCAAGTGAGTTAATATATAGTAGCTAATTACATTAGACAAGAGGACTGTTTGCAACTCAACATTTCCTCACAGTTACGATTATTCCAAATTGGTAATTAATTATTATTATTATTATTTTTTTGAAAAAACTTTTTCCCAAACAGAGAATCAAAGTATGGGCACAATTATTAACATTTAACTTTTTTCTATATACACCTATGTGTATAACATTCTTTAACACGCAATATCATCACACACAATTATAAAATTAGTATATTGAATAAATGATCTGTCCTTAAACTATTAAGGCATGATTGATATGACGATGGTCTGAATTGATCCCCGAATCATGAATCTATATTGTACTAATTTTTCTAGTATTTGAAAAATTTTATTGGTACCGGATCAAAGATTTCGGTATGCAAACAGTTCCATACCTAAAATTTGATATATCGTTTCGTACTAAATTATAACGTGTCGTAAAATATATATATATATATATATATATATATATATATATATATATATATATATATATATACAGTTTTATACTGCTGTTATCAATTTTTTTTTTTTTTTAAAGAATACTTTAGACATGATACCAAAATACTGATGTACCTTATAATCAAAATACCATTTTTTTATATTTTTGATACGGTAAATACAATATTCCAATTTTTTTATTGTTCTAACCCAGATTGCACTTTTGGAGAACTGAGAATTAGTGAGCCCTATTTTCTTTTCCCATTTTCTGTATTATGCTTTTCCTTTCTATTTTCAAAATCAATTGCATAAAATAAGAGGGAAAAGAAAAGTCAATATGGTAGTTATTTAAGTAATGGGTAGAGTCGGAAGAAGTGGCTCAACTTTCAAGAAAAGAATGAAATTCTAGTCTGCTATACGAGAGAGAGAGAGAGAGCGTGCGGCCAGAAATGGGGAGGGCGTTTGTGTACGTGATAATTGGAGGAGGAGTGGCAGCTGGCTACGCCGCCCATGAATTCGTTAAGAGAGGTGTCTCCAATGGTGAACTCTGTATCATCTCCGAAGAGCCTGTAATCTCTCTCTCTCTCTCTCTCTCTCTCTCTATGTGTGTGTGTGTGTGTATTTTTTTTTTTGTGGTTTTGTGTGCTATTGCTTGTTTGTTGTTATATTCGTGGTGTGCGAGTCTCTCAGTCAATATCATTAACTGCTGCCTGCATTTATTACGCAATTGGTTTTGCCTTTCACTGCGTACCTTTTGTTGGTGATTTTTGCTTCAGTACCGTATTAGTTTTCTCTAGTATTGATATCGAAATTTTCAACTGCTATTTGGTGGAGAATACAATCTAAAATTTGATGTTGATTCCATTCAATTCCACTTTCTTGAACCTGATTTAGTGCGGAAAACCAGAGTTGTGTAGTTTCCTTTTACTGTGGTCGGATGTTGAGTTCTCTGAGCAATCCTCTTCTCCTTAACTCGAGATGGGGAAATTTCGTTGTCTTTGTTATCGTTTTCCTTTCGTACAAATTACTCAGTTGTTAGAAACGCTCAATTCAATCGCCAGTGATTTTAGCGTTTTCTAAGTAATCCTCTTCTCATCAACTCGTGGTAAAGGGATTTTGTTGTCTTTGTTATTGTTTCCCATTCGTACAATTTACTCAGTTGTTAGAAACACCTAATTGAATCCCTAGTGATAATCAGTGAACTTGAGTAGTTGAAGTTTAATTTGCTCCGGAACATTTGATATGAGGCATCTCAATAACTTGCGGTTTTCCAACCCTGCTGAAAGGTCTAAGATATCAGGTTAGTCCACCCTATAGCTAGCCATCGTTTGATGGAATTTCTCATATTCATTTGTGGAAGGACCGGATAACACTTTTTATATTCACGCTCTAAATCCCCTACTTGTTATGTAAATAGAAAGCAATGAGTAAAACTGTGTATGTCATGACCCCTGAATGCATCCTAAAGGAGATCTATTAGTTCCTACGGGATTGAAATTTTCCTTTCTTATTTTTTTGTTGCATAACACTCAAAAGGCTGAAGGGAGATTGTGCATCAAGTTGTTTGCAAGGATCAATTTGATCCTCTTCCCCCACGGATCTCAAATGAGGGGCCTATGGGATCCATTGATTTTTTAACTCCCATCCATATATGATTCGTTTAGATTTGACCAACTGCTCATCCTACATTCTTGACTTACCATCCTTGACTCAGTAGAGTCTTTCAGTTGTATGGTTGTGTTATCGTTGTTTTGTTCCCCAAATAATCATAGAAGCTAGAGAGTCTACAAATATTTTTAGGGCACCCAGTAAAATTGTGAAATAAGAAAACATTATATGTGTTTGTGCCAGTCTCATTTTGCAATTGCTCATTGAAGCATAAAGTTCCATTTCATCCTTATTCAGTTAGTATTTACATTCAGTTGAAGACATTATTTGATAATTACTCATGTTTCTTGGTTTCAAATATTGCTGTATACTTGTAAGTTGTGTGTTAGTTGAATAGTTATGAAGTTTTTAATTAGGTAAGATCAATGTCACATATGTTTATAATCTGTGTTAATGTACATACTATTTGATGCTATTGTCTTGATCCTTGGCAAGATTCTATATTAATACACTTAGATATGCTATTAATACTGACTCATTTTACAGGTTGCACCCTATGAAAGACCTGCATTGAGCAAAGGTTACTTACTTCCAGAAGGTACATATTCCCTCAGCGCTCCTAGGACAGTGCCATCAAATTACCTTCACCATGTACTGTACCATACACTATGTACTTCTTAACATGCAGTATGTTTGCAATGTGTTTGAAAGCCAAAAACATGCATCTGCAAACTAAAAGGTGGGAAAATTGGAATTTCTGGTTGGCAATGTGGATAAGTCATAAATTCGACATTCATTTCAACTTTTAGAATCAAATTCTTGTAACGCCCTCTGTCAAACTTTTATTTGCAGCAAATTACATATTTGAGACTATGAAATCATTATACTGCCTAAAAAACAGGGATCTGTGTCCATAGGCTGCAAAAACACATTTATCCTGTACTTACTTCTCAGATTAAAATTTTAAAGCATGTCCATTGGTTTCCGTTTCTTGATATATTCATGCCTTGTTCATTTGTGAACATCTCTATTCTTTGTTTTTTAGAGGCAACAATCATCTCTGTTGGTAAATTATCTTTCTATGTTAATCTGCGTGAATTCAAGGATTTGGAATTTTATGTGATTTAACCCTCTCTACTTGTTATCACATGCAGCTCCTGCACGCCTTCCTTCATTTCACTGTTGTGTAGGTAGCAATGAGGAAAGATTAGCTCCAAAATGGTACAAGGAAAATGGTAACTTATCTGCTAGTAGTACAGCAATTATTGTACTTTTTAGTTGGTTAGACTTACTTCATAAAAAAAAAGGGGATGCGATATTTTACATTAAATTATTAAGTTTCCAATATTTAAAAATGATCAACATCATTTGTTACTTGCTCCCAACTGGATGAACTGGGTCTCCCATCCTCCTTCTGGGCACATGATTTTTTTCCATAGATATGTGCAAGAGTGGTTGGTATACAATTGCTGCCCTATGTCAACTTCTTACAAGAAGTGTAGAAAAATTGAAAGGCCTTTTGGTTAATTGCACATACATAGAACGAATATATATATATATATATATATATATATATATATATATATATATATATATATATATATATATATATAGATTATTTATTTTTATTATTGTTTTTTTGTTTGCGGGTGGGAGTTAATTTTTCAATGTTGTTCTGTATTAATATAATAGATGATTAAAATTAAATGGTTTTACATATATGTACTGGTTTGAAGATAAAAAGACATATTTGATGTATGTATTAAGTGAAATTTGTCTAAGTTACATGCAATACTTGGAAATATTCACAGGCGTACAATAATAATAAAATTATAGGGAAGAGGGGAAAACATCTAGGGTCTGACTGGGAAAACATATTTGTCCTAGAAAGTAAGATAAAGTAGTTTCAGGAAGCAGAATTGTTTCTCTAGAAGTGTTTGGATGAGGATAATATTCATGATTCCCGTTGCTTTGGCATGCCTTTTTGTTGCAAAAGTGTTGAATGTATAATATATTCGAAACTGAATAATGTGTTGAGAAAGGATTCTTTTGGTGGTAATAACTCATATACACAATTTTTTTGGTAGGAAATATGTTTTAATATGCATTTCTTCAATTTAACCTTTTAAAATTTGAAGAAATGTTTCATAACTCAAAACGATTATTTTCTTGTTGTCTATCTTAATAGTATTGTTGTCTACTGTAAGTCACTAGAAACTCACAGCGTCACATGTTTGGTTTCATTTCTTAAATAGTTCTCAAAATAAAACTAATCAAATCCTAAAATTGGGAGATGAACTCCAATGCTACTAAATATATATTGCTTTGAATCTCTCCAGATATCTATTGGTACTTGAGCAATATATTATAGTTGTGTTATTTACTTTCTGCAGTTGTGATTCTTCAGGTATTGAATTGATACTTGGAACTCGAGTCAAGTCTGCTGATATCAGGCGGAAGACACTGTTAACTGTAACAGGAGAAACCATAAGCTATAAATATCTCATTGTTGCAACAGGTGCTCGGGTACTGAAGCTATTCTTTTTTGTTTTTTGGTACGTTGGTACTTGATAAGTTGTATGTTCCATTCTGTCTTGGTAAATAATATCGTGGGTGTTCCATTTGAACCTGAGAGATATCAATCAGGATCTTCCACATGGTTTTCTTGTTGAGCCTCATACTGTGTTAGCAGAATGCTCGTAAAAGAAACTTGGCCAAGTATAAGTGTATACAGACTTAGAGTGCTTTTCAATGCTGAGGAAGCAGTGCTAAAAACATTCTTTAGTTGAGGCAGATTCTGAGATGGTTCAAACTTCATGAAAATAGCATGTGGAACAGTCAGGATGTGCTTCTGAAAATTAGTGTATTATATCCGAGTTGTTTGTTGACCAATTTTGGATAACTCTAATTGCGTGAGTAATCCCTAGGTTTTACAACTTCAATTATGATTCAATGAGATTCTGAAGCATATGCTGCATCTTGTTTTAGCTTATAGTTGAAACTGTGAACCTCAACACAAAATGAAACGAACTTATATGATTCTGAATTTTTTTATGTGTACAACTTATGATGGACCAAATTCAACTTTAAACCCCCACTTGGGTGGATATGCCTTCACCAGAAATTCATAAATTAAACGAAGAAAATGACAAAGTTCATGAATTTTATTGGTGGCTCATCATTTATAGGCTTTAAAGCTTGAAGAGTTTGGAGTAAATGCTTTAGATGCAGCCAATGTGTGTTATCTACGAGACTTGGCTGATGCGGACAGACTTGTAAATGCGATGCAATCTTGTAGTGGTGGAAATGCTGTTGTTATCGGAGGTGGCTATATTGGAATGGAATGTGCTGCATCTTTGGTGATAAACAAATTGAATGTGACCATGGTTTTTCCTGAGGCACAGTGTAGTAAGTAATTTTCTTAGTAATTCTTTATTTTCATTTTTGTGCGTTAAATTTTATTCTCAGTCAAGCTGCTGTTGGAATATACTTTTACGTAGAATTTTTGATGCAACGAATTAGTATTGCTGCTTCTTGATGCTACTACTTCTGTTACTATGATAATTGTCCACTCTCTCTTGTCTGGCTGTTTCAACTCAACTCAGTTATTTGAATTGGAGATTTATGTTGATTAGACTTTCTAAGCAATCATTTGGGCATTTTGGCTTCTGCAGTGGCCCGCTTATTTACCCCCAAGATCGCTAGTTACTATGAAGAGTTTTATCAGTCCAGAGGGGTGAATTTTATAAAAGGAACTGTGTTGACATCATTTGATTTTAACTCTGATGGGAAGGTAAATATTATTCATCCCGTTGACAATTTTGAATTCCCTTAGCTTCCAAGATACTCAAGATTACTCTCTCCATCGTATAATGTGCATCCACTTTTAAGTTCAAACCAACATGGGGTTCTAGAAACAATTCTGTAACACTTAGGAAAACTATTCCATCTTTTAAAGTTAAGTGTTACCATGGAAGGCTCCAAGGAAAGAATCAGAGTTATTGGTGGTCGCGGAACAGCATCACTAAATGGACATTTGATCTGATCAAATCAATTACTTCTTTTAACAGGTTACTGCGGTTAATCTTCGAGATGGCAGCAAGCTTCCTGCAGATATGGTTGTGATCGGTATAGGCATTCGTCCAAACACAAGTCTGTTCAAGGTCAACTTACCATGGAGAAGGGGGAATCAAAGTAAACGGAAAAATGCAATCGAGCAACAGCTCGGTGTATGCAATCGGGGACGTTGCTGCCTTTCCAGTCAAAATAGTCGGCGAAACACGCAGGCTCGAGCACGTTGACTCAGCACGAAAGGCGGCTAGGCATGCAGTCTCAGCTATCATGGATCCCGAAAAAACCGGTGACTTCGACTATCTGCCTTTCTTCTACTCCAGAGTGTTCACGTTATCCTGGCAGTTTTATGGGGACAACACAGGTAGAGATGTAAATGTATTTGATTCGATTCATTAAATTATTCTAATACAATGATTCTCATATTCGAATTTTATTACTTTTTAATCAAAAAATAAGTTTGTATTAAAATATTTGATTCTTTTACATTCCTAAACACAGGGGAGGCCATCCATTTCGGGGATTTCACAGGGCATACTTTTGGGGCGTACTGGATAAACAAGGGCCATCTTGTTGGGTCTTTTCTTGAGGGTGGTACTAAAGAACAGTATGAGGCGATAGCCCAGGCGACGAGGCTGAAACCAAAAATCGAGGACGTGGGTGAGCTGGAGAGGCAGGGTTTGGAGTTTGCGTTGTCTGTGAGCCAGAAATCTCTGTCTCCAGAGACGACGGAGGTGGTGGGTGGTTCGAGAATCGTCCTGGAGAAACCGATATACGGGTGGCATGCTGCTGCGGGTGTTGTGGTTGCTGCATCAGTGGCGGCATTTGCGTACTGGTACGGTAATAGGCGCAGAAGGTGGTGAAAATGTTAATGTACTGCCCCTGTTGTACCAAGGCATTATTTTGTTGAAGAATATAACTTTGAATCTTACAGGTTTATTGATTTTATGTAAAACTCATACATACTACCACTCTAAAGCCTTGGAGCATCAAGTTTCAATATCAATAACAGTTTTATGTGGATGTGTTGTTTTTTCGCAATCAAGTTCAACTCTAGCTTTCAAGTTTATTTTATAAAGTAATTCAAATTAATATCCTCACCTCCGGGCATTTGGTCTAGTGGTATGATTCTCGCTTTGGGTGCGAGAGGTCCCGAGTTCGATTCTCGGAATGCCCCCTTTTTGTCTCTAGGCCCGGCACTCCTTCAGTTGACCTTTAAGCCCAAGCCCAATGAATATTTTCGACAAGTCCCGAGGGGTATATTTTCATTTTTCAAAATTTTGGATTAATGTGTGTTCAAAAAAAAATATTGGATTAATATAAAAAAAAGTTTTTACTTTTCAATGTATGTTATTGGATTTACTGCAAAGGTTATCAGTTATCACCTTTGAAATTTTCATTTAAAAAAATATATTTTACATAATATTTTTTGAAGGTAAGTCCCAAGGGTATTTATCCATTTTTAATGTAAAATGTAATCTTTTTCTAAATTTTGACTTAATGTAAATCTTTTGACTTTTCAATGTATTTAATTTAATGTAAAGGTTATCACCTTTTAATTTTTTAATTAGAATGATATACTTCATATAATATTTTTGAAGGTATTACGATTTATTTTGAAAAGTGATGTTATTTCTAGTGAAAAATAATTTTAGTCAAACACGTTACTTTTTCTTTTTTATAGTAGTTGTAGACTTATTTAATTAATTAGTCATCATATCCAAAGTCTATTTGATGTTTTTCATTATCTAAATAGATACTATCGATTTATTAACAGTGGAATGTTTAAAAGAGGATGCTTCAATTTGAGGGAAATAAGAATCCAACAGTTAACACTGAACATGTCGTTTATTAATAAAGTAAAACAACCCATAAACAAATATTGTGTGGTTCTATTTTATATATATATATATATATATAAAATAAGACATGATATTTTCTATAATTTATATATATATGATTTTTAAAATATTATAAACACTTTTAAAATTATCACGCCTATATATATAGACCATCTCATATAAATTTTTACATAATACTGCCAAATGCTCATAACAAACATAAAATTAAAGTTATGACATGTGTTCGAAATCTCAAGGTTACAGAAATCTTTAGATTTATTAAATCAAATTTATCAAATCTGAAAGTTAAAATCTCACGTTGGGATTTATTAAATCAAATTTAGCAAATCTGAAGGTTAACTCTCTCTATATACAAACCACAAACTAGCCTTGCTCCTTCATTTCGCACTCGTCAATTATTAAGTAAAAATAATCACAAATGAATCGATCCATTTTGTCTGCTCTTCTCCTACTATCTCTTCTACTCTACCAAGGTAATAATACTCTCCAACTTCCATTCTCATCATATACAGACATACCTCCTCTTTGTCGAATCATTTCATAAGATATAATCAATATTAATATTTTTAACAAGCATGAATTAGTGGATAAATTAATAAGTATGTCAATTACATATGTTTCAGCTTGGATATATATATATATATATTTTTTAAGGATCGTAATTTAGGGGTGGCAAAACGAAGACCGTAATTTTCGGGTTGATAATTTAAAGAACATAACTTATAAAAGTTGCAAATAGAAGTCAAATTAGATCGAATAAACCCAAATTTGACTCAAATTAGGCAATTCAACCCGATTTTAGCCCAAATCGAGATCCTGATCCGAGATGATTTGACCTCAATTTGCCATTTTTTTAAGTTATTGTCCTTAATTTGTCAGTTTAAAAGTTAGATCCTTATTTTGTCATCTCCACTAAACTACTATCCTTAAATTTTTTTTCCCGTTATCACACAAAAATTCTATTATATATAATACTACTTATCAGGATCTAAATTTCAGAAAAATCTACTTGTATTTTTAGAACTTCTTGTGAAATCCAACATCAAATTTGTAATCAAAATTATATTTCGATAAATTTACAAGCTTTTACTATTTCACTTTTCCAGGTGGCATGGAAGTAAAGGCACAAAAATGTAGAGAAAAATTGGCTCCCAAGGGTGGTGAATTGTGTGACATGAACAAATGCACGAGCGTGTGTAAGAATAAGCATGGACCTTTGGCTGCAGGGAGATGTATGGAAGTTGATACTTGTTATTGTGAATATGCAGGATCTTGTGCTTCTTGAATTAATAATCATATTATAATCTACTCCCATTATTTATTATCAATAATAAATTAAGATGATTTCATAATTTTAGATCTTAAATTTCAATGAGGTTTGCTTCTCCTTCTTTGTTAGTTCACTAGTAATAACATTCTCCCGTGAGGCCGTCTCACGTGCAATGCTCAAAATTTATTATTTAGTTTAAAAATAGTAATTGTAAACGAAAAAAGTCACGAATTTTTCAATTTTATTGCGATTTTTCAATTTAACAATTATGACACATAATATATTTAATTATTATAATTCTATGACATGATTATTTTTCGCTAACTTTTGTTGATGTGATTGTATAAAATTATAAATAAATTAAAATATTGTGATTAAATTGTAACAATATCAAATATCCAAATTTTTATTTGGAATTTTCGAAAGTTTCAACTGCTATATCAAAACCAAGTTACTTTAAAATTGATTAATCAAATTTGCAAAAGTTAAAAGACCATATATTAAATTGTATAATTAAAAAAAAATTATGATATAAAATAACACAAAATCTTTTATATATATATAAATTTTACTATGTAATTGGTTCTATTTTATATTTATTTTAAAGAATGAATACAAATATTTTTAACAAACTCATATAGAAGGAATATTTTATGCAAAATTTGCATTCATGGTATTATACTGTACCAAAAATTTTAGTAAAGTAACAATATTAAAATTTTGGCATTTCAAGATATAGTGAAATATTATCGATATCTTGAAATACCGAATAAATACCGATTTACCGATATTCCAATACATTATCGGTATATATACCGAATACTATTTACAAATACTAAAAGTTTTTTTAAATCAGTAAAATGCTAAGTTTTTTTAAAAAATATTAATTTCTCTTTCCTAGAAGGCTCAAACCCAAATTTACTAAGAGACACTTGGTTGGGGTATTAGAATTAGGTAATGAGAATGGTAGTGATTCATTCCCATTGATGAATTTTGAAAAGAAAGTTGAGCACGAAAAAATTTGAGCGAGAAAAAATTGAGCGAGAAAAAAATTGAGCGGAAGAAAAATGAATGATTGTTAAATAATTGATTATAAAAGAGATTATGTAATAAAAATAAATTAGTAATTATTTTATTTCTAAATCAATTCTAAATTATAAATATTACCAAACATCATCTACATGAAAATAATTAATTTGAGTCATTTTCATTCTTTACTTTTAATACCCAACTAAGCGAGCTATAAGTTTTTAGCGATCGGTTCTTCAGTTTGAAATTTACAAACCTAAATTTAATGACTGTGGTATAAGTGAGTCGTATCGTATCACACCTTGTCCCTTATCCACTAGCAACCATAATTGCGGTGTATTGCACCGGGTCCACCCTAAACCCAACACCTTCGAGCAGAGCACGTTTTCTCATTTCTGGAGTATTTCTTACCATCCCTAGCTTTGCTACTCGCGTTTCAGTTTTTCGATCCTCGAAACTCTAATTTGAATTTTCACTACAACTCACTGAAATTTCTGCTGTGCGAATCCTTTGCGTTTGATTTTTGGAGAAGATGGTGCGTGAAGGAGAAGTCTGAGTGACTAACTAGTGGAAACTCTTTTAGTGTTTAGGTATATTTCTTGTTCTCTTGTTTTTATTTCGATTTAATTATTCTTCATTTTCGTTTCGATTTTCTTCGGTTTTGTTATATGTTTACGTGTTAATTGTAGAATTCAACTGAAATTTTCGGTCGATGTTTATTTTTTCAGTTTATTTGTAATATTTATAGTTAATGCTCCTTACTGCTATTTATTCGGGTTTCTCTTTCTACTTGTTTTTTTGGTTTTATTGCAGTCGTTAATCTCCGAAAGCTTTGGGTAAATATAATTGTAGCTGCGTCAAAAATATATTTGGGGGTAAACATAATTGTAGCTTTGGTTTTGTTGCAGTCATTGCTACGTCAAAAATCCTTTCTGTTCAGATTCTAAACCTGAGGAAAATCAGGATGGGGCTTCTGAGGTGAGGAATGATGATGTAGTTGCTGGTGCTGTTGTTAGCGAACGAAATATGGTGATTGAGACAGTTGTAGCTGCGCCAGAAATCCTTTCAGACAAACCTCAAGAAAATCAGAATGGGGCTTCTGAGGTGAGGAATGGCAATGGTGTTTCTGCTGCTGATGTTGTTAGCGAACAGAACATGGAGATTGATACAGTTGTAGAGTCTACTTACGATGATGAGAAAGAGAAATTTGTTATCAAAAGTTCGAGTGTTGAGGTCAATGGTGTTGATATTGAGGTTGATGCTGATGATTCAAAGGAGGAGCTTGCTAGCGGCCAAAATAATGAATTTGTCGATGATTCAAAAGAGGAGCTTGTTACTGATGAAAATAATGAATTTGGTGATGATTCAAATGAGGAGCTTGTTAGTGGTGAAAATAATGAATTTCTTGAGGATTCAATTACCGAAAATGGAGAAGGTAAATCTACAGATTATATGGATGTGGACGGACATGACAATGGAGAAGAAGGGACCAATGATAAGTTGAAAGATGGTGAAAATGTTTTCATGTGGGGGATTTGGTTTGGGCCAAAATCAAGAGTCATCCATGGTGGCCAGGACAGGTTTATGATTCAAAAGATGCTTCAGAATTTGCAATGAAACGTAAACAGGAAGGTCGTCTCTTGGTAGCGTTTTCGGGGATGGTACTTGTTCTTGGTGCTCACCATCACAACTTATACCCTTTGTCGAGAATTTTTCAGAAATGTCGACAGATAGCAGTTCCAAGAGTTTTCTCAATGCTGTAGAGAGGGCCTTAGATGAGATCGGTAGGCTTGTGGAGTCAGAGATGTCTTGTAAGTGTATATCAAAGGAGAAGAAAGATGTCCTTACTCGACCGGTTGTGGAAAATGCTGGACTGAAAGCCGGAGTGCTGGTACCGGATATAGACGTTGGCCGTCTTTCTCTTCCCATGTTTGAAACAAAAGAAGTACTTGACGAAGTGATGCAATTAGCAAAGGCAGTTTCTATTGATAGGCGTCTTAACCTTGCAATCATGAGAAGCCTGTTATCTGCATTTTATTACTATAAAGGTGGTTATCAGTTGCCTGTGTATCATGATCCCATTCACATTGAAGGTCTGGAAGACAAGAATAAGAATGCGAACGAGTCTGGTAATGACTTTAGTGTTCCGATTGAAGTCCCACTTGGCTCACAGGATGATGACTGGTTTTCTTCACCAGCAGTTGGTTCTATGGACCCCCGGGTTCTGTAGAAAACAAGGTTTCTCATAAAAGGAAGCAAAAGAGTGTTGCTGAGCTTATGGGCGGAAACAAGAATATAAAACCTAAAATTCGTAAGAGACGCTCAGTCAATGAGGGAGCAGATTCTGAGAAGTCCTTATCCTCACAAAAGAAAAAGAAGACGAAGAATGATGGTGAAGTAGAAGGTGGAGGGGCTTCTTCAACTGGGAAGAAAGGTAGGAAGAGAAAAGTCGAAGAGATCTTGGAATCACCCAAATTAACAAATGTGAAGGATTCAAATGCAGAAACCGGCGGTCTTGGGGGTGCAAATTGCGTAAATGGAAGGCCATTGCTGAGAAAACCAAAGGGGATTGAAGTTGCTGTTGCTGAAAATGTTTCTGGTGAAGCCAAAGAGGAAATGGAAATAGTGTCTAGCCCAAGAGAAAGGAAGAAGAGCAAATACTTATCTCCTCCATATACAAATGTTGCATGGAGAATGGGAATTTCAAGCCCTAGGACAGATCCACAAGTTGAGCATGATAAAACTACCAAGATCACTCAAATGGGAGGGCGCCAAAAAGAGGCTATGGAGGACACTTTCGATTCTCAACCTATTTCGAAGTCTTTTGGAAATGCATCTCAGGAAAAACTGTCCAACGGGAAGCTTGAAAGGCCCAATGCATCTGACGATAAAAGTCCAGATGAAGTCAAGAATGAAAAAAACTAAGTTTCCCAGTGTCTGATGTTGATGCTCCGGTTAATGAATTGTTATCAGATATCGAGCTTGCATCTCGTGATCCATTTTATTTAACCAAGAAGGGCTCCCTTGAAAAGGTCTGTGCGTTTGCCTCTGCTCTCAGAAGCTCGATCAACTTGCATGGTGAAAATTATGAAATATATGGCGAAGGCAAAACACCCAAAGTGTCGAAGACTGAGAAGAGGTCAAATACATCCAACTCCAAGAAAGCTGCTGAGACTTCTGTAGGAAGAAGTACCATGGATACAGCAGAAGGAACAACTTCACCGTGCCTTATTTTGCAATTCACCACTGGATTTCCTTTGCCTTCGAAGAAAGCCATTGTTAAACTTTTGACAAGTTTGGGAGCCTTAATAAGAACGAAACAAAGGTTGATAAAGATTCTCACTCAATACGTGTTGTGTACATGAAAGGCTCTGATGCAGAAGCAGCCTTCGAATCGTCTTTAAACCAGAGTCCATTCGCTTCTGCGAGTGTTAATTACATTTTGCAGCGTTCCTCACCTGTTCCAAAAAAACGAAGATCTCGTCTAAACGTTTCTTCACCTCCCAAACGAGCTCCTGAGGCTTCTGGACCCACTGATGACTTGGTCTCAGATTTCTACGCCATTAGGCAGAAGCTGGAGATAACAGCAGCTATTGTGGAGAATTACCATGGGAAATTTTCGGATGAAGATAGATCGAGCTTGAAGGATGAAATGAAACGTCTTATGGAGGAAGTTGAAACAGTTAGTGAGAAGGTTACTGTTATGGCTGAGAAGTCATCCTCTTAAAGAATGTGAATAGTGTGGTGTTTGCAGGTGCTGAAGTAGCTAATTATTCTGATGAGATGTGTTGGTAGGTTTAGGCAGTGTTGTTGTAGTAACTTTTGATAGTGTTGGATAAACTTGTTGTTTCAATATATCCTGCATCTGCTGTATGATTCTAACATGCTATCTTGGGAGTTTTAATTTTCTTTCTTTATAATAATTACAAAAGATTAGGTGTCGAATGTCCAGCCTGATCTGGAGAGCGGGTCGACCTGAAGCTTGTTCGGGCCTTTCAATTTCCATCCATCTCAGAGGTGCGCTGATACTAGTGCTTATTTAATCTCTATGTTTATTTAAAATTCTTCCCAGTAGATTACTTCCATTTGTCTTTTAGGTATAAAGACTTCAATAGCATAATCTTTCACCAGTGTGGAGATTAGCAGCCTAAATGCTTGATATTTTCAACCCCCAAAATAAAAGGAACAATTCTTTTTGTAGGGTAACTATTGATAGACAGTCCCTTGATTAGACGTGATGCCCTTCTGTGAGTGTATGTACTGCTCCTAAGATTATTGTGCAGAAACATGCAAGTCTCGAGATAAGCTAATTTAACCCAGAGTAGAGTAGGCATCTTTTCAAAAACTTTGTTCTTAGTTTTCGGTGCCAAATCGACATTTCGATCGATTTTCGAACAGACAGTTCCTGTTCTGAATTGTTGGTTTTCACTGTGGTTTTCGATATTTAATCTCAATCCTCAATTTTGAATTTTTTATTTTAAAAACTTGAACTGGCGATTTAATCTTACTGGATGAAATACTGTTTTGATTTCGATTTCGATTCCCGAAAAACTGTTGGTTAAACCTCTGCCAGTTCCTGTTTTTTTGTGCAACTCTGAGTCCATCCAAAATAAAACAAGTAAAATCTTAATATTGATATTACAAACACAAATTTGATCAATTTACTGCAGAAACCTCGTGAAAGTGTGTGTCTGGGGTAGCATTTGTATTTTGGAAAAAAAATCGTTTTTTTTTTTAAAGTCAAAATAGGTAACCCTAACTTGGTCAAATTGAGGTACAGTTGTGTCAAAAGGTTTTTGAAACCTCTATAGAAATAATAAAATTAATCTACTCGATACTTCAAATGGATTTTGCCAAAACTCGAACCCAGCCTATTTTTCGGGATGTTGGGTATGCCCATGGAAACCATATTAAAAGCTTCAAAATAGCACATAGAAATAAGCACACTATAATGGAGGTAACAATTTCGAATGCAACACGACACAAAAATGATATCAAAATTATAAATTATTTCTGTTTCATCTTGTTTGTATAAATATGATACAAATTTATGGTTTCGTATAAAAATAAAGAACATAAAACTTTGACCTATATTCTTCAATTAAAAAAAAAAAAAACAGAGAGAGAGAGAGAGAGAGAGAGAGAGAGAGAGAGGAGAAAAGGTGTGATGGAAAATACATTCTTGATAAAAATAAAAAAATTTCAGGGGTAAATTTAAAGGAAACATGAAAAAATAACAAAGACAATCACTTTGAAATAAAATTTTAGTCCAAAAGCAACAAACAGAAATAAAGTATTTCGAGTTGTGTTTTTGTTATCATTGTTGACCCAAACCAAATAAATTTATGTTCGTGTCGACCCCTAATTTTTGTAATAATGACATCTAATTTTTGTAATAATGACATTAATAGTGCATGTCAATAATGACATTAATAGTGCATGTCAATAATGACATTAATAAATGGCATGGATGATGATAGTGAAAATAAAATTCATCGTGGTGCACACGGTTTACACAAATTTCTGCCAATTGAGAAGAAATATAAGCAAATTACAAGTCCATGTTAAAGAATACACACAAATACTGTTCTTTACAATGCAGTGGAACTTCATACACAAAAGGCGGCCAGAGGAGGTTTACACAATGCAGTCGAAACTCATTCTATCTCTCATGAATTTCCAAACAAACAGACGACAAAAGCATTATCAATCCACTTAATCAAACTGTCAACAGCCCACAGCATCAAAATCAGTCGTCGACAGGGTCCTGCGGGTCTGATCTGCATTACGCTTGATCGCAATGACCGGGCAATCTGCATGCTTTATACAGAATTCACTCACAGTTCCCACAAACACCCTACAAAATAAATCAAAGATCAATCAACACTATCTTTACCCATACAAATGCAGCTACAAAATAATATTTATGGAAGGAAAACCAAAAATAAAAAAAAGAGTAGCAGCAGACGTACTTCTGGAATGGACCGAGACCCCTGCTTCCAAGAACAAGAAAATCTGGCTCCATACGTTTCACTTCAAAGCAGATGACTTCTTTAGGATCACCTCTCTTGATCCATGCTTCACAGGCAACCTACAGTATATTAGTATATGGTTGTAAGTACATACAGAACAAGATTCACCGAAAAACACTCCCAAATACGCAAAATCAAATCAAATATGGAAAAGGTGAGCACAACAAGAGTCTATCATAGGGCCTTTCTTACCCCAATTTCATGACACTGATTCACAAAATACTCCAAAAGATGAGTTCCCCTTGCCTTGTCTCTATGCTTCAAATTCTTGAAATCTTCAGGAGAGGCAAACATACTATCCATATCGTCAAAACCTTGATATTGTGGAGGTAAATTTTAGCATTTTCCACCTATCTGCTCAGAATATACACAAGTAGTATCTAAACAGGACAAAAGCAGTTTGCAAATTGAGCTGAAGGCAGGCTCTAGATGACTGAAAAGTAACGAGTTTCAGTTCATATGTTTGATGAGATAATTTGCAGAATTCAAGTAGACATCCAAGTCAAACAGCAAGTACGCAAATATCACAAGTGATTTAACAAAACTATCGAGAATGAGTACAAGTTGTTCAACCTTCTATCTATAAAATAGTTGATCAATGTATAAAGGTCTAGATTTAACAGCAGTTGTGATACTGGAAAGCAAAGATTCTTTTGGAAGCTTAATATGGAGCAGAGAACGAGCCATGATACCAACATAGATAAGCAGAAAACAAGTTCATGAAGTAACATAGATAATTTCATTTCCAGATTCATCCATAAGCAACACGTGGATTTTCAAACATCTGCAAATCAACGGATATCCATCTTTCGCTCAAAATAATCAAATAAATATGCTTGGACTATCAATAAATAAAACGATACTTTTGCAAAGATGGCGAACAAATTTTTCAAGAACAAGAAATCAACATATTCAAATAGGGCGAGGCTATTAACACCCCAATTTTTGCTCAATACACCCACATTTACAGCATTTCTACGCTGTATGTGCAATCTAATATAGCTTAATATAGGGTGTATTGAGCAAATATCTGGGTGTTAATACCCATTCACATATTCAATTACTCAAGTACGCATGAAAGTGCTTATTTATATAAGCCATGAAGTGCAAAATAAAAATAAGAAAATCCAAACCAAAAATAAATAAAACAAATCATTGGCCGATTTTGAAGATAAACAGAGAGAAAGAAAATAAATCAAATCTAAGAACAGAAGAACCCTAACTAAACTGAACAGTGCAAAGAAACTAACACTCAGTATCATACAATTTATAAGCAGCAACCAGAACAGCTACAAGCACTAGAGCTTCGAAAAACAGTAACATATACATAAATTTAAAATAGTTCATACCATCTTCATCGGGCACTTGAACATGAAGAAACAGAAGCTTGAAATCAGAAGTATTAGAGCGAACAATTTTCTTCAAAGTCCAATCAAATGCTCCTCTACAGCTTATCGATGCGTGGGGATAACCTTTGATACTCGACTCGTTCACCGCGATCATTATGCGAGTCGGCTCACCGCTCACCGACGCTGCCATTTCCGCGATCACCGAGTCAAAACTCGTAACTCAGAATTCCTTTCACTCTCGACTTGACTCGACACTGAAACAAATGTCGATTATTTTATTATTATATATAGGCTTTTTGATTTTTGGGCCCACTTCTCTCGGCCCAAGACCAAAATCCTAATTAGTAATTTGAATTAAGCCCAATGGGCTTTTTATTGGATAAATGGGTCTATCCTTTTCAAGAGGCCATTGTTAATTTTTTTATTAAAAATTTAGAATTATCGAAATGTTGCAAGCTCATTTCCAACATTTATTATTTAGGAATTTCATAGTTTCATCATTTGTTTATAATTTTTTTGGTTGATGGGAACTGTAGCAAGTTTTTTTTTTTTAAAGGTGTTTCTTGCAAGTTTTAATACAAAAATAAAAAAGGTTATAGTTGAATCTTTCTTTTTATTCTTCCAAGTCGTATGGTATTAGGAGTGGATCATTTAATTTAATAATTTCCTAAATCATATGTTTATCTCAGTTGGGACCCTCATGGGAGAACATAAATGGATACTGATAAAATAAACTATGAAATTATTATACAATAACTTACTTCAATTACTTTCTTATTTCTAAATTAGTAGAGTAGATGATGTGGACACCACATAAAAACTATAGCAGTAAATTTTGCGTGAAACGTTCTTCTGATAAAATAGTGCGTAGTATGAAGAATATCATTTTAAAACTTTAAAAATATAATTTGTACTATTTGTAAAACGTCTCATGTAAAAATTTGTAAAATTATAGTTACCTTGGGGAATTGTTGGTTATCACCCAATAAATTGGCACATTTTTAGGCCACATTTTTTTTTATCGGTAAATGTTAGTTGTTAGAGGTTAGAAATTAGTTCGTCAAGTCTCCTTACAAATCCAAATTATCTCCCACTCCAATTCGTTAAAGGAATCGCCAGGTCTCACTTAAGTGAGGAGCCGGTGGCCAAGTGACTACGCCCCTTGGTTTAGACCACATTTATTTGTTATCTTATCATTTAACAAATAATAATTGCTTCAACTACGACTTATTGGTTTTTTTTTAAAAGAACTATGACTTATTGGTAATAGGTGACTTAGTTGTGATGAACCATGCTTACCAAAAATGAATCAACTATTAAAAAATAAAAACATATTTCTACTCAAGATTCTAAATCACAATTCCAAAGTAAGGTGTTACCAAGAAAAAAAAACAAATCTAATCCATATCTAATTAAAAAAAAAAAATATCCACTCCATGATTGGCCGACATAAACATGAAAACTATTAAGAGGCAACTAAGCAGTGTCACACAATAACAAAACAAAAGGGTTGTTCACACTTCAACAATGTATATGCGTACGTTACCATATTCTTGGAAACAACTTATGATGTTGTGATACTATAAATATAATATATAGAAATAATAGATGAGATCTCACTTATTACACGAAATGTTTAAATTAATTTAACATCATAATTTCTAAATTCGAAAAATTCTTAGTATAAAAAAGTGGTAAAGTAACAGGAATTTTAACGCTTTTATTTATTTATTTTGTAAGAAGTTTATGCTTTTTCTCTAATTTAGTTTGATTTTTTTAATTGGACAAATATTGACTCATGAGACATATGTAGTTGAGCTCTAACACTTAAATTGTATCACTTAATTTGTCGCCCCTAATTTAGTTTGATAATATTGTATTAGTAATTTTAATTTAATTTCTACAGAAATTCTAATTTGTGTTTTTGATAGTCATAGTATTTAATTTGGTAGTAATTGTCTTTAGCTATTTCTGCCTGGCCAATAAAATTATATAACTTTTTTTTTTTTGTGTGCATCGGTTAGGCTTTGTATTGTACATATACGAAATTACGAATTTGTACTTCAGTTCTGTTTATTTTATTAAAACATGTAAGAATGATGATCAATACATCTTTTTAGCCTTTCCAAATTAATTAGACTAGTTCTGTTCTGCCTTTGAATTCAACCCCATACCTCAAATTCTACAAGAGCACATGAGATCTTATTTGTGGATGAATGATGTGTAAAGCGTTAAAAAAAAAAATAATAAATGGACGATAAACTATATTAATAATTCATTAATGTAAAAGCATCAAATAAAACATGAAAAAACCAAGGGGGCTTAGCCCACTTGGCCACCGGGCTCTTCACTTGGCAGTGAGACCGCAGGTTCGATTCCCTTTGAGAACGAATTGGAGTGGGAGGTATAAGGAGGCTTGGAGAATTTGAAATTCGATAAAAAAAAAAAAAAAAAAAAAAGCAGTTACGAGAGCAAGCCAAATAACAACTGTTCCAATGGCAATGGGGTGGGACCTAATCTAATTCAAGTAAAATATCAACTTATATTAAATACTACATTTATTTTGTAATTTTTGTTATAACACAAAACAAAATACTAGTATAAACTTTGCGTTGAAATATGACTTAATAATAAGCATAAAGGTTGAAGTACTGTACTTCACATAAAATTTAATTCTCTTTTATCTTTTAAAAAAATCCTTACATTCCATTATTCATTGTTTTCAAAATTAAAAATAGACGTTTTATTTTTGTTTTCTCAAACACAAAATAGCAAAAAAGTAACACTATCCTCTTAAATTAAACTCTTACAACCATCCGTTATTAACACTCATATGCCACTCAATTAACCATTTCAATAAGGTTGACTTTAAAAAATAATTATTTTTAATAAAATTGAAAATACTCATTTATCATTCGCTTTATACCTTTTAATATTAATTAACAATAATTTTTTTAATATTTATGTCATGTTTCTTTGAGCAATTAAAATTGGGATGTAGGGAGTTTGATGTGGTGTTAAAAATTATGATATCTTAATATTTTTTATGAGGTGCTATGTACTTAGGCAAAAGGTGGAAAGAAAGAAAAAATGAGAGATATTTTAATTACGATTCCACAAGTAGAAGCAATTTAATTAATGACCGCAATAAATGAAGGAAATATGTAGGAAAAAAGTGATTTTAATGTCAAAATGTTTAATTAATTTCTTCAAATATAAATGCAAAAGGAACCAACTTTACGATTATGATTTATGAGTATTAAATAGTTACTTTCATCAAGCTTGTTGACTTTCTCTGAAATATTACAATGATTTCTGAACAGAAATCATGGTAATTTGTTTAGAGTTTTATAGAAAGTATATTTAAATAAATTATTTAATTATTATTCCTAAATGATGAATACTCCTACTAAATTACAAAGTTGAGAGAGGTCGCTTTCAAATCTAGTCAAACTCTAGAGTTATGTTAGTGGAAAAAGGACAAATGACTTTGAAGCTTTTAATTATTAATTCAGATCCTTTATCAAATTCTGCTACTGCGGATTCTACTTAGACAACTTATATGTTGTAATTATTGCAATAACTTATTAAAGAGAATTTAATATAGCATTCGTACGCAGTATAAAGTAGTAAACAATAAAGATATTTCGTGTCAAGACCTGCTGTGTAAAATTCCAATATATTTTTAAAATTTTTATCAGAAAAAGGTAAAATACCAGGGTATTTTTTTAATACTAAGTCTCATGTATGCGTTTTATTTTACATTTTTATTAAATTTAATCTGTATATTTAAATTTGTACGATATAACCTAATTTTTTTTTATTTTGATTAAATTATAATTATAATTATTCCATAAAAAATTTGTCTAAATTAGAAAACAAATTATTATGGTATGTGTAAATTTCAATTATTCTATAGAGTTGGTCCAGATTATGAAACTAACTCTTAATGATCATTTGATTAGTTAATTAAGTTACAGTTTCATTTAGTAATTTTGACATTTATATTACTCAAAGTCTTTTTTTTTTTTTTTTTTTTTTTGATCGGTACTCAAAGTCTCAAATGACGACAATTGCTTTTAATTTGAACAAAATTAGAAGGCTAATTATAATTCATCGTAAACAAATAACCACACACTTTCATCTTACATTCTACACAAATAAGTAAAAATGATAAAGAAAGATGAATTCTTCAATTTTCTTCAGAAAATGGGTAAAATAATCTTGATAAATCCCAAAGGGGTGGAATAGGCATTACACACCCTGTAAAAGCCCACAAAACTAAAGAAGGTGAATGTTTTTTGGCGTGGAAGAAATGTGAAAAACAATTAAAGCGAATTCCCTTAATCACCCTTCCCTTGAAAAGGAATTCCAGTAAAAGAAACCCTACCAAAACCCAAATGCCCAACCTCGTACAACTCTAACCACACATCTTCACCCTTAAACTCAGCACTAAAATGGTCATTTAACTCTCCTCCACACGATAATACGATTTCCGACGTCCCTTCTTCTCCCACCCTCGAAATTCCATCTATACCCCCTGGCCGCATTTCCTCTTCTCCTCCAGCATCCTCCGGCGGCTCTTCCTTTTCCGGCGGCCGAGGCATTTACGCGCCACCGCCCACGGCAGCTTGACGAAGGCCAAAGTGAGAATGTTGACAACCGCACAAGGGCAGCAGCAGACGGCGACGCAGTCAGCGATCACGCCGGCGGTGCACGACTGGCACGACTTCCCCGTGCAGGCCACCGGATCTCCCTCGTCTTCCTCCGCACAAGGCCGCCGGTCGCGGCGGCCCACGACGGCGCTGGACGAGGAAGAAGACGGAGATGGGGTGTGATCACCCATTTGAATTTTGCTCTATAATGGGACACAAATTCCTGCAACAATAAATATTACTCCACATTAAAGTAAAAACTTGTTAGCATATATATACATATATTATAGAGTAGTATATTTTTAAGGTAAAAATCACGGGGTGGAAACTAGGGTGGGGGTAGTGAGGGGTTTTCCCATGCAATTATTCCAAAGAGGAGCAGAGGCCCATGTATTTAGTGTTGCAAGAGTTGAATTTTTGCTGAAAAAGAAGAGAAATGCTCCAAACGCTGTGTGTAGCGCGTGAGTATCACTGCATCAACATAGTACTGGTAGACCAAGGACAGAAGAAGCTATGTAGCCTTAGCCTTACCTGGGAAAATAATCACCAACTACTTTTTCTAAATGCCTTTCATTTATTCTTCTTCCTCAGTAGTTTTCATATCTGATTTGACTCAATATTCTATGAAATTTGTGCAACATTAATAATATTTATTTGGTAATACAATTTTATTTATTCACACAGTTAGGTAGGTGTGTTTATATGAGCAAAATATTAAAGTATTAATTTATAAAAGTACTGATTTATGAACGTTATTTTTTTCCTATCCATCACATTGTTTATGTTATATTAGTGCGGCTATAGAATCTAGATAATTGTTCAATAGTCTCATTTTATAATTGCATGTGATGGTATATGAGGCTAAGAATTAATGTACACATAAATGTATTAAACAAAAATCCAGGTGTCAATAATGTGTCTTCACCTTTTCAGTAAAAACTTAATCAGTGTAGAAAATAAAAGGTTGGCTATATATTTATATTTTTTTAATATAAGAAACACACTGCTGTGAAATTCTTTTAAATAAGAAAATATTAAACAAGCATTCATTAGTCAAAAATGTTAATGAGTAAGAATTATTCAATAAATGAATAAGTGAATAAATATATAAGAATAGATCCCCTATAAATAAACATGTAAATAACGTGAACTTTGTTTTCAAATGTGACTAGAGTCTGGAGTGTATATAAAGTATCATTTTTTTAAAAATATTTGATTTTATTGTTTATTTTAAAATCACACAACAATGACATGATATTTGGGAAAAAAATCATGTCAATTTAACTCACAATTTTTTTTTATCATTATTTAAATCCGTCAGACAATTACACTAGCTCACAGATAATTTATCTTAAAAATATATCTAAAGACTCATTTTCCTTGAATAAAATTTGAAAAAAAAAATATATATATATATATATATATATATATATATCATGGAAATAATTATACAGCGAGCAATACCAAAGCATGACTGATCCAAACATACTCTCAAACTCCATTTCAAATAAATCGTGATAAAGATATTTCCACACTAAAAATGTTGTAATTTGTAAAAATGAGATTGAGAATGAAACCAAATAAACGTCTATTTGTTCTCTTAAAAATGTTAAGCATCCAAAGTCAGTCTTTATTTTCTTATTTTATTAGTAATATATGTTACCAGTACAAAGATAATGTAACATAATATAACGAAGCCTGAGATCAAAATATATAAAGCATGTAGAATATTGAAACAATAATATATTGTAAATATTACACTGCATGAACTATATTAATCGATGACTTATGTATGTCCATAATTATAAACAATCACACACATATACATCTATACATGCATATGGATGGATTTGAGGGGCGCAGGAGTTGACGTCGCCTTGGATATTTTTTTTACGTATTTTCTATTAATTTTTTTATAAGGATTCACCCCCAACTTGAATTGAAACTATATACTACTTCCTCCTAGTCTATTTTGTGCAGGCACATGAATATAGTGTTGAAATTATCAGAGTGAGTCTTATGTTATACGGGGACTCACATGTGAGGGAGCATAGCATGTCCCTTACCGAATTATTAAAAAAATGAGACTAATTTATAAAAAGGTAAGTCAATTTTTATGAAAGAAAGAAATATTAATTTAAAATAAAATTGTACGTACGTAGATCCAGTAAGAATGAGTGGGTTTAAGTGACTGTAACTTTGAATTATGGATGTTATTATTTATTTACTGCGGCAGAGGGTAGATTGCTAAAAGTGAAATGGGTCAGGGGTGAATGAGTGGGTGGAATTATTATAGCGAAGGACGAAAACATGAAAGAAAGATTTAAGAGGGGAGAGAAAGGGGGAGAGAGAGAGAGGGAAAAATAGATCCCCATTTTCGTGAAACATATTTGATCCATTTAGAATGTTGTACACAATGTTGATGCGTGTCGTCTCCCAATACAAAAGCCCTTTTCAAGCTGCCTTTGCTTTGTCTTGCCCAAAAAAAGGACTCTTTCCCTATGTTGCATTTATGACTTGTTCTCATCAACACACATGCTTATGTTAATGCTTATACATGCTAATCACTTGTTCTCTTCGTCGACACAGTTATACATAAAAATTTACGAAATTATCCTCAAAACTCAACTCATTATTCATTTTTTTAATTGTGTGACCCGTGACCACCAAATAATGCAAATTAATTCGATACAAAAAAAGTACCGTTTAAAAATACATTTAGATACCACGATTGATACATAAAGAAACTTGTATGACCTATTGGAATGCTTCGAATAGTACCCTGTGCATTTTTTATTAGTTTGATATGATTAGACTATTGAAAAGCAATCCTAATTAATGATCTGACGTAAAGTAATTTACTACTCTAATTAATGCTTTCTCATTGTAAGTTATCTTAATTAATTAGCATGACGTGCATGCTTTAATATATATGTAGAATCACGAGAAACTATACTACCAATCCTTGAAGCAACACCATTAAATTTATGGCAAACAATTATATATACACATACATGTATATATTGTTAACGTGTTTTTTAAATCAGTAAAAGAAAATTTTATAAATTTAAAAAGAGTAGCTCAGGTATAAGGAATAATATCCCAGCTCGGCCACAATAAGTGATTATAATAATTAACATTCTAATATCATTCTCGAATTGACAAATTAATTACCGCTAAAATAAAAAAATTTACATTCATGAGTCAACTTCACACTAGCATTTTTAGTTAATCAACTAACTTATCAACAGAAAATTCAGCATTTTTAAAACGATGTAATTTCTATACTTTCAAATCAACCATATCAAACCAAATGCAAAACAACCCTTTTGTTTTCACCGACTTTTAAAACTTATTTTAAAATCTAATGGTGTTTAAAATTTAGGAAATTTTAAAATGATATAATTTCTATACTTTCAAAACAACCAAACAATATCAAACCAAATGCAAACAACCCTTTTGTTTTAACCGACTTTTAAAACTTATTTTTAAAATCTAATGGTGTTTAAATTTAGGAGATTTTAAAATGTGTGTTTATTTTAGGTTATCTTGTAGGGTAAATTTTATGATGTAGTATTAGTATTGCTTGTTGAATGTAATTTTGGTCAAAATTGATATTGGGTGGAGTGAAAGTAGAATAATAGTTAATTAATATTAATTGATTGGTTTTATAAGTTATTTATAGAGATGTAATATTTTTTTAAAATTAAAAGTTAAAACCTAAACTAAAACAAATTATAAATTTCAAAACTCAAATTTAAATTTTTTAAATTCAAAACGAACATTAGCTAAAGATTCCTTTCTGTTTTCTGAATGGAGAGAGTTAGATTTGTTTATATTTTAAACTAGACAGGGGATCTTCAAGAGTACCAATGTATTTGGAACTTTGATATATTTGGTGCTGCTTATTATTTAATGGAAATCTGAACAAGAAAATACTATTCGTATTAAATTTTATCTTTCTTCAAGGAGTTGAAGTATTTAAATACTACTTAGGTGTTGCAGAAATCTATAAGATCTTGAGTTAATCAAAAGATACTTTAGTAATACTCCAGTAATTATTCCCCATGCTTTAAGAAAAGAATCTCCCTCATTTAAATTTTTCTACACGAAAATCCAGAATCACTATTTAAAAATATTTACTCCCTTTTTACATTATACCTATCAAAATTTTTTTCCTCTCACGATACTTTTACACTTAAAATGAAAAAACCCTTCCTAATCTCTAACACATAATATCTTCAATTTTACACAAAATATTAACAAAAACTTGTATGAGATCGAGCCATTTTTAATAAATTATTATCACTTTTTTAAAAAGTGATACAAATTATGAAAAAGTGATACAATTTATTAAAAGTGGCCGACTCTGCTCACTGCGATTTGCCTCACACAAAAGTCATTCCCAATATTATTACCTTTGGCCCACATATACATATAATCTAACTCATTTTCTTACTTTATATAGATAGATTTACGAAAATACCCTCATAATTATATTTATTCTTTTATTTTTTTAATTTATGTGTCCTTCCTTTTATAAAATGTTTTTATGGAAAGCAGAGAAGCTCTTTAAATAATTACTCACATATTACTTTCAAAGAAATTATTGTGTGAGACAGATTTGAATTAAAAGTAATTTTACCATTTATAAATTTTGACGCGAGTCACATGAGACGTTTTACAAGAGAGTATCCAATAATAAATTGAAATATTATAGTAATAAATGATTCAAACATCATCGTATTCTTAAAAAAGTAATAAACCAGTTATGAAAGTCCAATAAATACCTAATTATGTTTCTCTTTCTAATTTTATTCTTAAGATTGATTAAAGTACGTAGCTCATAAGGAAATTAAAAAATTAAAAAAAAAAAAAAAAACAAGTTCCAAAGAAATTAGGAAGATTCCACATGGGATGTTACCTTAGAGTTAGTCTTGCCTTCTGGTTAAGTGGTCCATGCTTCTCTTTTTTATGTTTACAATTCTTAAGAACCTGAAAAAGGTCAAAATTAATACCTCATACAACAGTTCATTATTTCCTGAAAAAAAAAAACGACACAATTAATACTAAATGCCACGAGATCTTACATTTTACAACAATATTTTATTTCATATTTCCTGATTGTCATCATGACACACATTTCGTCAATTTCGTATAATATATGTTATAATTGAATACAAAAAATTATACAAATTGCATATTAATAATAAAAATATTATAATGCATGTTGCAAATTAATATTAACCCTTCACCAAAATTAGCTAATATTTTAATTTAGCGATCAAAATAAAAATACATGAAATTGTAAACACATTAGGTAAATATAAATAAAAGTAAGCGACGCAAAATGATTTTTTTCGACAATAAACAGAAAAAAATATTTTTTTCCTAAAATTCATGAAGTTATAGTTTTGTTAAAGGTGAAGAAGATGACGAGTCTGAATCTTCTTTTCAGGTGACTCATCGAAATTGGTTACGGCTATCAAAGTCAAATACCCATTTAAAAAAATAGACAAAATAATAAATATAACAATATTTTCTAGAAAATTTATTGTTTTATTACTTTTGACGAGTGTAAACTTTTAAAAAGAAATACAACATGAGGCATATATATAATTTACCGTATAAAATAATATAATTAATGATATTATAATATTTATTTAGTAAAATCATTTATTTATTAACTATTATTACAATACAAAATATATATTATGTTATTAATTTATAAAAATAGGAGTATTAAATAAATATAAATGCATCAAAGTTATATGGGAAAACAAGTTTTATATATATATATATATATATATATGTGTGTGTATTAATTCCTTGGTGGCACATTTGCAAATATGCAGTGAAAAATAATGTATTAAAGGATTATAAAAGAGGGTGTAATAATGCAACTATATCGGGTCCATACACATGAATCAGAAAAACACGAAATTGGGTAACTAAATTAAATCCTAGAGCTGGAGTTAAACTTGATATATAATTAATTAAATTTGGTAAATTTCTCGAGTCGATTACTTATATGTATATATTATGAACTTGTTATAATTTATTAGGAAATTAGTAAATAATTTAATTTCACTTATGAAATGAATTTTTTTCATAATTAATCAATTTAAAAAGCTTGAGTAGTAAAAGTTGATTAGATTGTTTGTGTATATAATTAATCAATTCAAAATTTTGTGACACGAAATATCATTTAACCACTATTAGATAACAATATACTACAAGTAGACATCGGTTGCAACCGTAAAACATTTCCGTATTTTTTTAATTAATATATATTATTAGTACAAACTAAATACATATACTAAAAAAGAAGTATAGAAAATTATAAAATTAGCAGAACGTGCAATCCATTAAATAGGTGAGATTCTTGCAGGGAGCAAAAGTAGGAAAACTGGGCAAAAACTCAGACTCCTAAATGCAGCAGTTTAATTTATGGCCATTTGTTGTCTGAACTGAAAGTGATAGTAATACAAATTGAAACCCACCCACCCACACCGACCCACCTCCGAGAACAAGATTTAACTTAAATGCTGAAATCTGAAATAATACTTAGCTATCTCCTGCTTGATTGGAATATTGAATGTCAATCTCAAAATAATAATAATAATAAAAATATGACCACTAATCTCTTTGATGATCCACTGAAATTTTCTCCAAATTTAGAAATAAATATCCAGAAATTTATTGTATCTAGCTACCTACTAACATATAAATATACATATACATAAGTTCAAAAAAAATACATATACATTTGTCATATATATATATATATATATATATATATATATGCATAGAGACGCACCTGAGATATGCAGTAGATGGTTGCAGATTTGTACACAATGATTTGCATCTACAGAAGTTATAGAAAACAGTGGATATATATTAGAGATTAATTTTGATGTTATATATGTCTACTGCTTTATCTACACTTTGCACTTTCTCTGTCTTTCTCATGTATATATATTATATGTGACCTGCATTTTCAGAGGAGTGAGGGTTGAGATTATATTATAATGATATTTGAAATCTTGACTACAGCAAAGCATTTTTTTGGATAATTTAATGTATAGGAAAATGCTATCCAAATAAATAAATATATTATTGGAGGCCATAACTCAAGGCTATACGTACGGTACATGCCACCATTAATTCATTACTACAATATATACTCATTGCACGTTTTCTGTGTCAGCTCAACGCCTAATAAACCCACTCTTTTCTCTCTTTTATAAAAATTATTATTATTATTTTTTTTTTGGAAAATAGTAACTCAAATTCATGATTTTTAGACTATATGTAATGGAGTCTAACCACTTTTTTTTTTTTTTTTGAAAAGGAAGTCTAATCACTTGAGTTATATCATTTCTTTTTAAAAATTATTTATAAGTATAAAATGATATTATTATATTTATTCGATTATATGATATAATTTATTTAGTAATATAATTATAAATTAATATTATAATATAAAATATTAGTTTTTAGTAATATTATTATACTTATAAATTAATATCACAATATAAAATATTATGGTATTAATTTATAAGAATAATAATATTACTGAATATATATAATAATATTAGTTTCATACCATAAACAAAATTTATTCATGACTCACTTTTTGGTACTATTACATAGTAATTTTTATTTATATATATAGTAGATGTTTGATACTAGTGATTAATAAAAAGTTAAATAATCATTATTTACTCAGTAAAAGGAAAAACCACCTTCGTATTTTCCCCTTCAGTTTCACTCATTTAAGGCATGCATCAACACATAAGAGATTATCGATTATTTTGGGTTTTAATTAATTAAAGTCTAGTTTGATGGGTAGCAAAAATGTGTATACACAGTAGGATGAGATATGTAGATGTAAAATTCGCCGCCTGTTATTTTCTCAAACTTTTGAAATTTTTAATATTTATTTTCAATAGATGTATGAGAATAAAAATATATTACTAAATTTTATATTTGAAGATACGATTTGTTATTTGTTTTAAAATCATTTAAAAAATTTAGAATAGTAAACGTACAATATTCTAGAACGATATTACAAAGTAATAAGATATGAAGAGAATTATTGAGATTTTAGGTTTCTCTTATCCACTCGATTAAAAAAATCTCTATTATCTGTTAAAGGGGTGAGTTAGTATAAATAGAAGAATTATGTATATTCATCCAGGAACGAATGTTACTATTAAGTGTGACCATTGAAATTGTTAAATAGAAGGATGTATATTCATCCACCAACTACTCTCATATACAAGCGTGGCCATTGAAATAATATATATTCACTTAACTTTTTATTGGAGAAAAGTTATTAATTGTCTTAATCAATATTCAATTAAATAATATATATCCACTTAACAAAAAAATTATAAGTTGGATTCAAATTAATTAAACACATTTCAATATTAAAAATTTAATATTTCATTATTAACAACAATTTTAGAAAATTAATAATTTTTGAAATAACAAAATTACGAATTTCTATAATTTACAAATTCAAAAATCAAAATTATATTTTAAAAAAATATATTTAATTAATTTGAATCAGTTAAAAAATAATGTGTTTCAGTTCAAAAAAAAAAATTAAACTGAGACAAATTAATATTAAACTGGTTCAAATCTCTTACTTTTCTCGTCTTTTATTCTACATCTAAGTATTATTCCTAATTCATCCATCCATCCATCCAAGTATTTTCTTCTTGCATTAAAGTTTGGTCTCCCCTGAAATCATCAACTATAAATCTCATTCTAACTAGAAAGACGTTTGAATAATTTGGAAATTGCATTAATACTTTTTTCTATATAAAAGGTCACAATTTAACTTTTTTAATTGATAAAACAAAATAACATTTAAACTTAATTTTATGGATAATTGCATTAATATCTCTTTTCTATATTTAAAAATTGGAATTTCAACTTAAATTTTTTTAGTAACAAGATATATCATTATTGATAATTATTTTTTTTTTTAAAATGACAATAGAAATCTAATTTGAAATAAATCTTTTTTTAATACAAAATTATCATAATTTTACATATCTATATTGTGAGTGTTGTTAAGCTGATATAATTAAAAAGAAAAAAACCTTTTGTTCACCTTATTTTTCAAAGGGAAGGAAGATGAAATTGAAATTTTGAACATCATCCAATTACGAAAATAAAATAAAAATTTGACTTTGTAATTTGTATTAATTAAAAAGAAAAAGAAAAAAGACAGAGAGACGTGCGTTAAAAGAGCGTGGTAGAGCTCCACCATCTGTATATGGTGAAGAACGTAGAGTTGATTAAGAAAATTAACGATGATATTTCAAAGTCACCCCATTATATTCCAATTTATCGGCGAATTTTTCGAAAGTTTGTAGGATACTTAGGATAATTTTAAAAATTTGCAGGGCAATTATACCTTATCCACACGCATTGGACGGAAAAATTAGATAGGTACGCAATATTACATCTATTTATTTATTATAACATCTAAATAGCATATAATATTTACTTAATTTTAAATAGTTTTCAATCTCATATGAACTAATACAAAAAAATGGTCTTATTTAACTTCTACCAACTAATACAAAAAAATGGTCTTGATTTAACTTCTAGCACTCTTTATTTATGTGATGAATGGAGATTTACTAGTTTCATTTTATTTCTGTGATGAATGGAGCATTTACTAGTTTCATTTACACCTCTTTTGACATATTATTTAAATTAATTCATATACAATGAAGAGATAGCGTTTTGACTAGTTTCATTACACCTCCTCTTAACATATTTTTTAAATTAATTCATATACAATGCAGCAACAGGCCATAAAACGGTGGCACAAGAATATCAAAAGATAGTTTTATAAAATTAAATAATTACAATAATGGATTATCGAGTTAAATACACAACACATGCCGCTCAAACTAGAAATAGCAACATGAAAAGAGCACCCTCGAAACACTCTACTGTGCATAAAAAACTTTACCCTTTGGCATCAGAAAAGAAATTATACGAAATAATTATGAGATGGCATTCTCATTTCCTTGCTCGTTTCTCTTATAAACTCGTCATTCATTTATCCTGTGATTTTGCTTGGGCAAATTGTTATATTTTCTTTCCAACTGTCAATAAAAGAGAGAATAAATCAGACTTATATCAAAATAAGTCAAATAGAAAGTAATACAGGTAAAGATAGACTTAAAATCTTTTGATTCTTAAATATGATTGTTTCAACCTTTTCAGAATTTTTTACTCAGAAAATGAGATTTTGACATCGTTAATATGTTTGTTCTATTAGATTTACTCTGCCCATTTTTTCATAATGTTTTTAAGAGATTATATACAACACTATTTTTCTTCTAATCATTACCCCCATTTAATTACCCTCTTATAATCATCCTTCTCAATTATTCCAGAGCTCTCCCATCAGTGTGACTAAACTCATCTCCTGAACTGATCTTACCTGGGATCGCAAATCCCAAGTTTGTCTATGAAGAGCGGATCTAATTGTATTAGTGTCTATTGGGTTTGGGCCTTTCCTGCAGCTTAGGTGGAAGGCGAAGAAGGCCTCCTTCCGGGGGCCCGAGCCATCAGTGAGATACCACTCTGGAAGAGCTAGAATTCTAACCTTGTGTCAGGACCTACGGGCCAAGGGACGCCTCAGGTAGACAGTTTCTATGGGGCGTAGGCCTCCCAAAAGGTAACGGAGGCGTGCAGAAGGTTTCCTCGGGCCGGACGGAGATTGGCCCTCGAGTGCAAAGGCAGAAGCTCTGCCACAACTAACAACTTTTTATGTTTATTTTTTCAAAATTAGAGCATAACACTATCGATGTAGGCATAAATGAAAAATAGATTTTTATTCTCATTCTCATCGAAAAGCTCAAAACAAGCGCCCTAATTTTTATTTTGGTCTAAATCATTTGCTCAATTTTTTCTATTTGAAATTGGTCCTGTAAGTTTACCATATTACCATATTAATCTTTTTCATCCAACCAGCTAATAAAGCTGTTAAAATGGGTTGAGCCCGTTGTTGGTGGCCCAACCCAGCCACACTTAGAGGATGGGTTGGGCTAGGTTACCTTCAGTAGCCGATTACTAGACAAAAATCAAATATGATAAACTTACATGACCAATTTTAAAAAGTTGGAAATGGTTTGAAAAAAAAAGAAATGGATAAAGTCACTAGCAAAAATTATTATTTCAGCATAATCCTACTCTACAAAAAAACCCCCAAAACAAAAACAAAACTATATTTAAGTTATTCTAGATTTTTCAAATCCAAAGATTTTCAAAGGCAGAATTTGCTCAAATCCAATTAATCCTGAAACATACCAATAATTTCATTAATATGATTATTAACATTTAGACAAAATACTGAGATTTATGACTAGCAGCGCCGTAAGAGATACAATTAATATGGAATTTTAACCATTAGCTATAGCAACGGAATATTGCTACTTGACCAAAAAAAAAAAAAAAGCGTGTAGCTATTCTGGTATATAAAAAACCAAAGACGTCTATTCTGTAAAAGACAATTTTATCTTCTCTATACGCCTCAGACCTGCAAAAGCTGTCTTGAGCATATGGACTTTAAGACTGGATTCCTAGAGCTTTCACAAGCTCGAGAAATTCTGCAGTTCTGTGACATGAGAGAATACGAAAAGTGTCTTTCTACAGAAACAACTATCTTGGTATGTTTACACATATCAGAATTGCTTATATCATTTTTTTCCCAATTTGCCAAAGTAATGGCTAAATTCTTTGTTCATTAAAAATTAGACGCCTTAACATGGAAACTTAACAAACCTGAGAATTGGTAGCCTTCGCTCTTTGAAGTTCTTCACCCATACTTTGAACGCTGACATTTTTAAATTCATTTAGCGGATGCAATAAAACAACATGACACGAGATTATGTAAGAGTTGATTTATTACCTTTGTTGCAATTGGTTATACTGAGCCTGCAACTCTCTCTCCCTCATAGTTGTGTTTAACTGTATCAAATAAAAAGTATAATGCAACAAACATTTTTCTTCAAAACCATTACGAAAATTATGAATCAGAGCAATTAAACAATTCAAATTTAGAAAAAGAGGGTAAAATTAATTTATCAAATATACCTGCAAGAGATCATTTATTCCAGTCTCTGTTAACTCTGTGACATTGCCTGCACACAGGGTAAAATTAATTTATCATATATTAATAGATAAAATAAAGATCAAGAAAACAAAAAACATGAGCTCTGAAAATATTAGCTAGATTCAACTAATCTAGTGAAATAAAAGACTAATAAAAGCATGCAACTGATCAAGTACAAACGGGCAATACCAGAGGTTTGCTCCAGAAGCTTCATCAATTTAAATATCTCGTCCTGACAAGATGAACAGGTACAGATCAGCAACACCCAAAGAAAGAAAATGTAAATAAGTGGGTGATTTAGGTAAATATATCTAATATATCTTATAAGCTGCACATCATAGAAGTTGTTTTTATATTAAAATGTTAAATCTTATTTTGATTAGGTCGTTGAAGTGTTAATATAAAAATAAGATAATAGAACTTGGTAAAAGCAATTCCTGAAATTAAAATGACTAAATAAGAATATAATTTTCTGAGAGGAGTCAGGGTGTCCTCATCTTTTTAAATCCAACTTATAAGCTACTAACATCTTATTCTGAAGCAAGTAAGAATCTTTTTAAAATAATAATAATAATACCACATTTTTAAGGAATTTATAGGATGTATCAAAGAGTTTATAAGCTCAGTCAAATGTCTTCTAAGTTGAGTAGTGCTTACTCTTTGTGCAGTGTTCTGCTGCAGGATGAATTGCAATGATTGGAGAACTAAACCAGCAATATTGCTAGGCCCCGTCGGGCTTGTGGTGGGGCCAGAAACAGGGTTAAAGTTAGAACCCTGAATAAAGAGACAGCTAAGTTTACCTTGAACAAAAAAAGATTTAAAACAAAATACATTTAACAAACGGAGACCTCACGCCCAAAACAGAGTAATAGGATTGAAACGGAAATCAGGGAACCACAAATTTCTTAATGTAAGGTAGACAGAGAATAAAAGTTCAAACTAATTAAGTTGTCAAATCAACTCTCCATAACATAACTAATGAAAGTGAAAAGTAATAGTTCTAGTGGTATTTTGGTTTGGAAAAATAATACAATTTCAAAGGAGTCAATGAAATCTTTAGAAGAAATTTGGGATAAAATTAAATATAGAGGGCTATCTGAGTGATCGGTCAAAGGAGGTTTAAATAAATCTTTGTAACAAATTTTAGCCAGAGACTGGAGTTATATACCCTGTAATTAACCTGTATACTTTGTGCAAGGGATTTCTCATTCCCTTATTACATTAATAAAATTTTATTTTCCTATAAAAATATGAAAGTGAGTTTAATAATTGCATATGCTACCTTCTAATTGTTCCTATATTTTTCTAAATTTCAAGAATATTAAACAATGTAGTGCAGTTAATAAGAGCCCATACAAGAAGGGAATAGCTTCTTCACTAGAGTTGTCACATCAGCAGAAAGCCAGAAATACATCAAGAAGCATACTACAAAAATGAAGTACCAATGAGTCATAGGCCAAAAATAGCAGAGTAAGCCAATTTCAGTCACAGGGAATCTCGGCTAACACAATCATAGGAGTAAAAATTCATACCTTGGGACTCTGTTCTGCTGAAGTGACTTTGAAGCGTCCTTTACGTTCAACAACAGCACCTTCAGATGCATCCTCCCCTAAAGATGGGAATTTAACATATTTAAAACAGATGAATACAATCAACTAAAAACTGAAAGAAAAACTCAGGTGTTTAGACTAAGTGCATTACCAGAATTAAAATTAATAAAATCTTTCTTTTGACGATACTGCAGTGGACCACTATAACTCCGTTCTTTCTGACATCTTGGTTGCAGATGTTCCCTTTATTTAAATAAAAACTACATTACTTCAACAAATGTGTAAATAATGCATGCAAGGAAAAACTATAATCTGTTAAAGCAGTGTGTTACAAACAAAAGAAGGGAAAATGGACTACGATTACCTCCTTCAACAAAAGAAGGTGGCCAATAAGGGCATCTCAACTCTCAGACACTGAGGGCACGTTTACTATGAGGGTTGGATAACCCTCAAAGTAAACGGGCTCTGAGGGTATGTTTGATTTGGGATTACAAAACCGGATTTGAGATTTCAAATCTAAATCCTTTTCTACTCTGAGATTTTAGAATCCAGTTTCTAAAAATCCAATACATTTACCCTATAAATACCAATAAACCCAACACATACCATTTTTTCTCCATCACACTCTCACAATGATCGAAATATGAGTTTTTATTCCCATTTTTCTTTTATTTTATCACTTTTACAAATTCCAGAAAATGCACTAATCATTACACAATCATTCAATCATTACAATTATAATCAACAATAATATAATAATGCAACACCACAGACTCTTAACATCAATTTTACATAAATTAAAAACCTTACCCTACTTAAATCTCAAAGCAAACACACACCATTACTATTTATCAGGAGATTTCAAAAATCCACTAAATCCCAAATCAAACATACCCCAAGGCTCTCTGGGTCAATTTCCTCTTATTTAGGCAACAAATTTTAGAAACATCATGTTAGGTTACATGTGTCATTGCTTCAAGTCGTGAATAAACTTATTTACAAGTGTCATCACTTCATGTTAGGTTTCAACAAACCTATTTGTTCTTTAAAGATTCAAGTAGACAAACAAAAAAGAATAAAAAACAATAGTGACTGGAAGAAAAGAAGGTGTTGCTCAGAGAAGATCTAAATGACCTCAAAACTTTTGTAAGAGAATCATCATTAGTCAGAACTTCGTGGAGGCACCCTGTTCCATCCCAGATTAACTAGAGTAGAACTACGTAATATGAGAAATATACCTGTCCCCATCACCCATAAGTTTCTTAGGGAGAGAACATAATCCTGTAACAGTGAGCCACTGGCAAATTTTCTGGGACCCCCAATAACAGAATTTGACAAGGAGCCACTTTGACAACGATCCCCGCCATCATCCTTTCTTGCTTCTCGTTCCACAGCACTAGCAAGTGACTGTTGTTGACTTTGTTGTTCAGGATCTGAAGGGACAGAATCTCTCGAACTTGGACTACCAACAGCAATATCATCTTCACAAACATCAAAACAACCCCTGTATTAAACAAAAGTGCATCATAATATGTGGCAAACAAGAGGAGATTGTCAAGGTGATAACTTACAAATGGATCTACATGATAAGACACATTAATGATGAATGTAGAGATAAATCAGCAATCCATAAGTTCTTCAGTCCAACCGATTGATTCAAGCCATGCACAAGAACATTGCCACTTCAAAATTTATCATGAAAAACAATAGATGGAAGGCAATTATTAAGCTCTAGATCTTAATCTAAAAGAGAATTAACAGAGCTCCCAGTCGAGAAAACTAAGACTTAATCTTTCCACACTTTTTGACATCAACGTCAAAAGAACCTTTAGCTATCACAAAACACAAGATTATTGATGAGAAAGATTTATTAGATATTATGATCTTGGATCCTAACAAGATTGACATTTTTGTACTAGCTAGCATGCTGATGCTGCTTATTACTAAACATTCTTAGAGTGTAGAAAAAGAGCAGAAACTGTAAGGTTAATAGACACTGATAGCATACTTTAGAGCCTGTAGAGGTTTCATTGGAAACGCAGAAAGAGAATCCTCCAAATTATGTATATCATTGAGCTCATCCTAAGAAAATAAGAAAATACCATGCGGATCAGAAGAAAATGGAGAGAGGTAAAAAGAAGAATGAATAATGAAGCTAACAGTTGAAAAATAAAAATCAGGAAAAAATAAAAGCAATGCCTCCAAATGAGATGCAGCTTTTGAATGATTAAGCGGGGTCCAAGTTTTCCTGCCCATCTGTGTGGTTTCCACTCACACTCTCTTCTGAGTTTGACATAAGATCATCCTGAATCTGCAAGCAACAATAGACATTATAAAAGTTGGCATTTATAAGAATTCAACCACCATGGCATTACCAGGGCAGCTTGATTCTTCAGATCCTCCAAATTGAAATTCCATGCACTGATTCCTCGAATGTACTCTTGCTGCACATAACAACAGCTCATGATAAAGGCTGACTACAATCATAAAATATGCGTATGATAATGATGTAAAGAAAATTGACATTTAATCAAGATTGTCATGATTTTCCTAGTTTCTTTTTACTGGTAAAGCTGATATACATGTAGCTACAGAAAAGCATAATTCATGGCAAAGCAAAATATCAACCATGTATACACTACTTTAAAAATATATGAGTAAAAGGTTAATTGCCTGTTCTTTACATATAAGGTCTCCCTACCTTTAACAAGTTAAACTAATTCATCTCAGCCCTGTTCCTCAATTATTTGCTTTCTTCTGACAATTTCAATGACGCACTCTCCACAACTAATTTCTTTAGTTGGTTTTAGAAAAACAAGTATCAGATTATTGCATACTTTCCATTCAGGCTAGATTTTAAAAATATGCCCTCCACAATAATTAATAATCTTCCTTGCAATTTTCGTTCAAATGTTCATACAAGTCAACAAGGGTGATACATGTATTTCTTGCAGCAACCATGCATACATGTTGGCCCTAGAGATAAGCACATGAGGCCTAACCTAGAAGGAGTTGGCTTTCAAGCAAGCAGGGGCAAAAGGGAGAAACAGCTGGTCCTAGAAGAACGAAAATTACATTCCAGATCCTACTGTTTTAGCACTTGGCATAGAATATCACAGAAAAGAAAGCATTTCTTAGATCAAATGTAGGATTTCTTAGCTGACATGTTGGTGTCCACCAACCAGCAACATATTTAAATACGATGCTGTTTCATAATTCTTTAAAAAGAAAAACGCAATGTCCAACTCCTGACCTGTGATAACTGATCCTTGTCCTCATACAATGCCTTATTTTGCAGAAGCATATCTGCTTCTTTTACCTGCATAGCAATTTGGTTTGAAGAAATTAATACAGTAGATCAAACAAAATGATACTTTAGTAAAGCAAACCTTAAACACACAAGAGAGTAAAAAGAGTCACCTTAAGAATCCTGAAACGTTCTCCGAGAGGGGACATGCCAGTAAGGATATTACGCTCCAAATATTCATTTGAGCGTGCATGTTTAAAGAATGAGTGCTTCAAAAGCTTTTCTGAAGTTGGGCGTTTTTGGGATCCTTCACCAAGCAAGTGCCAACCATTTCTTTGAAAGACTGCAAAAGTTGTGTTTAGCAAACAAAGACAAGATTAGGTGTCGAGTTTCTAGCAAAACAAGATATACCTTAGAGAACCTTTTATCTCTTTCATAGTCCAGCCCCGGGGTGCATTTTGTAGTGTCATTAGTAGAACCTGAACTTAGCACAAGGGAAGAATGTTGAACAGAATATGTCTGCAAACAAAATATCTACATAAATTAATAAATAGAATATTTATCAACCTTCATTGGTGGGTACTTGGAGAAAGGGGCATGACCATGAGCAAGTTCAAGTGCTGTGATTCCAAATGACCAGATATCAGCTCTGTAAAGGTAAAAATTATTACATTATTGTGAAAGATTAAACAGATTGTAAGGAATAGGTAGAGAAGAATGTTCTTCACACACTCACTTGAAATCGTAGCCATGTAATTGCTGCATCACTTCAGGAGCCATCCTGTTACAATACACATATAAAAGGAAATGACTAAAATAATATATAATTAGTCCATAATGAGAACACCTAAATGATAAACTTACCATTCATGCAAAATAACTTACCAGCATGGGGTTCCAACAAACGTATTTCGTGAACGCTGACGATCACCAGTAGCATACATGCATGCAGAGACTCCAAAATCTGCTAATCTAACGGTGCCATTAGAGTCAAGCAGTATGTTCCCAGCCTGTTATGTCAAACCAAGAGAGAGAAGTAAAGAAAATGATATAGTCTGTTGAAGACTATGTTATGATTCTTTCTTTATTGTCTTTCCTAGTTTAGTCATTCTACGTTTAGTACATCGATTGTTTTTATTCGTTCCTTGTTATAGATCGTAACCCTAGGTCTCTCTCCCACTACATAGGGGAGTCTTCTACCTCGATAATATATACAATGCATGAATTTTCTATTAATACTATCACTTTTACTATGGTCATTAACAGAAATAGAGGACAGGGAGCAACACAAACACACCACAATACTCTGCAAGAGACAGCATATTTATTGACTCCATAAAATGAGTCAGGAGAATAAAATATTAATTTTTCCCGTCAGAATACCAGAGTGCAACATAGTTCCATGTGGGAAAGCAGAGCATTGTTTCAACTCAAAACTAATAAATCAAACACAAAACAGCATGCAATGAAAACTCAAAACAGTAGCTAAATCAAGTAAGCAAATAATGTGAGACAATCATACCTTCACATCTCTGTGGATAAATCCAAGGGCGTGAAGATATACAAGAGCTTTAAGGACCCCATACAATAAGGTAGCAATAACAGGCTCCTCAAAACCCTCTGGATAAGCTGATTTCATAATGTGTAGGCAAGATCCACCAGCCATGTAAGGCATCACCACCCATAGATTATGACCAGCGGTGAAGGAGCAGTGGGCCCGCAAGAGATTTGGATGGTCAATCAAAATCATGGTTTGCACCTCTTGCCGAATACCATCCTGTTAATGTGACAGTCGAACAGAAAAAAAAATTTACTGACATATTTTAATAACTAAGATAATAGTCAGCAAGCTTTATGCAGATTTTAAGACCTTCATGCATAGACAGGTATAAGAACAAAATTCATAAAATCATCAAAGGCATATCATGCCTCCCAACTTTATCAAACATATATCTTTGAAAAAAATCTCTGGTCCTATATTTAAATCCTTGCTTGCCTTTACTCCAATTTCAACTCACTTGCAGACATATTTACTATATGTAACAGTATAGTAAAGAAACTTGAACGATTCTCATCAAGTAATGTTGTTCGATGTACAGCATATCAACTTTTGCCATAGGCCTTTAGATAAAACAAATTTCATCAAAATTCGGTAATCATATGATATCACAAAATGGGTTCTGCATTTACCAAATCTATTTTCAGATATTAAATAAACAAAAGCACATTATGATAAGACCTATTTGGACATGAATTATCAAAAGAAATAATTATAACTCAAACAGCAGACACAGACAAACTCAACGTCCAAAGCATTCAAAATCAAAAGATTATTGTGGCTAGGAAGCAGAAAATGTGCATGACTTCAGAAAGGTGGCCCGGTGAATTAGCAACAGGGAACAAAGACCATATATCCAATAATACAAAAGTGGCACATCTCGAATACAATAGAAGAAGATGATGACATACCAAGTCACTGCTGCACTTCTCAAGATCAAGAACCTTTATTGCAACAATCTCATCGAATGGAATACAAAGAGCTCTGTATACAGTAGCACTGACACCTTCTCCAATTTCCTCATACAACTCATAATCTTTAGCATTAAGGGGGTACTTTTTGCTGATGTCTGTGCCATAATTTCCTTAAACTACAATGTGAAGTCTTCTACGCATTAGTGTCCCAATACACATCAACCGGATATAGACAAAGAAAGCTGGTGATGATATAGTGCCCTTCTCCTCCACATTGATTTAACATTGTTCCTTTCTACCTGCAATAATATAGCAACCTCAATTTTTCTAAAACCAAACCCAACAATAAGTATTCATTGGAACTGAAATTCTCCATGTCATCAATCGAGCCTCCCTACTTACCTTTATATAAACAGCATAGTTTATCAACACTTAACAGGAATTGATTATTTATCCAGCCAACAGCTCCAAACTTCTCAGGAAACTCTCGGCATATAAATTCCAGACCTTCAAGAAATAGTAAAAGACCACAAAGAACTTTATATGTCTGCATAAACCAAATAACTGTTAGGTGGAGATCGTGTCATGCTGTTGAGAAACAAGATGGGAAGATATGAGTGTCAATTTCATTAGTTCAAATACAGTTCATCTAGGTTTCCGCAATGAGTTGAAATGTGCAACTTTAGTAGAAGATTTAAATGTGAATTGTGTATCAGAATACAAAGTTACAAACTTTTGTTACCACCAACTCCAAAACATACTCACTTCTCAGAGCATTCCATAGACAAATTTCCATTCTACATACTTTATATTCAGTGACATCAATACTACGCATCAAGATACTGATTTTTGGCAAATTATTAATGTCCAAACTCGAGAAAGTAAGAAGGTTGTATACCTAGCATCTCAATCAAGTATATGGCACTCCAACATTAAAGCACAATTTAAACTAAAAATTCAAATAAAGCAATTTCATCAATCCGGAATGCAGAAACTAGCACACACTCCAACCGATTGAAAAACTGTAACGAAACGGTTAAAAATAAACACTATTAAATATAAAGCAGCTTTCCACCATTTCCGATGCAAAAGAAGTCAGTTTTGCAGCCAATCCAAAGCACAGCAGAAACAACGGCGCAAAAATAAAAAGAATTAACAAATATCAATTGAACGTAAATTCTTGGTGACATTGTCAACTAACCTAGGGTTTCCAAGCCGGATAATTTCCGGAAGAAAATTGCTTATCTGTGTCTACTAATCCGATGTGAAAGACATAATCACAATCAAAGATATATAAGCTTCCCCATTTGCGAGCCTGAGGTTCAATGAATCTTCACCACCTAGTTTTATGAATGGTTGTATTGAAATGGAATAATTTCTCTGAAAAATAAATATCTCCCTTTAACCTCTAATTTTCTCTATCTATGTTCGAAAAATTTCGCACCTCAGATGAAATTGTATGAATGTTTGGTTTTAGGCCTCGACTAAACATACCCTTGGAATTATTGTGTGTAGCCCAAAATGTTTTTCAACTAAATTCGTTGTATATTACTTGTTTATTATTATATCATCCTTGTATAAATTTCTTTATTTACAATTGCTAAGTCAAAATTAGTAACCATATTTACGTGGTAATTGGTAAACTGAGTCTTAATTTGTTGATATTGAAATTAACTTCTTATAACTTGTCATCTTAAATAAAATTGATGCGATAAATATTAAAATCATTTCATAACATAGCTAATTTTACAATTATTAATTTTAAAAATAATTAATGTATATTTTTAAGTTACGAAAAATATGATTTATATAAAAAAATCAATATGAATTTTACATTTCAAAAACTTAAGTATAGTAAATATTACGAATATAGATTTTTGTTATTATTTCGCATAATGGGATGTTCAAATTATTAATTTGTCGTTTCCACATCCATTAAGATTATTTTGAACTTAAGTGTTGATATCTCAAAAAGTTACACATTTCTTAAATTTTGATTATTATTGATGGAGTTCTACGTGGGTCATCAATATGAGTGTTTTTCCACTTTCCAAGATTATATTGACTTCTTAACAAGAATGGAAGGTTTGAGAATCACAATGTTTTTTTCTTTTTCTTTTTAGAATCACAATGTTAGTTATAAATAAATAAATCTATGAATATTACTATTTGCCTATAAAAACTCAGGTCCTATTCTTGGGTTGATGCAAATTTTTCGAGTTGGATTAAAGACTTAGTCTAGCGTGTTCACGGTGATTTTTAATTTGAATTTTTCTTCTTCCTTCAAAAGTATCATAACAAGACCCAATACATGTATACACCGATCTCATATGAGACCAATTCATCCCAAAACCTATTATATTCATTTTTTCGCTAGATCAGTGGCTCAATACCTTATACCATTGAAATCATTTTCCTCTCCATTTGAATTATTTTTACTAAAACATAATTTACAAGTCGATTATTCTCTTTCATCAATTTCTATATATATAGTATGCATGTATGTCTACTGCACTTTTTTATCTTAAAAATTTTACAATATTAGTATTTGAATATTTATAATATATATGTAAAATTATGTGCAATATACAAGTTCTTTTTTTTTTTTGTCGGCAAAGCAAAGGATTTTATTACTCACTTCCAAGAATATTTATAATATATATGTAAAATTATGTGCAATATGCAGGTTCTATATATATCATTCAAATATATTAAGTGCAAAATCTATTATACAGGTTCTATATATTTGAATGATATACATTATGTGCAAAATTATGTGCAGTATTTATACACATGGATATTATAAAACAACTACAAAAGTCTAATGTATATATGTAAAGAATATTGATATAGAGCTTGACATTATGTTTTTTTTTTTTTATGAATTAGTTCAAGTATTATATAAATTACATGTAATCTGAAATAGGATACGAGTAATTCGTGTTGATTTTATTTTTATGAGCCCTGATATATTTATATTAAAACAATATGTATGAATGCACAATATGTGTGAATATCTAATAATGAAAGAAGTTTGTTGAAGACATTTTAATTGTGGAAACCATATTACTGTGTAGTTTAGGTTTTCAGAAGTGTTTGAGTTTGTCAAGTATTTGAACATAACTTTAAACTTTTACTACGATATCTCAATTGATTATGACTTATGTTACGTGTTTAGTATTGGGTAATTGATACAAGTGAGTCTTTACTCGAAACTTTTAGATGAAATTAAATTCTTTTATAATATTAAAGTTTTTGGTTTATGCTCACGTACTGAGCTCAAATCTAGCAAAAACATTTCCCAGCACATATTAAATTGATACATTTTATATATTTTTTTAAAAAGTGATATATTTTATCTTAAAATGTGATAAAAATTAAAAGATGATACAGATCATACAATGAAATTGTTCACGCAGGACATGATCTTTTATCTATTGCGGTTTGCACCTTCACAAAAAAATAAAAATTAAAAAAATATTTGTACGCCCTAACGTAAGAGACATCAATATAAAATACTTATGCCCTAACATAAAAGTTTAATTATTGAGATTTGGTTTTTTAATACTCCCCAGTCTCATTTTTTATTGCTAAAGTGAATACAATTTATTATAAAAATGATAATATTTAATTATATTAAAAGTACTAATAGTCTCATAATAAGTAGAACAACATCTTATTCAAATTGATAAAAGAGGTGCATGCATGGAGTTGGAAATTGAATTAGGTCTGTGTCAAAATAAAGCAGGGAGTTAAATTATCCATTTAAACTTAAATTTTGCTAATTTGATTAAATTATGTTTCAAGCATAAACTTTATTTTTCTTTCTTTTTATCGTAAAGTAACCAATTAGTATTCTTATTATTGTTATAGAAAACTCATTCCTCGCTCTTATCCGGAACTGGTAGTTGGTATATTGTATGAGAGTATGACCCTATATTAGAAAAAATAATTAAATATGTAAAGAATTTATATAAAAAGAAGTTATAATCAACAATTAGGATTTTATTTCATATTAATTAATTGGAGAAAAAAGAAAAGAAAATGAAAGATAGAATGTTTGGATATTATATATGTGGACTAGCATACTATATACGTCTTATTCTCAAAAGTTCAACTTTATATACACTTTTGAAAAAGAAAAAAATCTAAAAAGTTTGCAACAGTTGTCCATTCTGACTTAAGCCCTTATGTCACACTTAAACCTCTTCAAAAATAATTTTTTGAAATTTGGTGATTTTTAAAATCTAGATGATTTGAAAATATGTGTTTACTTTGAGTTTTTTTGAGCAAGGTATAATTTTACTTTATGATGTAAGAGTTTATAATACTATATTATTATCTTAAATTTTAAGTGTAATTTTGGTCAAAATTGATATTGACTGAAGTGAAAATAGAATAATAGTTAATTGATAGTAGTTAATAGGTTTATAAATTATTAATTAGATATAGTATCGAAGTTTTTAAAACCAAATTGTAAACCCAAAATTAAAATGGATTTTAAATTTCAAAACTCAAATCCAAATTTTCATTTTTAAAACCCAAACTAACATTTCCCAACTTTTTTATATATGGTCCCCTGTTTTATACTTTTATTGGGCAAATTTTCTTCTTCTTCTTTTTTTTTTTTTTTTAAAAACTCATGTGACATTCTTGTTGAAGCCTTGAAGGAATGAAGTATTATATCATGCATAGTGTGTGTGGGTCAAAGTTAGAAAAATGGGGGCATAGACTCACTTCTTCATGAAGGCCCAAAATTAGATATATTTTTTTGGCCCAAAATTAGATAATTAATTATTTGTAATGTTTGATGGATTAGGGGACGAATTCAAAATAAATGTATTTTATATTTTTCACTCACCAATGCAATTCAAATTTTTCTTTCTAGTCCATTAATGAACTGCGACATAGGTTAAATTAAATGCATTTCACATGTATATTTACTCAACAAAATTCAAAAATTTCTTCATGCTCCATAGAATTTTGAAATCATGTTACTATTTCTATTTGAGCAATCTAAATTGTAACTGAAAAAATATTAATTTGATAGTAATTTCATTTAATAATATAAAATAACATTTTAAAATACGTTTGGATTTCATTGTTAAATTAATTCACCCTATACTTATTCAATAATTTATTTTTAGAAATTTGGGAGTTATATATACTTGAATCAGATTTCCAGCTGCGAGTATTCAACTTATAACAATATTATGAATTTTTTATACAACTAAACCCGTCAATTTAATATAAATGGGAGATTTAATTTCCTTGTCAACATCCTAAACATGCAATTAGTTTTTTCCTTTGCATCCCTATATTACTAATAGGGAGTTTGTTTTTCTTAGGTGTCATGCGTGAGATTAATTTGAATGAGGTGTCACATTCTTATTAAAATGCATATATATGTTAATAATTTATGTGTCATTTTTCGATTGGTTTATAATTATATATGACATCTATGTAGCATTTTAATATAAGAATTAATTAAAAAATATATTTCTAAGGAGGTTTGAACCTTAGACATCTTGAACAATATGTATATTTTTCAATAAATAAGTTAATATATAAATCTTTAAATATTTTAAATATCTATTTTATATCTAAAAAGTGTTATCATATGACAATTTTTAAACATAAAATTATATTTAACTTAAACCTATAAATGTATGTAAGAAAAATTGTGGTTGTATCAACTTTTATAAATAAAAAATAATATAATCATATATGATATTTATTGTAAATATACGATATATATATATATATATATATATTATTCGAGTAATATTTATGCATCAATTATATAAAAAAATCTATTAATCGTCTCCTCTTTTTTATTAATTGTAAAATAAATTTGAAACAAATCTTATAGTAAATTCTTTCACATAATTATAATAATTATAATCTCAAGCATGAATTGTCATACAATTAATATTATCATTATTTAAATTTAATATTATAATTAGAATTTTTTTATACATATACATTATTTTAATATATATATTATTATTTGAAAATATTATATATATATATATATATATATAATATATTATATTATATCAGAGATTTAATTTCCTTGTCAACATCCTAAACATGCAATTAGTTTTTTTCTTTGCATAATTTTATATAGAAAAAACATAAGGCCATGTCACCCGGTATCAAAGTTACAAAGTATACTACGTACAGATTAATGTATTGTTTTTCTACAACCATCAACGTCACAGGTGACATGTTTATTTGCTATCTTCTAGAATATCTAATCTTCTAGAATATCAAATTCTTTTATACTTTCCTGTAAAAAAATCCTTTTATGCTTTTCATATAGGAGTTTCCCACTGAGAATCTCATATATTAGACGGTCATACCCCCAAATTCGTCTTGCATAATTAATACTTCAATTTATATATTTAATATTTTTAATAATATATTTGATACTTATATTTACATATTTGATATTTTTTTATATATATTTAATATTTCTATTAATATATTTGATATCGCTGTTTGTTAGGGTGAAACTTGGTCCCATTTGATTTTTATTGTTTCTATATTTGTTTTCCGATAGACAAGATGACGTAGCACTTGATTTTAATTAGTTGACAAGAAAACGTTGTCATTCACATTATTCTGGGTTTTTGTTTTATGATATCATTAAAGGAAACGTCTCAGAAGCCGCAATTAGTCATTATACGTTCATGTTAGTTTTTAAATTTTAATATTTACACTAGGTTGTTTGCATATTCAACATAAAATTTAGAATTATTTAAAAAAACATAGATCCTAATTAAAAGTTTCAAAACCTTTTTGTAGAATTTCAAAACAAGTGTTGTACATATAAGAACGAATTATGTAATAAAGATTGTTTTGTTTTTCAACACTTGAGATGAGTACTATTTTTTTTTTTTTGAGTTAAAAGTTACTTACTCCGTCAAGTTATCTTCACAATTGACTTTTTAAAAGTTTTTGTGTGAGAATTATCTCATAGTAATATGTGTACAAAATTTGTTTTATATGAATGATATACTACTGACAAGCATATTATTATAAAATAATTCTCACATAAATTTTGTACACACATTACTATGAAATAATTCTCATACAAAAATCGTTAAAAGCTCATCTCATGAAGATAACTTGAAGAAGGAAGTATATATTAATTCAATATTTCTAAATAGAAATTAGTTGTCAAAAATATTAATTGGAGGTAAATCTCATGTAAGATTTCCTCTGGTTTAAGATAATTTAACAATCATAGTGCTAGATATGATGTGTTAGAGACAAAATGATTACAGTTTGATTATTTCGTAATATATATAATTAAATAGAAATGTCATGGAGAAAAAAATATGATTTCATATTAGACACCAAATAATATTTTTAGAAGAAAATTAGTACTGATCGAATGCAGGACCATCATTATAAGTCATATACAATTTCATTCGTTCATCAATATCACATCACTTATCAAATAATATTACTACATTTACACACACAAATACTATGTAAAATATATTATGGTATCACTTTATAAATATAGTAATATTACTTAATAAATTATGTGATATTATTTAATTACAAATTTAATAATTGGGCACTCTTAGTGTGAGACCGTCTCATGCATGAGACGGACATGAGACGGAATCACTTTTAATAAATTATTATCACTTTTTCATAATTTGTTATCACTTTTTCATAAATTGTTATCACTTTTCATAAATTGTTATCACTTTTTAATTTGTTATCACTTTTATACTAATTTGTATCACTTTTAAAAAAGTGATAACAATTTATTAAAAAATCGATTCTGGCCTCATGAATGAGGCAGTTTGCCTCATACAAGTTTTTGCCTTTAATAATATTGTTGAAAGAATTCAATTACTCATCATGCAACTTATTCACAGAAGTATCTGCCCACCCTCAAATGTACAACACGAACGTGTATTAGCTATAAAATGTAATAAATTTAATTTTGCGTCTTCTAGAATGAGAAATACATTGTAGAAAAAAATATTTATTTCCGGAGTAGGAAGACATAGATAATTAATGTATATAAATATTATTGGCTACCAATTAATTAAGTTTTTTTAAAGGCAAAATAAATTATTAACTCATATACGTACAAGGATACTCAAATCCCTTACCAATTAACTTAATAAATTTAATTTTCCGAATAAGAAATACACATTGATGAATTCAATAAATTACTGGGCCGTATTTATTGCATTGGCAAGTAAGGTATATATGCAATAAATAATGAGAGTGGCGTAAACGCGGGACTTCAATTGAGTTCTGGAAGGCCACGTGTGAAGTGAGCGCATCGCCCATCAGTCGTGTGAGCCAAGTAAACTTTGCTCGCCGTATTTAACTCCTCCGCTCACTCCTCTACTATCCTATCTTTCCTCCTCTTTCTCTCTCTAAAATTCGCTCCTTTTTCTCTCTCATCATATACGTAACTGAATTAAATACATTTATATTCACACACTCATATGATTCATGAGATTAATGCCATGATGAATAACAGCCAAGAGGATGTTTGCATTTGTCCTAGCTTTAACAGCTATTCGTCCAATAGATTGACGGAAATCGCCGTCAGAGTCGCTGGGAATGTGGACAATGGTAGCGATGATGATTTTGAGTTTGCTTTGGTGCGAGAAGACATGGCGGAGGAGTTCGTCTACGACGGCCAAATACGGCCGGTTTTCCCCGTATTTAATCGCGATTTGCTTAAAAATGATGGCGGCAAAGACAAGCTACCGGAATCGGAGTCGAGTGTCGTGATTTCGTTGAGTCAACTTTTCAGTAAAGAGGATAACGTGCGTGATTATCCGCCGTCGTGTTCCTCATCGGAGGCCGATGAATTGGAAGATATTCCGGAGGGTGCGTACTGCGTTTGGCGGCCGAAAGTGGCGGAGCCGCCGCTACCCAGCCAGTGTAATAAGAGTAGATCGACTGGATCTGGATCGAAGCGGTGGAAGATTCGAGATCTGTTACGACGGAGTAAAAGCGACGGAAAGGAGAGTTTCGTATTTCTTACGCCAAAGCACCGGCTAGGGAAACCGGACAAATTAATTCAAGACTCGAAAAGAGCAGACGGAAAAGGATCGCAATCAGCCGCCGGTGCACCGCCGTCTGCGCATGAGGCTTTTTATGTACGAAATAGAGCGATGAAGGAAGGGGATAAGAAGAAATCGTATTTACCGTACAGGCAAGATCTTGTAGGGTTTTTCGCTAACGTCAACGGTGTGCGCAGGAGTCTTCCGCACTACTAAATTGCCTGCATTAAAGTGTTGTACCTCCTTCCCTTGTGGTGGTACGCCAATTGGACTTTTATGTCTTTTACATATATGGACAAATAAATAAATTAAATTTACTCTTCCTAATCCTACGCTAAGTTGTATCGGTTCATGCGTCGTGAGTGATTATATTATATAACAGCACACAGTTTCGTCAATTCAATTTATGAGTTTATCCATCAGTTATGTACATATGCAAATTTAAGGTAATAGATTAATATAGGGATTATCAAGATCTAATACAAATTAGCACATGTATATTGCACATCAATACATGAATGAAAAATATTTGCACTACCATTTGATGGTAGAAATTCCCACCATACCCTTTGCAATAACAATGTAACATATAATAATAATAAATAATATATTATTTCAATATATATCCAGTACCTTTCAAGAGAAGCTAAAAGAGATAAAAAAATGATAGAAAACTATATATGAATATATTTCACAAATTTTATAATTAAGGTGTAAGAATGGGTTGTTAACTCCTATTTCCTAACCTATATTAATTATTTACTGAGAATAATTTTTATACTCAAATTAGTTATCATTTTGTACTAATCTAAAAAATTAATATAATTTTTTTATAATATGCAAATTTATTTCAGGTAAATAAAAATAACACACTACACATATATTTATTACTAGAACAGAGTATTTTATTAATTTACTAATAATTATTATATGCAACATTTACACATAAAAATCTTGTTTAACCTTTTTAAATTGAATTGCAACATTACTATTAAAAAAGTTAATATAAATGAATCAATTTTATACTATCTTTACAAGTTTAAATGTTTAAATAAGATAAAATTCTTTTAATTATCCTAACTAAATTACCTAAAGAACCCACTCAAATCGAGCTGGGTTTGAATTAAATAAATTTTCATTAAATTAAGTTCTTGCTTGACAAAATTAAATTCCATCAACTTCAAATTGGGTTTCGGTGTTTTTGTCATGCTCAAGTATAAATGCAGCGGCGGATCTAGAGACAAAGGGGGCTGCAGCCCCATCCTAAAATTTTGAGTTCCATATATAAATATATATATATATATACATGTATATAATTATATTATCAATATCTGTATTTATTTTTGAACTATATCTTTCAAATGATAAATCCTGAAAATTGTGTATCTCAAATTCCACCTTTAAGTGAAGATATATGCAACATCGTCGAGCTTTCTGCATTAATGTAGAATTGGAATTGAAAATCATATAGTTGTAGTAATTGTGGAAAAACAAGGATTGGAATCATGTGCAATAATGAAGATACAAATGCGTGACGCCATTTAATTTATTTAAATGGTTTCCTTCTCAAAATAATGAAGAGACAAATTAATATTTATTTAAGAGGTAATTTCTTTGTTGTTTCCAAACTGGTCGGTGCAGTAAATAATATGCAAGCACAATAAGAAATGGTTTATGGTGAGATGCTGAGAGCACAACTTATATTTAATTACAGCAAAAGCCAATTAATGGTTGATAACTTCATCTAATCTACCCACCTCAATGGGTTTACAACAATTCATAGTCTGCACATTAATGTATTAATTATTTCAAATATATGTATTTATTTTAATTTCAAATATTCTCCTTTCTTGTGAATAGTTTTATAGTTTTATGTGAGATATATTCATATATGAGACAGAGGTAAATTTCACTTTACTTTAAAACTAATTCGATTGTATAAGTCAAATAATACTATGGCCTCTTGGGATTGTAAAAACTTTGGATATGTATTTTTAAATATATTAATGAGGCTATTATGTGTTTATATTTCGAGTTACTTTATGTAAATTAATAAAATATAGATATGAAATACAAGGCAACAAAGAATAGGGACCATTAGTGCTTAACTTTAATCTAATGCAAGTGAGATGAAGACTGGCTAACTCTATAGTGAGATCAATGTAGAAGATGCTTCTAAATGTAACTGTTGCCTAACGTCATTTATGCATAGTTACATCATACCATGGTAATATAAAAATATTACTCTTTCTTTTACTAATTTATATTATGTGTAGAAATATAGATTATATTGTATTTATTATTATTATTATTAATAATTTATATATGGACATCAATTTCACCATGTAATTAATTTACATTGTGTATTTCTTAAAATAATATTAATTGGTTCATTAAAACATATTAATTATTTTATACAAACTTATTAATTATTATGCTATAAAATGATAATAGACTAGCTAATTGTAAAACAAAAATGATTTTACATAATGATTATACAAACTCTTATATATAATTATACAAACAATATGCACTGATGGTAGATAAACATAGTACTAAGTTACTGTGCAAATTATTTTAAATTAGATAATTTTTTTAGTTTATATTGAGATGTGTGATTTTAAATATTAAATAATATTTTATTAAGAGTATATCTTGTGTGAAGTCGTATTATCATGCAATCGGTATCATTTTTAATAGAAACTATATTATTCTCTATGTTACAATTTAAATTGCTCAAATGACAGAGTTTTTAATAAAAGTGTTGTTTATTAGTATTAAAAAATATAAAATACAGAGTGAAATAAATATTAAATATTATATATTGTTTCAAAATGCAATAAAATACGAGGGAGTATATAATAAAAATAATTTAAAAGCATTCAGAAGTTTCCTTGTCAGGTTGGCAAATCCGTTGTGAAATCATTCGGGCCGTCTTTGCTAATATTAAATAGTAAAAGACTATAAACGCTACCAAACAAGCCCCTATATGTATGTCTGGGAAGTCAATTTATTGCAGTTTTTAATCCACAAAAAATGGTGCCCAATGCCCATGTTCTTTTAATTGATCCTTGAAAGACGCAACGCACGGGAAAAGTTGAAAAATAAAAAACTCTTTTCCGTTTAAAATATATTATATTTTGATCTTTTATTTTATTCGTAAATTGAATAATATTTTATACATTTTTTTAAAGCAAAAAGAATTTATTACTTAGCCGCAAGTGAAGGTTTCAACCGAAGTTCAACCACAAAACTTGGTGGATCAACCCAACAAGACGGACTCTCAAAAAGACGAGAAGCTCCTAGCGAAGGCATGAGCCGAAGTATTGGCTTTCCTTTTGACAAAACAAACCTTAACATTCCGACACTCAAAACAAACCTTAACCTTAAATATTTTATACTTTTAATGTATATTAATTGTATTGTTTTCAAATTTACCCTTAAATTATTAAAATTTAAATTAATATTTTTTTATTGAAACATCAAATATTTATTAAAGCTATAGTAAGAAATTAATAATTTGTTTTTAATGTGTATTTATTTAAAATGATATATATTTTGAATAGAAGTAAGGAAGGCAAGAAAAGTTAAAATTAGGAAAATAGCAGAGTCGTTAGTTTTAATGATTCATTAAATCTTTTATGGGCACGATCGCATCGCAATTATTAAGTATACTTAATTAAAAATAAAAAGAATATTGAAATTTACAAAATACCCCCAAATACACCATAAACATGGTGGAGAGAGAGAGAAAGTGAGGAGAAATCGATTCATATATTACGTATAAGAATAATTTAGTAATAATATATATATATATATTATATGTATATATTGTTTTAATCTAAAATTTTAAAAGATGCGTAAAGAATTTTTGGGAGTGTTTTAATCGCGCTTATCTTTTATTATTATGTTATTTAATTTAATATTATTCTCCAAGAATTATATTTCTAGTTTAAATAGGAATCTATCATTCCTAGTTAAACCATGCATGATTTTATATTTTTAGTTGTTATATATATGATTTCACCTAAAAATTTAAAAAAGTATTGCGAAGTTAAATAGAGTAAACCTTTTTGTATTAGGTGGTGTACCATGAAATTTAATTTTTCTTTAAATAATATTAATTATTTTTATGGAACAGTAAAAATTAAAAAATTATAATTATTCAATAAATAACTAATATTATTTAAAACTGAACTTAAATTACACAATACATTTGATAAATGGAAAATTGGATTATAAATATTATTAATATGTATAGTGATATATGTTCATACGTGGCCACAAAAAGTACTCATAAATTGCATAAATTCTTGATCGAGTCCTTTCATTTGCATGATGGTCCATTTCCTTTATTTATACTCACCCACAGACTGAACTTAAATTTATATATGTTTGGCGTGTTTGGTAGCATTTTAAATTAAAATATACTTTTTTTTTTAAAGAAATTAAATATACTTAAGAATGTTAAAAACTACTTCTCTTTTTAACAAACAAACTCACACTTATACGCACATATATATACTTCATTTATTATAAAATGCCCTTAATAAGTTAATATTGCTAATTTTTAGAACTCGTTTGGTGAGCTTATAAACACCCTGCTTATAAATTTTCTCAAAATATTTGGTAAAATAAGATATTTAATAAAATAAAAAATTTAAAATAAATTTTTATAACTTATAAGATCTAAAATAATAAGTTGGATGACTCAATTTATATTTTTAAATATCTTTATATTATATTTAAAAAACAGATAACACCCATCCCACACCCCCACCCCACACCACACCTCACCTCAACATAAAATATGAAAATATAATTATTTATATTTAATATTAAAATTATTAATATATATTTTTCAAATTATCAAAATTTTATAAATTTAATTAGTCAAACATTTTAACAACTTAATTATGAACTACTTAAAAATTATGTCCTATAAACTCTTAAAATACCTTATAAAATGCTTAGAATAAATTTAATCAAACAAACCTTTAATTGTTTTACAGTTTAATGTAACAGAGAGTATATACAATACATTCCTGATTTGAAGGACGAAACCTGGTCGCATAATGAGTGAATAAAGGAAGAAGACAACTTCAACATTCACACTACACAAAGTGAGACAACGCATGAAACAAGAAACTAGAGATGTTGAAGTGGAATTATAGTGCCACCCACCCACGCAAAAATTGGAAGCATAATTCATTGATTAGGCTGGACCTGGATTAAGAACAGGTTTCTTTCCTTGACTTAAAAATAAAAATAAAAATTGGATATTCGAGAAAATTGTGGATTGAGTCGACATCATTAGCATTAGCATATATATAATAATTTGGTGAAAGATTTATTGGTGTGTCAGTGTGTTGGCCTGGTTTTAAGGAAGTTGCTTCGACTTTACTTGATTTAATTACAATCCCCTTCCTACATCTGGAAATCACCACCACCCCATTTAATTCAATCTCAATCATTTTTTTTCACATTCTATTCATTTCGTGTTGTTATGTAAACATGAAATACGAAATTCATTTTTTTCGTATTCCATTTTTAAATATTTTATAAATGTTAGCATCTTTTGAGGAATTATCGACAATTATTTCTCACTGCACCAACTGCTGGAGGTCGTCGGACCACTATCGGAATTCGTTGGACCATTGTTCGTCAGCGGACCTCCGCCACCAACGACGATCACCTCAATTTGAAGGTGGGGTGGGTGGAGTAATTTTTAAAAAAATTTAATTTTAAAAACATTACTTTAATATAATTTATAAGTTTTTATAAAAATAAGTTGAGGTTACCTCCTACTATTTTTATAGCTTATAAACTCTAAAATTTTATTTTAAAATCTCAGAAGATGCTAAGAGTATTTGTTTGACAAACACATTTTAAAAATTTATAAACTCTTATACATTTTATAAGACGTTTTTAAAAAACTTGTAATCCCAATCAAACGAGTCAAGCAGACTCTTAATCTTATTTTTGTAAAACAAATAAATAGAATGAAAACACAACCAATTGCAATTTTAATAAAAATAGTACTCACTTCGTCACAATTTATATTGCTTAAAATTAAATTATACGAGTTTTAATAAAAAAATATTGTTTATTAATATTAAAAGGTATAAAGTGACGGCTAAAGAAGTATTTTCAACTTTATTGATGTGAGTAATTAAGTAGGAAAATTTTAATTTTAGTGAGGAATTAAATGACATGAGATATAAATTAAGAAATGTTTGTAAGAGTTTTTGAGAGGGTAGATTTGTTTTTTTATTATTTTAGGTATGAGAAAACAAAATTGTAATATTAAATTTTGAAGTTTGAGCAATTAAGAGTAATAAACTATGCCCGTTTGGACTTATCTTATTCTTAAACATGCCTACCAAAGCTAAAATTTTTTTATTCAAATCTCCTATTAATAGGTCATAACACCCAAAAAGAACATAACACAAAGTACAAGCACATGAATAAATGTATTAGTTTGTATACTAAATAATATATTCTTTACAAAAATAATCAACACCAATTTATACTCATATTGTAATACCATATAAAAAATTAATTAAGTAATAATGGACCAACTCTCTTGTTTATGTGACATCCAATATAGGTGTATCATATAAGTAGAGGTTATTTCCACACACCAAACTTGTGACACACACTTATCCAAGCGCAACACACACTTTTCTTCCAAGTACACACCCCGAAATCTCATAACTATCCTCCCACTAACCACAATCCGTGCACGTAGTTAACGTCAAAAATGGTACACACACTATAACATTGTAGACCTCCCTCCTGCTCGTTAAGCTCACGTTGCCGCCGCCGCCGCCAACGCTCGCTACTGCTCATCGCCCGCGGTCCTAGGAAATAACTCATGGCTAAAGGTGTGTTTGTTATTTTTGTTATTTGAAATGTTTTTGTATGTGAGATGATAACAAGTTGTTTGTATATGTATATTTGTTGTCTAAATTTGATGGGTTGTAATGTATTGATCGAATTATGTGTTGAGATGCATGAAATTTGAAAGAAATCGCGAACACATGTGTTCGAATGGGTTGTTCGACATTATGTCTTTGTTGTGCGAATAAATATTTCGCACATTTATGTGTTGTTCGGAAAAATGTGTCGCACATGTATATCAAAGTACACACACCGTTAATCTGAAACATAAAGGGTCGCACATATACCCTATGTGCGAAACATAGGGTCTCACATATACCCTATGCGCGAAAGAAATGCTCGCACAAGTGTTTTCCAAGTACACACACCTAGTGCGAAAAAAAATCCGCATGACCTAAAAAAGTGCGAAGAACCGATTCGAACAATTGAACCCGTCACCTTCACACACGAAAATGGTGTCAACATTCAAATACACATAATATGATAATGTAAATGTATATTTTGACTACAAACTACTCAATAAATCATTTTAGAGCAACAAAAAGACAAAAAATGCAACAAAACCCAGGTATAAATCAAACAATAAATCTAACGAAAATAAAACTTACAACAACATATTCTTCATCACTTGAAGCTCTCATTGATGTAATATCCAATGTTTTTAGGATGAGTGGTCACGTTTCACTGATTTAGAGTTAGAAAACTTCCCATTTTTGAATAAAAATGACACACTCCAATGGGTGTCACGACGTGCGCTATATGTTTTGTATGGGGTGTGTGTACTTGAAAAAGCGACTGTTTCACCATTTTAACATTAAGGGTAGGTTAGTCGTTTCATTTTCTGGTTTGGTTTAGTTTTTTTCCAGGGTGTGTACTTTGGAACTTGGTGTGTGGAAATAACTCCAGGCCATCATATAAATTGATGTGCATGACCATATCTTATACTTATAAATATACAAACATGTGGAAATTAGCAAATAATGTCCGTTTTATAATCTACCATGTGGAAATAGTTTGGGATGATCTGGCGCGACGAAAACGGAATCAGGCTGTGCTTACGTGTATCAATGATGTATTCATTGACTGCTCCCACTTGAATACTTTTTAATATTTCTTCCGATTGAATTATATATTTTTAATGTATGTGGATTGACTGAATTATGTCTTAATCTAGACTAGAAGTTAATTAAGATTTTATAACGCTGGGAAAATACTTGTGTGAATAAATTGTACTGTGTAATTAATTTTTGGGATAATACAATTTACGAGTAAATATTATTCAACCGATGTGTATAATGCAATTAATTTTTAAGTAATATCATTTAATAAAATAAATAATACTACTATTTAATAAAATAAATAATATCATTCACGAAAAGTGCACAGTACAGACAAAAATTTGCTTATAACATTAGGTGAGTAAGCAATAACGTAAACTAGAGCATTAATAAAAACAGAGGGCAAGTTTGGTGTGAAATTGATATTATTTTTAATAGAAATATTATCACTTTTAAAATAAATTTTACTATCACTTTTAAAAAGTTATACTCCAAGTATAATATTATTTTAAGACAAAAATTAAAAATTGATACACTTTACATTAAATATATTGTACTATCAATTTTCTTAAAATACATATGTAAAATGTATAATTTTAAGACCAAATATTAAAAAGTAATGAAAGAATTTTGTTTTATCTAAAAGTCCAACTTATAAAGAGATTAGAAATCAATCCATTTATATCATCATTCTAATAAGTAATACACTTTACATTAAAGAACCATAACATTTATATTGAAAAATAATAATAATCTCATGGTGAGACAGTTTTCACACAAATTCTTACCAAAAATAAATTATTTACGGCTCAATCCATTATCAAACCCTTATATACTAAAAAAATTACTAATATATTAGAAGTAAAATAGAAGTCATACCAATAGACGTGAAAATTCAAGAAACACACTTTAAATAATGTGAATATTTACATAAAAATCCTTTGAATACCCACAACATATTATATATTGAAGTTAAAATTCATGATTCAGAAAAAACTTAGAAAGAAGTTGCTAGAAAAAGTTACCGTAATACTCGAACAAAATCATGTCCTTTGAACGTAAAATATGATCCACATAGAGGATTTTATAAAGTTGGAGTAAGGCTTAATTTTGTTGTTACTAAGCCCTTGAACTTTTAAACTTTTGTCTTATTAAGCTCCATGAACTTTCAAATTTTATTTTACCAGAAAAAAAGAGAAGCAACAGTAGATGGATGAGAGTTTAATAAAACAAAATATGATAAACGTAGAATTTCATGAAATAAAATTTAAAGGTTCAAGAGTTTAAGAAACAAAATAAATGCCAAAGTTGGAAAACTTCTGCAATTAATTTAGTGTTAGTATCATACTAATATCTATACTGTCACATCACACTATATACACGTACACAAATCTTATGACATGTCCAAATTCAATTTTATTTTAAGGAGGTTTTGTGATTTATATCTCTAAAGATGAAGTAGACGTTCAATATCATTGGAACCAAGTTATAAAGATAGGGCCTTATCTTTTCACCCATTAATATGACCACGCATTTTCTTCAACTTAATCTCCAAAATCATTGCTACTATAAATATTTTCACCATTTAAAAGACCTTTTCATTACTATAATTTGTATCATACATCTTTATCTCATATTTTAGAAAGAATTTCATATTAATACCTAATTTTTTGAGTTTCAATATATATCTTTTACTTTGAAATATATATATCAAACTCTGGGCTCAAATCTTTTCTTCAATTAAAGACCGAACAATTTTTATTTTACAGTTTATACAAGATGACACCAAAACTTTTCTTCAAAAAAAAAAAACACCAAAAACTAATGTACACTTCTAATTATTATTATTATCACCATTTTATATGATTTTAATTTAGAAAAAAATTATCCTGTCAAAAAAAAAAATTTAGAAAAAAATTATTACTCAGACCTCGAATTGAGAGAAAAAAATCAATCTTGAATTGAGAAAAATAATTAAACTCTAAATTGAGACATTTGTAAAATGAAAATCTATATTGAAACTCAAATTAAAAATCAGGTCATGATATGAAATTATAATTAAATTGTGCATATAATGACGTCACAGCGACAAATGTAATTATATATATAAAAAAAAAAAACTACGCTGAATGCGGACCAATTCATTTTCCTAATAATCTAGAAAGCAATATTACGTGAACATAATTTTTCTTTTCTCTCTCTGTATAAACCTAACAATTTTATTTCTATATTTTTAGATGAAATGAGGTCGAAGACAAAATCTCCAACATAGATATCTGATCTGCAAAGTGTAGAAGCTGAGATTTACCTACCTTTCGCTTTCATTATCCTATGTGTTTGCATGCATGGCAGAGTTATTTTCACAGATCATTAGAAAGAGAGTAAAAACCTGTAGTCCATTGCGCAATGTCGACTGTTAGATTCCTCACTCCGCCCACCGCCCAATTATGTAGACCAGTGGCGGCACTCCGCCCCATTGCCGCCGCAAGGCTCAGCACTTCCGCCACATCTCCACCACCCAGTCTTATCGGAGACAAGCCCGTTTTTGCAGCTCCCGCTCACATCATCCACCCTACATGGGTAATCCATATCCTATATGTTCTCTTCACCAAAATTCAAGAATCAAATAAAGAATTCATATTTCTCAGATTATGCATGTTTTCCACTTCCTAAAGCATTTGACAAATGCAGAGAGCAGACTCGTATGGGGAAGCCATAGCTGGACTAGAAAAGCTCATTATAAGGTTTGAGCTTATAAAACTCTCCAACATTTGATGTTTGCTAGATAAGAGTTGGATTGATTATAATAGAATATGCAGTGAGAAGGAGAACTAGCACCTATGGCAGTAGCAGAAGTTGATAAAGTCACAGCTGGGTTGGAGACAGAAAACGGCAGTGCAGTGCTTTCACCCTCTGTCGAAAGGTTGAAAACAGGCTTCCTCACCTTCAAAAAAAAGAAATACAAGTAAGTCACCAAACGAAACTGCAAATCTGGGAAAGAAACGTAAAAGAAGATGAAGATTATGAATTCTAACTTGTATTGCCTCCATAATTCAGCTTAAGACCAGGTTTGTTCAGTGAACTAGCCAGAGGACAGAGTCCTAAGGTACAACAAGACAGAATCTATATTTTGTTGATTTGCTGATTATGTTGAAAGAAGTGATATGAATCGGTTGTTCATACACAGTATATGATCTTTGCATGCTCGGATTCACGTGTTTGTCCGTCCCATGTGCTGGACATACAACCAGGGAGGCGTTTGTGGTCCGAAACATTGCTAACATGGTTCCTCCGTACGACCAGGTCTAATAACACTTCAATATATATTTCGCAAGGGTAAACACCAATTTTGATTTTAGTTTGCTAACTTTTTCAATTTTGAAAATAGTTGCTTAAGTTTACCAAATTCAACTTCTGCGTCCTTTTACCGACTAAAGCATGCTAACAAAATTTCAACTTTTTCATCCTGTTTACCGACTAAAAGGACAGAAAAATTGAACATGGTAAACTTAAGGAACAAATTTCAAATTCAAAAAAGTTAGCAAACTAAAATCAAAATTGATGCAAGTTAAGGGATATAAAGAACATTTGATCCATTACGTACCTTTTGTTTTGACATGGAATCTTTCCAAATGATTCTGCTGTTTCAGACCCAATACTCCGGAACTGGAGCCGCCATAGAGTATGCAGTTCTGCACCTGAAGGTGAAACAAAAAAATTGTTTTCAGCTGTTCTTTGCCTTTGCAATACTACTACAAAGTTTTTGGGGCTAGTAAAATCTAGGGTTAATAAATCACGACCTTTTCAGGTTTTCACTTACAACATATGTTTTTAAAATTCAAAATTTGATACATGATTTTTCAAATTGTTGCAATTCTATCAAATACTCCCTCCGTCCCGTGATTTCTTTCACGTGTGAAGTGGCACATCAAACAAGAAAATTGAATTTAGTGTAGGAGAGAGAATAAAGTGTAAGGGTATTATGGATAGTTGAATGAGATAAAGTGTAGGAGAGAGAATAAAGTAGAATAAAACAAGAGTGACATAGTTGAAATTTAGATGGTATTTTTGTGAGGGTGTAATTTATATAGGGTATTCCATTTTAAGGGTGTGAAAATAATTGTGGGACGGACGAAAAGGAAAATGTGAAAGTAATCGCGGGACGGAGGGAGTAACTATTTTCCATCAAATATTGCTCACATGACAGTGTATGTAACTGCAAAAAATTAAAAGATTGTAATTTAAATAGAATCAATAACAACTGTGAATTCATTTTCAATTTTTCAAAGATTTTTCAGCTGCCACCACAAAATAAGTTGCTGGAAAATAGTCATGTGATATAATTGCAAAACTTAAAAAGCTTGTGCATCAAACTCCAAAAGTGAGAATATCGTGATTTTTATACAATTAACTCAAAATTAGTCTGGTGAAAGTGACTACGAAAATGAGTATATCACAGGTACAAGAAATTGTAGTGATTGGGCATAGTGCCTGTGGTGGAATCAAGGGACTCATGTCTTTCCCATACGATGGGTCCTCCTGCACGTAAGTCGCCTTCTTTCTTCACAAGTTCAAACTTCATTTTCTTAGGTAGAGAATAGAATTCATGATCGTCCTCATAAGCAGCCAATATTCAAAGTATTAGCAGAATGAGGGAGAAAAGAATCTTCATAGTGCTTACTTGTAGAGAGAAATATTGAATTGTACCTCTGTTATTTGGTAACAAATTGCAACTGTCTGCTTGAGTTGTTCAGCGAATTCATTGAGGACTGGGTGAAAATCTGTTTACCTGCAAAGGGGAAGGTGATGGCTGAGCATGAAAACACACCTTTTGGTGATCAGTGTGCGTTGTGTGAAAAGGTAATTGAACTTAACTTTTACCACAAGGCAGCAAAGACAAATAGTGATGCACACAATTTACCTTTTTCAAACTCTTAACAGGAGGCAGTGAATGTTTCACTTGGGCACCTGTTATCATATCCATTTGTTAGGCAAGGGATTGTGAACGGAACTCTTGCCCTCAAGGCTGGATACTATGATTTCGTCAAAGGAACTTTCGAGCTTTGGGGACTTGATTTCAGCGTTACTCCTCAACTATCTCTATGAACCTGAAATCATTACCGTATTCAATATGACCCTTTTTCTCTGTTGCCTTGATCCTTTCTGATACAAATATGTAAATTCAACAGATTCTGTTGTATATGATTCTCTTACATCAGTTGCAATGGATTCAAGCCCTTGCACCTTGATGATCCCTGCATCTTCTAGTAACTGTGGAATGACAGTGTAATTCTCCAAACCATTAAAAGAAAAAAACATGACTAATGGAGTATGGGATTTTTCAACAATAATTCAATACCGAAGTACAAGAGAGTTATCATTAATAATGTAACAACATTAACAATAGAGACATCGGATGAACTTAAGACAAGAGCATGGTAATAAAATCAACATACAAATTAATAAAATATTAAAATTGCACAAAAAGCACCTTCCAGTTCAAGTAATTTTACCTAAAATCAATAATAAACAGAGAAAAAGAAAATGGATTCCCTAAATAATAATAATAATAATAATAGTAATAATAGTAATAGCTGTACATATTGAGGAAAGTGCTTTGACACCGTAGCTCAATTCTGGGACTATGTACAATGTTGGACACTAATCAGGTAAATAATAGAGCGTGAAGCTGAATAAGAATTATAGTTACAATTACAATAATTGTTGTATTAGGATTCTTCTGGCTTTGGTTCGAGGGTTACAGGGACCTTTTCCAATTTATCCCCACGCAGCACTTCGACGATGACCTGCACAGCACAACATTTGAAAATTGAGCTGACATTGTTTTATTAGTATTAAAACTTGATTTCTGTTGTGTGATTCACTTCCCATAATTATCTAAATATCAGTTAGCAGAAAGCACTCTAAGTCATTTCCCATAGAGGAATGCTTTTCATTCATATTTTTATACTTTAAGATTTCAGATTGTGCATATGTATGGTACTCTATTGAACTCAAAAAATAAAAACGGCAGGCAAGCTTTTATACATCCAATACTTGTTAACCAAGATATTAATCCTCTTTGTAGAAACATATTAAGTTTTAATCCTCTTTGTAGAAACATATTAAGTTTAGACAATGCGATATAGCATTTCTATCGACACTTACCTTATCGCCAACTTTGCACTGGTCAAGGATTCTGTACAAATCACTGCCATTTGAAATTTTCTTTCCATTAACTGACGTAATTATATCACCCAAAATAAGTCTTCCATAGGCATCACGTTTAGTGGATTGAAGACCCTGCAGGACCAATAGGCCAAAGCTAGTTTCAGCTATACATGATTTTGCAGATTGCAAGCTATGACTTCTATTTTATGAATTTTAAAATAAAAGTTCAAATATCTCTTTTTAAACGCATGAGACCAAAATTGGTGAAGAATACAACAAAGAGCACATACTGCTTTGCCTGCTGGCCCATTTGAAGGAGCATCCAAGACAAGAACTCCACTAACTCCCAGTTGTTCAACTGACTGATCAGGTGCAAACTTAATTCCCAAAATAGGTCTGGTGACTTTCCCAAACTTCACCAATTGATCAACAATGCCACCAACCTGAATATAAAGGGAAAACTGTAGTGAGAACTCTTTAAAACCTTAAAGAGTTAGTGTGAAAAAATCACACCAAATTCTTAAGAAGTCACTCACAGTGTCAACTGGAATAGAAAAGCCCACACCAGATGAAGCCCCGGAAGGAGAGTATATAGCTGTGTTTATTCCAATAAGGTTCCCTGAACTGTCAAGAAGTGGTCCTCCGCTATTGCCTGGATTAATAGCAGCATCAGTCTGGATGACATCCTGGATTGGACGGCCAGTTGCAGCTGAACTGATTTCCCTGCGAAGCCCACTACAAAAAAAGAAAAGAAAAGGGAATTTGAATCCGCCACACACACTCCATCCTAGTTCAATGGCCATATAAGGCTACCCAAATTAAATAATTCATCATTTTGATACTTTGACAATCCTAGTAGGAACATGCTTGATCCAAACGACAATCAGAATTGCGTTTTTGTGGACAGCAGGAGGAGACGACTAGACACATATTCTTTGAGTGTTCAGTTTCTTACAAGGTTTGGATGGACTGTTTCAAGTGGCTTGGAATTTCTACTGTGTTACAATCTCGCCCATGCTCAAACTTGATTGCTCACAGGCGTGCTTTGAAAGGGAAAAGAGGAAAAAAATTTGCAGCAAGTATTTGGAAAGGGAGAAATGCTATAATTGTTAATAACTCTGTTTTTTCAGGGGAGAAATGCGTAGACGAGATCAAGAATAGGCTTTGGTGTTGGTTTAGTGTGAAAGAAGTGAGGTGTCTGAATTTCTCGTACAGTGATTGGATTGGTAATCCAAAAATGGTTTTAGGATGTTGTATCTCTTGTAATTTGGATAATGCTGTGGGCATCTCTTATGCGCTGTTTTATTCCTTCAATAAAAATTTTACTGATCAAAAAAGAAAAAAACTTTGACAATCCTAGTGGAATCTAGAAGAAAGGTTCTGTTCCCAAGTTGAAAAACATTATAATTGCATTAAGTTTCAATCATGTTCCTACAATTCATAAACATGGCAAAGCAAAAGTAAACAAGGTGACACAGACCCATTTTATTTCCTTATATTATTGAGTTCAACTAGATTGATGAAATCTAATCACCAGGAAAGCTACATAATAGCAAGTGAAAACAATAATTAAAGCATTTTCTAGATGTATGCTGCAGTGTTTAGTTTCCTTCTAAGCCAAAAGAACTTGTTCTCGATAACATACCAATCATCCAGATTTACGATGACCAACTAAAAGTATCATGAACAAATAATACTGTTTAGTACCTGATAACACCAGTTGTAAGTGTATGATCCAATCCAAACTGTAGCGCAAGATAAAATTGGAACACAAAGGTATTGTCAGACTAAGATAAATGATATAGTCCAATCTAAATGAAGTTTGTCCATTTGATCCCATAAATACCATTCTATCATTTCCAGGGATATAAGCAACATTCATAGACACCGTACATTCATAGACACCGTAATGAACTGGAGGAGAAATCAGAGTATTGCTATAATGGACACAAGAAACCATGTAGCATCAATAAAAGACAGGACATTTATTTTAAATGTAGAAATTTACTCAAAAGTTTCGATCAGTTGAAAACAGCCATGACCATACAGAAAAGAAAATGATGGAATTTTCCAAAAAGGAGAAAGGAATGCATGAAATAATAGACTTTATAAGAAATAAAAATTAAAAAACAAAACAATACAAGAAGAAGCCTGCAGAAGGAAGGCACATGTAGGAAAAGAAAATGGGCTTCCTGCGCTTACAGGATTTCCAATTGCATAGACTTTTTGCCCAACAAGCAGGTCGGCAGAAATACCGATTGGTATTGGTCTCAACTTATTTTTGGTCCATCAATATGCAGAACAGCAACATCTTTATCCTGATCAAACCCAACAACTTCTGCATCATATGTGCTCTGGTCTGAAAGAGTGACCCTGGACATAGCCAGTGATAAACTCATCAGAAAATTAAATAGTTTCTAGAAACTTTTGGACAAATGTTAGATAACAGATACAGAGGTTTACATTATCATCAACACAGTCAACTTACTCATGTTGTGAACTCTTATCTAACTCCATATAGAATAAGTCAACAAGCTTCCAGCTTAGAGATTATATATACAGAATAAAGTATCAAATTTAAGTCGACGGATTTCCGTATTTATTCCCCTCCATGACTACAAGCATAAACCCGTCGCCAGACACGAGTATTTATCACCCATAACTTCAAAACATTTTCCAAGTGATGTAACGATCACTTTACTTTTCTCCTTAACATGCAAAAATCTGGTAGCTCATATCAAGAATAGCCACAAAGAAAACAGACAACTAAAAATACACATCTCCTAACTATGCCCACGCCTGTTCCAGAGACTATTCCAACAAAAAGAGCCATCAAAAATGATAAATGAGCTTAAAGGAATAACTGGCTAAATAGTTTAATAAGCCAGGATGAAAAATACTTGAGATCGGAGGCACCCCGAATCACGTGATAGTTTGTAACTATGTGCCCCTGTGAATCCCATACAAATCCCGATCCAGATCCTTGTGGCACCTCTAACACGTCCAATGTAAATGCATCCTGCCTACAAAAAATTGCACCATATAAATTCCTACGAAAACAACTTACCAAATTAGGAACTACTACCAACTCCACGCTTAAAATGCATGATGTATATCAGGCACCTCAATCATAACTCTAACTGCTGCAATAAAAGCAGCTGTTACTAATTTACTCGGAAGTTTTATGACATCAAATTGTTTTGAGTTTATAACTTAACAAATTGGTCAAAGTTAGACTGTTGAACTTATGAACATTCATTCTCAATGAAAGTTGTATACACGCACACATCCAAGTCAATTCAACAGTTTAAGGACATCATACACGCTAAGGAATAAAATCGATTAAGTTAGTAAAAATAACTTCGCAACATACATTTCTTAGCTAGACGGTATTAAAAAGAAAGAGAAAACACAATCAACACATGCTATATTCCACGAGAAAAATTATAAATGCAGAATAATGAGTACTTGGAAGCGAGGTTAGTAATGTAGACGACAGATGGAGTGTTCTCCTGGAAGAGACGAACTGTAGCAAGCTCATCGGACTGCAATTTCCTCGGCGTAGCAACTACAAAAGCAGACGCGGAATCAACATCGGCGAGGAATAAAGACGCCGACAAAGCAACAGACGCGCAGAGCACGAACAACGAGTCTGCGAGTTTCTTCAGTCCATTGCTGGAATCGAGCTCCGGCGCGAAATTGTTTCGAATAAATTTGTCACCGAAAGCGGAAATTACTATCGGCGCGATCAAATTACTACGATTCAGTTGAGACAGAGATTTCGGTAGCGAGAATTTGGGGATTGAATTGAACTGCGATGATTTTGGAGTGGAAGAGAAGAGTGTAGAAGCGAGTGCAGCCATTACAACGCACGAGAAGCGAGAAGTGAGGAAGATGCTCTGATTGGTCAATTATTTTTCTATTCTTTCTACTCCATTTTCATTTTTGTTTTTTGTTTTTTGTTTTTTTATGTGGATATGAAACTGGTGACGTGAAAGGGTTTATAATTAAATGTGGTATGTCAATTGTGATGGGCCCCATGAACAGGCCCGGCAATATATCTGGACCAGGCCCGATAAGATATTTGGGCCTGTGATAAATGGACATTTCAAGTGCTTGGTGTTCTTTACTTTTGCCGATTGCCAATATATGCTTGTGATGCGTGAATTTATAATCTATGTTTGACCTTATAAAAATTAACCTGAAATTTTATTATAATAATAAAACTTAAGAGTGAAATTTTATTTTTACTTTTGCATGAGTTTAGTACACATATTTGCTCTTAAAGTAATATATGTTTACCCTAAATGTTATACGTATGGATCAAATAGACTCATGAATTTTTCTTGACATATTTAAATAAATTTTTCTTTAATGTTAGAGATCAAATAAACCCCTCATCTTAATAAAATCACACTCTATTAGTGAAAAAAATTGTCCAAAATTATAGACCTATTTGATCCACACATATAAGATTAGAGACTTATTTGACCATTTTTTTATTTTTATTTTTATTTTTATATTTGAGCGAATATTTTAGACAAATATATATTATTTGTTTTGCGAAACACATGTTTTAACACCCATGAGAGTACGTGGGAGAGAAATTTTATTTTTGCCCTTCTGCGAATTATTTAGAAATATTCATTGGAATCGGCCCGATCCATATAGAATCCACTAATTTATTTGGGTTATTTCATGTCTAGATCCATGAAATATTGTATATAAGATTTATTTTGTTAATTTGACCTAACTATATTATTTACTACCTCTGAGGCTTTATTAGATGGATATGAATGTTTGTAAATGTTTCTGGTTTTCCACGAATTCATATTAATTGATTTTTGGTTATAAATTTAGTATTTGAAAATAAAATATTTTTGACCAAAAATTTTCATTTAGAAGTTATTACCAATAATCACTTTTTAGCAAATAAACATAAACACCTCTTTAAAATTAGGTTATCATTAAAAAAAAATGCAATTATAAATAAAATAATACTCCCCATGTCCCATATCGGTTTTAACTTTCCTTTTGGTTTGTCTCACATTAGTTTTCACATTCCAAAAAGGAACCCTCCTTAAACTCCACCCTCACAATATTTATATATTTATTATACAAAATGTCATTACTTTTTACACTCAATTCAACCACTTCTCTTACTTTAATAATAAAAGTTTACAAAATTATTATTCAATACTCCACTTATTACACTTTTCTTAAAATGTGTGCCCAGAGGTTGTATTTATTTTTAGAAAAATTGAGACTCGGGGTGCTTGGTTTACACCTTTAGAGGTAAAGAATAGCAATGAAAAGAGAGTGTGATGTTTGGTTGAGGGAATCAAATATTTGATATCTTAAAAGTGAGTAATGAAAGACATAAATTCATTCCTCACCATTTTTGGGAGGAATGAAAGTCATTCCTTTTTTAAAATTTCATATTTAATTTTTAAAAATTTATTTTATCTTCTAAATTATTTATTAATAATAAAAATAATATTCTAATCATGATTATTATATAATATATTTTTAATATTAAAAAAATTAATAATAATTTTAATTATTAATAATTTTTATTAAAATCATACACTTTCTATTGTAATGATAGTTATACATTGTCATTCCGATTCCTTTCAACAAAGTAAGTATCCCTCAATTTTAAATTTGTCAATTACTGTTTCCTAAAATCAACCTGAAAATAATTCATTTTATCTCTAAAAATAGTTGGAGAACACATAAAATTACTTTTAATTAAAAGTTAAACACAAGTGGGGCGTAGTTTGCAAACACCCCTACAATCCCCTAGCTAAGACTTCAAATTTTTCATGTGACCCATTTTTTTTTTTTTTTGTTCTCAATTTATTTCCCTCAATTCAAGGTCTCTAACTATTGAGATGAAAATTAGAGTTAAAAATTTAAATTTAAAAGTGTGTATTGTTTCAAGACTCTTCTGTTATGAAGCTGTTAAATATGTACTCCTATAATTTATTATTATATTGATTTTTTTTGATAAGCTCGGTGTCCAGTAGGGCCGACTAATCCTGACTTCAAATTTTTCATGTGACCCATTTTTTTTTTGTTGTTCTCAATTTATTTCCCTCAATTCAAGGTCTCTAACTATTGAGATGAAAATTAGAGTTAAAAATTTAAATTTAAAAGTGTGTATTGTTTCAAGACTCTTCTGTTATGAAGCTGTTAAATATGTACTCCTATAATTGATTATTATATTGATTTTATTTGAGTGGAAATAATGATTTTGTTTTGGCCTTTGTCAAGAATTGGAAAGTGAAATAAAATAAATGGAACTTTCTTTATTATACAAAAGCGACTTTAGTGACTTACTTTAGTAGCGACTTTAAAGTAATAGCCAACGGTTGAGAATAGCTGAGAATGATCAACGGTCAGAAACATGAAAGAACTTTTATTCAAGAATCGATCCCGACAGTCGCTTAACAGAACGATTCACCCGCAGAAATCTCATTTCTCTGCTCGAAGTTCCAAAGGTAATGCAAATTCCTCTGTCTTGATGCATATTTAGTGTATATTTTGATCAGGTTTTCCATTTTACTCGGATTTCTATAATTCGATTTGTTGATTAGGGTTTGGGTTTTCAATTGCTTGATTCTACTACTCTCAGTATGACGTAATCTTTTATTTTTCTAAGGTAATTTTTCATTACCTTTTTCCCATTAATTTTTGTATTTTATGGATGATGGTTTGATGATGCTTTACGGAAATATTTATGGGAATTTCATTTTATTTTCTATGAAAGAAAGCGTCAAGTGGTTTATTCTTCGATCCTCATCGTATATCTGTGAGTAGTTTTGTGATTTTGAATAGGATTGGTGATGTGTTTTTGGATTTCTGTTAGTGTCCGAGTGCGACCCTTCAATGAAGTTTCAGCATCTGAGTGATTTTTTATTTGCTGATTTTGCTGATTTTACGATTTTATAGAGGATTTATGTTTTCCGTAAGACTTAATATGTATGACTGTTGTCTGATTTACTTAAATACTGTAGGTTTTTTAAATGGCTGAAACAAAATCAGCTATGAGGAAGCCCGTTTTCACCAAGGTTGATCAGATGCGGCCCGGAACAAATGGACACAATCTTGTAGTTAAGGTCTTGAGTTCAAATACAGTATTGAGAAAGGGAAGGCCAGATGGGCCTCAAGTTCATCAAATGCGAATTGCTGAGTGTCTTGTCGGAGATGAAACTGGGACAATACTGTTTACTGCTAGGAATGAGCAAGGTATAGTAATAATCATGTGTATATCACCTCTATATCTCATGGTGATTTCAAATTCCAATTAATTAATGTGTCTAAAAAGACATATAAATTTGTGATTGTTGTGTCTATTTTCTTTGAATGAAAAGAACTGATAAGTTTCATTGAAGGATTGTAGATACAATTGAATTGAGTGCCAATTTGTCCTTTTGGTGTTGTCATGCAATTTTATGCCCTTAGTCATTATTACCTCTGGACTTGTATATTACATAACATGGCCTCTTCCTGAATATTTTCTTTTATGTTGGTTGTTTTAGATTGTACCATCTTTTTGGATGAAAGCACATGTTTTCTGCATCTGTGTGTTTTTATTTGTATTTCCATGTGAATTCTGAAGACTTATTAAAGGAAAAAAAGATAAAGATATAAGAAGTTCCCAATTCGCGGAGATTAAAAATCCTGTATCTGTTTCGTGGTTTAGCTTAGATTGATATATGTAGATGTTTTTGCATAAAATGTGATAACACAGTTTCTTGTACTTGTTGGATATTGACATTTAGCTTATACTTTACGTATAATTTTTTTGTTCACAAAATGTCTTGTGTCCAATAGAAGGAAAATGGATCTCGATGTGTGTGTTTGTATATATCTTCATAAAGGTTTCTGATGTTGACTGATAAGTTTGCTCTCTCGATGCTATTGGAAGATTTAGTTTATCCACATAATTCAACTTTTGTCAGTGTATATGGTGCCAATAGAAATTAGATGGAATATAAAACCATGCAGTCGGGTAGGAGATTCACAGCTGGTCTGGCCAATTTTTTCTAGTTATGCTCTTTCTGACAAATGAGATGCATTTTTAGCGGTGTATGTGAGTTTGGCCGGCTCACGAGCTACTTAGTTCTCGAGTTCAAGTCAGTAATACTAAGCTTGTTAGCCTAATCTAGTTCACATTATTTTACGAATTTATCCATAATAAGCTAATTATTTACAAATATACTCTAATTATAAATTAAAAAATAATCTCTAATTAATTTTATGTAAGTTATTGAGTCTAATCGAGTCGAGCTCGAGTATTTCAAGTGTTCTAGTGAATTGAGCTCAATCGAACTCGAGTCGTGTTTTGAGCTTTGAGTTTTTTTAACCGAGCTAAGTTTGAGCTTGACACAAATCGACTCAACTCTTCCCGTTTACACCCCTAATTGTTTTCGGTCCACTTTGAGACAGGCCCGTTTCATGATTAGTCATCTCACAATATTCTAGTTTCATTTTTTCCATTGAGTTAGAACTTCTTTATTATGATGGCATTCTAATGTGCAGTGGAAATGATGAAGCCTGATGCTACCGTAATTCTGAGAAATGCCAAAATAGACATGTTCAAAGGATCGATGAGGCTTGCTGTGGACAAATGGGGGCGTGTGGAAGTGACTGAACCTGCAACCTTCACTGTCAAAGAAGATAATAACCTCTCTCTGGTTGAATATGAATTGGTAAATGTCGTTGAGGAGTGAAGTTGCCAGTATTCTTCGTCGGGGCTTATATAAAAGAAAAGCTGAAACTGGAGTTTGTTTAGGTGATTGCCAAGGTGATAATCTGTAGTTTTTGAAAGTCTTCTTGTTTGTCTGCTTTAGGAAGAAGCATCTATATGGAAGAAGCTCTAATTATTACTTGGTTAAGCGTTGCAGCTGGACGGTGAAGTAAGGATTATCGCAGCTCGTATAAATAGACAGGTTCATGGTTCAAACTTGCTTTTGTTTGTCTGCTTAAAGACATAAATTTCTCCTGTCACGAATCTATTATTATTATACAGTAAAAATATTTAGTAGAGTGCTGATCCGCGAAGATATTTCCGGTTTAATTTGCATATTTGTTTTTATTCCTTCTTTTATGGATCGAAGGGATAAACTGTATGCTGCTTATCTAAATCGTGTTACAAATGTATATGCACGTCTCTGTTTGTATTTTCCTGGAAGTCCAGATAAATTATGAGCTTAAATTTAGACGAGGATAATATTTAATATTGCTATGAAGCCAATAATATTGTTGCGGTGTTCCGCCGATGGTTGTTTTTCTAGCACTAGTAGACCTATTTAAAATTTGAGCCTTTTATTTACAAATTGCATTTATTGAGGATATTCAGCGGTAGATCTGCACACAAATTTAACCGTTGATTATTCAGCGGTTCGCCCGTTTTCGGTTAGAAACCCTAACCGAATCCAGTTAGGTTACGATTAGAAATTTTGGTCAGTTGGTTTGAATTTTCTTTTTGATCATAAATATAAATTGAGGGTTGAGATTAAATTTCAAAAATTGAAGGCCAATCGACAAAATCAATGGTTCTGCTGGTTCAAGAACCTAACTGAACAGGTTTTCTAGCGGTTAAATTTTTGGTTTTGGAGTATTGAATTTCCGAGCCGGCGGTGTGCAATCGTTGGGCACCCTTTTTCAAAGGCGGTGTAGAGGTGTTTAATATAAGAATTTGAGAGAGGGCGTATATAGGTCAGATATAAGGTAGATTTCGTAATTTACTACCCCTTCTAATGTTATGTTTCATATAATTTTTTCCTAAGCACAAAATAACATAAAATCACTGCATCTGCATGGACAATATATATATAAAAGATCATCATATTTGCATTAAACTTACACTGCAAATATCTTATACATTATCAAAAGATTCGTATATAAACAAATGTGTCAGTCCTGGAAGATCTCTGTCACTATCAACGAGGAAAGCTTCGTCACAATATCTTCATTTTTCGTCCCCATCACGACGAACAATGGGTTTCAAAACCATTCTTTACTGTACCATTAAAACCAAGGTCGTTTAAACTTTTAAGAAGAATCACTTCCTTTCTGGAGAAATTGCAGGTCTTTCATTTGCAGCTGCACAGCTTCTTTAGGTAAGGGTTTATACTCTGGAATTTTGATTTCATCTGTCCCATCTGCCACTCTTTTTGCTTTCTCTCTCACGATTCTTTCTATATCTTCCTTTCCAACAGCTGGGAAGACAGAATTAAGGATGACACATAGCAATTCCTCATCTTCTTCTTCTATAAAATCCCTCCCAAAGCAACAAACATATATAGCTTCAAGCGCTTTCTCAGCCCGGACCTCCATTGGAATATTAGGCACCGGAGCTTTCTGTTTCGCACGTCTCTGCAAGCGAATGTCGCCAAGATAACATTGTAAACGAATTCTTCAAAGCTGGTTTGAGGAGTTATCGAGCTTTCAAATTTATGTTTTTACTTATTTGATTATACCAGTTGAATCAAACACCAAGTGAGCCAAGTACTATGATCATTCCAAACATGCTTTATTATATGCTGAGTAATTGTACACTAGTTGTATGGTTCAATTATATATAAATAATAAAATAATATTTTTAATGAAGACAAGTAATACGTTTCAGCCAAACATCTAATACTAACAAACCAATACCTTTTAGTTCAAGCTAGGCTTTAAGTTTTATGATCCGCAGAAATATGTTCAAACTTGTTAAGTTTAGGTTTATCGAACCGAATAGAACAAACGCAGATTGATAGCAGTTCAAATGAAATCAACTGACCTCTCTTGATTCTTTCATCATAGCAATGAAATTCTCCTCCTCAAACTCGATATCATTCGAAATCCGAAGCCTTGCTACTCCTTCCAATATCTCCTCAGTATTAAGCAAACCAGCTCCCACTGCTGGTAGCCAACAACATAGCAGCACATACAGAGGATCCCCAGCCTAACAATCAAAATTATCTAAAGTCCTAAGATGAAATTTGAAGTTTCACGAATCCAATTCACACTAAGTTTGCACGCACGCATGTGTATGTGTGTGATTATGTGTAATATGCATATGGATAGTGTACGTAAATCATCCCCAATACCTTGCCTCGACGATCCTGAAAATCAAAAAATGCCCTAGAATCATTAACAGAGCACTTGTTCCCCACTCTCCTCTAAACTCTGCAAAATCGATGATATCTCCTCCGACGCCGCCTTCGTCGCTGATAATTCGGGCGAAGAGACCGACCACCGGAAGACCGCCGATGATTTTTTTGGCGAGGCCGGAGATGGAGTTGGACTCTTCCATGTAAGCTGTGACGAGAAGGTATCCTCCATTGGGCTTGCGGCGGGTCCTGCGAGCACTGTAGATGTGGCGCAAGTGGAGAAGAGATGGCGGTGTGGGTTTGCAGGTGATGGTGTAGATTTGGGAGGAATGAGGGCTTGTTTGGAGGGAGGAGAGTACCGCCATGATTGGCTTGGGAGAGCTCGACGTTGGGCGGGTGAATTCTGACCTCTCGTTTCGCTGGGGATGTATGGTAAGATTTATTTTATTTTTAATAATACAATAATAATTTTGAAATGAAAATGCTTTCCGATCTATCCTACTTTATTGGATTATATTTATTACATTCTACTATATCATATTTTACCACTTTTTTTTTTTTTACATATATAGCATATTTTTCCATTTACAACACCTTATACAATATTTTGTAATAAATTAAAACTAGCAGTGTGTGAAATTAATAAATTGATACCTTAAATTTAGTTATTTTTATTCCGGCAAAGTAGACGAGACCAGTTGGCCCAACCCCAACATCCACCGACCATGATATACAGAGAAAATTAAAAAATGGGTTTTTATCAATCCAAGTTACGAAAAATATATTAATTATCAATTCGGTCTAAAAGATAAAATTTATCAATTGGGCGCGAAAGATATTTATATTAAGTGATTTTATCAATCAGGGCGTGAAATTAAGGTCCCAATTGATAATTGTCCGATCTTTTAGGTCACGAATTGATAAAATTTTTTAATATAAACATCTTTCGAGTTCGGTCTCGCATTGATAAATTTTATCTTTCGGTAGAATTGATAATTAACATATATTTCGCGACTTACACCGATAAAATCCTTAAAAATCTCCTTGGTGAGATGATTGAATATATCATTACAGTTTTTTTCTTTGATGATCATATATTCTCTTTTAAGATTCCATATTTAAAAAGGGTAAGCTTATATATACCTCCAACTTTAAAAATTATACTTCTCTTTATATTTTTCTATTTTAAAATAATTATAAAATATCTAAAATATTCTTAATAATAAAAAGAATCATATTTTATTTTAGTCCTCTTCACTTATTCTTCATTTTCTTCTCTTATCCTCTCACCCTGCCATCATTTTCGCTCATCGCGGCCATTGAATTGAAAATTTCAAATAAGAAAAAAAAATGTCCAAAAATTTAAGAAAACACAGAACAAAAAAATATGAAAATTAAAAATTGCATAAAATTTCAATTATTTTAAAATTTTGGTCTCATGTTTTACTTTTTTGGCCTAAATATGTCTCTCTTCTTTAAAAAAAAACGATATCTGATCATTTTTTCGATCAAAGTGGATCAAAATGAACCCTATTTTGAATCTGGTAGTTCGTTTTTTTTTTTACTTTTATTTTGTATGTTTAGTGATATTTTATTGGGTATTAAATTTAAGCAAAATATTTAATGAACAGATAAATTTTGTGATTTAATGGAATTTTTAGTATTCAAATATTTTTTTAGCAGATGTTTTATATATCTTTTAAATTTATTTAGTTTTACAGTTTTTTTATGTTTATTTTTAATTGATGTTTTTATTTAATTATATTTTAATATTTATTTGATATTTTAAAATATTTTTAGATGTTATTAAGTTTATTATATTTTTTTAATTTATTTATTTTTGAAGATTTAGTTATTTTTTTATAATACTTTCATATTTTATTTAATTTTTCAGATTTTTCTATTATTATTTAATTGATTTTTTTATTATTATTTTTTAAAAAATCATTTTTTAATTAGATAGTTTAGATTTTTAAATTATTTTTCATATATAAAAATATTTTTTTATAAAAATGCCACATCATCTTAGTGTCGGTAAAGTGACGTAATTTCGAATCCACAAATGGTTAGTTCCAAAATTAAAAATTTAAAGGTCTAAAATTAAAGTTAACAAAATTTAAAAATATTTATATTTTTATAAGGGTAACTTAGTTATTTTACATATATCTATTTTGGTATTTTAAAGTATGGGATGTGTTTAGAGGATTTTAGGGGTGAGTAGTGATACTCTGTCATAAAATATGATTTTTTTATCATTAATGATATTTTATGACTATTTTATAATAAAAAAATACGAAGGGGAAGTATATATATTCGTTTTCACGTTTGCACATTTCTTTCTTGCTGTGATATATTCCATCTACCACAATTTACATGGCTCAAAATTTAAAAATAGATGTTATAATTTTATTTTCTCATATTCAAAACAACTCTATCCTTTCAAATCACACTTCACAAACATATGGTATTTACATTTCATGTGCTTGCTTCTCCACTATAAATAATTTTCCTCGCTCAATTATTCACCCAATAAAGTAGAAAAAACTCACATATTCTTCACTTTATACTTTTTAATATTAATAAACAACACTTTTATTAAAATTAATGTATTTTAATTTGGAGAGTCACCGACCACCTGCATTGTCGGTTATAAGGTAATAAATGCAATAACCTCCCATCTTAATTTTTTTTTTGACAGAAACCTCCCATCTTCATTGATTGATTGATTCACCTTTTGTTGCGTTTGTATCTAATGTAGTTATTGCCACATTTCCAAACACCAACTACACAATTAAATAGATTAAAAAAATCATTATACTAGTATAATATTCTGCGCAACTATAGCTAGTAGGTGCGGGTTTTAAGAATATTACAATTTATTTTAAAGGCAAGTAGGTTATTTTTAAATGCCATGCATAAGGGGTAGGTGATAAAAATACAATGAAAGTACGAGGGGCGAAATGTGACAAAATTAACCTTTAGGTAAAATTAATTAGTCGGACAAGATATAATCTCAAAGAATTGGTCCGGTGATAAGGGATTAAGAATTAGGAATGTGATACTTTAAAAGTTTTAAATTTTAAACTTAATCCTAAATTAATCGACCAATGGGCTAGATACTAAGTTATAAAAAAAATATATATATATATATATATATAGTTGAATAGATTAATAAAGTAGGTGAAATAAATTACTTTTGAGATAAATTATTCATATCAATCCTATAAAAAAATAAGATCTAAGAGTTTAACCTCACACAAATATAAAACATCAGATTAATTTTTCAAATACAATATAAAAGGTTGTACCGAAAATTTTCGAGATCACACATACTTAAAAAAGTTAAAATGTTTATCACACTTTATAAATATTATAACTTTCATTTTTAATTCGTTTTTCCTCTAATTTTTTTATCTTGAAATATTTAAAAAAAAAAAACTTAAACTTTGATTCCACTTTAATTTTCAAGATAAAAATTTAGAAGTACAGTGAATTTAAAACGAAATATATAATATTTGTAAAACATAATGGTATTTTTATATTTTGGTAAGTTTTTTTTTTTTAATTAATCTTAAATATATATGGAAGATTTTGACTTGGCATTTTGTCTTCCTCTTATTATTGGTTTTTTTGTTGAGTCTATAAGCGCCCATTTGGATGGAGTCGTTTGAAATCGAGGAATTTGAGAATAATACACCATACATTTACAAATTAAAATGGAAAAAAACTAAATGAATGGATTTAGTTACACAAATATTACTTATAAGTGAGAGGATTTGAATACCCAACAAAACCTAGTCATTTGAAATCTTCACACTTCTCTCACTTGTGCTTAATATTTGAGTGAATCAAATCCATTCATTTAGTTTTCTCTATTTTAGTTTTGTGTGAATCTGTTTCCATCCAAATGGGCTCAAGGGGATTTTATTATTTCGGCGATTAGCATTGCATAGACAAATTTACAGAACTTTTTGCTATGATACTATGCAGGTTGTGGAAAGAACGAAATGAGAAAGTTTGGAATTATAAGTGCAGCGATGCTGCGAAAATACTCTATCTCATTGCTGGTTTTTGGCGGATTGACAAGCACCACGTTTTACTGCCGAAAAAAGTGTCCATTGCTATGTTAAGGAGCTGCATTTGAAAAGAGTGGTAATTGAAATGGACGTGTGGTCGTTGATGTTGTTAAATCAGTGGTAAAAGATATTTTTTTAAAAGATATAATTGGTCACGTAAGTGTGCATTGAGTTTTATTCTGTAGATTACAGTTACTTTCGTAAGTTGAAAAACCAACTTTAAGGCGCACCGTTTAGCTAGAAGTGAAAGGACGTTCTCAATTCCGCAATATTGGGTTGAGCCTCAGAATTTTGTGGAGTCCTCCAACTGAAAAATGCATTTGCCATTAATGAATTTAATTTGTTTCTTTAAAAAAAAAAGTAATGCTTTCCTTCCTCTCTAATTAGTTTTTAGTGTGATTTATTTAAGGTGTTAATTGATTCCATTTGTTATGTCTATTATCTTCATTTTAAGAATGACAGAGATTTATATATACTAGGAGGCAGAGCACATGTAATGCAATTCATGTGTATTTTCAAAAGAGATTAATGGTTTATCTACTGTACTAGTTTCTTAAAATTTCGACATTATTCCATCGAATCTTTTCTTCTTTCAATAGTTTTTTTGAGTTTGTTTCACTTTTACAATTATGAAAACTATTTATTTAATTATTTATACAATGAAAAAATTATTACTACAATTTTTTTGTAATAAAGGCAAATATATTAGTTCATCATACATTAAAAAGTTTATCATTTTGATTTGATATCAAACTCTCAATTAAAATAAAAAATAAAATTTTAAATGTGAAAAAAGTAAATTTAATACATAAAACACAATTTAGCTTTTTAAACTTATAGTTTACATGATTTTGAACGGATGTACTCGTAATTCCAGAAACAATGTTCCACAGATTTTGATATGTGTCTATGTAGGAGTAGTATTTATGTTGATATTTTTGTTTGTGTCATAAAAACTTTCATATGAGAAAATGTACATACTTTAAAAAAATAATGATTTAAGTTTTAAGAGATAATTTTATAAATTTTTATGTATAAAATAAAAAAATTATTTTAGATTGTGTGTATGTAAGTCAAAACGTAATTGCATTTTGTGTAAATTAGTGGAAATTGTGACTTGTGGGTTGTGAGGTGGAGTTTATAAAAAAATATTATACTTTAAGGGTATGAAACTTATAGTGGGACGAACGAAAAAAATGTAAAAGATTTTATGTGACGAGAGAAATATTTATTATGTTAAATCAAATAATGAAAATAATTAGGATAAAAATAATAGTTTAAAATAATATTTAAAAGTGTTGAATTTAAACTAATTTACCGAAATACCCGTACGCGCTATATTATAATTTAGACATCTAAATTTTGTCTCGCTAATTTAATAAATTGTTCTCTATATAAAATTTTAATACTAGTATTACTTATACAAAATGATATGAATATTATACTTATGCAAAATGATATAAATATTATATTCACCTGAATTATTGATAGCTTTAAGATTAAGAGCATAATAGCACAGGAAATACTCTATTACGAATGACATTTCATTTTTAATTTTAAAATTAACAATATATTAATAATATTATTTTATAAAGGATTTTGAAAATATAAGCCAACTCAACTGTGAGACAGTGTCACAATGGTGCCAAATTTGACTATTTGGAGAAAATTCAGGGGCAATTCCGGCATTGCATTATTTGATGGTCGGTCACGTGCTGATATTTACCCGGACTATGCTCGGGCAGCAAATTTAGCCGTCTCTTTCTACCTACCCTCCTTCTCCTTGGCCAGTTATCAAAACTAAAGGTATAAAACCCCTCATTTACAGTTTTACTTGTATATATAAGTGTAGAGAGAGAGAGAGAGAGACAGTGTGAGAGTGAGAGATTATTGCTCTGATTGACGCATTCTTACATTGAGAAGGTCTGCAATAAATTTTTCACCATTTTCCTGCTGTTGCGGCGCTCATTTTCTATTACTTTTCTCATAGTAATTCTCTGAGTCTACGCATGTGAAGTTTTAATTAGTGAAATTCCATGGCATACTGCTCTGGATCTGCTTAGGAATAGGCTGAGATTGAAGGTTTGAGGTTAATGATAGTAAATAAGTGAGATCTCAATGCATTTGTGCTCGTATTCTGTTGCGTTTCTGCTGTTGTTCTTGGTTTTCTATTTTTATGTTTGAAATCTTTAGTGCTAGATACTAATTAGAATGGTGATTTGCTAATGCCAGCAATTTTCATCAATAATTTTGTTAGCTGGCTTTAATTTGTACTTTATTTTGAAGAAAAAAATTATTAGTAGGGTGTGTGTTTTGAAGTTCAAATTTGAGTGATCTACATTTTTTTATTGATCTGTAGTGATATGATGTGTATATAATAGAACAATTCCACTGTTCTGTGGTTTAGCGGAAAGCTGGGTGAGAATCTGAATTTTGCTGTAGGTTTTTAATAGTGAAGTAAAACGCCCTTATACTTGAATGTTATCTTTCCATGGCATGAGCTTTCCTGATCTTGTGCATTTGCTGGCATTATCACAATGATGATTACTTGCCATTAGGAAGCTGGTGTATAACATAGTTGTTGGTTTATTTGTGTATTTATTGGAATCATAGCAGTTCATTTTTATGTAGTATAATAAATCATTTGAATTTCTTCCACAAAACTGTTTTTGTATCAAAATGAATGTAGACTGCCGAATGACTTGATGCATGTGCCCTTTTATTCTGCCACTTGAATTTTAATAAACAGCTTTCTTACATTATAAGTTTACATTGGATTCTATTATGCCTAGTTACTTATGATGAGCATGATATTGTTGAGATAGATAGACCAAGAAATTGAGGAATGCGGTTTACATTTCATTTTTGTCAAGAACTTATCTAAGTATTGCAGCTCGAGATTATTGTCCTAAGAGACCTTTCAGTGTCATCATTTTTGACTATTTGGTAATCCCAAGTAATTTTGGACCGTTTTGATTTCATGTGTGTTCTGGAAAAGAATTATTGCAGAAAATATGCCCAGATGAGAAAGTGATTTACTTCATGAACTCTGTGGAGCAGAGCTTTGTTTTACATGTGGATGATGCTCCCATATCATCATGCGCATATAAATAACTTTTTCTGATTGATATGTGGATTGGTTAGCATGTGGCAGTTAATTTTTTTTTTTTTTTCCGGCCATTTTGCCTTATAATGGTTTCAACTTCTATTGTTTCAAACCTTGTATACTACCCTGTATAATTTGAAGTAAGATTTGCTAATATAGGCATTTAATGGTCCTTATGGGAATGATTATTGGCTAATACATTTAAAATATCTCATCTTTACTTTGACTTGCTTGCATATTGACATATCATCAAACAAATTTTTTAAAAGATACTATATTTTACGGAAGATTCAAATACTTATTATGTGTTCTCTTATCATTCTTACCTTAGGTTTCCAAAATGTCAGAGGTAGCTCTCAGAGATAACAAAGTACCCGAGTCTCCTAAGATGAATGGAAGCCTTAGTAATGAAAACTGCATAAAGCCTCAGGTTGAAGGCATGGTTGAAAATTCTGAAGAAAATCAAAGGAAAGGAATGACCTCACTTGTTGCTCCCATTAAAGCAGATGAAACAGAGAATTCTGAATCACTGTTGGCAAATTCAGAAATAGAGTACACTGAATCTGAGGATTTGAAGGATTTAGAGGATGTGGAGGATTGCCTGAAGGTGAGGACATTCGTTATGCACCTTCTTAGTTCATATAGTTTACATACTTTTTATCCCAAATCCTGAAATGGATGTGAATTTCCAGACACTCCTATCAGGACTAGGCTCCAAAGACTGGGTTTCCGTGTGTGATTCACTCAACAGTGTTCGTAGATTGTCAATTTTTCACAAGGAAGCAATTGTTAGCATGTTGTAAGTATCAGATTGCATACATTTCCTTTGGTAGAAAAAATGTGATCCTTTGTTTAAGCTGCATTTGGCGACTTTTGTATCTTATGACTCATTTACCTTTTTACCAGGGATGACGTTATCTCCTTAACTGTGAAATCGTTAAAGAATCCAAGAAGTGCTGTTTGTAAAACTGCAATCATGACCGCTGCTGACCTTTTCAAATCATATAAAGATGAAATCATTGATTTGTTGGATCCAATGGTAGTGTTTCTTTTGGAACTTATTGCTGCTATCATGACCACTTTTTATGTTTATGTTTCAACTATAATTTCTTTTTTAGCTTGTTCAACTTCTTCTCAAATCTTCACAAGATAAGAGATTCGTATGCGAGGCAGCTGAAAGTGCATTAATCGCCCTGACTAGCTGGGTTTCTCCTCATCTATTGTTGCCCAAGTTGCAACCTTATGTTAAGAACAGGAATCCTCGAATTCGAGCTAAGGCCTCAATATGTATTTCTCGAAGTGTGCCACGCCTGGTAAGAACTCTTAGACATGGTCGTCTGCCCTTCCTTTACTTGTTATCCTTCTTTTCTTTTCTTTTAAAAAAACAAAACAATATCAAGTGTGTTATTTGCAAGTACTGTAAGAGTGCCGGATCTTCTTTTGCAACTTATTCGTAGTTTTGTGATTATCCCTGACTTGTGCTGTCCTGATAATTCCAGTTTGCTTAAATTTGCTCTCTGGGAAAATAATTTTTTAGTGCTGTAAATTATCCTTATTTCGATTGCAGTCTTAACTTTCAATATTTCACATTTTGGTATGGTATCCGGTTGTAGTGAAACATTCCGTTGATGTTGATGTGATAAAGTCTGATTGGTCAATTGGATGTTTCACCTCCTACAGTTAGTTATTAGACCAAAATGCTGAAAAATTAAAAGTTATAATACTATTTTCAATTCGTGAAAATAGTACTAAAAAAATTAATTTCCCTTTTCTCTCTCTGCCCTTCTCTTTTATCCAGCAATTCTCAATTGTCTTGTTGTGGCATCTGAATTTTCTCTATGTGGATCTTTGCAGGGAGTCGATGGAATCAAAACATTCGGTATTGACAAACTGATTGAAATAGGTGCATCCCAACTCAGTGACCGGCTCCCTGAGTCCCGGGATGCAGCTCGTGCTCTGCTGTTGGAGTTGCAATCTGCATATGAAAAATCTCATGTCCAAGATTCGACCATTTTATCAGATGAATCCAGTTTATCTTGGGAAGATTTCTGCCAATCAAAGCTTTCACCATTAAGCGCTCAAGCTGTTCTTCGTGTGACCAATACTGCTCGAGAGGGACTTGTGACGGGCTCATAGCATATAAACACATGCTCGACTCGTGAGTCTTGCTTTATTGGTAATATTCTTTCCAATTCCCTTGCTTGTCTGATTTGAAAGTTTATACTTGTATATACCATGAGTGTTAATGTGAGGTATTTGGAGAAGCATTTGAAGCACATACTGGATACTACATTAACTCTTTGCTGCTAAATGTGGCCAAATTTAAGACCAGCGATATTACGCTTTTTAGTTTTGATTTCGTGCATTGGTCTTTCTGGAACTATTTGTTAATATACCTCATGTGCTAATGATGATGATTGGTGAAGCTATTTCGTACTCCCTATATCCCATAAAAGTTCTCATGCTTTCTTTTTAGTTTGTCTCACAAAAATTTGTTTGCTCCAAAATAAAATATTCCTCACAATTTTCACTCAAAAAAACTCACATATTTACCCTTCATCCCATTACTTTTGGGACCCATACATACATTCTACCAAATTAATTTTTGTATTTTATGTATAAAAGTTTACAAAATTACCTCTTAGTACTCTACTTATTACGTATTTTTCTTTAACTTTGTGTTCAAAATTTAGCGCATATTTTTATTGGACGAAGAGAGTATTCTATTGAGTTCAGCTAGATTAATATTGTTTTTTTCTCTCATTCTCTCTCTCTCATTTTACCAACTTGCAAACATTTTTGCTTTGTAATTTTGACATTATAATGCCGCAGTTGTGTTGGTTTTCTATACAGTGAACTGGAACTAGTAGATTTGTTCAATTATTTGTTATGTATAGCACAATAACATAGATAAGACTTTGCAATTATGCTTTTCAATTTTACATAACCAAATTCAGAAATAAATACTTATTTCTAATGTATAAATAAAATAGAGCACTTTTTCAAAGTATAAAATGGAGCATTATTCATAGTATTCTAAGGGCTCGTTTGGTTTCCTTTATTGGATATCATGAACTATAATCACTATATTTGTAATACCAGATTATTATCAATATTTTGTTTGGTTTCAAAAACTTGAGTTAAATAATTAGTGATTAGCTATCAATATTATGTTTGGTAGCAAGTATTATAACTAGTATTAATTTATTTTAGACTAATTTGTCCTTATAAATAAAAATAATAATAAACACATTTTGATGAAAGTGAAGGGTGTTTATGGTATTTTAAAATTTAATAGATGTTGGAGAAATATAAGTATTACAAATACCATATGAAACTTGGAATCTATAATACCATGTATTAGGTATTATTTGAAGCGGGTCTTAATAACGTTTGGAAGTATAATGTATACAACAAACCAAAACAAGTGATAAAGTTGTATTAGGGATCAATACACCCCACAATAAAGGAAACCAAACGAGGCCTAATGGTATTATAATTTTCTGTATTTATTGAAATGGTCTAAAAAACGTCCATGTGTTGATAATTTATTAAAGAGTAGACATTCTTCGTTAGACTCTAATAATGGCAAAGTTGCATGAAAATTAGTTTATTTTCTTGCAATTTGTAATTTCACATTAGTACATATTAGTATACTTATAACTTACAACGCAATATTCCCTCCTATCCAAAAAGATAGTTCACTTTTTATTTGCCCACAAACCAATAAATATATTTTTATCATATAAACTTATTCAATATTTCTATTTTACCCTTATTTAATATTAATAACACCATTAAAGATAAGTAGAAGTAATAATTATTGTTTAGGGTATTGGAATTGAAATAAGTCATGAATTATTTGCAAAATATTATGTTGTTTAATAAAAAAGTTAAGAATGACTAATTTCAACAATTATTAAATTAGGGTGTTTAAAAAAATTAGAATAAATAGAAAGTGCATTATTATTTGAGATAATTTAAAAAGAATAGTGTACTATCTTTTTACTACGGAGGGTGTATAGAATATTTTGTTCTTATGTCAATTACATATATAATTCAGGAAAAAATATAACTGATCATTGTTTACTTTGGGTAGTTTTTTGTGATTATTCCTAAGATTAATCTTGTGATCGATCGGCTTCTGATTCTCCTTTTTTTTTCCTTTAATAAAAGAAAACTTATTTCCCCTAAGATTAATCTTGTTTGACTATTTAGTGTTGTCCTCATAATATTTTCCTAAAATTTACTCTCTCCCTCTCTCCTCCATTTTCTTTTTCATCTTCTTGAGTTTGTTGTACGGAAAATCTCATGTCCAATTAGATTCGACTGCTGAAGAAGTTCGTGTAACGAGCTCGCCGTTAGTGGTAATATTCTTTTCAATTATCTTGTGTAGCTCTGATTTCAAATTAAGTTTTTATTTTTTTATATAATTATATATATGTGGCCAAATTCGAAAGACGATCGGTATTTGCCTTATTAGTTTTGATTTAATTTGTGCACTGATTTTTCTCTTAGAAGTTTTTGTGCTTGGCGTGTTGATACAGAGCTAAACTTCATTACAAATACTAGTAATTAATATTGAAATAATCAATTAAACATATACTATATAATTCTCAATATAACTAATATAATTGTAATATTTTTGAATTATTAATTTAGAGTTTTAATGGGACCTAATATTTATAAAGGGATTTTTCAAAAATTATTATCTTATTATCTTATCGAATTTGATGATTTTTACAAAGATCCAATTCAAAACCGAAAGATTTTATTATTTTAAAAGTTTATTAATTTATTGAGTTTTTACTATACATTTTTTAAATTTGTTCAAATGTAAAGCCGAAATGATGTGAAAATTGACCAAAATATGTATAGAAAAAGGGTACAAGTATTTTATACTTCAAAAGTTAAAACGTGTCAAAATGAGGATGCATCATGCATGCATACTCATTATTATTACTTTTAGAAATTAATAATAATAAAAAATTAATAAATTAATCTCACGAAAAATATTCCATTAAAGTTAAAACGTGTCAAAAGTAGAGTTTAATTTTGTGATTAATGTAGAAAGCTAGAATTTGTTTCTCGTAGACACAGCAGAGACAAGCAAATGAAAATCAACCGTGCATATTAGTCAGCAGGCGCAGAAGAAAGCGTGTAAACTGTAAAAGCAACTTTTGGGACTAGAATTTTCTAGCAATGTGGCACGCTTTCCCTTATCTTCGTGTGATGTCAATGCCTACGTCATTTTCAACTACTCTATTGGATCTATATTACACGAGTAAATATCCCGTTTGTGCCAAATAAACTTCACACCTTCCACTCGTAAAATGAAATATTTTACATAAAGCTATCTTTACAATCTGATTTAAATTAAAAAAAAATAACTTTTGTTTAATTCTATTTTATTATCCATTCTACACTTTATCGCATTCAATCATTGAAATCTTTCTTTACACTTTATTCTCTCCTACTCTAATTTTCAGTTTTTTTAAAAAGAGTGTCACTTCACATGTGAAGTTAATTTTGGGACGAAAAAAATATCATATAAATTAAGTTATCATACAATTTGAAAAGGTAGTAATTATATTTATTATAAATTATTATTATCATGTAATTATTAATGAATAATAAATATACACAAAATATAAATAAATTTTATGATAAAATTGATTCACATAATCACAGAAAACTTTGCCTCCACAAAATAATTGAGAACGAAATCAAATATAGACTAAAAAGCAGATTTAAGACCCGTTTGACCAAACTTATTTAAAGTATTATAAATTTTTTTACATCTTATGAACATTATGTATATAAGTATATTTATCACTAGTATCGAGTATTCGAGTTGTATAACTTTAGATATTAAATAATATTTTATTACTTATTGTACACTGATATTAAAATTTTGAGTCGGCCACTGCCAAAAATATATTTGATGAAAATAGTTTATAACAAATTTATAATAAAATTGTTTTAAAAAAATTTAAGTGTCAAGTATTTGATCAATATGAGTATTAATTAATCTTATTAACCGTATCAAGAATTAGAATCAACAGCATCATATTATTATTATTATTCAAGAATATCAATAAAAAATAATTTTATTACTACTTCGATTATTCATATTTAATATAAAAAATGCGGTATTATAAAATATTTATGTTTAGAGTATCAAGTTAAAAAAAATTCATCTTTGATCTTTATCTTGACCTTGTTATTGTATTCTCTATTAATGGGTTGAGTACCCCTTGTACTCACATTAATGGATTCTTTTGCCTTTAAAAAAAAAAAAGATAAAAATATTTAAAGTAACAAGTATTTGGTTAATTAATATTAAATTTTTAATCCAAAGTATTAAAAATTGTATAATAGTTAATGAAAATGAATAATATTTTATACTATGAACCACTTTTATAAAAGACGATAAAAATGGCCAACTGCAAAGAACAGTAATTTTGTCTTTCAATAGAGAAAATGCATTTAATACATATTTAATAAGTAATACTCTCTCCTGACTTTTTGTTTGTCAAATTTTAGGATGTTTTACTTGAATTAAGAAAATTATTCAATAATAAATAAATATATATATGTAATATGATATATTTGCTATTTTATTTATCTATATAATCATTTATATATTTATTTAATGCATATTATTACAAAAATAAATGAAATGATGGAATAAAATATTTAATTCTCCTACAATATTAGTATATATTTTAGGACTAACATTATTTTTAGGAAGACAAACAAAACAGGTAGGAGGGAATAGTACTCCAATTAAGTAAACATATCAATTATTTGTATCTTTTACCTTTTTTAATATATATTTTATTCTATTAATACATGTCACATAAATATTTATTACTATATTATGTACAAATATTATATTAAATAATACAATAAAACACACAATAAAATACAATATAAAATCTCATGTATGTCGATTATTATATCTACAAAGTAGAGCTCTAATACTCATTAAAAATGTATTTAATGATGTACTTTAAAATACCTAGCTACTATATAGCCTTATTTAATATTATTACTGGAAAGATGACAAAATAAAAATGGTCAACTGCAAAGAACATTAATTTTGTTGTACGTGCTAGAAAATTAATGCATTTAATACACATTTAATAAGTAACAAAGTACTCTAATTAAGTAATTAATGCTACATCAATTATTCAATTAATTGTAATATATATTAATGTCATTATATTAATAATTAAATACATGTCAATTACGTCTATTATTATACTCCCTCCGTCCCGTGATTTCTTTCACAGTTGACTTTTCAACCGTTTTTGTGTGAGAATTATATCATAGTATTATGTGTACAAAAGTTGTTTTATATGAACTAACATATTATTCATATAAAACAACTTTGTACACATAATACTATGATATAACTCTCACACAAAAATAGTTGAAAAGTCAACTGTGAAAGAAATTACAGACGGAGGGATTATAATAATACTATTAGGCTCATTTGGTTTCCTTCATACTATAATACTTGTATTTATAATACCAGTTTATTTATCAATATTTTATTTGGTTTCAAAAACTTGAGTTAAATAATTAGTGATTAAATATCAATATTATGTTTGGTCGCAAGTATTATAACTAGTATTAATTTATTTTAGACTAATTTATCCTTATAAATAAAAATAATAATAAACACATCTTGATGAAAAGTGAAGGGTGTTTTTGGTATTTTAAAATTTAATAGATGATGGAGAAATATAAGTATTACAACTATCATATGAAACTTGGAATCTATAATACCATGTATTAGGTATTATTTGAACGGACTCATTCTACGGCTGGAAGTATAATGTATACAACAAATCAAACAAGTGATAAAGTTGTATTAGAGATCAATACACCCCTAATAAAGAAAACCAAACGAGCCCTTATAATACAAATTTTTTACAAGATCTCGTGTGTGCGTCGATTATAATATCTATCAATTTATAATTATTGTACATCTGTAGAACAATATATAAATATGAATTAAAGTATGGCTATTGAACTACATTGTAGTTGACTGAAAAACTTCCAACTTGTACAGGTTAAACATAATTAACTAGGTTTAATTATATGTGCGAAATGGTATGGTGTAAAATGAGTATAGAATAATTCGATAAAAAGTGAAACACTATTGAAAATGATGTCTTAATACTTTAGAATGAATGATGTTAATTTGTGAACCGTTTTGCCGCTGCACAAGCTTTTGTAGAACAATTATAATAAGCCGTTTGGTTTCCATTATTAGATAATACCCGAATTATAATACCTATATTTGTAATACCAGGTTTATTTATCAATATTTTGTTTGGTTTCAAAAACTTGAGTTAAATAATTAGTGATTAGCTATCAATATTATGTTTGGTAGCAAGTATTATAACTAGTATTAATTTATTTTAGACTAATTTGTCCTTATAAATAAAAATAATAATAAACACATCTTGATGAAAAGTGAAGGGTGTTTTTGGTATTTTAAAATTTAATAGATGTTAGAGAAATATAAGTATTACAAATACCATATGAAGCTTGGAATCTATAATACCATGTATTAGGTATTATTTGAAGCAGGGCCTATTCTTAATAACGGTGGAAGTATAATGTATACAACAAACCAAACAAGTTTATAAAGGTGTATTAGGATCAATACACTCTAATAAAGGAAACCAAACGACCCCTAAGTGTATTTGATTTATTAATTCTTATTTATTTATACCGGTGTATTGTGTATAACTATCATTTTTCGCAAAACAATTAATTTCAATAAATTAATAATTTTTTAGTGAAACATTTATTATATTTTATTGGACTGACATTTTCTTTATTAGGTGATCAATTTTGATAGTTTCACATATTTTCCGTACGGAATGTTCGTGCAGTATAAAGTACTATTTTCTATATAAAATTGTATACCAATATTGTGTTGAAATGACAAAATTTTGTATGATACGATTATGTACCGTACTATATGATATATGGGTTTATGAAAGTCAAGTCCAATCATGTTTTAAAATAAACAAAACTCAAATATTAAAGTGCAGGTTTATCTAATATATTATACTGACAAACACAAAACTCCCTCTATCAAAATTTGGTATATCAAAATTTTGGCATATGGAAATATATATCATTTTATATTGAAATTTTAGTATACTGTTTTATACTAAAATTTATAGAATATTTGTATGTATTTTAAAAAAGCCAAAATATTACTCCATATTTTTAATATTTTACCAAAATATTTTGTTATGTAGATTTACGTTTCATGTCTAATTAATCTTTTAAGTTAATTATTGATGTTATATAACTGAAATATTCTCTAAATAGCTCCTGAAAGTCTGAAACTACAGTGTTCGGTGTCGCAAAATGTTTTCTAGAGGGGGTGATTCATTTTTATATCATCCTGGGGTAATTTATTTTTATATCATGTGAAATGTACAATTTAAGTATATATATATTTTTAAAAATAATATTAATTATTTTATTAAATAACTATAGTTATTTTTACTTAATAATATGAGTTGGATAATTGTAACAGTGTAATAAAAATAATTAATATTATTTAAAATTATATTAAAATTGCATGGTACATCGAATATATATAAAAATTTGCGTATATAATATTACCTATAAATATGAGACTAATTAGTAAATTGTAAAATCAACCAAAATCTATTAATCCAACTCATTTATTACATGATCTGAAAAAAACTCTTTTTTTTTTTTTTGAAAAATGTTGGTATCTCATACGTTACATATCTGTTACCTACTGTAATATTGAATATTCCACCATCTTTTCCTTTTCTGTAGTGCCACTGCAAGTCTAGTGTAGATTTTGCGTTGTTGCTTCTCAAATTTTTGTTTTGTAATTGAAAAAAAAAGGGGTTTCTCTTCTTCCACTTGTTTTGTCTTTTAATTGAAAATTAGCTTCAGATATTATCACAGAAGGGATTTCTCATGATTCTAAGAAGGCCCGTGATGGATATTGAAGAACGGAGTCCTCCCCATACTGTAAAGGTGACACCTCGAATCATTTCTCTTTTTCAATTATACACATTCATATATTTATTTTTCATGAAAACTGTATGATGATTTGTGATTTTTGTTGCAGAAAGAATCATGGAAAAGTGTGTTAGCCCTAGCTTATCAGAGTTTAGGTGTAGTGTATGGGGATTTAAGCACTTCCCCATTGTATGTGTACAAAAGCACTTTTGCAGAGGACATTCAACATTCTGAAACTAATGAAGAAATATTTGGGGTTTTATCTTTTATATTTTGGACATTAACCTTAATCCCACTTCTTAAATATGTGTTCATAGTGCTTAGAGCTGATGATAATGGTGAAGGTGGCACTTTTGCTTTGTATTCTTTGCTGTGCCGCCACGCCCGTCTCACCATTTTACCTAATGGCCAACTTGCTGATGAGAATCTCTATGAATACAAGAAAGAACAAACTGTATCTAGTTATTGGGGATTGAGGTTGAGGGCAATATTGGAAAATCATAAGGTGTTGCAGAGGATATTACTCACTTTGGCTTTAGTTGGGGCTTGTATGGTCATTGGTGATGGGGTTCTTTCGCCTGCTATTTCAGGTAAGAATTCGTGATTTTCTTGAATTTTCATCATCACTACAGAGAGTTGATTTTCGTTTGGATTGTGTATGCAGTGTTTTCTGCAGTATCTGGATTAGAGTTTGTTGTGTCTAAGCATCAACACGATTGTAAGTCGTTTATCTTCGCCAGATTTTATCATACTTTGAATGAATATGGTATTCAGAGTACCTAGAATCTTGAAACACGATCAATTTGGATAGAAATTCAGCTTTATTATTATGATTTGTGGTAATTTTGTGTTTAATGATCATTAGTGATATACAGAATCAACTTTTGTAGTAATTGTTATAATCTTCTATGCTTTCTGGGTTAGCATCACCTTGAAATGTTAAAAAGAATGATAACACAAATTTGTCATTAAATCTCTGTTGCGTGGTGTTTATTTCAAGTATATTCTATCGTAAATTGAGTACTATATTCGTGTATTGCTGCAGTTTTAGAAGTTCCGGTTGCTTGTATAATACTGGTGTTCCTATTCTATCTGCAACATTACGGGACCCACCGAATCGGATTTTTATTTGGACCGATTGTAATAACTTGGCTCTTCTGCATCAGTGCAATTGGAGTGTACAATATTTTCTATTGGAACCCCCATGTTTACCAGGCACTCTCTCCTTATTACATGTATAAGTTCTTGAAGAAGACAAAGCGAAGAGGCTGGATGTCATTGGGTGGGATTTTACTGTGTATAACAGGTATAAGATCATAAAAATTGCAACCGTTTCTTGATCGAACCCCGTATCTGCAAGAATTTGAATAAATATTTTTGTACATTAGGTTCGGAGGCTATGTTTGCTGATCTTGGACACTTTTCTCAGTTATCCATCAAGGTAAATTGAATGCATAGCTTTTCTTGGTAATTTTTCAACTGTCCTTTCTTATAAGATTTTAGACAAATCAATAAATGAGAATTATTTTTGTATCTTTGAAAATGCAGATGGCTTTTAGCTTTGTGGTCTATCCATCTTTAGTCCTTGCTTATATGGGCCAGGCAGCTTATCTTTCCAAGCATCACATAATTGAAAACAACTACCCAATCGGATTCTACGTATCAGTACCTGGTATGTAGTAGTTTTGATCCTGACTCTTAATTTAAATATGATTTCGTTTGATCTTGAGCTTGTTTTAGGTCTTACAGTTGATTCTTTTCTTCGTTTATGGTGCAGAGAAGCTACGGTGGCCCGTTCTTGTTATTGCTGTACTTGCTGCAGTGGTGGGAAGCCAAGCCATTATCACAGGGACCTTTTCCATCATCAAGCAATGCAGTGCTTTGGGTTGTTTTCCAAGGGTCAAAATGGTACATACGTCGTCTAAAATATGTGGCCGGATTTATATCCCGGAGATCAACTGGACTCTAATGCTGCTTTGTTTGGCTGTCACCATTGGCTTTAGGAACACAAAACACATCAGCAATGCTTCTGGTATTGTTTGTTACTAGTTTTTCATTAAATACCGATGCTATCATATTACTTGGATTGGGGCAAAAGTGGTCCTTTTTTAATCAATAATAGTCCCAAAAGTAATAAAGGAATCTTGTGGGATCAGTTTTGCAATTAAAATACACACAAAAAGACCATGGACTATTTTCGAGCATAAATACCAAAAGTGCAATGAGAAATTTCTTTTGGGACCACTTTTGCAATAAACCTTACGTTTGTGTTTCGTATCTCCAATTGCCTAGGTACAACTTAATGTGAATGAATTATGTATGTTTCATTTGTGTGCATTTTGGAAAGAGAGACACAAAGTAAAGAAACGAGAGTGTCATTCACAGATTCACTTAAGTGTTGTGTTTTGCTGGAACAGGTCTGGCTGTCATAACCGTGATGTTGGTGACGACATGCCTTATGCCTCTCGTAATCGTGTTATGTTGGAACAGAAGTCCCCTTCTAGCTGTCGCTTTCATCTTCTTCTTTCGGTTCAATCGAAGCGCTCTACTTCTCAGCTGCTCTGGTCAAGTTCATCGAAGGTGCGTGGGTCCCTCTTGCCCTTTCTTTAGTCTTTCTAGCAATCATGCTCATCTGGCACTACGGCACGTTAAAAAATACGAGTTTGAAGTACAGAACAAAGTTTCCCTTAAGTGGCTGCTTAGTTTAGGTCCTGAACTAGGAATTGTTCGTGTGCGAGGTATCGGCCTCGTACATACTGAACTCGTCTCGGGAATCCCGGCCATTTTATCCCATTTCATTACCAATCTCCCGGCTTTCCACCAGGTACTCTTATTATTCTGTGTCAAATGTGTCCCGGTGCCTCACGTTAGACCCGAAGAGAGATTCTTGATCGGAAGAATCGGGCCCGAAGAATATAGAGTTTATCGGTGTATAGCCAGGTACGGATATCATGACATAATCCCTGATGATGTGGCATTCGAAGAAGATCTTGTTTCTAGCATGGCAGAGTTTATTCGATCAGAGGGGACCGAACATGATGGTTCGTTGGAGAGTGTTGGAAACGTCGAGAAGATGATTGTGATCGGGACACCATCAACACATTCAAAAAGCACTAACGAAGATTTGTCTCGTTTTTTTGTCTCTGAAATCGAGAAGCACGTGGAAACAGAGATGGACGAGCTAATGGAGGCGAGGGAGGCGGGGATGGCGTTTATACTTGGCCACTGTTATGTGAAGGCGAAGATGGGTTCGAGTTTGTTCAAGAGAATCGTCATTGATGTGGGCTACGATTTCTTGAGACGAAACTCGAGAGCGCCTACTTACGCCTCGAGTTTCCCTCGTGCATCCACACTGGAGGTGGGAATGCTTTACTATGTATAGATATAGATACATGTTTATAGTTAGACAGGCGTGTAGAGGGTGTTTCATCTTACATTTACATATATATATACGGTATACCACGAGAAATCAATGTAAATAAGCTGCCCTTGTCTTGAAGCATATGAGGTCTCTCATTGCTACTTTAATTTTATCGCACCTCATTTTCGTGTTTTATATGATAATAATCAGATCATGAGTGCTAAATATAGTGTCTTTTAGTCCATTTGAATTGGAATTTTATTGCAAAAATGAATGATGCCTCCATTTTATATTTCATTTTATTATTGCCATGTCGTGAATATTGACGCTGTTTGTAAATGATATGCAGATGTGGACATTCGTTATGGGCTCCCAGAATATTGGGAGTCAAAATATTCAATTTTTAGGTTTAATTTAAGGTCCAACTTTTTTTAATATATAAAATGTATACCACTATTTTTTTACAAAGAATTTTTTATGACGCATTTTTTTATTTATATATTGGAATTTTTATATTTATTTTATGTTTTTGACTTTTTCATACTGTTAATAAACCATACCGTATTCTTTTTATAAATACTCAAGTTCATCGCTCTTTTTTTTTTTAATTATTTGAAATTTTATTTTTAAGTATATTTAATTCAGTGATATGATATATTTAAAATTAATTAGAAATAATAAAATTATTATATTTTGAGTTTCTTATAAAAAAATTGAAATAAAGACAAATATCAGATGTTGAATTGAGGCAATAAAAATAAAATTGTATATTAAATTGAGAAAAAATATTTTAATTTAAAGCATTTCAAAATTGAAAATCTAAATAGAGACAACATAAAAATTGTGTGAAATTCTTCCAATATATATATATATATATATATATATATATATATATATATATATATATATATATATATATATATAGCAACACTGCTAGATCCCTTTGTGATAAAAATAATTGTGCCAAAGTTATACTTGTAATATTCTCTGTTAGATGCCTTTTCAATTTTGTTTTTTTATATATATACTTGTAATATTCTCTGTGCCTAAAATATGCAGTCCTTTTTATGATAAAAAAGGTTGGTTATTTTATTTTTCCAATTTTTATATTTACTAATACTCATCTCAAATTTGTTTAAAACTACTCCTACCTGTTTCACTAGAACTTGAGACGGTCGAGTACTCAAAATTACATGTCCCATTATCATCCCTACTTATCTCTTTTCCATTACTTTTGTTAATTAAAAGGGCTAAAGTTAATACTATAAAAATTAAAGTGAAGAACAAAAAGTAAAATATTTGAAAGTGCCAATAACAAAAAATGTTTTTGTGTAGCCTTAAATAAGAAAGAATTATTTAATCCGTCAAAAAAAAAAAAAGAAAGAATTATTTAAACAGAGAATTCAAATAGCGCATTAATTTCTTGAGTAGGATCGAGGATCTCCATTGCGTTTTCAAATTTGAACACCGCTTGAACTGAATTTATATTTTATATATAGTCAATGATATCATTAAATATATATTTATAAAGTATTTATGCGCGAGTTATCTATCTATCTATATTGTTTTATTTAAATAAAAACATAAAAATTGTAAGCTTGAAATGTAATTGACGGAGAAAACAATAACTATATATATTATCATGTTGCTGTAGGTTGTTGATCTCTGTCCTAAACATAATTATGGGATTCCAACAACTAATAATCAACTCAAACTAACCTAATACCAACAATTGCCAAACTTCACTAATTTTATTTTGTAAAATGAGTCTATAATTGACTTAAATAAGACTTAATCATACCACACATTTATTTTTATAAAAAAATAGATAAATAATACTCCTTTTTTTTATCGTAAATTCATTTTGTAAGACGGTCTTATATAATTTAATCTTTAAAATATATGATCATTGTAAATCGAATCTATTTCTTAATTATGGATTTATGAGTTGTCAAATTAGATCATTATTAAGAAAATTAATCTATTCAGGAAAGAGAAATTAACTTTAATAATGAATTTGGTGGAATTATTAATATGCTATGATCGGCTTCAACTAAATAAAATCGAATTATTTTATTCCTAATCTAACGTAGGTATGATCCAGTACAGCGCAAAACCTCAGTACTACTCTTGCTTTCCTCTAATCAATTGCCACGTAAGCAACCTAACACGACCGTTGCCAATTGTTCTCAATCGGGCCCACCGTTTCCATTGGCAGATTGGCTCCAGCCAGAATAAAACTCCCGGTTGTCAAATAATTTACCGGTTATAATCGCAGCCCCGTGCACCGGCATTTCCCGGTATCCCTTAACGTACAAATATATTCCCGTTATATATAAGAACTGTGAAACACGGCTAGAGAGAGAGAGAGGATTTGCAGAGGATCGTCTGGTCGTCTCCTTTTACGGCTCTGCCTTATTCTCTCTCTCGTCTCTGTGAATTGATTTTCTAATTCATGGCGTTACAGGCGCAATCGACCACGCCTGTATCCAATCAGAAATACGAAGATTCAAACAATGATTTCGAGGAAACCGCATTCTACGGCCGGAGATTGTGCTGCTTTTGGAGTTTTCCATGTTATCGATCACGGAAATCGGATGAGTGGGAGCGGATTTCAACTTCGGAGAAAGAAGAAACGGACAGCAGTGTTCCGAGTTGGTGGAGCGAAGGAATAAAGGCGCTGAAAAAGGCGAGGGAATGGTCGGAGCTCGCCGCCGGTCCAAAGTGGAAGACGTTCATTCGCCGGTTCAATAAGACTACGGCGCGGTCCAAGTCGGGGAAATTCCAGTACGATCCTTATAGCTATGCACTGAATTTCGATGAAGGAGTGGGGCAAAACGGTCAATTCGAGGATGATAGGGTTCATCGGGACTTCTCATCGCGCTATGCTGCGATTCCAGTCCAGAACAGTCAGTTAAAGGACGTGACTTGACTAACGTGCGCCGGTGGTGCGCTATCGCGCTGTGCAGAAACCGGTTGGTTTTAACTTTTTTGTGTGCGCGTTGGTGCCATGACGATTGGGATTAACGGATCTTAGTCGCGATTTGCGAAGCAATTCATCATTTCTAATAGTGATTTTATTTATTTATTTGTTACTAAATATATTTACACCTGTTGCAGATTCATAGTGTTCATAATATTTGCAGAATGTTCTCTACATTTCCAAATTTTTAAACGCTGCTGAATGTTAATTGATTTTTGACATCGGATTCCCTATATCAATTTCGTGTTTTAAACAAATAGTTTTTTTCCCATCATTTGCTAATTGTAATGGATCTGTTAATTTAGACGGGGAGACTGGTTGTATTAAAATTACAATTGGGCTCTTGGTTAGGTGATTTTTGTGGATTGATTATGGGTGTATTTGAAACACTAAAAACAGCTATTAAGATCACTTTTTGAAAAAAATATTATTTATCGTAGCTTTAAAAAAATGATTTTAAAGATGTTTAGTAGAGCTTCAAAACACTGTACTTCAACTCCATTTTTAAAATAGGACCTTTGTTTGAGTAATAAGAGTGAATGTATATCGATTTCTTTAATTAGAATATAACCTAATAAGTAAAAATGAACTGAGTGGCGATCCATTCGCCATTTGTTTGAACAAGAAGAAAAATTATGTCATCCAACTCATTGTAGATTGACTTCATTTACTGGTCTTGTGATAACAATATTCCTTCTGTATTTATTATTTAATGTAATATTTATTTTTTATACATATTTTAATGTAATAGTTATTTAATAATATAAGTTATTTTAAAAGTATTAAATTGTTTAAGTTTGATAAAATAACATTGTAATATTAAAATATTTCAAAGAGATAATTAAAAATGTTAAAATTATTTATTGTTATTTAATAATATAGTACTTAAATGAAATCAATAATACCTTAATTTTTAATGTGTCAAAAGGAAACTAAATTAATAATAATTAAAATTGAGGATTCTTTTTTATATCCTTTTATCAAAAATAACAAATGGACTCTTTGTTTATAACTTATTTTAAATTTCTAAACGTCATTGATGTATGAATTTGGCCTCGACGTGTGTCTTTATTTTGATAAATAATGCTCGTACATTATTTTTTTATAACTCGGTATCCGACCCAAGGACCGACTAATCCGTGACCAATCCCACCGTCCACTAGTGGGGGCCCCACTTAAAGTCAGCAGAGCTCAGATGGGATCGGCCCATCTCGGGGATTGTTTGCACCCAATGGGTTTCGAACTCGAGACCTATGGAAAGATCACACTCCTGCCCCCAACCCTTCACCACTAGGCCAACCCATAGGGGGTTAATGCTCGTACATTATTTGAATAGATCTTACCGTGTATTACGTATTAATTTCATCTATTTTTTAATATTTTGGTTAAATATTTGATATTTTAAGTTAAATATTTAATATTTTCAAAAAAAAAGTTAAATACTTGACACTTTCACTTACACCGTAAAATTATCGTGCACCAAATTTGAAAAGTTTAAAAATATCAAATATTTGATCAAAGTTATTTAGAATCTCATTAGGAGTATAAAAATTAGGGTTAGTGATATCATATTATTTTTCAAGAGTATGAACAACAAATTAACATTTCTATAATTTAAATTATTCATATTTAATATAAAAATATAATATTATAATATCTAAGTTTAAAGTATCACACATTTAACTAAGAGTCTCAAATATTTAACCAAAAATATCAAGAATTGGATAAAATCAAAATTGATACATAATAATTTTATCGTGAAAGAGAAACACACAAAACCTTATCATGTTATTTTACTTTAATCTTATTTTTCCATATTTACAAATAATTCGGCGTTAGGAGATTACATTGATGCTTGTAAATCGATGCTTGCCGACTCTCCTTTTTTTTCTATTCAATTTGTCAAACGAGAGGCCAATACTTGGGCTCACAAGTTTGCAAGAATTTCTCATTTATTTGAGAGTTCTTATTGTTGGGATGACCTATCGAACTTGTGGTGGAGCTTCCTAACTCTCATTGTACTTGCTTTTGAGTTTTAATAGTATTTGTTTTTTCGGAAAAAATAAATTATTTTCCATATTTAGATCTACATCTATACATTAGTACATACTCCTCCGATATAAAGAATTTAGTCCTACTTTCCTAGTAATGTTTGGTTATGAATGGTGAAATATAATTGAATGAAACTTTATATCAAATAAAAAAATAATTTGTATTATTTTATCATTGTTATTAGAGCACCCACAATGGTGCATTTAATTGGTATCTAATATTTGAATGGATGGAAGATGTCATTTAAACCATTGTGGAAATTTATTAAACAGGGAGAGAAAAGAATTCATCCAAACATTTGGATAGGAGAGAGAAGCCGCAAAAGCGACGCATCACTAGCTTTTTCATTTCTTTTTTCATTCTAACAGTTTAGACTTTGATTGTGAGCGTATATTTGTTTTGCTATGGATAGATTTGCAGATTAATGTTACCGATTGAAGATGAAAAATCTTCATAATTTTTTTCAACAACCCAAAAAATTACAACGGCTTGCAAAAATAACGGCTATATTCTAAAATTAAAAAAATTGTCTATAAATATAAGATATTTGTGTATCATTTATCATTTTCATCTCTCAAATATTTATCATATTCAGTCTCTTCATTATCTCAATTTCATTTCAATCTCAATTACTATTTATTTTTCAAATTTTTATTTGAAATTGATAAAAATAGCAAATTTAATTTTAGTCATGCATTGAATTCTCAAAATTCGGATGAAGATGAGTCGCCCCCAAATTCTCAATTTTCTCCAAAATTTTCTTACTCTCAATTTAAGAAAAATTCGAATTTTTCTTACTCTCAATTTAAGAAAAATTCAATTAGTGATGAAAATTCGGATGAGAATTGTCTAACAGATGGTATCTATCCAACATGGGCTACTTTTGTGAAGTCTTTTCTTTGCCTAGGCGATCCGAAAAGGAAATTTTTAAAGAAAGACAAGAAGCTGCAAGAAAAGATGTCGAACGAGCTTTGGGGTGTTCCAAGCTCGATGGACATTTGTTAGAGGTCCAGCTCGTTTTTGGTATAAGAAAAATTAAAATATATTATGCTAACATGCATTATTTTGCATAATATGATAGTTGAGGATGAGGGGGAAATGATTGGAAATTTTCCCAATGAGGAAGGTGATGAACCGGAATTTGTCCAAGGCCCAAATGGAGAATTTCGAAGTTTTTCTTCGTAGGAATTCCGAGTTACGTAACAACATGTGCATCACCAACTTCGTGCCGACTTGGTTGAGCATATTTGGACACGCTACAATAATAATTATTGAATTACCGTTTTAATTTGAATGTTTTATTTTTTAATTTAAGTGGTGTACTCTTTAATTTTCAAATGTTCTTGTAGTGTTTTAATTTCTTTTAATTTGAATGTTGCATTTAATTTTTGAAAATTCTAATGTTTAATTTAATATTTTACTTGAGTTTTTTATTTTTTTAATTGTAATGTATTTTATAATGAATTGATATATCTATTTTAATATCAAAATAACATTAATTATTTACAATAACAAGAATAAATAAAATGAAATGAATTGATAGTGGGGTCCATGAATAGTAATATGGATAAATGAATGAATGTGAACGTGTAAATAAGTGTTTAAAGAGAGATGATGTGGAGATGATGTGAATGAGAGAAGGTGGTTGGATGGATCCAACCATTGTGGATGCTCTTAGTGAGATAATGATTGAGTGAGAGAAAAATAGAAGGTAATATAAGAAAATGTAGGAGAAATAAAAAGTGAGTGAAAAAAATAGGATAGAGAGTGAGTGGGAAAAAAATGATGATGTGATTGTATGAGATTAAATGAAAATAAGTATGTAAATTTATTATAGGGTGGATTTATATTTGTATGAAAATTTGGATATGCAAATCCAAAATAAAATGAGATATAGGATGAGTCATCCCTATCCAGGATGACACTAATCAAACACAATCTCGGCGTTTGTCCAAAAATTTAATCTTATTTCAAAAGCAGATTAAAACTCATTATTTTTACTCTTCAAACATATTGTTAATTACTCAAATTATCATCGACTTTATTCATAAACTACTACTCTCTAGAGATGCCCAAAAAAACCGAAACCGACCGAAAAAGCGGCGGTTCGGCGGTTGAATCGGCGGTTTGCGAAACCGTGGTTTCGGTTATAAAACCGAACCGCAACCGTGTATTTACGGTTCGGTTTTGATTCAAGGTCCCAGAAAACCGCGAACCGCCGGTTTAACCGAAACGCCCGGTTAAACCGGAAAACCGCGGTTTCGGCGGTTTTCCGGTTTTTTTTTTTTTAATTTATTTATTCATTTATTGTATTTGATATTTTAATGTGTATTTGTTTATTTGTTACAACTTTGAATTTATTTTACATTTTAAATTGAGTTTATTTTAACTTATAACTTAAAAATTACAATTGCAAATTATTTTTTTAAAATTAAAACATTATAATTTAAAAGTTACAACTTAGAGTTATTGTCTAATTGAAATGAAATTGAAGTATAAATGAATTTATTGAAATGAAAATATTACAACTTTACAAGTTATAAGTTGTAATTATATTTAATTTGTAAATTGGATCTTTATTTCAATTAGTTATAAGTTGTAAAACTTGTAAGTTGTAAGTTGTAATATTTCAATTTCAATATTTTAAAGTTGTAAGTTGTAAGTTGTAAACTTGTAATATTTAAATTTCAATTTCAATATTCTAAGTTGTAACTTGTAAGTTGTAATATTTTCATTTCAATAAATTCATTTATACTTCAATTTCATTTCAATTAGACAATAACTCTAAGTTGTAACTTTAAAAAATAATTTGCAATTGTAATTTTTAAGTTGTAAGTTAAAATAAACTCAATTTCAATGTAAAATAAATTCAAAGTTGTAACAAATAAACAAATACACATTAAAATACCAAATACAATAAATGAATAAATAAATTTAAAAAAACCGCCAAACCGGCGGTTCGAACCGAACCGCGGTTCAAAAACCGAACCTTAACCATAAAACCGCCTTCGGTTCGGTTTCGATTTTCAAAAAACCGAAACCGCCGGTTCGAACCGAAACCGCGGTTCGGAACCGTTGGGCATGTCTACTACTCTCTCGGTCCAAATTTTAATTGGTCAAAGGGAAATGACAAGAGTAATAAGAAAATTTTTTTGTTAGTATTAAAAGGTATAAAATAAAGGGTAAATGTGTATTTTCAATTTTATTGAAAGAAAATTACTTTATTATCAACTTTATTGAAAGTGTTAATTAAGTGGTATGAATTAGCAGGGTGTAATTAAGGAATGTTTGCAAAGACTTAATTTGAATGGATAATGTTGTCTTTTTATTATTTAATTATTTTTAAATTTCGAGTAATAAAATTAAATTAGAGAAAAAATAAGACTATAATTTTTTTATGATTAATTGTGAGTGTTGGACTATTTGTGAGTAGAAGGAAGATATGACAATGCGTCGTCCCAAAGTTGGGAAATTTTTTGAAGAATGTCCCATTTCATACTGTGCTTTGATAATATTTTTCATGGTTAATTTTAGACAACAATACAATAATACTTCTTATTAAATTTCAATTTCTGACACAGGAGAGAGACAAAGGTGGGTGGTGATTGATACATCACAATTCATAGATTCTATTGACCTACCCCACTTCCTGTCAGCCCCCAATTTCTGACACTACTCCTGTCTTCAATCTTGTTACTCACCTTTTCAACATAAATTATAAGACATCTAACCAGTACATAAAGTAGACTCCATTTAATAATACCCTTCCCCTTCCCGCCGAAGTGTTCCAGTACTTTTGAGTACAAGTATTAAAAAATATTACTTCCTCAATTTCATGTTAATTTTCACTTTTTTTTATTTGTCACATTAGTTTTCATATTCCAAAAGAGGAAATCCCTCCTTAAACTCCACCCTTACAATATTCATATATTTACACAAAATGTCATTACTTTTTACACTCAATCCAACCACCTCTCTTACTTTAATAATAAAAATTTACAAAATCACACTTCAATGCTCCACTCATTATACTTTTCTTAAAATGCGTGCACAAACTAGTATGAAAACTAATTTGAGACGGAGGAGTATATAATATTAATATAGTACAAGTGATGTTATAGACGAGAAAGAAATAAAGTAATATGATAATAATAATAATATATTATAAGTGATGTGGAGAGAGATGAAAGATATATATAAATATATTAAATGAATGATATATTGTGTAAATATATATGTAATATAGGGTTAATTATAAAAGTAGAATATTGATAAAAAAGGAATAAGACACTTAAATGGGACGAACGAAAATATTAAAATAAGACTCTTTGGCCGGGACGGAGGCAATAAAATTTTTCCTCCATTTCGGTGAAGATTCTCATTATTTTTGACATAATATGTAATACTCCTCCGTCCCAATTTATTTGCTTAAGAAAAATTGGCACAAAAATAAAAAAATATGTTATTCATTAGTATTAAAAGATATAAAACGAAAGGATAAATGAGTATTTTCAACTTTATTGAAAAGGATTATATTGAAATCAACTTTATTGAAATAATTATTTGAGTGACATTGAGGTGTAAATATGAAACATTTGTGAGGGTTTAATTTAAAAGGGTAGTATTATTTTTTTGCTATTTTGGAAATGGAAAAAATAAAAATAAGAGCGTCTATTTTTTAATTTTGAGCAATAAAAAATGAGACAGAGAGAGTAAATTGTAGTAAAATAATGTATAGTAAAGTGATGTGATAGAAAAAGATAAAAAGATGAATGAAAAAAGTGTAAAAGTGTATTAAATATATTATTTGAGTATACTAAAAAAGAAATGAAATTTTTTCACAAGGACGAAAGTAGTAATTATTTCTCAAAATGACGTTATAAAAATTCAAAACTCTATTATTTTAAAAAAATAATAATTAATTTTTAATGGTAAAATTAAAAATGAAAAGTATTTGAAAAAATAATTTTAAATCAAATTTATAAGCGAGTGTTTGTAAAGAAAAGAATGTTATAAAATTTATAATATAGATAGTGAACCCAGGGGTTGGCGCAGTGGTGAGGGCAGCAGAAGTGTAATCTTTCATGCAAGTCTCAGGTTCGAAGCTCGTTGGGTGCAAACAATTACGAGATGGCGAGTCAATACAGGCTTTGCTCGGCTTTAAATAGGACCCCGCTAGTGGACGGTGGGATTGGTCACAGGATTAGTCGATCTTTGGTACGATCTAGGTTATCAAAAAAATATAGATAGTGCATGCCAGAATAATTATTATTTTTATTTTCTCCCTATGAGAATTGTTTTTAGAAAATTCAAAAACAAGTTTTGAAATATTTTTAAGTGGTTAAAAAATAGTTGTAAACACTTTATAAATATTTTTTCTTCAAAATAAAAATATTTCACCTCATGAAATATGATTTGCAAAAACTGGTGATTGAAGAATGAAAATAGAGCAATTGTTTCCAATTTTTAGTATGAGAATATTTTAGCGGATAGGGAGTATATTTATATTTATCAAAAATAAAATAAAAAATTATAGTGCGATTCATTTGAAAATTGAAGAAACAAATGAAAAGGCATATAATTAAGATGTCCAAAGAAAACAAAAAGGGTAGCAAATGGGAACAGCAAATACAACAATGGCTTGAATAAGAAAACTTTTATTTGTCCTACACAGCTTTCCTGGACCCAAATTTGTCCCCAAAATAGAATAAAACAACATGCAATCCCATACCAACCACACAAGTTAAGTCTTGATGCATTATTATGTAAAACCAAATTTGCTATACAATTTGATATAAAGAACCTAAATTTTCTTTATTATTATATAGTGTTATAAATTAAGGGCTCCAAATCCTATAAACTACATATCTAAATAAAGCTTTCCTAAACTCTTTCTCAAAAAATAATTAACATCCACAGCACAAAATACTTCCAAAGAGAGATAAAGTTGCCTCAAATCGATGCATTCAGTAATAAAAGGGTTTTCCTGCTGTTTCAGACATTGGGGAGAGAGTTTTTCATACTATAAAGTAAAAAGTCTCCAAATCATACTCTGTCCTATTTTATCAATTCAATATTTTTATTTATTATAGTATTAAAAGACATTTATACTCATATTTAATATACTTAAATTTATACTATAAGATTATTATTACCAACAATTTATTAAATTTGCATTGATTTGCTATTTGTGTAGTGTGACACTTATTCTGAGACAAGAGTTTGGATAGAATGAAACACTTATTTCCGGGGAATATATGAAACAGAAAATGTACCTCAAATAGGGGTGTTTGCAAATTAGACTAATCTGTTTAAAAGTATTTCTAAAAAGTAAAAGCGTGAGGGCAGCTTAAAAAATAAGTATTTTTGCCACCTCGATTAGAGTTTGCAAACACACCCCTAATCAGATTCCTGAAAATTACTACTCATTAATCCTGTTTATGCACATAACTTAATCAAACAGCCATGTCCCTCTACTCAATTTGAATTTTGGACCATTTATTACAAGAAGCTATGTTTTAAGACTGAAAATCAAACCAAGTGATTCGATACTTGATTCGAGATCTTTTGAGCTCAGTTCAACAGATATCAGACAAGTTCAGACATCATTTCTGTTAGGTAAAATATGAAGCTTAGCTCGAGCTAGATAAGTAAAATAAAAAATAAAAATAAAAAAGATAAAACAAGTATAAAATTATCAAACTACTAAAGTTCAATTCGTATCCAGCTCGACTCAGCTCTAGCTATATTAGTGATGAAGCAACATTTGCAATACACTATGAAGACTGCATAAAAACTCTTAACTGAAATGAACAAGGAGCAATGTAATGATCAGGTAAATTAGAACCAAGATGAAAATCCTTACAAACTTTGCATCATTTATACAATCTATCTTCAAATTCTACAAGATCAATGATAATACCACCATAGCAAATACTATCATGAACTAGTTATCAATGATTTCAAAAACCAAAATAAACAATATAGATACCTTTCATTTGACTTATGTTTTATGCATCCATGATAGGTCCAATTCTGGAGGTGACGAATTCTCCAATCGAGCTTCTGAAGAACTTGCAAATTTACCCTTCTTCGACCACAGCCAAATCTTGGACACGGAATAACTATCAGTTTTCGTACCTATACATATGTTCTTCCCTTCTGTAACTCCATCAGATGGTTCACAAGCTCGATCCACCCCTTTAACGAGCTTAGAGTCTCGAGTACTTCGGTCTTGGCTCAAGGCGGCTACTCTAAGTTTAGCATCACCAACCACATATTGATACGAACCCATTGAGTAACACCTTCTTGCATCCAATTTACTAGTGCCAGTCTCCTCTCCTATCTCTTCTTCAATACCATTCAATTTCCTGAATTTACCGAGTCTAACTGGGAGAACGCCCTTTTCAGTGGCAACTTCTTGAATTTCGACCATCTTTTGTGCATTCGAGCACCCTTCTTCGTCCCTAAAATCATCGTAATCAAAAATGGGATTTTCGATGGAGAATCCAGGGTTGAAAAGAGTCCCTCTACAGAGAGGACAGGTCGAATTTGATAGCAGCCAAGTATCGATACAATTCATATGAAAAGCATGGCTACACATAGGGAGCAATCTTAATTGGTCAGTCTCCGAGAATTCACACAAACAAACAGCACAATCAGAAGGGCTCTTCTGGACCCATAATCTCTTTATATGAAAAAACTGGCAATGCATCTATAAAAGCTTGATCTAAACCAGAATCATGTAAATGGAAGAGCTGTTGAAGCTGCCTTTGGAGGGCATCTGAGGTAGAATCTTCCAAATTTCGATTAGATTGAGAAGGTGATTGGCTTTTTGTCAAGAATCTAACAAGAAGGTGGAGAAGACCAGATATGAAAAACAGAACAGCTAATATTACAATAATGAAAAGAACAGCAGGGCTGATTTTTGTTCCAGATGAAGAAGATGAAGGTGTTGATTCTTTAGGCAAATTAGGGCTAAAAAGATAAGGAGAAGGTGGTGAATTCAAATTTGGCGAAGGGTATGATAAGAGGCCATCTCTTTGCTTCATTTGATGCTGAATCCAAGAAATTTTCAAATGGGTATGCCCAGAAAACAGTCCCACCCCTGCCATTTTCTCTAATCAAACAAATCATGTCAACACATTTTCTCAACTAAATAGTCAAAAACCATCGCTCCTTTTTCCTCAGCAACTCACACAGGCAATGTTTCAAACACCTTGAGCACACTACACAAGAACACAGCCAGAGCACTCAAAATTGTGCAAACAATAGATTGTAACACCAGAAAGACAGGAGGTTGCGGTTCTTATAAACAAACAAATTTGCGATTCGTTTCAGATGGAAAATACCTTGATGCTGAAGAAGTCAAACTGTTAACGTAAAATCAACATTGAACCCCTCTTACAGCTGCAGCAAAACCCTAAAGCCAGCTTTTTGGCTGAATCTTGGAATCTTACAACTCTTTTGTATCACCCAAGAATAACAGAAGTGCAATACAAAAAAAGTCGTGACTTACTCAAGTATACATACACACAGTCGTGTATATAATAACACGATCAAGATCCCAGAAATTAAGTTACTTAATTAATTTCCAAATGTGTGTGAAGCAACAGAGAAAGGGGTGGGTGGAAGGAGCATGGAGGTGGGGGCAGCAGTCTCACTACTTCTTTGGCAAAGGTAAAGGGTAAAGACACCACTTTTATTTCTGTACATCGATCAAAGGAAAAAATTGAAAAAGATTCGTTCTTGATTGGAGTAACCCTAGCCATTAAAGCGCGTGGTCAAACATTTTAACGGGCTGGGCGCCTTTATTAAATAAAAGTTTGAATTAATTTCGGGTTTTCGGGCCTAATCTAAATTAAGGATAACAAAAACGGGCTAAGTATTATGGTTATTAATTTTCCATTCTAAATTTCTCTGATTCGAATAGAAACTGAATGAATTTATTATGTTTTATGTCATGAGGGGTCAAACGTATTTTATTTTTAGTATAATCTCCAAAAATTGATTTCGAAATTAATGAAAAATTTATTGCTTTCAATTACTGAATTAATTGCTACTGTAACATGACCGCGTAAATTTAATAGGGTTTTTAACTTTTTATATCTTCAAAATTTTAGAATAAAATATTTTATACTCTCTCGAATGTTTAGTAACACAATAAATAAGTAGTGTTTTCTCTTACATGGATTAGATTATTGATTGATGCGTATCTTAAATGAGGGATTATAATTTTTTTTTTTTTTTGCAAACAAATGAGGGATTATAATTAACTTACCTTAAACCAAGCTTAGCCCACTTGCCACCGCTCCTCACTTAAGTGGGAGACTGCGGGTTGATTCCTTTGGGAACGAATGGAGTGGGAGGTATAAGGAGGGCTTGGAGTGTTTGGAATTGTAAGGAGACTTGGTGAGTTAACTTCTAACCACTAACAACTAACATTTACCGATCAAAAAAAAAAAAAAACTTACCTTAACTATGATTATTTTAAAAATCAAATATGCTATTTTTATTTCCAACTATTTTCCACCAAACTCTCTCAATATTCATCATGTACACTATGCAATTTAAATATATTTTTAAATAATATCAACTTTTTTTGTTGAATAATTATAATTTTTACTAGAACAATATCACATTACAAGAAAATAATGAATTGAAAATGAAATATTTTGTAGGTAATAATTCAATTTTGTAGTCATTTACATTGCTCACGAAATTCCAACGAAAATATTATACTCCCTCTGTCCCCGGATCGGTTTTGATTGACTTTTTCAACGGTTTTGTGTGAGAATTATTTTATAGTAATATGTGTACGAGAAATTGTTTTATATGAATGGTATGCTAGTTAAATCATTCATATAAAATAACTTCACACATATTACTATGAAATAATTCTCACACAAAACCGTTGAAAAAGTTAATCAGAAAACCGATCTAGAACGAGGTAGTATAAAGTTTGTTAAATGCGTAATTTATTTACTTACGGAAATGAAATTCGTTGGTAATTACCTACCAATATTGTGTTGACAATCGTCATTGTCTATAGACTATTTCGTAGGTATTTAATTATTTTCAATTGTTTCATTGATAATTTTGTAGTTACAAGTGTTCAATGCAAATAATGGTAAACATGTAAGTGTTCCATGAAAATCACTAATTTTATTTTTAAAATATACTTGAATTATGCGATACATCGATGCAGGAAAGTTATTCTCAATACTAAGATTTATTTATGATATCATTTGAAAATTAGATAAAGACTATCCCTAAAGTAAACAATGATTAAGAACCCGTTTATTTTGAGTTATTAAATTTGAAGAGTTAGTGAAATATGTAATACATTTGACTTTATATGTGTAATATATTTTAGTAAATTATACAAATCACATTTTTAACATTACAACATATTTGTTAATAAATATTACAACACATTCTAACATTACTTGTAGTAATATTTTCAAGCGTTTATATTGAAAATTAATATATGTGATTGTTGTGGCACAATTTATCCCAACCGCCGGAGCTTGTCACGTGTTCGAGCTCGGCGAGAAGCGACCTTCGGGTCGGGCGAGCTTGAGACCTCGGTAACAATAGAAGGGCGAACAACCCGGGTAGCAAGTCCAAGTCGAGCGTGATCAGTAAGCAAGGTCACTATCCTCGCTCAACCGACAAGATCATTCCTAGTTATGAAAAATATATTTGTAACAATACTAATAAGTAGTCAATCTACCTAGTATGAAAACTAATCTTTGGAATGTCGTAAAATCATCGTGAGCGGACAACTAGCGGAACACCAATTAGACAAAATATGTTCATCGTCTGATTTGATCCTCCAAATAAGGGTGAAATCCATTCATTTAGTGCATGAATTCACTAGAGATTTTAGGGCAAAACTCTAGCACTATAAATAGATCTCAATCCACCGTATTAAAGAGTGGGCTAATTTTGAATGAATTATTAAAATATTTATTGTTCTAATTATTCAATCCTTCATTGTTACATACTACTCGTTTCATGGGATCGTTCGAACAACCTAATGGAACAACTTGTTGCATGGGTTGTGTCACCCAAAATGGTGTCGGTTTGGGTGGAGCGACCCATGAAACTTTGTCGTTCTATTGGGTCGTTCGAACAATCCAATAGAACAACTCATTTCATAGGTCGTTTCACCCAAAATTGTGTTACTTTGGGTGAAATGGTTTCTAGAACAAGTCGTTTGAACAACCCAATGGAGCAATTTGTTCTATGGGCCGTTCAAGGGCGGGTGGCTAAATTATGGGGGTTTGACCACAATAAAGTAAGTGTAAGTGGAAGAAATATAAGTAGTGGGTAGAAAGTATTTTTTCAGAGATGTAAGTATAATTTTTTTATGCAAGAAAGTTTATTTCTCTATTGTCAAAAATAATGTATCTAATACAACATCAAATGAGTAATAATTTTATTTATTTGTTGACCATGGAACTCGCAACTGCTTTTCAATGAATGTACACTTGCAGCTGCAGGACCGACCTTGAGGCTTGTTTTAGTGAAGCCTAATTTAAATTAATAAATCTCCAGTACTATGTATATACACTATTTTATCAATTTTGTCAAATCTATACTCGATGAGTTCAACTTTAAATGATGTTCAATAATTTTTATTAAGACCAATTAGCCCAATGGACCATGTAGACAATTTCTTTTTTAATTTGGAATATAGGAATAGGTACACTTAACGTCTCTTTAATTCGACCTCAACAACCTCAAGTATATTTCGTTGGAATCCTTAATTCCTTATAAAATTAATAAAATCACATTAAACTGTATGTCAAAAAAATTAGATGAGTTAAGCATGACACAAAAATGGTCATATTCCACGTATGAACACCAATATATATATATATATATATATATATATATATATATATATATATTCATTTTTTTGATAACTCAGTATCCGGCCCAAGGGCCGACTAATCCGGAGACCAATCCCACCGTCCACTAGCGGACGCCCCATTTAAAGCGAGCAAAGCTACTGTATGGGTAGCCCATCTCGGGAATTGTTTGCACCCAATGGGTTTGAACCTGAGACTTATGGAGCATCACACTCCTAAACCTCAAGCCCTCACCACTAGGCCAACCCCTGGGGGTTATATATTTTCATTATTATTTAATTAATTATTTATGTGACATCAATATAAGTAATGGACATATGAGTTAAAAATAAATATTGGGCTTCTACGTGTCAAAATTAAATGTGTATAATTGTCTTAGGGGGACATGTTTAAAATGATTCATTCCAATTTTTGTTATAGAACTATATGAGAATTAAATATTCATGGGGTTTTATGTGCAGATCATCATTAAGTGTTTTAATTTGTTGAAGGACCAAACTAAAATAAAGATAGCTTATTAATATAAGTTAGAACTACGGTTTCCAAACACCAATATGTCAATCACACATTCTTGTATTCTTTATAAAGGGTGAGACTAATTGTTTGGAAAACCATCCCGATTGAGACTCAAAATCAATCTATGGATTCGACACGCTTTCGCTATTATGATTAAGGTTTTCTTTAATTTCGGTTGATCATCGTAGATCTCTAAATTTATTGGAAGTTTATGTTGAGATACGTTTATATATTTACCATAGCATGTTATTTGATTTAATTAATTTCTAACAATATGATCATTTTCAATGTACGACAATCCCGAGAGGTGGCCTAGTGATATAGATTTGAGATTTAGGAATATGTTTTCTTTATGTCTCGGGTTGAAACCGGAGATGTTATCAATTCGTGAAATGAATCAGTCCATACATAGTGTTGTCTGACTCAATTCATGAAATGAATCGATCCATATAAATTGTTGTTCGACTTCAATTGGGCTCTCCGTTAGTAAACGGTGACATTGAACCTCATAATTAATCGATTTTTGTTTGAATAGCGAAAAAGATAAGTCATGTATGACGTGAAAATAGTTAGGTCACCTTTCATTTTATTGATCTTTCCTTTCTTTAATGTGATCATAAAGCATTCCTTATGCTAATTAAATCATTAATCAACTTGAACATAATTATTCTTTGTCTTGATTTGGTCGAAATCATATAACTATAATGACTTGCAAGTAAAATATTTGGTGAATATGAGCGTGAATGAATCATTGCTTGTGTTCTAGGTCATTGTCATAGGAGTTAGGTAGTGATATTCCATTTTTCTGGCCTTAAAATTATATTTCGGTGTTTTATTTTATATACTGTAATATAATATTGCACTCTTACTTATTCAATTTGTGTTAATTAAGATAATATTAAAATTATAAGTTTAAATCACTATTTATGTGATAAAAATGGTAATATTAATATTATTGCCCTATTTTTCTTTGGTTTTGTAGTCCATTAATATTGTAAAAATTAATGATTTATGGAAATGGCGTCAGCCAGTACAATTTGATTATTTTAATTTATTTTTTTGAGTTAGTTACATAAAAAAATTAATATTTTGAGTATTTAATAAATATAACATATCTTTTTAAAATTCATAATTTGATATACAAATTAAGTATTTGTTTCAATTGAATACATCAGGCTTAACACTACAAAAATAATTGACAGTTGACGAAAAATATTTGTTTTCTAAAAAATGGCGTGGGCTTATCTTGATGTATGGGCTTTAATTTTTCCTTTACAAGTTATTGGACCAAAGTGACAAAAGCCCTTAAAGATTTTTAATAAACAACTGCCCATAATGACTCCAAAGAGCCCATGCTAATTTTTGCACTCCGAAATATGTTAATTTTTATCTGTTAAAACTTTATTCCTATAATTTATATAATCAAACGCAAAAGATAGAATTGAGGATATTTTAGAATTTGGATCAGATCCTATACAACATCATTAAATGTAAAATTTACGTCATCTGATTCAATTCAATTTAATCCAATGGTTGTAATAAAAAAAAAAATTTAAGGATTATAAAAATTCAATCAATTAACTAACTCCCAGTTGGCTAGTGATAGGCGTTGAGCGAGTTAAATAGAGCCGATACATTGTATGAAGAAAATTCTGGAAGTAGTTATTTTCTCGAGAATGACAATGAGACGTGGAATAAAGATGGAAAGTGGGAGGAACACGATAGAGAGTGGGAGAGCTCCATCGGAGGGTGGCATAACCGTTCTTTCTCGGGGTATTACTTATATACGATCAACATAACCAAGAAAGACATGAATTCACTTATCACACTCTAAGCACGATACTTCTTATTTCTTATCATATTATGGTTTCTCTTCTTGAAATCTTCGATCATCGATTTGAGTCTTTGAGTCCCTATCTAGGTGACTCCTCTAGCGTGTTTTGTAAGTATCCGAGGCTCGGGTTCAAGTTCGGTCGAGTGGTTCTTGCTCGTGTTTAGAGGATGGTTTCTCGAATCTCATGTACGAGGTTCGATCTTCCTAGTGTGACATTAGTTTTTATAAAATCAATTTTAGAAATGATTTAAGAGTAAGTTTTTTATAAATTAATTTTATCATTCAATTCAAAATTGTATTTGTTATTTTTATTATATAATATTATTATTAAATTAATACATTTTAATAAAATAATTAATACTATTAAACATAAAATATAAATAAATTTCACGATAAAACTGATTTACCATATACTTTGCCATTATTCAATGTTAAATGAGTGCACGCCATGTCTTCATGTTTAATAATGATTAGATTGGATTTTCAGCTCTACAAATCAAATAATTGAATTGTTCCCTAAAAAGAAAAGAAAGATTCTTAAACCCAAATGGAAGCAATAATATATAGATGTGAAATGACAAGATATTACTCCCCCTCCGAAAAAGCCACACTTTAAAAAAAAGAGTAATGATTGAAGTTTTAAAGGATAAATTTGTAAATTTTTATGTATAAAGTAAAAAAACTTTATTGGATATGTGTATGTGAGAGTAAAAGTAATGACATTTGTGTAAATTAGTGAAAATTGTGAGGATGAAATTTATAAAAGAATTTCCATTTTAAGGGTTGTGAAAATTATATTGAGACGGACGAAAAATAAAAGTGTGAAAATTTTTATGGGATGGAGGAATAATTATTAAATTGGTCTACATCACCAACAATTATTAAGGCAGTATGTTTTAGCCATCTATCTGGAATGATGCAATATTATTTTATTTTATACACTCATATAAATTCAATTTCTGCTTTTTTTTTTTTTTTTTGCGTCTCACTCACGAAGCTGATTTGGAAGAACTAACACTAGTTGATTGGATTATATTGTCACAATTTAATTTCTTTTATAAAGGTTACTCAAGATATTTATGGAGTTTATTTCAAACTATTTGATATTACTAAACTTTCAATTGTTTATACTTGTGCCTTTCTCTTCTTTTGTTATATCAACAATGTGAGATAATTTAAATTGTAAGAGCCCCTATATACTATTTATGTGAAATATTTTATTTAAGTCACTAATAATGATTTTCTTTTTAAAAAAATTAGGAGGATTTTTAAATTTCCTTATATTCTATTGTTATTTAATCGACGAATTTATTTAGCTGGAACAAAGCCTGCTATTGTTTTGAAACGAAAAACACCATACTCAATGTTTGGGTCATCGTATAAAGGGTCATTTAAAACAGTATGTAGTATTAATTATTTTATTAAAATATTATCATTATAAATCAATATACGATATAAGACTTATTTATACCAATACAAATTCACCTTGAATTGTCCATCCTTGATTCCCAACTTTTCGAAAAGGCTGTATACATTACTATTCAATTGATTTATAATAAAATAATTACTAATGATTTATTTATAATAAAATAATTAATATATTTTATTAAAGTAATTAATTTAATAATAATAATAAAATATAAAATACAAATTGATTTACGCCCAAATTCAATGATTAAATCAGGAAATTTATTAATTTTTTTATATATATTTAACAGTCTTAACTATTTAATTAAAATATATTAATTTAATAAAATAATTAATATTATTTTAAAATTTACGGAAAATCTGATCTAGAAAGACCTCTACTGTGAAAATGTTCTCCCCTTTAAAAGAAACAACTTTTTTACGATAAACCCATATGTTTTTGGTAACTCTTTATTCCCTGTCCCTATCCTATTTCAAACTTTAACATCAAACCAGAGTGTTGTTCACATGTTTTCTCTTGAACATCATTTTCAGTTCTCTCGTCTTTCTTTTCCGTAGCAATCCATTTTTGGCGATTCATCTCTTCTGATTCGCCAGACTTGTACTTGTACTGCCTCACCACTCTCTAATTTCAACTGGGTATGTCTCAATTTTTAATTTGTGGAGTTAAAGTTTATTTCTTCTACGGCTATTCGATTTAAGTTGCTGAATTTAATTGATGGAGGGTTGTGGGCTTTCTCTAAATGCTGTCAATTTGTTGGGTTTTGTTAATTGTAGATCTTGATTTTTGAATTTTGATCGCTCTCACTGTTGTTGCGTTTCATTTCTCGAATGCAATGGTTCGTTTCGCATTTTGATTCAATTCTTCTTCATATGCTGAATTGTGTTAATTTGCTATTTTATGTTTGTCTTGATATATATGTTGCAGACAATGTCTCAAGGCTATGCTGTCGAGCTTTACTTCGATCCAGCCCTCGAAAACCAGGTTTTAAAGGCCTGGAATGTGTTGGCTCGAAGGCAAATTAGCTCTCAGCTGATTGAGATTGAATCAAGGCCTCACCTCACCTTATTTTCGAGTGATTTTGTTGACATAAATAAGCTGGAAAATATCCTAAGAGTTATTGGCTCGAAGCAGGAGCCTCTGTCTTTATCCTTCTCTTCAATTGGAAGCTTCACCAATGACAATAATGTCCTCTTTCTTGGCCCAACTCCATCATTTTCCCTCCTTCAATTTCATTCACAGTTGTGTGATGCAATGAAGAAAGAGGGTATAGAAACCGGGGAAGAATATCGACCCGATAAATGGATCCCTCACTGCCTGGTTGCTCAAGATGTGCCAAAGACTCGTATGGCGGAGGCTTTTACTGTTTTACGGGATTTAAAGCTGCCTGTTTCTGGATATGCAATGGAGATATCGTTGGTCGAATACCAACCCGCACGGGAAATCTTCTCGTTGACACTTGGTACACATTATCTTACTGAGGCTTAAGGCAGCTCTTTTGTTATGCTGAGTTAGGTTGTTCCTTTGAATTATTCTATATATGCTTCTAAAAACTGATTGTAGTTCGTAAGGATCGTGCTTATAGTATCGAATTAGTATTCATTCGAGTTGATGGCTATATGAGTATCATCTATTGTGTCAACTTGCATACTCGGTGTATAATTACGTTGTTTGTGTAGGAGTCGGTTTGAATATCACGTAGATTTGTGTGAATGAATGTAGTGACATGAATCAAATATTTGTTGATAGAATTCTGCCTTCTTTTAGTGTTGCCTGACTTTTTCTCAGATTTATGAATTGTTCTGCAAGAGAGTCAGAGTTGTTTTCGATTATTTATAGTTCAATCGCTCCGGATGTACTTAACTTAAGTTGAGGATGATTAGTACAGGGTTCCCCTTTTCTCGTTAAATATGTATGGCTAAGCTTAATTGTGAATCTTGATATTATGAACCTTTTCTGGGTTGATTTTCTTGGAGTTTTCTCATCTTTCTGAGAAACTCATTATGTTTGCTCTGGAGAGAATTTACCTGCTAAGTTACATACATACTGGAAAAATACTCGGAAAATAGGCATGTACGAGTTGGCACGCCTCAAATTGAGATCCTGTGTGATGTGCTACTCTAGATTGGTTTATATCTGTGAATCCTTGAGGTGCTGCAGTTATGAATTGGTACCTCTTAGAATTCTACATATTGACATAAGTACCTCCATTAGATATGCCTACATTTGTCCTTGGCTATGATGATAGATTCGTGTTTTTACATGTTTAGATGGTGTAATTTTTACAAGATGTGCTTGACTAGGTTGGATGCTTAGTTTGTTAATGATGGATCCGGCGAAACTTTGTCGACTGAAAAGAAGTTCGTTATGGAACGAAATTAGGTTCACTGAATTCAGTTTTTTTTTCCCGTTCCTGATTGAGCCATCCGATTCTTGGTTGGTTTTTGTCTTAATTTCCATTTGTTATTTTGGACGTAAGTTGTAGTGTTTAGAATGATGGTTGATTGATCCATGATGTACGTATGTATGTATATGCCCACTTGATCTCAAATGTGGCTCTTGAGATGCTAATTATCCTATGTTTACTCCCTCCTATGAAGGTGCTATGAAATGGGAATAACATATTTCAATTCAACCATACAATTGATGCACAAGAGAGTCTTTCAAAAGTAAATATATGCACATTTAAAATCTTACGTCTTTGATTCATTTTTATTTTTCATTTGTTTCTCGTATTATTCTTATAAATACAGTATTTATTACTAGTTGGTGTAAAATGTATGATGTATCATTCATACATAACATACATCTGCTCTTTAGAGGACTTCGATTTACAACTTGTGTCTTGTGAAAGGTTAATTGCAATGTCAATTTTGATAGCAATGGGTTGGACCCTTCGTTTCCTATTTATTACTTTAAGATAAAAATGTATTATTATACTCCCTCCGTCTCATTAAAGTTTTTCATTAGAGGAAGGACATACACTCTAAGAAAGTGAAAGAATGAATAAGACTGTCCCTCCTTAATTATATTTTCAAACTTTTTGATAAGAGATTTCCGAACTGAAGGCTGAATTTTTGTTCCCTATAATGATTATAGTAATACAAATTAATTTATGAAAAATAATTACTTTAAAAATATACTCATATAGATCGGTTTCATAGTTGACTTTTTCAAGCTTTTGTATGACAATTATTTCATAAGAATATGTGTACAAAAGTTGTTTTATATGAATGGTATGTTAGTTAACCTTATTAACTATCATACCATTCATATAAAATAACTTTTATACACATATTACTATAAAATAATTTTCACACAAAAATCTTTGAAAAAGTCAACTATAACCGATCCTGAATAGTATTTTACTTAATATATTTGCTTACATTTTCATCACTTAGAATCATCTCGTAGCTTTCTCTTGTTTAGATTCTTGAAATTTTAAGAGTGTTCCATGAATCAAGTTTTTATAATTAATATATACCATTTTAATAATATATAACATTTTAATATAATAAATAATAAAATAAAACATATATATATATATATATATATATATATATATATATAACTTTTTCTTTTATTATTTTCGTATTTTTTTTTTTTGTTACAGTTTATTTAATTTATCCATTCTTTTTATCCTCATTGCTACTTTTACCTATTTTTATATTTACAAAATATTTTAGTGTACTTTTTATAATACTCTTAAATTTTTCAAAAAGATTACAATTTTGAGATATTTTTCTAAGATTTTGATCTCTTTTCAAATTTACTTTAAAAATATGTGGGTGTGCTAAAAATTGGTAATTTTTCAAAAATACTTTCGATTAAAAATATTATGAAAGTTTCGTTTGATTATTTATGTGAAATAGAACAATATATTTTTTTGTATTTTTTCAAAAATTAATTTACCAAACCCACATTAGGGCGCTTTATTATTTTACGGATCTATTAACCCTACTTCTCTTAATTTTTCCTTTTTCTTTCGTCTCTCCCGCAAATCTGCCGCGTCCTCCACGTCGCCGCTGCAGCCGCCACCGTCTCCACCGCTTACTCCATGTTACGTGTTGTGTTTCTTCTCTATTTCTGCGATTGGGCCAATTATATTGTTAAGCCCATGGAGGTTGGGCTGGCTATTATAAATAGACCAGAACCCATTTGAATGTGCAGTTACGGAATTTGTTAAATAAACTTCTCTTATCCCAACTTCTTCTCTGATTCTCTCCCCTCTCTCTCTCGGCGATTACGGCCTTTCGCGCCAACAACCACCTCCGATCATCTTTTCCGATCCATTGGAGCACTTCGGTGTTACACTCCACGCCGCTGCCCCTCTTTTTTCGTTTTTGGTTCAGTCTCCTCCCTCCCCTTCCACCGCCGTCCTTGCTCCTTCAGGTAATTCTCCATCACTCATGCCACTTTAATTCATCGTTCTACTCTTTATTTCGGAATTTTACTTCTGTGATTTTGATTTTGGGAGGTTTCAAATCACGCATTGTAATACGGTTACGGAATCGGTAGATTGTTGATTATAATTTCTAGTTCGAGAATTGGTGCAGCTTTCAATTTGGGATGGTACAGTGGTTTTAATTAGAATTCTGGGTTTGTTCTGTTGCTCTGATGTGTTGATGGTATTCTCGATTTCGGATGGTGCTGTTACTTGAAATTAGGATTTCTGTTGCCCAACTATTGCCCACAATCTGTTCGATAATATGCTTCAGAGAGAAATATTTTTGTTAAGAGATAAATTTCAGGCACTTTTTTATCCTCTTGGTTGAGGAGTTACTGCTGTTCGTGAAATACCAGTTTTGGTTTTATTTTGGCTGCCAAAAAATGGTTTTTCGAAATTTGTCACTTTTATTTTTGTTCAAATTGTTTTTCCAAATTTGCAGAATTTTTCTAAATATTTGGGCTGTTTGGTTCGCCCTTGAGAACACCTTCAGTCACCATTCTAAAGCCCGTGAGCTTCAATCGATCAAGAAAGGTGACCGATTTGTGACTAATTTTAATCCCTCTCTCGTCCTAAATTGTAACGATATTTAACTTGCTTAAAAACTAATGTGTTTCCATGAGTTTTAGCACTGGGCTTTAGGATTTTATACTATTCAAAGAGAAAGTGAAAGCTCTTTAAATTAGGGTTCAGATCTTTGTTTAAATTTTAAATTTTGAAAATATCAAAGATATCTAGGAAGTTTAAGTTGCATTTTGTTGATTTTAGTTATGATACTGATTAATGTGTTTGTTGCATTTTTTTGTTATGAATCTTCTTCATTGACTTTATAAATTTCTTATTTGTGCATACTACAATTAGTTGAGCCAACTCTTTTCTACTTAATTCATGTTCCAGTTGTCGACATTGTGGTAATAGTGTGAAGTCTACCTGGTGGAATTTGTTTCATCACTTTTGGGGAAATTCGGCAGAATCTATTAGTTATCTATTTTTCCCTTTGAATTAATGTCTGTTGATTTATGCAGTCAGCTTTTTAAAGTTTATATGCTTCAATGTTTGTTAAATTTTTATATCCTCTTTGTTTAAGCAAGTGCCTTTAATGCCGGGAAGGGAAGGGACAGTGGTTTATAAATTGAATGTGTAAAGAATGTTATAATTTGTAGCTTCAAAGGTAAATTGATGATGATGGCTGGGAAAGGGAAGTGACAGATGTTTTTAATTGTATCTGCAAAGTAAATTTGATGGTGGTGTATCTGTTAATTTACAGATGGTGGTTTTTTTTTATAAAAACTTTTCTAATTTCCAGCCAATTAAATCCGAAAATTAGTGTATTATTTGATTTAAATTGAATGTTCGATTATATTGCATTTTTCAAAACTGATTTTTTCAAAATTATTTCCATCTTATTTTTGCAATATTTTTTCAATTTTTGTTCAAAACTGGTTTGTTTTCATGTTTTGTTCACTATTGAAGTGAACACGTGGTACTTGCCGATCTTGGTTAGGATGGAGATTTGAAAAATTGTGTATATAACCTGAACCAAAAAAGAAAAATGTAACACAACTCTTTATTTTATCTAATAGAAGAATATTTTGGCTACTTGGTGTGCCAAAGGTGACAGCTGTGGACTTCAACTTGTTTGTGTAAATGTTTTTCTAACATGAAGCCTGCTTTGATGATATAAATTCAAGAAGATGAAGATGATGTATCTATCATTTTTTTAAAAGTGACATTTGATTTACATACAATACTGAAAATTATGTATTCGGACATGACTTTAAGGTTTTGTTGTGATGTTACAAAAGTTAGATACCATAATGTTCCGTGCCCTCAACCGAAATGGTGAAATGTCTAGAATGAAAATGGTTGGAATGAGTTTCATTTCTTAATTTATGAGCATCGTGAGGAAGATGAAGTGTCTCAAAGTTGTTTTTTTTTATTAGATATCAATTGGGTAGTGGTGTATTTAGATGTAATTATAATGTATATCAATTTTTTGGGTGGTGGAGGAAGTTGATTAGTTGATAGATTTAATTGCTCAATTAAATGAAAAGATTATAACAGTTCTTTACAAATTTAGTAATTAGATTTTCGTTGTAGAAAAAGTTACTATAATTGGCATAATATTTTGTTATTATATAGGTATTGATTGGGTTGTGACATTAAATAATTGTGTAGAGAAAAAAAAACAATGCAAACATAGCTAATTGCCTAATTATCAGTGGTGTTTGTAATGGGACACCATGGTCATTTTGAAAATGTTGTGATCGGCTTATCATCTTGGTACACTGCTTGGTGGATAGAATGATTTATTTTTAGAGAGAGATAATTTGGTTTGACATGGTTTACGCGTTACTGGTTCCCGGAAGAGTTAATATCTCCATTAGCTAAACCCTTTCTTACCCTGCCTTTTGACTCGTATTTTGTTCGTACACAATCAACGGAGGCCTTCCGACATATGTTGCAACGTCTTCAATAGCATGCTCTTACTTCGTTTTTCCCTTAATAAGTCATCAAATTTGGTGCTTTTTGATCCCCAGTTGCTATGGGAACAGAGGAGGAAATACAATCGATTCCTCCATTTAAGGTAAAGGGCCAGGCATGGTGGGGTAGGAGCATCCAGTCGGCAATCTTTTTGCCTTGACCAAGAAGTCTTATGTCCTCCGAGTGCACGGCGTTTTAACCGAAAGAACTTCTTGCGCAATTCATGCCTTTCTGTTTTTATGACCACAAATTGTTTCTTGATTTTCATTTCAAATTGTTCTCTGGACTTTTTATCAATATGAGGTGATCGTAACACGGTATATAAGACTCGTGATTCAGGCAAAAATTAGAGACGAGAGGGATGTGCATATAACCGATTATTACGAGGGGTATGTACAGAATAATTTGACATCCCATTTTATAGAATTTGTAGTAGGGATGTCAACGCGGGCGGGGTGAGTCGGTGTAGGGGATCAATCCCCATTCCATTCCCCATGAAATTGGGAACACAGTCCCATTTATTCTTGTTATATATTTTTTACATTATACTATTTTAATTAAATTATGAAAATTATAAAAATACATTAATAATAGAAATAAAATTAGGCAAAGGATTAAAATTAAAATATTTATACATAGTAAATTAATTATTATAATAAAGTAATATATAAAATAAATTAAATTTACTATGAATGGGGAGGATCACCATCCCGTCAACAGGAGATAAATTATTTTCATTTTTACTCTCACAAGGAATGAAATTGAGATTCCCAACTCAGCAAAGCCTAAATCTAAAAAATAAAATTGTATTAAATTTAAATATAATAATGTGTTGTTGGGCTATTGTAATATATTCTTTATTTTTTTAGGTGGGCTGGCCTTAAAAACAATAAACCATACACGAGGGATTTTTTTAAAAAAAAAAAAAACACGAGGGAGTGAGCCGATTGGACCGAACCGAACCGCTAGTGGAATGTGGAGTCTTTTTGGATAGGGAAGGAAATCAAGAAATTGAGCTTAAGCTCTTTTTTTTTTTTTTTTTTAATAACATCGAGTTTCAGGCTTTCAGCTCATTAGATACAAAACATTTGTGAATCCGGCGATTGCGTAATTCTATTAATTTTATCGCTCAAACCGAATTTGTGGAGTTCAGTCGAGGTACAATTTGAAATTAAGATATGTTAATGCCTTGAACCTTGCCCACCAACTGCTCGATGAAGTGCGCCACCAACGTTATTTCTGTTTCTTTGTTTTTGTTTTTCCATTCAAGAGTTATCTTTTGGCAGGTGAAGTTTGAGCTGACCACTACAAAATGATAGTCTCTTTCAGCAACGCGCAACGGCCATTAGTAGGTACTCTAGCCAAAGCTTCATCGCCAGATTTCTGTTGCCGCCTCCATAGCCGTGGAGCAATTAAGTGCTTGAGTAGAGGGCCCCGTACCCGTTTCCCTATTCGTTTTGCTTTTGGGAGTTCGAAAAGGGGGAGCACTCTGTCGCGAATTATGAAGGGTCTGGGAAGATCCCGATGATGGAAGTGATGACAGCGAATATGAGGATGATGAAGATGATGACGTCGACGAAATGGAAGAGAAGGACATGGATTATGAAAGTGATTGGGAGGGTAATGGAGATGTTAAAGTTGTTGTTAGTAAGGCCGAGGAGGAATCCCGAAGAAAGTATGAGGAGGATCTTGTTAAAGGTTTGTAAATTTTAATATGATATTACTACACTGATTTTTTACTGATGTTCTTGGCAGTTTTCTGATTTTGCATCATGGCTTTATTCTAACATTGTTTTGTTGATTGCAGAGGTTGAACAGCTTTTGAAACCAGAAGAAATAGCAATTTTGGAACAGAATGAAGCTCCTAACCTGGAGAAATTGTCAACTGTGAGTTGAATGATTGCCATCATCAATCTTATAATTCAATCAATGGTAGCATGCTTGATTTGATTTATGCGTTTGTTTGCTCAGAAACAAGTTTTTGTTACATTAATTTATCATATTTGTCTCAGGCAAAATGGAAACCTCTTCACACTTATGCACTAGCAGGACATATAAAGTTTATGGGCGGGCTTCTTGAAAAGGGTTATGATATCGAACAGGTTGACAAGGTACGGGTATTTCAACAATAGAATTCTTACACCGATCCTCAAGCATTAATACGTATGAACATTGTGAAACAGGATGGCTTAACTGCCCTGCATCATGCAGTTATTGGTAAAAGAGAAGCTGTAATTAGTCATCTCTTAAGAAAAGGATCGAATCCTGAAGCACAAGATCGGGTATATTATATATATGCGTGTGTGGTATTTGTCATCGGTTCATTCTATTTAGTTTCTAGGTTACGAACATTCTTCTCGTCATCACAGGATGGGGCTACGCCCTTCATTACGCTGCTCAAGTAGGTGCGATGCAAAGCGATCAAATTGTTGATAAAATACAAGGTTGATGTGAATGTTGCTGATAATGTGAGCACCTAATTTACTTTTCCATAGATATATGTTAGATGTCCATAAGCTATTTCAATTGTCTAACTAGCAAATGTCCATAAGCTATTTCAATTGTTTGTGCTGTCTGTTTAGGAAGGATGGACACCGTTGCATGTTGCCATGCAAACAAGAAATAGATATATAGCAAAGATTCTCGTTAGTTAATGGTGCTGATATGACCGGGAGAAATAAGGTTTATTTAAATTTCTTGAACTATTTCTCAGTCGATTTCTCATTCAACAATCACTTGCCTTGATATGTTGGATGGTTGGCTCTGAGGATGGAAATACGCCTCTCGATCTTAGCTTATGTTACGGAAAAGAGTTTAAGTCGTATGATCTCGCCAAGGTATTGAAACAAGTTTCGGCTTCTAGAGGGTTGTGAAGTCGGGAGAGCCGTTGATTCATGCTTTGCGGAGACCGTATCTAATCCACGGTTATTATGAATGAATATGGGTATCTAAGATTGTTGTGTCTCACTGCTACAAATGGAGATGTTTTGTGAGGAGTAGGTTTGATGATTTCTAAATTAAGGCAAGATAATCTTTGGTTATGTATTGGTAGATATATATATTAATGTTGGAAATGAATTCACAACTTTCCCCAAGTATTATACATGTAGGGAAAGTTTTATGAAACTGATTTTATCCTAAATTTGATTTGCGTTTTATTTGTTTTAAACAATATTAATTATTGATTATGAAATAATATTAATTATTTTATTAAAATGTAAGTTTATGAGATATTGTTTATTTTATTAAAAGTATTTATAACTTTTTTACTATAAAATAGTTTTTGTGAATTAGTTACGGGGTAAAACTACATCACCCTTTATGTTTCTTGCTTTTTTTTTAGGCCCTAAACTATACGACAATCCTTATTTGCTAAAATTTCAAAAACATATGGAGGCTTTACATTATAACTTATAAGTTATAACTCAGCGTTAAATGTTTAAAGAAGAGAAATATATTAAAGAAAGACCACCTTCGATGTGTTGCGACGATTTTCTATCTATTTTAGGAAAATTTTGGGAAAAAAGTGTCAAGATAATTTTTTTAATCGGTAAATGATAGTTGTTAGTGGTAAGAACTTAGTTCACCAAATCTCCTTACAATTCAAAATTCTTCAAGCCTCCTCATACCTCCAACTCCAAATTCGTTTCCCAAAGGGAATCGAACTGGTCTCTCACTAAAGTGAGGAACCCGGTGGCCAAATGTCAAGATAATTAAATTATAAAGAGAAAGTGTTGTACGATATCATCTCATTTTCATATATGAAACGTGATATTTTTATATATTTTTATGATATTTTTAAATATGAATATTATAAAAGTAAAAATATCATGTCTTAATGTATGAGCTCATATCGATCCAAATTAAAAGTGAAAGAATTTTTTTTTGAATAGAAAAGTGAAAGAATTTAATTTGTTACCTTTTCATTCGTAATTGTTCCAAGATATACAACGCAACATTCCTATAATTTAGCCTATACAAAAGGTAAGTTACACCCTACCATACAAAGCGTAATCACTAATGTAGAATTGAGTAATGGGAATAACTAGTGATTCATTTCCATTGATGATGTTTGGTAATATTTATAATTTAGAATTGATTTAAAAATAAAATAATCATTAATTTATTTTGATTACATAATCTCCCTCTTATAATTAATCATTTAACAATTATTCATTTTTCTCCGCTAAACTTTTTTCTCGCTCAATCTTTTTCGTGCTTAACTTTCTTTCCAAAATTCATCAATGAGAATAATTAATGAGTCATTCCCATTACCTAATTCTAATACCCCACCAAACGGGCCCTAAATATAAATTGATACACGTAATATTTACACCTATTCTATTAAAAAGCTAACTTTTTTTCTTTTAGTAAAATTATAAGTTTCGATCCAAATTCAAAATTTTAAATTTGAGTAAGTCTTTTCTAAATTTTACCCTGCAACTCAAAACGATAACACAAGATGCAAACAAATATTACGTTGAAATTGATTCACGCTAATTTTGCATTTAAATTTTAGGCAATTTGTTTTATTCAAACATATTTAACACGTCTCTAGCGACAATCTTTATTTAAAAATCGTGAGTATTTTTTTAATGGATTGAGTATCTTTGTTGTAATTTCGTTGGGCTTCTTTTTATTGACCTACCAAGGCCCAATAGGACCAATATGGCGCCAAAAGGCCCATATATTCTTTCTCCCGTAGGAAGCTTTTTCACTCTTTAAAGGTGAAATCACCGTGTCGATTCCGAGAAAGTTGAAAGTTGAAACCGGGGTGACAATTTTCTCTCCATTTCATCTTTTTTTTTCTTCGTCTACTTTTTTGTTTTTTATTAATCTCCAGTTCATCTCGTTTAATGTTTCTTTCGTTGTTCTTTTACCCACTACCACTAGTATGCATTTTTTACGTGAAAATTGCATGTTTATGTTTAGTGATGTTTGGTAGGGTTTTCCAAATTAGGTTATTTCCGTTCGGACAGAATCACAGTATTTTATTTTCTATTTCAAGAACTTGTTGCGTAAATGGTAGGGTTTTACAAAATTTAACGTTGCGTTGTAGAGCGGCATCGGTGATCTTCAATCTATGAAAATAACTTTTCACTTCTTTTGAAATGGTATGTAGATCTGTATTTTTGTCTCTCGGCCATGAGAGTGCACGATTTAAGTGTTTTGACTCCACCACATGTACATAATGACTGTTGATATACTTAAAACTCCAAATATATTTCGCTTAAAAATTAAGATTGTTATATACTCTTTTTCATTTTTGGCCTCGTTAAGAAATTTTTAATTCGTAATTTTTGTACCAAACACAATAATAAAACACCATTCATGTATAGTGAATCCACGGTGGGATTTAGGCTTTGTTGTTGTTTTGAATAAATAGTTATGTTACAATTCAAAATCTATTCATATATATCCAACAAGTTTATACGAGTTTTGTAGTATCGGAAAGTGAATGCGGTTGTGTTCTTAATGGTCGAGCACATACGGTCTGCAAGTCTGTATGGCTTGACACATGCATGATGAATGGCGGTTATCACTTTGCATGAAACAAATTATAGTTTTTTTTTTTCTTTTTGTTAAATTATAGGTAAGTTTTTATTGGTAAAAGCGCAAATGACAATAGTTAATTTGCAAAAATTGCGGTTAATTCTGCGGTGAGTCATTATCTGCTTCTAACCATTATTGATTCGTTGAACATAATTGATGTTAATTAAAATGTTATATACTGAAACGTCTTTGAACATAAATGAGTCTTGATAGAAACCGTTATTATTAATATTAGAGTTGGGGCTTTTTAAGATTTGTTTGGATTAGGAAGAAGTTACGCCAGGATCTGTTTTTATATTTCATATCGTTTGCATTTCTTGTATATTATTTGCAGATTAGTATTAGGTCCATGGGCTATTATCCATGCGAGATATATAATGTAAAGCGATTCATAGTATAACGATAGTTGTTATCTGTTTGGGTTAGTGTTCAAATATTTGTGTTGCTTGTGATTATTTTCCAACGAGTACCTTCTAGTTAAACTCTTCCTTTTATTCTCTCCAATATGAATTAGTTCGTTGATTCTTTTGCAAAGATATCCCTCGGGTATGTAAAGCATGTCTAATTAGTCAAATTCCTTCAAGTTGTTTTTGTATGTCAAATTGCATAAGTTGTGATATGTCAAATTGTCAATTGCCTTAACAGACGGAATAGACTCATTGTTTAATTTAATGTAATTACTAATAATCTTACTTTCGGTTTAAAAGTATGCTCAGGAGTTTGCAACACTAATCAATCAGATAAATGCTCTGATTTGGTAGTTGACATGCTAATGTAGGGAAAAAATTAAATGTACCAATAATTTTGCACTTATTTCTTTTTAATTCAAACTCAACGAAACAGATTCTCATGGAGCGTAAGGCGGTGCTTTCAATGAACCAAATCGGGTGAATCCTAGGCACCCATCTTAATATACCTTTCTTGTTGCATCATTCTTTTTTTATTTAAAAAAAAAAATTAAATTGTTTTATTTGAGGTTTTAACCCCTTATACGCTTTCCATTCATTGATTTCCTCCCCATCGTACATTCCTATATATGTACTATACACACATTTTTGTTGGTATTCTCAGCCTATTCCCATGCATGCTTTTATTCAAGCTCCCTTTCCATTCATGTGCGTAAATCTTGTATCATTGAGTATGATGGTGCTTCAAAGGGAAACCACTGGACAAGGTGGTCTTTGGTGTGATTCGACACCCGGATGGGACAACGGTACTTTCAGCTCTCCACTTTCTTGGCTTCTAATTCTTTATGCATCTCTGTGAAAGACATATATTTTCATTGTAGTGCTATTTTTGGTAAAATTACCCCTGTGAAAGATAAGATCCCTCGGCCCCTCCCTCTTCTTCTTCTTCTTCTTTTCTTGAAACTTTCACTTAAAATCAAGTAAGTCCGACATTGTATTTTTGATAGGTGCGACTGAGTGAAGGTGTGGGTAACGCCACTAATAACGCCGCCGAATATCGAGGTGTCATTTTAGGTTTGAAATATGCACGTGATAATGGATACAAAAATGTATCCCTACAAGGAGACTCTCAACTTGTCACCAATCGGGTAATAATTCTCCCACATTTCTCCCTATTTTGTTCCCTAACAATAATAGATGTTAGTAAATTAGCAGAGAGCAAGATGCGAACAATAATGTTTGTTCTTCTTAATTTGACGGACATGTAAAAGGCACATGGAAAACCGAAACCCGAATATGGCTAAATTGTGTGATGAGGTCAAAGGTCTCAAAAACCAGTTCACATCTTTTGATGCTTCTCATGTTCCAAGAGTAAGTTGAAGATGTTTTTGAGTAATCGAACAACTTTGTGAAGGATTTGGTTTCATTTGTCACTAGTTATTTCTTCTTATGCCCGAAATACTCATAAGTAAGAGCAAAAATAGATCCTTTATTTGTGGATTGGCATGCAAAGTATTTTTATGGTTCTATTTCTTGTAACTCTCATTTCAAATCTCATTATGATTGATTTTAATTTTAATGTCATTGTGGTACAACACCCAAGTGATGCTCAAGCAAATCGAGGGTGTACCTAAAGGGTAACAATTCATTTTGATCTTTAAGATGGTTTAATTGTGGATATTCTTCCTCTTTGTATTTTTGTTTATGAACCCGCTGCTGCAATGCTTGCACGGATGGTGAAGTGGAATACTCATACGATTACTCATCCGATCAACCGCTCGAGCGATGTTTTCTTGATTTGTGTCTTCTCGATCTTGTGATGCTTTTGGTTACGCTTTTTGTCAGTTTCATAGTGAAAGTGTAGACTTTCTTTGGCTATGGTGATGCTTTTGGTTATCTTTGTGGAATACTCATACGATTACTCATCCGATTACTCATCCGATTGAACTGCTCGAGCGATGTTTTACCGATTTGTGTCTTCTACGATCTTGTGATGCTTTTGGTTCTGCTTTTGTCGGTTTCATAGTGAAAGCAAGTGTAGACTTTCTTTGGCTATGGTGATGCTTTTGGTTATGCTTTTGTCGGGTTCATAGTGAAACCTCGTAGACTTTCTTTGGCCGTGGTGATGCTTTTTGTCGGGTTCATAGTGAAACCTGTAGACTTTGGTTTGCTATGATGTTTAGAATGCCTTGGTGTTGCATTGCATCTACGTTGTTTGGATTGATTAATCATAACATGGTTAGACGATGTTTTGTCCAATGTGTTTTGCGAATGGATTTTATCATTTTAGCTTGTTAATCAATTTTGATGGGCAACAACTATCAAATGATTTGTTTTGGGTTACATTTTACCTGTGAATGTATGTAAGTTAATGTTTTTTTTTCCTACGTATTTTCGAGTTTTAGCCTTTGTTTAGTGCTCTTTTAATTTGTCCATTAGTATTCTTTTCCATTGTTTTTTGCTTCAGCAAGGATTTTTTCCTTATCATTTTTGTTTTTGCTTTTTGTGTTTTATTTGTTCTCAAATAACATAATTCTCCCGGACTTGTATTGGATGTTTTTCTATTGAAACCTCGCCTCGAGAGAATATTGAGAATGATAGCACTAATTAAAAACAAAATATAAATTATCGGATTTGATCTTATGTCCACATGTGGGTATTAATTTATATGTCCACCGTTTATGTGGCATGCTAATCACCAATCATGTGATGCCATATATGTGATTAATTAAATAATAGTGGACTCTCCTGTACATGTGACATCACATGATAGGTGATTGACACGCCACATAAGCGGTGGACATCCGTATAAATTATATGTCTATTTATTTATTTTTAGTATACCATAAAAAATTGAATTCGGTAAAATAGAAATTGAAGGCCAATTGCGGTGCTTGCTAATAAATTAGAATGGCGCTGATTCCTCTGAATCGATTGTCGTTAACTTCGTTGCCAAATTCGAGGTTAACAACAATTCTAAAGAATGAAGATAAAATGATTATTTTTATGGAGTGCATGAAAATAAATTTAGTGGACGTTTAATATCTAAAATAATTGGTGGAATCTCAATAAAACAAGTGGAAAAAATTTAGTAAAGGAATAAAATACGAAATTGATCGCCGCCATTTAAGAACCCCCAAGAATATGCCATATGGTATTTTATTGGGTATCATGCCCAATAAGGCATCCATGTCCCTTTTTCGGATTAAAGGAGAAGAGTTAATTTGTTAATTTAACTCATCCATACCCAATTACCATGTTAATACTAATACATAAAAAAGAAACGTAACAAAATTAATTTTTGCTAAATTCCCGATGAAATTTTATACGCACCTCGCTAAGCCGAAACTTGAAATTGGTTCTTGGTGGGGGTGGCAGTGCTACCACATAAGAACTTTTATGGTGAGGGTCACTAATTTTATTTATATATATAAGTTTTAACATATAAATAAAAAAATTTGGTCACCAGAGTTGGATTGCCTCATGCAATAGGAAGGATTGAAATTTTTCTTAATATTTTGAAATAAAATACATATAATTTTGAATAAAAAAATTACTCTTTTCGTCTAAAAAAATTTATTTTTCTTTCTTTTGACACATTTTTTAATGAATATTAACTACTCAGTAATTTATGTATAAAATAAAATTGTATGGTAGATATATGGTATTAGAAAGTGATGATTAAGTAGTGTGAGATAGAATTATTAAGAGAAATAGAATGAGAATAATTTTTTTGGATATATCAAAAAAGCAAGTGCGTATAAATTTTCTGACGGAGGGAGTGCTACTTTTTACTTATTCTGCATATATATTTTGGCTAATATTTTCAGTATGGAAACCAGAAATTCGCATATGGCTGAATTGTGTAACGAGGTCAAAGGGCTCAAAGATCAGTTCATGTCTTTTGAGGCGTCTCATGTACCATGAGTAAGTTGAAGATTTTGTTAAGTAATCAAACAACTTTTGTGAAGGATTCTGTTTGATTTGTCACTAGTTATTTCTTCTTAAATTGCATGAAAAAGGATCGCCCGACTTTATTTGTGGATTGGCCTGTGAAGCATTTTTATCGATCTTTCCATTCTTGCAACTCATTTCAAATTTCATTATGATTGATTTTTATTTTTTTAATGCGTACAACACCCAAGCTGATGCTCAAGCAAATCGAGGAGTACACCTAAAGGGTAATAATTCATTTTGATCTTTCAAATGGTTTCATTGTGGGTATTAATTCTTCCTCTTTGTATTTTTGTTTTTATGAAGCCCTCACTGCTTTAATGCTTGCACGATGGTGAAGTTAAAGTGGAATACTCATTCGACCGAACTGCTGGTGCGATGTTTTGGTGAATGAATCACTGGTGCGATGTTTTGGTGATTTGTGATACGGTGATGCTTTTGGTTCTCGCTTTTTGTCAGTTTACAGCGAAAATTGTAGACTTTTTTTTTTTTGACAGGAAAAAAGAAATATCATAGTCAAAGAAAGTCTACAACTTTCGCTATGAAACTGGTATGTGACTTTGTTGATAGTTGATACGATGATGCCTTTTGTGAGGTTCATAATCAAACCTAACCTGTAGACCTTTTATTGGCTATGATATCAAATGAATGCATTGGTGTTATTTGGATTGATTAAATAATAATCATAAAATGGTTAGACGATGTTTTGTCGAATGTGTTTTAAGAATAGGTTTTTATCTATTTAGCTTGTTAATGAATTTGGCACATGTAGATGATATGTCAAGCTAATGTGGATTGATTAATCAATAATCATAAAATGGTTAGACGATGTTTTGTCGAATGTGTTTTAAGAATAGGTTTTTATCTATTTAGCTTGTTAATGAATTTGGCACATGTAGATGATATGTCAAGCTAATGCACAATTTTTTAATTTAGTTTCATAACTTTTTTTTTGGAATAATTTAGTCTCATAACGAATTGAATTGCTCAATTTTTGTTCCATTATTATTTTTGGAATTATTTAGTCCTTTAACTAATTAAATTGCTCAATTTATGTCCCATAACTATTTTTTGTAACGATTTAGTCCCATAACTACTTGAAAAATTATACTTCCTTTCTTAAATTTTTTATTGCTCAAAATTGATGTTACATTTTGTTTCTCATATCCAAAAAAAAAAAAAAAAGAAACAAGAAAAAAATCTTCCCTCAATCTAAACTCTTACAAAGATATCATTTATTTACACCTCATGCTATTCAATTTTCTATTATAATTGAATCTCCCTACTTAATTACTCACTCCAATAAAATTAAAAATATTATTTTACCATTCACTTTATATCTTTTAATATTAATAAATAATATTTTTATTTAAATTTGTATTATTTATTGATCAATCTAAATTATAACAGTTGTTGAACGCTGCCGTTTAAGTTCCCCAGTATATGGTATTGGGTGTTATGCCCGAGTAGGGATCCATGTCCGTTTTTGGGTTACAAGGAGGGTCAATCCTGATAATTAAACTCATATATACCCAATTTCCATGTTAATACTTCCCAAAAAAAAGAAAACGTAACAGATTTTTTTTTTTTTTTTTTTGATTTTCTAAATTCCAGATGAAGATCTTATACACACCTCGCTACCACACGAAATCTATTTTTGACGAGGGTCTCTATTAAAAAAATTTGGTTAGTTGTGTTGGATGCCTCATGCATTATGCATGCGGGTTGAAATATTTTTCCTTAAATTTTGAAATAAAATATGTAAAAAAATTACCATTTTTCATTTAAATGTTATTATTTTTAATTTTTTTAATAGACGAGATTGACGAAAATCTCTACTAATGCTAGTATACATATTTTATTAATATAATGTAGGAAAAATTACTCTCAAATTCTGAGAATATTGTTCACTTTTACAAAAAGGTCAAAACACTATTTAGAACTTACTCTCAGCTACAAGTTTTTGAGTCATTTTACTAATTTGTCTCTACAAAGAAATTACAAACAGATACAAAATTAACAAGACATTAAACATTGGGTCTTGTTTCTTGTCACATCTCGTCTTCGAAACTTGTAGTCCATTATTGAGCTTTTTCCCAATTTGAATTCCCATAATTTTCAAAATTGTAGTCCATTAGAAACTTGAATGGCGACGGCGATGGTGAATCGCGCAAGGAGGTGGTGGTCTTTGGAAAATGAAGAGTCGATGGTGGTGGCACTGGGGCTATGCGATGATGGTGATGGTGTTTCCCGCGATGATGAAGGGCGACACGGTGGTGAGGAGCAATTTTTAGGTCGGTGATGGAGAAGGGCGACGGGGCTATGCGGTGATGGTGGTGGTTACTGGTGTGGGAGGCGCGGCGATGGTGATGGGGTCGCGTGACGGTGGTGGGTGGATGGAAAGTCGGCGACGAAGGGTTGTGTTGAATGGTCATTGCGAGGTTGGGGAGGCGCGATGGGGGTGCAAATCATGAAGGAGACGATGGGTGCACTTATCGCTGTGTGGATGCACTCACCAATCGATGGGTATATCTCGTCCATGTACATATGTGTAAGAGAATGTGCAAATGTTGAAGAGAAATATACATATATGTCCTGTCCATGTACAAATGTGCAAGAGAATGTGCATATGTTGAAGAGAAATGTACATATATGATAGGCACGACGGCGAGAGTGACCGAGCTAGCCGTCATACGGCGGTGAAATCCACCACAAATTCAGGTACAAATGTTGCCCAAATTTTCCAACTTAGAATTACAAAATGTCTCATCGAAACCTATTCTCGTCGTCGCCGATAACCCAACCACCTTCATCCATCCATTCCCTCGACTCGAGCGACGTGATATCTTGATTGAGATGAAGATTTAGCAAGAAGAATTTGAAATTCAAACAGAAATTGAAAGATATATATATATATATATATATATATATATATATATATATATCAACCGAATCCATAATAGTGTGACGTAGCATACCAAATAGTCAAGCTAGTGATCGATTTTTTATTTTACTCTTTTTGTCCCACATCGGTTTTCACACTTTCTTTTTTGTTTATCTCATATTAATTTTTACATTCCAAAAAAGGAAACCTCCTTAAACTCCACTATCACAATATTCATATATTTACACAAAATACCATTACTTTTTACACTCATTCCAACTATCTCCCTTGCTTTAATAATAAAAAGTTTACAAAATTACTTTTCAATACTCTACTCATTATATTTTTTTCTTAAAATGTGTGTTGATTAGTATGAAAACTAATTTGGTACTGAGGGAGTAGGATGTAAGAGTTTTGAGTATAGTTCCCCATTTATCGTAGATTCACGGTTCGATGTGTAATTTCTTTCTTTTTCAATATGAGGTGCAAATTATTTATTACTGTATATTGTTTCATTCAATGTCATTGTTATGATTTCAATTTGTGTTTCATTATTTGGATTTTATTGATGCATGTACATTCTAAATAGTAAAATAGTAATTTTATGATATATATATATATATATATATATATATATATATATATATATATATATTAAATGGGGTTTTAGGTTCAATTTTTTTTTCCTGATGAAAAGGCACAAACTTAATTTAATATATTTAGAACATATTGATATATTTTGGGATATTAAATGATAGAATATTGAAATATTTCGTGCAACTATAAAATATCTAAATTTTATTATCGAAAATACATTAGCGTTGACTGTTTTATCGACCCACCCAAAATTCTGGTTATGCTCCTGCTCTTATTCTACAATTCTATATAGCAGTTTATTTCAAATCATCATATCGCATAAAAAAAAAAATTACTAACACCAACTAATAAAAAAGAAATATATATGCGAGATTTATGATCTATTTAGGAATGTAATTTATTCAGTTGACTAAAAGTATGCACTCTTTTTCAGATGAGGGAGTATTTACCCAGGTGGATGGTGGAGCTGAGCTTTTTGGTTGTTTGTGCATTATTAATTGTCGTTGAAGCAACCATTTTGTCTTTTAATAAGTAACTTATTAACCAACAATAAAAATTATAATTCATAAATTTAAATATATCCCTTAATATAAAAATAATAATTCAAATAATATAATCATAACTAATTCTGTCATCTCTGCCCTGTGAAATAAACTAGCTCTAAAATAACACTTAAATTGAAATCGATAGTAATGACATTTGGTTATCTCGTTGTTTGGCTTCGTGAAAAGGGCGTAATGAGGTAATTTTTAGGAATGGTATTTTCTTAGTTGACAAAATAGTGGAGGAGGTTAAGATTAGATCTTGGAGTTGGCTAAGTGTTAAAGATCTAACTTCGTCTTCTTTCTTTTTCTCGATTGGAAAGCTAATCCTAGAATAGTGATGTGTGGATAAATTTGTGTTTACATTGTAAAGAGTATCCCTGATGCCCAACTCTTTATTTTATAAAATTATTTTTTACCGATAAAAAAAAATTGAAATCGATAGTTTTTTTTTCTTCTTCTAGAGGGTTAGAACCTCGCATGGAAAAAATGGAACAGAAGTCTATGATCTGGGCTTAATTGCTTATTAGATGACTTTTGACGTTCTTCTGCATTATAAGTGCTGGCAATTAATTTTAGTTAGTTTTCCTATAGTTAATTTTTCATTTGATTCTTAAATCTTCTTCAATATTTACTCAACCTGTTGATAATAAATGACAACATGTTAAATCAACGAGGAATCTGGAAGAAGTGTTGGTAGGGGTAGCCAGCCCCTCCTGCATGCCATTCAACTTCAAACAATAATTAATTCTATATTTAAAGTATAATTAAAATATTTATTTTTAAAGAAATATCAGTTCATCCTTATTAACCTAAAAATGTTGTGATTGGTTTTCTTTTCTTATCAATGCCAAAATCAAGGTGAAAATTTGTAGAAAATATATATATGTAGAAATAATTTAAGTAATGTAGTCATTTTAAGTTCTACAAAAATATATATTCCCAGGCCCCAGCTGTAGCATTAAGATAGATGAAGATTTAGAATTTTTCTTTACACGAAACTTATGCATTTTTTTCCTATTTTACTCTCTTATACAACATAAAAAAAAAAAAAAAAAAAAGAAAAAAGAAAAAAAAAGATCAAATGTTGATTAACATTTTGTTACAAATGTATTAAATGGGCATTTGAATATATTGCAAAATATTCAATGCTTTAAATTAAAAAAAAAAAACAAGCATGAGTAGGTTTTTTTTTTTGTAAATCTGCGACTCAAAAAAGATATTAATTGTTTTTATTATATTATTAAATTAATATATTTTAATAAAATAATTAATACTTAAAAAAATCCATATAAAATGTAAATATGTTTTACGATAAAATTAATTCACTTGACATAATTTAGAACTTACAAAAATAAAATGAAAGTCTATCCTAACAACAGAATATTCAATTGCAAAGGATGCTGACCAGCTGGATCGTTTCGTAAATTATACTTAGAAGCATGTGAAAGTGTGTAAACTAGGCTGATGATCGTCTTCCTCTTCCTTGGTAAATACTTCAACAAGTAGCCAAAGCACATTCTCAGAGAGACATAAATTATAATTAATTAAGTTGACAATAAACACTTTTAACTTCCTTTATATACAGATTTGAAGCTCAAAGCAAGTTGGGATTAATCTCTATATTATTATGTTTTGAGTGTGAGTCTTTCACAATGAAACATGATATCCACATTTGAAAATATAGATTCAGTTTACTTTTCACTTATCTTAACTAATACTCTTTAATAATATATGTTATACATTTTAGTTATCATGATTGATACCCTTTAGTAATATATAACATACTTTTCAATTATCACGACTAATACTTTTTAATAATATAAATAATAAATACCATTCAGCTTTTTACAATCGATACTCTTTAATAAATTTATCAAATTTTACTATGAACCCTTTTTAATAGTAGACTCTAAGTTATGTTTTATTATCGGGTGTGGCAAAAATATTTCCTTATAATAAGCCCCATACGGTCATACGGATAATTTAAATAAATATTCCTCAAATATTAATCGGGACATAAATATAGAGCAAGTCTCTAATGTGCAAATTTGCTTAGGGCTAATGTATTAAACCATTTAACATAAATTTTCCTCTTACAAGAAAATAAAGATAAACTCTTGCGCGAAACGGTTTACAAACTTGCACAAAATTAATACTTATCCTTTTTAAAATATTAAAGTCTCATTACCAAATTATATTTCGCCTCACCGTGACACCGTCTGACCTAGTCAAAGATAAAATACATTTTGAAATAAAGAATTGGGCCCGACTTTATACCATCCTTTTATCCATGTACCGTCAAATGCCTTGCGCCTTTTCTGTCTATATAAACACCACTCTCCTTAGCACAACCTATCATTCTTAGAGCCAAAGAAAAACACCTTCCTTTTTTGTGTTTTCTTTTTTCTTAATCATTGAAAATGGCTCCCAAATCTCCCTGTTTATGTTAGTTTTGGTGCTCCTCGTTACAGCAATGGTAAGTGTGGATCATATTTTAGGGCAACTTTAATTATTGATCATACAATATTATTTCATCTTATAATAATTAATCATGATTTTTCGTCATTGCAGGCCTTATCCGTCCAAGGAGTCACCAATGTTCAGGTCACATCTTTTACTACTTCATTATATAATTTCATTTTCTGATCACTTCTTTATTGCAAAGTTGTGTTTAATAAAAGTGTGCATGAAAAAGATAAATATTGTCTTTTTCCTTATACTAATGTAATTAATTATGTTCAATCAATCTGATCTTGGTATATCGATCGTATATGTAAAAAGGCCCCTGTGGACGCCCCCATCTACGCTCCATGGTCTCCAGAGACACCTACCTATCCACCAACCACCCCCTACCATACGGTTTTGGTACGTGTATATGAAATCGAATATAATTTTTTTATTTGTAACAAATTAAATGGAAATAATTTATTAATTATTTATGTTGCGCGCAGGCAACGCTTGTGTGGCAATGTGCTTTACACATTGCAGACCAATTTACCCAAGAAGACGTTGTATGAGAACTTGTACTGCCTGTTGTCTCAAGTCCAGATGTGTACCCGAATTCTCTAAGTGTTGCGCCTGGGACACTGTTACTGTCCGCGGAAACGCTATCAAGTGCCCTTAGAAATGATATAAAAAAAAAAAAAAAGTGCTCTTAGATATGACTTGTCTTGTGTGATTTACCCCTCTTTCTCGTCTATTTCTATACTATATTAATTATAGTGTTGTCTTTATTAATTATGAGTAGTGCTGTGTTTTATAATAACTAATAAGTCCCTAGTGATGGGGCCAAAATGATCACCATAAACTTGTACGGACTGATATGTAATTGTGTTTCAATGTATCAATAAAATTTAATTTACTTATTTAATAATGGGGAAATCAGTTATTCAGTCCATAGTTTTTGTAATCTAAATGCTTATTAAACTGCAGAGACCTTACATGATGACACATGTTCATTCAATGTAATTTGTTAGAATCGTTTCTTTTTATTTTGACAAAATATTAATTAATGACATAATGTTAGATGGATTGTAGACGTATTCAAATTAAATATATTTTATACTTTTATTTATTTATCATTTCTTAAATTTTTGTCAATTTCATTACTAAGATGCTTATTTAGGCCTTCAAAAGTTAGTTGGTTTATATAGGACTCTGATCGATAGCGCAACTAGTCAAGCCAGTTAACTAATGCCCAATGAGTAATTATTATTTATTCCGTTAAAGAATCCCTATATTACTAATAGGGAGTTTGTTTTCTTTTAGTGTCGTCGTGAGATTAATTTGGATGAGGTGTCATATTTTTGTTAAATGCATATATATGTTAATAATCTAGGTATCATTTTTCTATTGATTTATAATTAATATATGACATCTATATGACATTTTAATATAGGAATTAATTAAAAATACATTTCTAAGGAGGTTTGAACCTTAGACCTCTTGTACAATATGTATATTTTTTAACATATGTATATTTTTTAATAAATATGTTAATATATAAATCTTTAAATATTTTAAATATCTATCTTATATCTAAAAAGTGTTATCATATGACAATTTTAAAATATAAAATTATATTTAACTTAAACCTATAAATGTATGTAAGAAAAATTGTGGTTGTATCAACTTTTATAAAAAAATAAACTTAATATAATCATGTATGATATTAATTGTAAATATATATATATATATTATTCGGAGTAATATTTATGCATCATTTATATAAAAAAATTATATTAATCGTTTCCTTATATTATTTTAATATATATATATATATATATATATTATTTGAAAATATTATATATAATATATTATATTGTTAAGTTTATTTAACGACAATATCGCGGGAGGTCATTAGTCAATATTTTTTAGAAAGATGGATAATTCATTTAAGAAATAGATTTTATATGAATGATATGAATCATTATCCGAATTTATGTTAATTTAATACTTTGTCTTAATTTTTCAATCATCACGGATATATAAATTGATGGACAATATACTTTCTCACTCTGGCTTGTGATTGGATTGAACTTAATTTGATGGACAATATACATTCAGTTGTAACAGTGGGCTTTTTGATTTCGGGCTTAAAATGGATATTTTGTAGCTTTAATTTCAGAAGCAAATTGGGCCAATTTGGATATTTTGATGGGCTTAAAGGGCTTTAATTTCTTTGAAGGAGAATGTAAAGACCCTTTCAATATTCAAATTCCATTCCACTAGGAGAATACTTAAATGAATGCATAAATGACCCAACATTAAATCCATAAAAATACTCCATATGTCCTATTTATACGTCATTTTTGGGTGTCTTACACGAATTAAGAAAATCATTAAAATGGCAATAGATATATGGATACTATGACATTATTACTCTTTGGTGCTCGTTTGGTTTCCCTCATTAATTATTTGGCACACGATTGATTTCATTTTAACATTTGTCAACCCATATTAACTCATTTGTCATGCCCTAATCATGCAAATCAAACGAGCACTTGAAGTACATGGAAACTATATTCAAGATGAGATACTTTTCTCTGTGCAAACTTTAATTAGAAGGATAAAATTGAAATGCAATATTAATATTTTTTTGATAAATATAAAATGACATATATCTTTGGACCAAAAAATTTCCAGAGAAGACAAATAAATTGGAACAGGGGAAGTATAAGGCATTGCTTAGGTTTTATTATGCGCTCTTGTTTTGTAATTCTAGGAAAATGTGATAATATAAGATGAAATGCTCAATTAAAATGATTTTTTAAAATATAAGGTTGAACAGTTCAGCGAGCGGCCTAATTATCAGAGGAATAAAATATAATAGTAATAATTAACGGACAATTTCATTGAGCCCAGTGACCAGAATAACACAGATTCTACATTTGTAATTCAAATTTTATAGTATTATTTTATTATTATTATTTTTTAAAATTGGTGTAGCCAAAATTGCGGAAACCAATCCCACTTATACCATCTTTTCATGCATATATTCCTCCTATCCCTTGTGTGTTTTCTCTCTATATAAACATGCATGCATATTCTCCTTTGCAGAATCGAATATCATTCTGATATATATAGTTAATCATTCAAGAAATTAATTACTTTTTTCTCTTGTTGTTTCATATTGAAAATGGATTCCAAATCGATTCTCCTTTTCATCGCGCTCTTTCTCTTCATGACAAGAATGGTTAGTGTTTTCCACATACATAAATTTCATTGTAAGTAAGAAATTATTGATTTATAATATAAAGATTTTCGTTCACCAAATGCTTGTTCAATTGCAACTATTGGTATATCTTTTGATTAGTAAAAATTTTCATCTGACTTATAATGTTGATTTTGTCTCGTTTGTAGGGCTCATCTGTTGAACTAGTTGATGATGTTGAAAGTGCAGAGGTCACTTTCCTCTTTCTTTTTCTTTTGATGGGAATACTTCAAAATTGTGTGTTATTATTGTACTATACTTTAACTATTGCATGAGTACTTATCATTGCCCTAGCTTTTGACACTTGATAACATTTCATCATGTATTAAATAACATCATCAATACTAATTTTTAGTGTGTATACGAATCATCACCACCATCATCATCATGCCGAAGCACCACTTCTTGCTCCCTCGAATGCCCCTACCCGTGCTCCAAAGAAGACTCGGATTCATGCACCGGCTAAGGCCCCCATCCACGCTCCAAGAACGAGCCCGTTAGTTAGTGCTCCGGCCAAATCCCGATTTATTTCGTGCCTAAAGCACCTGCTAGTGCACCTACTTCTCCACCACGCGGTATATATACTCTATTATTTTATAATTTAAATTACAAATAAATTCACGACCTTTAAATATTTTTGCAATTTAATTACGCTATTTAAATTTTTACCACGTCATACACAATGAAGTCATTATATTGTAAAATGCAGGTTGTGTGACAATGTGTGCATCACATTGTAGGCCCGTTAGTCCAAAACGGGCTGCATGAGAACTTGTACCTCGTGTTGTGCTAAGTTCAAATGTGTACCTGGATTCACCAAGTGCAACAACTGGGGTAAAGTGGCAATCCATGGATATCTTGTTAAGTGCCCCTGAAATAATCTATCTTCAATCTCTACACTATTTTAATTCATCGTCTTAATTTTACCTAGCTAGCTAATGTTTTAATGCACGTGTGATTTTAACTTCAGTCTGTATCACTTCTATCATGTTGTAATCAGTTTTTGTAATTCACTATTGGTTAAAACAATTTTGTGGTTTAAACTTAATTCCTTTATTATGGTCTTCCATTTTTAACTTGTCCTTTCTCATAAAAGGCATGTAATCTCTCTGTCTTTCAAGACAAGATCTTGTATGAGAAATGGTACAAAGGGGTCAAGTTTATGATTTATGAATATTAAATATAATATCTCAAATAATGTGTCAGAAATCTTGGTCAGCGCAATCAAAATTTCATAGAGCCAAGTCTTGGGTTAAAAGAAAACATAATTGAATAATAACATTTTAATATTTTGAAATGAATAATTGTTAATTTATGACGAAGTGATATAGTTCAAATGGTTAGAGTTATTATCTATGATCCAAAAATTATGGGTTCGAGTCACTCTTTGTCCGATAAAAAAAAAAAAAAATTGTTAATTTATACCCCTCCGTCTCAAGATAATGTGCACAATTTTCATATTTGGACGTCCCAACATAAGTTGCACATCCTAAACAATAGAAACACTCTTGCAGTATTATTTAAATTTTAAAAATGTAACTTTTGTTTTACTCTACTTTATTCACTTTCTTACACAGCTACACTTTATCTCATTCAACAACTTAAAATATATCTATACTTTATTATTTCTCCTACACTTTCTATTTCAAAAATAAATTTTTTTAATTTACTACTCTCTCCGTCTTACTATAATTTTCTCACTTTCCTTTTTTAGACGTCTCACAATAAGTTTTTCATTACACAAATGACAAAAACATAATTCACTACACTTAATTTTTACCCTTTCTATTCAAATAATATTACTAAAAATGTCACTCATTACTCAATAAAAAAACACATTTTTCCCTCCACTTTAATTTCTAAAATTATCCTCCACTTTTTAATAAAAGTCAAATAATGATCCATAATATATTAATAAAAAATATTTTTAAAATAAAGTGCAAAAAAAAAAAGAAAAGAAAAGAAAAATATAGAGGGAGGGAGTATTTATAAACAGTTTCAACTCTCACACGAGTTTTTAACTTTTATGAATTCCGTCTGTTAAACGTGGGGGTATTAGCCCTTCTGAAATCTGAATACGCCCAAAACCAAGGGTCCAAAGCCAAAGTGTAAAATTTGGGCTAGTCTATCTAAGAAAACCTAGTAGAAATGACGCGATTTCTAATTAGTATAAGAAAAATAAAAAAGTAGAGTATTTTATTATAAATATGGACTATAATTTTTTTAAAACAAAGATGTTAAATTTTTTTAAAAAAATATATGTAGTGACAACATATTAAACAATTGAAATGACCATAACTTTCCAAATAAAATCCTACTCCATTCATTTCGGTGTAAGTTTCTCACACTATTTAAGAAATTATAATAAAATATTAATATAGTACAAATGATATAATGGAGGAAGATAAAAATGTGTGATGAAAAAGTATAAAAATACATTAAATATATTATTAGAAATATTAAAAAAATATAAAATTTTTATTGAGACAAACTAAAATAAAAAATATTAATTTTTTTATTGAAACAGATAAAGATTATTTTATTATGTGTATTTAATTACATTTAATTCAAGTACATAATAGAGGGTACGTTTGCCTGAAAAAAATCAGTAGTATATTTTACTTTATGCAACGTCCTGCAAGAAACAGCTCATATGAAGCTCATTGGTATTTCAGCCTACAATTTTGAACAGCTTTGACTAATGCCCTGCAGTGACATGTGACCACACATGGATTCGGTTTCTAAGACATATCTCAGTTGTCACCCCTTATTTATATTATTATTATTATTATTATTTATTATTATTATACAGAGTATAGACGACTCCAGACGACGTCGGTGCTAACAAATCTCTCAAATATATATTGTCCCTAAAATTAATTCAAAATTGTCAAAGCATTGGTGTCTTTTTATTCGATTCCAATCAAATTGGTAATCACTAATCAGAGGTTAGGTAATGTCCAATCATGCAGGTACATGCGACCTGAAAATTTGCAAAACTTGCTTATACTCTCTCACTCCCCTGTAAAACTTTCACACTTTTCTTTTTCGTTTTGTCTCGATATAAGTTTCACACCCATAAATAGAAAACCTTTATAAACTCTACCTTCACAATTTTCACTAATTTACACAAATGTCATTACTTTTACTCTCACATACACGTTACCCAATATTTTTTTATTTTATACATAAAAGTTTACAAATTTATCCCTCAAAATTTCAATCATTACTCTTTTTTTTAAAGTGTGTGTCCACCTACATATAAAAGTTTTTTCGGGATAAAGGGAGTACATTAATTTGTAGTATTAAAAATTATTAACTAATTTTAATAAATTAATATAATTTTAATGGAATAGTATTAAAAATAAATATAAAAGAAAAATAATAAAGATTTAGCGCCACATTGAGTGCTGAAATATTCATATCCATAATGTGGAGTGGATTAGAGTTGTGTTATATCATTACATTAGAGATAGTGTAGTATTTGACACTGAATTAAAAATGCTCATAGGGTTAACAATAATTATCCCAGTGAGTAGCAATTTACGCCTCCAAATTAATTCAATTATTGATTTTTCGTACTTTATATCCAAACTTGTTGGAAAATCCAAAATTTCCACCACTTTTTCTCGTTGTTAATATTATTTTGGAGATTTAAATGGCGAGAGATGTATCAAATTGTTCTTATCTCCAAACTCATCAATTTAGTATCTTTACTTGCTCGTTACGTATATACTATCCATTCACGTTATATTTTTGGCGATCAAAATTCAACAATTTTCTAACGACTCAAAAGCAAACTATATATAAAAAATTCATCTCTAGAAGTCGATGTGATTCGTCCTTTCATTCGAAGGAAAAAAATACATGAAATTGATCGAAACATATTGTATTGTTGCCGCTTAAACTCGTACTTGAACGAAGACAGCTTTTGACATTTTTTAACAAATTATTAATCTAGATTGTCTATTCAACTCATCTATATCACATTTTGAGATTGGATGCATATGCACAAAATATCGACTACAAAAAGTCCGGTCAATACTTTTACAGGACAAACGTATGTAGAAACATGCCAGACAAATATAAGTTTAGATATATCAATCTTGAAATTAATCAATAAACGAATTTGTCTTTTCTATCCTGCAGGTCACTACCTAATTATTTTGGTAATATGTCGCATATTTTAATATAGAAATAGATATTGGATCTCATTGTAAAACCGTTTTATATAATTTTTTTCAACTCCATTACTCCATATGTCCCACATGTGTTTGTAAACTTATTTCATTCATTCGTCCCACAATTGTTTGCACACCTATAAATAAATCTTTCATTTTTAACACTCTTACAATACATATTTATTTATGTAAATGCATTACCTTTTCAAATTAATTAATAACTCCTTATTTTACATACACATAGTTTCTATTATACCCTTTATTTATACATAATCAACTTCTTAAAATGTATTTTTTTAACTGTGTGTCCAGTCAGCTATGCAAAGAATTTTGGAATGGAGGAAGTATAATGTATCGAAACAATAACTAGAGAGTAGCAAGCATTGTGAATAGAATAAACAGCTATAACCCAATGTTGAAGCTTTCAAGATTAGATTTACTAGTTTCAAAAAAAGTAGCAAGTAGTCAAGTGTTTTGTCAGTGAAAATGGATATATTTGTTTACTAGAATGGAGACCCGTTGCACGTGCTTTGGACACTCAACTTGCTGGCTGCTGCTAACCAGTAACCACTCTCTCTCTCTCTCTCTCTCTCTCTGTATTATGTATATATAAATAGGCCAATTAAGAGTGACTCTATTCTTGTACCCAATTAAAATGGCTTCTAAAGCTTTGCTTCTTGTGCTTGCTTCTTTTCTTTTGATCATCACCAAGGTATGTCATTCTCTGTCTTACTATCACGGCTGCTGCCTTCTGCTTCAACTTATATACATCCTGTCTTTTTACAATAAATATTTGTTGCTTATACAGGGCACCACACTTGCCCCTACCGGAACTCCAAATTACAAGACTACACCGCCGCCGCCGCCCACAACGAAGGCAGCAGCAGCACCGCCGCCGCCCCCATAACCAAGGCAACACCACCGCCGCCAGTAGTTAAGGCATCACCTCCGCCACCAGCCCCTCCACCTGCACCAAGAAACAGAGAAGGTACCATTTTAGCAGCATCAAGATTTACTTAATATTTTGTGGGTATGATGATGATGATGATGATGATGATAAAATGAATGTGGAAATTTTGAGCAGAGTGTATTCCATTATGCACGGTGAGGTGCAAGAATCACTCGAGGCAGAACGTGTGCATGAGGGCGTGTTTGGCATGCTGTGAAAGATGCAAATGTGTACCTCCTGGCCAGTCTGGCAATTATGAGAAGTGTGGCAAATGCTACAGCTCCATGACTACCCATGGAGGCAAACTCAAGTGTCCTTGAACACCTATCCTACCCTCTTTCATTAATTCTATCATTTAATTTCGCTATTATTATTATTATTATTATTATTATCAGACAAGAATTTATGTAAGCTTGCTTCTATTTATGTGTTATATATTAATCTTAAGCCAAGGAAGAAATATTTACTTTAGTTCTGCCCAGTATTTTATTGAAAATATAAATTTCTAGGTAAAATACCATAAAGGCCCTTAAATTTAAATTTTCTTGCTCGCACATCCATTATCATAGACATTGGAGATAAGTCAAATATGTAGGTCGCTACTAGTTGACTCGAAGCTCTTGCTGATTATGTCTCCGGTATAAATATTATATATGCTTGTCTTCGATATCTTTACGAAATTTCAATCATGAGAATTTGCATAAAAATCAAACACCGAATACTAATTACCGACGTCTAACATCAAACTCAAAATAACGTGATGCAAAAAGCGATGTATAATAAAAAAATATTTGCAAAACACATGAACATACACTAATTTCAATGATTTTGAGGTAAAACTTTTTTTTTTAATAATTAAATACAATTCTCTATAATACAATAATAATAACATCTATTATATTTAGTATGTCAATTTCAGTAGTAGTTTGTACCCCTTAGCGCATACGTAGAATATGGAGAAGCATTTAATTGTACTACTTCCGTCCGAGATCGGTTTTAGCTTTTTCAATAATTTTTGTGTGACAATTATTTCGTAGTAATATGTGTCTGAAAGTTGTTTTATATGAATGGTATCTTTAGTTATATGAAATAATTAAATATAAAAATCGTTGAAAAAGTCATTTAAAACCGATCTCAATGAGATAGTAATTAGTTAGAAGCTGTAAATGGTTTTTTCATTATATACTCACTTTCTCAACAATATTTTTTTCAATGTGAGACAAAAAATCTTTAATTGTTTTTTTATTTATTACTACATACTTTGACATTCAATTTCTCGTTCATATCCAAATTTGAAATTGGAAGAATAATATATTGAATCGAAACTCTTTCAAATAGCATGTTTTCCAACAAAATTGGCACCGTCAACTCGTCGTCGTTTTGTAACACAAGATGCAGGCAGTCTTAATACTGAAACCGCAACGACGTAGTTTTGATACTACATAGTAGCCTTAAAAATGTCTGGCCTGATTATTGAGATTTACGTAGTGGACAAAATGGTAATAATTGAACATGTACGAATACGTGATTCCAACAAATATCTAAAACGTGCAAAAAGAAACAGACAAAAGCTTACATTATTAAATCATTAAAATGTTTCTACTTTAATTTAAAAAGGGAAACTGATAAAAGAAAAGGTTCAATGCATTGAAATCACCACCAGGCCAGCCCATCACATAGTTAATTTGTACACAACTTATTTGATACATCAAATGCCATCTGGCTAATTTTGTATGATCACTTAACTTACCAAATAATTCCTGAAAATCATCGAAAAGAACCAAGAAAACCAACGTTACATGCATGCATATATAGAGGTAAGGGCCATGGTTGCACATAATCAAAGTGATTAATTGAAGAAATCAATAAATAGAGAGTGAAATTAAAAATGGGTGTCACTAGAGTTGCTATCATCGTTGCAATGTGGGTTGGGTTAATGGGTTTGGCGATGGGGGCCGAAATGTGGGCCCGACTCCGACTCCAATCCCCGGGAATTCGACGAAGGATGCTGCAACAGGTGGGATGGCTTCAGTTGAGACACTGATTCTTGGATTTGTTGCTGCAGCCATGTCTTTTTCACCCTCAAGGGACTAGTCTAAGGTTATTAAATAATTTAAATGTTGTAATTGTGGGTTGATCTTCATTTCTTATTATTATGCCTCTATAATAAAGGCACAATTGCAAGGCTTGTAGCATGATTTTTTTTTTTTTTTTGAAAGAAGGCTTGTAGCGTGATTGATATGCTTTTGGTTAACTACTTTTTCCATTTTATGGAATTGGGTGATTTGCATGAATCTTCTGATAAAAATTAATTTTAGTAAGTGCAATTTAAGGTGTAACAGCTCATTTGCAGTGGGAACTTCCAATTAGGGGTACCTTTCACCTTTAGGCTTTTTCCCCGCGTGTACCTCATTATGTAAAGAATATGCTAGAATCAATTTGGTTTTAACATATATGTTTAAACCATGAAGATTTGAAAATAATTTATTTTGTACATGATCAATATATTTAAATTATAAATTCAATAAACATCTAGGATAAACTTAATTTATGTGAATCAATTGGTTTTCAAATAAATAATTTAATGAAATGAATAATACCATTTAAAATAAATAAACTATGCAAATTGTTTGCAAGAGAATTATCCTCCACCGTGTACGATTTACCAAGGTTGTAAAAATCGAAAATCGGCCATTTTGTGGCCGCCTAGATTTTTTTAAAAAAATTTGGCCGCCTAAACGGCGCCTAGCCCGCCTAGCCACGAAAACGCCTAAAACATCGAAATTAGTTGAAATCGGGCGGCCGGCGACCGCCTATACCGATTTTTGCATCAATGCGATTTACAAACACGAAAAATGTAATTAGGGAAAAATATGGTAGTTCAAATTACCAAAACAGCATCATGGTTTATGCATATATATTTGAACTGAAGATGATCATTGTTTTTTTTTTTTTTTTTGAAAGAAGATGATCATTGTTAAAACTCAAAATTAAGCAGAAATGATAGAACAAATCAAACTAAATCATAGAATACAAACTCACTACAATACAAATTCTCATAAAATTTGTTCTATGGTAATTAACTGAATTCATTCAATAATATTATATTTTTATAAATTAATATCATAATAATTATACACACAAGTTCACCGAATTATGTAAATAACAACTACCATAGCAGTTTATAATTATGTTATTATTACCAAATAAATATTATAATGTTTAAATGTAATTATAATTATATTATTTCACTAGCTATTAATCATATTAACAAAAAAAAAACAATTTACAGCATTCTAGATAGCAGAATGATCAAAATTCCTGATTACAACAGTTTCGTTAATCAATCATCTTCACATAACACACAGCAACAATGTCTAAAAAAAAAGCATCAGAAGCCGTGCGAATAATTACAATTCATAGCCAACAAATTAAACACCACCCAAAATGTAGGTTAAACCAAATTATAGAAAAAAAAGCCTGAAAACTCAACATGAGTTAGATTTCACCAGGACGACTCAGCGTCCGACTCAGATCGGACTCCGAGTTGAGCAACGCGGCCCAATCAATCTCCTCATCTTCTTCATCTTTCTCATTGATTACCTCTAAAATCTTCCGTCACCTTTTCTTTGAAGCGATCGCTCACCGCTTCCTCCACCTTCTTCAACACCTCTTCCGCCCCTGCCTCCTTTGCCAGCCCCTTAAACCTCAACCCGCCATAACTCAGCCCATGAATCGCCGCCAAGCAGCTATCCCGAGTCGCCACCGAGTCAGAATCGCTCTGACTTAGATAACTCACGAGGCACTCCACCGCGCCCCCATTCAACATCGCCGCTCTTCCCTCAACGCTGGAAGCAAAATTGCATAGGATCAGCATTACCCGACCCGACATGTGACCCGATTTCAGCATGCCCAACAAACTCTGGATGGAACCGAGATTGATCATCTTAACTCGGTTGCTGTGTACTAAGGATAGGTGGTATAAAGACAGGGCCGAGTCATGACGAGTCTGCTCCGAGTCAGACCTGAGAGTGTGGAGGAGAGGAGGCAACGCGCCTAAAACGCCGATAGCAGTTTTGTTCTGATCGTCAAGCGATAAACTGGAAGAGCGCACCGGCGGCGTGTTCCTGAGATTCGGCGCATCCGCCTCTTAGAATATCGATCAGCGGCGGAACAATCCCTGACCGTACGATCTTCACCTTGTTTTGCTTCTCCAGAGAGAGATTCACCAGCGCCGCCGCGGCGTTTATTTGAAGAGTTGAATATCTCGAGCTGATTAGAAATTTCAGCGCTGAGAGCAACCGCGGAGTGCAGAGATCCGCACGAATTTCTTCCTGAGTACGCGTCAATTTCCTGAGAGAAATTAAAGCCTCTTCTTGCTCGTTGATCTGAGAGCTTTTAGCTTGCAAATGAATTCCTCTTCCAGTGATTTCGAGTTTGAAGATTCGATTTCACTCGACGAGGAAGAAGAGTAACACCAAGGCAGAGGAGTGATGGGTCGATCATCTGAACTGGTGACGGAGACCTCACTAGGCGTCCGAGTCAACTCAGTCTCCGGCATTAATTTAGAAACGATTTTTTCAGCGGAGTAAAAGTCCATCGGTTTTGGAGGGTCGATGAGGTGCTGGCTACACCAGTTGAAAATGGCTGACCTAAGCGCGAGGTTGGGAATGACGGTGGTGAAATCGGCGGCGGCACCGTCAGGGAGAGTGGGTTTGAAGGAGAGAGAAACGCAGGCGCGAACACAATTCCGCTCGAAGGTGTGGCCGGATGACACAATTACAGGGTCCGCCATGATCGAGCCCGAAACTGGGCACAAGAATTCAACTGGAATTGCAGCGGGTTTCTGAATTTGGGTCTGAGTTTGGTTTTTGTTGGAGGGTGATCTGTGGAAGGAAATCTTCCACCTCCCACTACCCATTCTGGAAATTAGGAATCGGACATGACTTTTTCGGGCGGAGATGATCTGTTGATGACGATTAATTCGATGATAGCAAAACAGAGCATTGGGTAGAGATGGAAGGAATCAAATAGAAAAAGAAAATTATTGGCTGAGTTGAGATTTTAGATGACTTTTTGGCGCTGATTAGCCGAAATTGTGGTTGCTTTGTTGCTATCCTCTTTTTCTTTCTGGAGAATATGTCGTGCGAATCTCTTTTCATTAAATAAATCAAGAAACCCTTCAATCCTTCCTTAATTATTGTACTACTACACAATTACATGAGCTTAAAAGATGAGAAAAACTGTATAAAATATTTTATGGATTATCAATCTAGCAAATTCTTTTTGTTAAGGCGCTAATTAAATTATCTGCGAATATTTTATTCCTTTCTTAAATTATTATTATTATTGTACATAAAATATTTTAAAGAAGAGTTCCTCTTAAAATGAACCTTATTACCTCTGGAAATATATGTCAATTGAAAAAATATTTAATTTTATGATAATGTATTTGTACTATACACCATTAACACTATTACTCATAAAAATATTAAATCAGTACTACTGACTAGCAAGTGTACATAATATATCTTTTTAATTTATTCGATTAATTCAATTATTATGTTACTCTTATAAAGTAATTCGATTCAATTTGATTAAAAATTTTTAAAAATAATTATTGTCATCTAATTTAATTTTGTGATCCTAATTAAAATTTAAAATTTTGACTCTAATTAAAATTTAAATTTATGACCCTTAATTGATTATAACCTTAATTAAATTCATGATCAGAATTTAAAAAAATTCAAGTACCCATGAGAGATCATGCAATAAGCTGCAGGGGTCTGCGGCTATTTGTGGATAGTGCAGAATCTGCCGATCAGCTTTTCTCAAATCCCAGTTCACATTGGATATTATTATACTTTGGAAAATGAATTGTGATTGGTTGTCTATATATTGTTCTTTTCACTACGATGGTGAGATTTTTATTAAAATATTTTTTCCTAAGAAAATGTAAACGAAAAGAAAAATGTGATTCAATATGAGAAATTAGAATGGAAGAGAAAAAGTGACATGTTACATGTATATGTTAAGTGAAAATGAGCTAATTTTTCAATAGTAGTTGTTTCAGTGAGATGTCTTCAAATGTTTTGTATTTATAGTTATTTTAAAATATGTAATGCAGATATCTTTTGATTTATTATTGAATTTCAATAAGAAATTGTGATTAATTAAATTCTAATTTTATTTTCTTTCTTAGTTCTAATGTATTGCTTCCTTTATTGGCGAAGAAATTGGATAACAAAGAAAATATGATGTAAGCAAAAAGAAACTTAGAATGTCTACAATTCTTTTTAACATAAGTATAATAATTTTATTTGTATAAAAATGAAATATTTTTCATAAGTATTTTTTAGCATTTATCCTTTATTTATACACACGTTAACTTAATATACATGCATATATGCAAAATAATGGTAAATAGAAGGTAAATAGAAGGCAAAAACTCAAAATCGACCAAGCTTAGCATCTATAGGATTGTGAATGGATGAATGTGTATATATATGGAGAAGTGGTGTTATTGGCATGGAGGGTGGCCCTTTACAGGAAGACAAGAACATAATAAGTATTTATGCTTAATGCTTAGGTACTTTATAAAAGAAAACACTGAATTTCTTCTTTACAAATTGGCATATACCACCAACGACAGAATTTCTTCTTTACAAATTGGCATATACCAACCACCTTTTATTTTTTTAGTCGGTCTCATGCGTTAAGTTTAACTATACAATTGGACATATTCAACGTTCAGTTTAACTATACAATTGGACATATTGAATATAAGGATAAAACATGCAGAATAAAGTAAATATAATTGAAGCATGTTGCTAAAATTGACTAAAAATGTGAATTGACACATGCAGACAAATATAATTAAAATATGACGAGTGTGTATCTATTTTTATTATTCAGCTTTATGCATCAATCAAATCTATTTTTATTAATAATCTAAATCAACATGATCAAATTCACTTGGAGCTTGGTCTCACGATATTAACTCCATGATACCATATCTAACATGTTACTGTGAAATTTAAAAACAGATCTATTTTTGCGCGATATATACAATAAAGATCAATTTGTGGACAGAATATATAAATATGGCAAGCAAGTGAATGCTACACAGGATAAGTTACACTAAATTTAACATTTACTTTAGTCTACCCACAACCACACACCTAGGTGTACATGATATACAATCTGATATGTCGTATGAGAAGTTTTACCAGCAACCTGATATTAGTTGAGTTCATAAATCCAATAATAGGTTTCTGTCTAATGATGAGTGGCTAATACTTTCATATTTTAAAAATTAATCATGGGACAGTCTCACATAAGTTCTCGTTGATATCCAAACTGTACTAGCATGCACAATTGCTAGTAAAATTACAAAACAATAAAATTGAAAATGATTGTAATATATGAGAAGTAGGAATAACCTCGATTTGATCATCAAGTCCTTATGATGCTTTCTAGCTGACATTAAGCAAGATCAGCAACCAGGAGAAGTTGCGTCGAAGGATTGCTGAGTCATTTGCAAAATCCAATTTTCAAAAAGAAGACTTTAGCTCAACAGGATGTATAGGGAATCAATAAAGATTATTGCTATTATGGATATTATGGGAACAACAAATTATATTTCTGTTGAGCATGAAACACAAATTTACATAAAGCATGAAGTTATTCAAACTCGAACATACAAGGCTAAAGCATCACATGTTTGCCGTTGTTTCTCTGATCTCTTCCGATGTAATACTCTGTGAAACAAAAAGAAGACATAATAAGAAGGAAATAAAACACATCAAATATGGGACAAAAAATGCTGCATATCTTCAATGATATCAACAAAGCAAAAGCTTAATTGTAAATACAAAATAGGGTATTTAACTGCATATTTTTTTATTTTTTATTTTTTAAAATTTGGGAATAGCTTTTAGATCCCTCAAGTGAAACCAAAGAGCATCATGGAATAGTCATACCTGGTCCTGTCCAGCAAAATCGTTCTCAGGGGTCAGAAAAAGCATGCAGTGGCATTCCTTCCTGTGAATGCATGTAAGATAATCAAACTACAGCATTTTAACATCTAAAATAAAAACATACTAAACAGACGATGCAAGGTTCAGCACTAAACAAACTAATGATTAGGAATTCCATCTACCCAATCATATTTCTTGAACACGCATTACAAGGCCTGGAAAATAATTACATCCATTTAATTATTAAAAAATATTTTAATGTGCCAATAAAGCACTATGAAACCTTCAATGTTTACTAAAGAGATCGTCATAGGATAGTGAAGTCTGTAAGAATCCAGTCATACTCATTTTGAGATAAATGACAACCATCATCAAATGCAAACTGAAGGCTTGAGAAGAAACAAGCAGGATAGAAAGGCCGAAGATCAAAATGGTCAGTTAACACTTAGGAGCAGCAAAACATTCTAGACATGAGAAGGGTTTAACATCCCCGGAGGGGAATGCCAGGATATCCTTTGTAGAAATGCCAAAACAATTACAGCAGAAATATAGTGAACCAAGTTTTCTATTAGAGTAATCATAAAAAAATCTTCATTGTTAGAGTTCATCCCTTATAGAGGCAATCACAGATATTTCAGACATAGAACCATGAGTTCCAATTACATGTCCAAACTATTCAAAGTATATTTGGAGGAAAAAAAAAAACTCAATGCTCCTATTTGATACTTAAACCTATGTTTCAGTCTGTTACAATAACAAACAAAGTTGAGCACATTTTTTCGTTAACAAAATATGAAGCTCAGCGCAAAATCAAAACAAGTGTCGAAAGACCTAGCTATTCAAACTAAATACATGCTTAGTTCAACACGGCTAGTTCAAACTCGATTGAGTTAATATTTAATGAAGCACAAACATATATTTAGATCTCAATGAACTTGAAAAAAAAATGTTTGGCGCTACTCAACTAATTTATACACCTATCCCAAGGTTGTGAATGTTGGCTCGTCAGTTCATTATTGGCAAATCAATACATATAACATACTTCAACAGTCTGTTACTACATCTTCAACGTTATATTTGAGCCTTTGGCATATTAAAAATTCAAATGTATGGAAAGCAAAATGTGATTTAGAAAGTCTGAACTTGAGTATTGAAACATGCAAAAATATTTGGCATTACCTTTCTCTCATAGGAACACAGGGACAGTTCCAAAAACCCTGCTGTGCCTCAGCAGCTTTATCATCATAGTGCCTGAAACCAAAGTGAAGAAAATATATCTTATTCAGCACTAAATAATAGGAAATTTGACATTTCAAGTGTAACGGAATAAGAAAAAGAACATTTTTTAAAATCAAATATAAGTTAGAAAATACTCCCTCCGTCCAAAAAAACTATTCTCACTTTCCTTTTTGCCTATCCAGAAATTTATTCTCATAACCATTTTTAGTAATAATTCTATTTCACTCTACTTTATCATCACCCTCTAAACACCACATTTCTACTTTATACATAAACTACTGATATTCATTAAAACCCGTGGCAAAAGAAAGGGAAATAAATTTTTTGGACGGATGGAGTAATAGTTACCTACAAGGGCAGAGAGGTGCACCCAATGTGTCCTTGTGTTCAGCCAATCCCTGCAATATATGGGAGAATAATTAAAAAGCACTAGTTATGATAATCCCCAAGACTTGCTCATGAATGAATAGACAGCAAAACAATTGTTGATCAAAACGTTGAAGAGTAATACATTAGGATATAAGCATCATTTCTATTTATTTTTTAAAGGTAGGATATCAGCGTCATATCTACACACAAACCTTTCATTTGGGCACCTCACTGATTAGGACTTAGGAGAATATGGCGAACTGTCGGGAATTTCGGAGACTGGAATAGATGCATTATATTTTTCATTTCTATTAATTGCCATCAATACCAAAAACCTTTTCCTACAGCTTTAGGTGAATCCACCCAAATTCAGGATCTACATAGGCTTAAGCTTTTCAAATGCATTACATTTTCTAACACAACAAAACAGTGACACTGCTGCTACTTGTTATTAACTCTAGTAGTGCAATTAGTCTTAGAAATTTAAAATCAGCAATTAATTAAGTTCTCAGTAGAAATCCTCCTTTCAGCAATCATTCAAAATAGTAAGCATGAAATACCAGATTGGACGAGAGAAAATCAACAGCACCCAAGCTAAACTATTTCCAATTTTTTTATATAACCACAGTTGGAGAACGTGCTAATTACTCTTAATTTACACAGAAATATGCAAAAGCAAGACAAGTCCGAGTAACCATACGAATATACCTTGATAACAACAGAGGTCACACTTTTATCAACACAGAAATACGTGCTGGACCTCCGGGCATACTGCTCCGAAAACTTCCTCATTATCTCCACTGACTTCTCCGTTGGTTCAACTAAAATCCCGCACAATCGATCCCCACCAATTCGCTTCCGATTATTAATTCCAAATTAAAATTCAACTGCTACTCATAATTTAATTAAGAATACCTTTAGCTACGATGGCGCGGCGGCGAGGCGAAGGCAGCAGCGGCGGAGCGACGGTTGAAATGCTTAACCCGACGCTGTATGAAGTGGAAGCTTGGAGAGCTGTCATGGCGGAAATTATTTATTTGTAATTCTCTAATCGTCACCGTAAAATCGTTCAGCGATAATGTATGCAATGTTGGTGGATTTAGCTACAGAAATTGTTAAGACTTAAGAGGCGGAGTTGAGAAGAACCAGACCCCACGTTGACAATATTTTAAGGGACAAATTAACTTTCTACTACCGACATCGTTTCAAATTACATTTGTTTCCATTTCGGATTTGGATCAATTTTGAATAAAAGTAATTGTTTGTAAATAAAATAGAATAAAAATTTGAGTAATTAAATAATAATAGTTTGTTAATAAAATAAATATATTTATAAAGAAAATGAAGAACACATTTTTAAGAATAGGAAGTATTCTACTTTTGCTTTTTCATCATATTATAAATGATTTAACGTTGGTGAAAAATAATAATTAGAATATAATAAAATATAAAAAGTAAAACGGAGAAATCGAAATGTTTCTACATCGTCCACATAGGCCGTGTTCTGATACTAATATCATTTTTTTTTCGAAAAACCTGAATTAAAAAAATTAATTATATATTATTGATTAAATATGAGTAAACCCAAAAATAAAAACTCTACTATAAATTTCACCCTCACATTATTCACAATATTACACAAAATGTCATTATTTTTTACCCCACACACACAATCCAACTCATTTCTTACTTTATATATAAATTTACAAAATTACTCCTTAAAACTCAACTCATTACTCTATTTTCTTATTTTATGTGCTCACTAAATGATGTAAGTATTTACGAGACGGGGAGTAGGTGTTTTCATATTATGTATTCACTATCTGCTTTTATAATTGAAAACCGTAGATTTGCACACAACATACAGCATTTGCAACACATGGAGGTGATTGAATATTGAGAAGATGATGTCTAATTTTAGGGGCAATTTTGCCAAAGGAAGCAAATGATAGTTTGACGAGTAAACCCAATTCAGAAAATGCGCCGTCGTTGAGAATGTCACAATAAAATAATCATTCTCGTTATCAACCAAACAATACAATTACAAGTAGCATACGACAGTCTCTCCTCACTATCATCCTTCATCCATATTCTCATTTCTTGTCACAAACCAAATAGCACATAAAACAATACTTCGTTTTTTGTACCTTTTTCTCGACTGCGTGTTTGATGCCACATTTGATCATATCAGGCCATATTATACATTCAGTTCTCACATAGCAACACCACAGGGAAAAACATCATAATCCCAAAATTCAGTTATAACAACACCTATTAAAGAAACCAGTTTATTACACACTTTACCAACACGTATAGTTATCAGAAAATGGTTATATATATGGCTTCTGAAACAATTGAGAGGCTACACTGCTGAACAATAATATCACAGATATAAAGCATAGTCCTTTCTTGTACTCCCACAGGTGGATTTGGAAAGATATAACCCTCAACTAAGTACTAAGAATACTTTGGTCTAATATATCATCAGCAGCTTGAGATAATTCAATTTTATCCTACCATCTTGTCATTTCGACCATCTAATCTGTCAAAATATTCAAATTGATTACTCTTTATCCATCGTAGCTCAACCACAGAGTTAACTCAAAACTACAAATTTGAAATACAACCACAAAATGACTAGGAGAATGTCAAATACCATATCAAGAATGTCAATAAACAATACAAAAGCTCATGAGATGTTAAATATACCAAAAACTTATAGGTACTACAGATTCTTTTCTAAACATTTTGTGCAAAACAAAACAAAGTTATTCAACATTGCCTACATGATAAAGAATAGCCAAACTCCTCACCAAATATATAATGCATCTAATCACCATCAAGGATGAGAATTATGACCATTGACTGTGGACTCGGGAGCCACCTTCTGCATTTCCACAGTCCTCACCTCCTTAATCCTATCTTCCTCATCCTCATCATCTGAATTCAAAGTGAAGTGTGCATGGTTATTCTCCCCTGCATCTCCAAGTCCAAGGGGCTTATAACGCATAAACTCCTGATTATTCTTAGGAAAGAACGAGTACAATCCGATAGAGATAGTAACTAAAAGAGCCAAATGACAGTTAAACTGTAGTGTGGCAATGGCACGCCCTCGATGATACTCAGGATGCCCTTTGCACCTAATGGTGTAATTTCCCCTGCTCCTCTCATTCAAAGTACACCCATGCGTAATCAAATTCGAGTAAAATGAAAACCCCATTTGCAGAATCCACATTCCCTGTAAGACTATCCCTATGCCACGCCCCAATCTAGGATAAATCGATTTTGAGCTCTTTAACTCAATTATGGTGGAAAATAGACATACAGCAACAGGCACTAGAATCAGATCATAATAACGGTTCTCAATTCCACTAGGATCCTTATTTTGCGTATAGAACAACAAGAATTCCTCCCCAAAAGCGAACACGCATATTACATTGAGCAACTTTGGAGAAAATCGAAATGACTCCTTAATGTTCGTCAAAATGCCTAAAACAGAATAGAGGAGAAAAAGGAAAGCAATCGCGATTACCTCCAGCTGTAGAGCAAAACCCATGTTATCTTTGGAACTAACGGCGTCGGATAACGAGATTAAAGAGTTGACAATGAAGAGCGCAGACAGTACAGAGATCAACAGAAATGTTACTGTAGAGGAAAACGACGCCGTCTTTGGGGCAGATCTTTTAATATTTTGCGGCAACTGCGATGATGAAAATGTCGATGGGATTTGTTCGAGGGATTCTGAGGCGGATGTGAGTGATTCCCACGCGCCGATTAGAATTAGAGCACCGCCGGCAATCGTGTAGGTGAACAATCCCATTGTTGACTTTTCTTTTCTCAGTCAAGTTCTCAACGATGACGATGTAAACGAAAACGAAGAAGAATATGGATTTGTAGAAATATATCGATGATTCGCGATGATTTGATTTCCAAGTCGGCGTCGTTGATTGACCGAAGGTGGAGAAGAAGACTCATCATTTACTTTAGTCGTGTTTTCATAGTTAAAGCGTTTGTTCAGAAGGATCAACCAAACAAAAAAAGTTCACGACCTTTTCACTATTTTTTTAATTATTACAACATATATTTTAAACTTTATAATTTAATACACAATCATTCAAATTGTTATAATTATAATATCACGTGATTATTTTTAGAAAATCCCGTCAACAGCAAAAAAAAAAAAAAATTGTGATTAAATTTAAACAATAATAAATGATTAAGATTAAATTGAAATAATAATAATAAAAATTGTGAATTCATTTGCTAAGTCAACATAAATTGTCATAAATAAATCATATGATGAATGAAAAAATTATACATTAAATTGTAACTTCAAAAATATATTTTATAATTGATAAAACATGTAAAATAAAAAAACAATTATGCAACTAATCTTTTTTTATTATCAAAATTGTTTTAGCTTTTTTATTGAGTACACATCAATTCACTTCCGGTTAATTAATTCCAAACTAAAATTCAATTAGTGATAGATTAAATTTACCATTTGTAGTATAAAAAAATTCAATTACTCATAATTTAATTCAACAATACCTTTAGCTACGGCACACCAGTGACGCGAAGGCAGCGGATGAAATGCTAAAGCCGCCGCTTGAGAGCTGCCATGGTAGAAATTATTTCATCGCCGGAAAACTCATTTCTCCGATAATGTATGAAATTTGGTGGATCTACTTTCAGAAATTGATTGAGGTGTGTAAATTTTGTAGTTGAAAGCACACCATGCAACAGGTTGACAATATTTTAGGGGAAAATATAGAGCTATTTCTAGACTTGGACCCCATATAAGGAGTAGTTTCACACTTCCAAAATCAACATTGGATGAGTTTCAAAGGTAGGGTCGATGTTTTTGTTTTTATCAGTTCATCAACAACTTTATATATACTTTTATTAATCCAGAAAATAATTTTATTGATCAAATGAAGTTACATATGAGAACATGAATCACCAAAAGGATCAGAGACCCATTATTTAGCTAAAATTATTTAACATAGGTCTCAACAATGTATGCCCAAAAGAAGATGAAACACATGGATACAAAGAAAATAGTACTCAACGATGGAAGAATTAAACCTTGAATTCCCAATAAATACTAGTAGGAATCTTTCTGAAATTATTTAAAAACAAAATCAAGATACTGATATAGTAAAAGGTAAATAGATGAGAATGGAGAAGAAGCTATAAGATATGTATATCATTCATAATTCAATTAAAGGGCACCACAGCCTTTTGTTTTCGACAGGGTAATAGATGTTCTATTTCTCCTGGATCAATACATTAAACATGCTGCGATAGCATAGACACACAACAAAATTTCGTATTTGGGGAGGTGGGATATAACGAAATACTCTAATACCTTCATCCTCTGCTTCACTGCTGTTTCTTGATTATTGCTTCTTCACAGCTGGTGCAATGCAAGGAAGAATCACTTTGGGAAATTGTTATGCAACTCATGACTCTTCGTTGCCTGAAATTTTTGCAACAATCGACAATTATATTTTGATTACAAGCGAAGAAACACTCAAAAGAAGAAAAGATGAGGATGATGATATTACCTTTTTCTTCATTTTTCAATGTGTTTAGCTGTGCCTTTACGCCCATCCGTTTGACAGACTCAGCTGCAATTGATTAAAACACAACTCGATAGTATTTTAGTGAAGAACGCAGATGATTGAACATCATTAAATACACCAAGAAACAGCATGCTAAAAATATAGTCAAGACAAAACTTCCACAATAAGGATTTATAATCCATTGCCCAAATATGTAAGAATTGAGATTTTTTCTTTCTTGTAATTATTTTGGAATTTTGTAACATGCACCATTTCTCACCAAGAAAGCTACATAGCCAGGTGCGAAAATAACACTTATCAGATGAAAGAAAACACTAGCCTTGAAAACAAATAGAGAAATCAATCTCCTCTTCATGTTTTCTTTGATAAATTTAATTTATATGATACTAGAGTCAAATTTTCACCTTTAAATTGTCTTTTCTTCTTCGCTCTTCTCCTCTTCCTCTCTGTCTTTGTTAGCTCCTTTTCTTCTTTAATGTCACCTTTACCAGCAAACACTTCTTCAGGAGCAAGCATAGCTGCATCTGACACCGCCAGCGGCGCAACCTACAGACAAGAAGCATGTTATAACAAATTATCAGTATATATTAATACAATAAAAACAAATAGAGAAAATCTAAGAGACAAATATTTACCTCTTCCATTAATACGGCAGGGACATTTGATTGTATGGACATGTCTTCAATAACCTGTTCGGGTTTATTACATACCAAAAGTATTCAATAAGATGCCTCATAAATTAAAAAAAAAACTGTCTCTAATGCAAGAAGCATTACCGGTTTGGGAGCGAAGTGGAAATGAGATAGAGCATCCAACTTCACACACAGTTTCTTGAATAGCAAACTTGCCTGAGAATGTAAATAAATAATTGCATCACTAACTAAATTTGCTGAACGATTAATCTAATTTCAGTGGAAATATTGAAAAATTCATCTCATAGGCAGCAAAACGTAGGACTGCCAAAGGTACACGTAAAAGCAATTATATATTAAAAAGTAAGAAACCAAATGTAATTCACGCACTTCTTTCTTTTGTTCATCTGAGAAAGTCATCACGTTAGAGACAAGGCCAGTCTTCTGGGCATACTCATCCTGCATCAAAATATGGGAAGGGAGGTTACTCAATATCTATAAAAGATGGAAGAGAAGAAAAAGCTCCTCTATTCAAGAGGATTATAATATAATTTCCATTACAAAAGAAGACTCATAATCACAAACAAATTCATATCTATTCAAACTTAAAATACTCACCTCGTAAAGTTCAGCAAGGCCCTTTTTGCTCTTATTCTCATCCTGAAAATGTTCAAGATGATTAGTTTGGACAAAGTTTAAGTGGACAAGAGAGAGTAGAGATTCAGGGATAATAATTACCAACTCTTTCTTCTCTCTTGGTGCCTTGGTTGATAAAGTAGGTGGCTTCTGGACATCATCAAATCGGCCCTGAACATGGTTTACAAAATGTAATCTTAATTCACTCCAAAACAGTGGAACATAAAATTATAGAGCATGGTGACATAAGTACAATAATACATCTTAAAACACAAAAACAGGGTAAAACTAAATGCTTACACTAAAAATTTATCTTAAATATGGCGAAATTTCAGAAAAAACACTAATATAGTAACTGCCAAATTGGCCAGAAAGCTAATTCCAAATCAAATCATATTGAAGATTAAGCAATTAATGTGACAATATCAAGCTCCCCAACAAAACAACAAAAATAAGACATAGCATAGACATTTGGTGTACCTCGAGTATACGTTTCTGAATTAATTCTTCAAGAGTTGCGGTAACTTCTTCTGTGATTACTGGAGCAGGTCGCACATTATGCTCAAAATCTAGATCAACTTCCAAGGCACTGTTTTTGGTCTTTTAGCAGCAGTTATCTGGGATCATATAAAACAATGAACACTATGAAAACACAATGCTCTTCAAGTCTAAGATCTTTTCAAGAACACCATTCAAGTATCTTGTTTCGTACAGTGAAAAGAGTATATGTCAACTGAAAGTAAAGGAAAAGAATTGAAGTCAATAAACATCACCTCGCCCTGCATAGTCCATGTCTTTGGTTCCAAGTTTGCTTTCTCCATTTCCTCTATCTCAGATCGGAGTTTTTCAAGCTCTTTTTCATGGGTTGATTTCTTCTGTAGATTTAAAAGAACAGTATAAAGAATAATTGAATAAACAACGGGGATGGTGTAGAGTGAACAACTACATGTAGATCATGCAGGGATAATACAGGTAACCTGATTGTCATTATTGTTGTCAGGTTCATCCATGTCATCTAATCCACCAAAATATTTGGATTTTTTCATCTGGTTTGTTTTTTTACCACCGAAAAAGTCTTCATACCTGAACCCACAAACAAATAATAAGATAAAGATATCTTTTAAGATGTGTAGCGTATATAAACCGAAAGATCAGGAAAAAAAAACATGCTGTAATTCTTGAATGAATTAACCAGGAACAACCATTGCTTCAAAGGTGTGAAGTTCAAATTAAAACTATATCCGTGACTAACAATTAAGCATATATTTAACCAAAATATGCATCTAATAACTCAAGTTATAGAAAGTTTTCAACCTTCATCAAATTGAATCTGGTTAATCAGTTTTGGTGACTGGGCTGCATCAGATGAGACACATAATTTTCCAATGGTCAAAGGAGAGTTATATTCATGCTGAGATCAAACAATAAGTAAAACAGAAGTGCTAAATTTTGGGAAACAGAAAACATCACGGAAGGAGAAATGCAGCCAAAAGCGTCATGTATTTAAAACAAACATTAGCAACTAATAAACACAAACTGGTAAGAAGAGAAGATATCCTTATCAACGACTTTTATTCAGTTTATTTTTTATTTACATTTAGGACATTTTTATTTAATTTCATTTCATCCTGATGGTATCCTATTTGAATGCTATATCGTAGAGAAAGCCAAAGTAAAATAAACCAAGGATGAACAAGAAGACCTAGCATTCTCCAAGTTCTCATCATCACTGCCCCCTTCTTCAAGCCCCATAAATCCAAGCTGTCATAGCCATAACGAAGGTAAATATTAGCTCAAAGATATTCCAGAAGCAACTACATAACACTAGGCAAAAGCAACCCAATAGAAGTCTCAGTGCTCGACAATAAATTATCTTAATCAACTAGATTTTGCTAGACTTGCAACTCATACCTCATCATCCTCTTCCTCCTCATCTTCTTCACTGTCTTCATCTTCTTCTTCACCTTCATCCTCATCCTCATCACTCTCATCTGCAGTTTCAGCCCTTCTCCTCTTGTTCTTCTTGTCCGTCTTTAGTCCATATTCTCTTGCCTCATCTTCCACTAGATACTCCTCCAATTCTTTTATCTTCAGAAATTTATCCTCTACTCCATTCACATTTTCTTTATCCTCAATCTCCATCTCTCTTTTGTCCTCTTCATCATTTTCCTCTCCTTCCTCCTCTCCATCATCATTATCTTCATCCAACTCGTCGTCATCATCAAGACCCTCACTTTCACTTTCACTTTCTTCCCCATCGTTTTCTTTGATATTTTCATTTTCCTGAAAATTAACTTTTTCCCACTATCTTTATCCAAATTGAATTGCTTTTCGATTTCCTTGGGATTCTTCTCGAAATTTCTCACTTGACGGCGGAGGGAGGAGAGCAACGGCTGCGCTTGGAGGTCAATTTGTTGCCATATCTGCTCAGCATCAAAACCTTCAATTAATAGATGACTGAATGGAGATTTAGGAGCATATGGATTGAGTGAGGCGAACAAGTATTCCGACGCTAATCGAGCCGCCTTAGATAGCTCCGGCGACGGAGTAAGGTACAGCGGCGGTTCCGTTGTTTTGAGCCGGTGAAGAGCCTCCATGCCAGCAGGTTTTGTTCCTCCGTCAGCGGCTGAGGCCATGGCAAGGGTTTTAGGAGGAACGAAGAATCTAATAAAATTTAAAAAATATAAATAGTTTCCTGCTATTATTTTAAAATAAAACACGAAATTTTCTGCTCAAATCTGTTTCATTAAAAGGTTTTTAATATATAAAAATAAAAAATCTAAATAACAAGAAGGGTTTTACTATATAAAACCACATGGGCCAAATGATATGATAGTTGGGCCCAACTTGTTGGGCTTAGTTTAATATTGGGCTAATTTTTTTAATGAAATTTAGTCTGATTTCTTTGTACATGTACATACTGATATGTTAAGGAATATATCATCCCATGAAACTTTTTTTTTTTTTTGGAAAAAATTCTAAATAGATAAAATTACCCCTTAATAAAATTTCAGCACATAAGATTACTGTGTTCACCCCTTCTAATTAGTTCATCCCCACGATTAAACATAAAATTATAGCATTTTTGGACAAAATAACACATAATCGAATATTTTTCTTTTCCAACCCAAACCGTAAATTATCGACAAAGCCTAGTAAAAATAGCTATAGGGTTAAAATTACAATTTACAGCCAAAACATTCTCAATTCACAAAATATTAAAAGATGAAAGACATTTATAAGTTTCTCTTTCTCTCTCTAGGCTCTCTACTGTATGCATCTTTCAAGTTCAAGTTTTTCATGCATCCTGAGGAAAAATTCTTGCTACTTTCAACAATCAACACTTCAACTACTAGCTAGTATGATCTCTTTATTGAAGTAAACACAAAAGTATCAGTTTACTACACTAAAAAGTATTAGTCCAACACTATAGAGTTGTACGCCTGCATTAGGATTTATTCACCCTCATCGTAATCAAGGCCGTTAATTATACCAAGTTGTTAGGTAGATTGTATAAGCAGCAGATTTGAAAGGCATGCCACCAAAAATGTATTGGAAGTGTGTTGTGAGCTAGTAGAGATAGGTCTATTTCAAAGTTGATGTGTAACATGTGTTGATGTTTTCTTTCAATGTGACCATTTTGTTGATGGCTATAAGGGCAAGAAAATCGGCATCTGTAAACCTAGGTTGTTCCACACCGATCTTCGTGGTACCGATAAGGAACCAGACTTAGTGTTTGAGGCTTTATCTATTCCGGGTTGGAAACAGGCTATGGAGGTTGAATATAATGCTTTGGTTGATAATGGGACTAAAGAATTGGTCCCTATGACCAATGACGAAAATATCCCCAATAACCCCGAAATGTCGCTGACATTTGAATTCGACCAGTCCGATATAGATACCGAATTTTTTTTTATAGAATGTCGGTAAAATATCGGTATATGTTGGTAAATATCGGTAAATTATCGGTATCGGTTGACTCAGTTAAGATTTTACAAGATGTCGAAAATATCGGTAGAAAATATCGAATGTCGGGTAGAAAATATCGGTTTTTTTTTTTCAAAATGGGAATGAACTAATACTCAAATGGCGGTAGAATAAAGGTGAATAAAGTTGCATAAATTTCGTCCTTGCTCATCACCATCAAAAAGAGACATAAAGTCTGCATGCATGTGTAATTGTGTATATCCTAGTGAATCACATGACAATATATATTTTTTTGTCTTTTCTTGAACTCACATGCTGTTAAATATATTGATTGAGAGCAACAAGGTTGCCCTTTATAAGATGAACCGCTACATTTACAATTTACCATGACATATAGGCCAAAGAAAAAGTGACATCAAGATGATATTTTTTCTTTTACATTTGAACCTCATAGGTCATCATTTTGGTATTAGTTGTTTTATATTAACTAAGTGTGAACAATTATTGTATCGCTCTAGACTACTTATGTATTTTGTTGTTGATATTGTCACAAACAATTCAATTTGTTGTGAATGTATGATTAATTTATGTATTAAAGTTAGTAGGAACATTCTCTAAAATTTCATGTTAAATTTCCATCATTTTATTAAAAATTCCATCAATTTTCTAATTTTTACCGATACCGACATTTGATATCGATATTTTCACCGATATTTCCGTAAATGGCAGCGATATCGATATTTTATTCCTTCCCTATGACAGATGATATGAATCTGGTGACAACAAAATGGCTTTTCGTAATAAAATATCACAAGGATGGCTCTGTGGAGAGGTTAAAAGCAAGACTTCTCGCTATAGGTTTTCAAAGAAACTGCAGGGTGAACTATTTTAACACATTCGGTCCGGTTATCAAGCCACCAACACCGAGGATTATCTTTAGTATTGCAAATACCAAAGGTTGGTCTATTCAAGCAGGTGGATATTAACAATGCATTCTTGAACAGGCGCCTAAGGCATGGTATGACACACTTAAGTCAGTTTCTTACAGAATTCAGTTTTCGGCATTCTAAGGCGATCACCTGTTTGTTTCATAAGACAGTTGCGGTAGATAAATTCTCATATTGATCTATGTAGATGATTTACTCATCACCGGTGATGATCACTCCCTCATACTTCAACCCATTGACACTCTTCATAAACAGCTTCTCTCTCAAGCATCTAGGGTAGGTTAATTACTTCTTAGGGCTTGAGGCCCAAGTCTATCCCACATTCATCAAGCTCACTCGGACCAAATACATAAAAGATCTTCTTCTCAAAACCAATCTTACATGTAGTAAACCTTGTCCTACTCCTTTCGCCCAAGTCGAAACTATTCTTGAATGACAGTCCTCTCTTTCCCGATCCCACTCTCTTTTGAAGTGTTATAGGGCACTTCAATACCTTACTCTCACAATACCCGACATAGCCTATCTTGTGAACAAGCTCTCTCAAGACTGCAAGTTCAAACTCGTAATCATTGAAAAGTGTGTAAAAGGATACTTCGTTATCTTAATAGTACTTTGTCTTTTGGCTTGTTTTTGTTTTTCAATTTCAAACTACGGGTTACACGGATATGTTGATGCCGATTATGCGGAAACTTAATCACTTGGAGTTCCGTAGCGTAATGTGGTGGCTAGAAGCGATGACAGAGGCGTAATATAGATCCTTGGCGCAACAACAACCGATATTATGTGGATACAAACGTTATGCAATAAAATCCACTTTCCGCTCGAGTCTCCAATTGTTCTTTGGTGTGATAATCAAGGTGCAATCAAGTTAGCTTTCAACAAAGATTTCATGGAAGAACAAAGCACATAGAAGTGGAAGTTCATTTCTTAAGGGAGAATGTGGAGTCTAAGGTATTGGATATTCAATACATTCCTACAGAGGATCAAATCGCAGATATACTCACCAAAGCTCTACCACCCTCGAAGTTCTAGCTTCCGTGTCTACAACTTGGCGTCTCACATCGTAGTTGATCATTTTTTGGAGCATATTGAAGTAAACGCAGTAAATATCAGTTTACTACACTAAAAAGTATCTTCAACACTATAGAGTTGTACACCCAGATTAGGATTTATTCACCCTCATCGAATCAAGGCCGTTAATTATACCGGAAGTTGTTAGATATAGGGGTGGGAATAGGCCGTGCCAGCCGGGCTTTGCATAAGAAGTTATTATACAATTTTTAGGCTGAGTGGCATATTATCTATGATATAATTTTTTTAAGGCTCGGTCTCGGCCTATTATCTATGATATAATTTTTTTAAGGCTCAGTCCTCGCCTCTTTAGTAAATAGGTCGTGCCCGAAAGCCTTTTAAAGGCCTATTTGTTGCAACCTTTCTATTCTTCATCAAATTTTAAAAAATCACACTTGTTACATTACACCGTAAACACTATAAAACTCAAAATACGAATAAAATTAACATACCAAGAATTATCAACTTATAAAAGCAATAACAAAATCTTCAAGTAGTTCAAGAATTATAATATATATTATATGACATATATTACATATATATTATTATATATATAAATATAAATATAATATATTATACTATTATATATATATAATAGTATAATATATATATAGTTAAATAGGCCGGCTGTTAGGCTTAAAAGGCCTACGAAAAGCTCAAGTCCGATCTATTTAATTGAATAGACTTCTTAAAAGGCTTGAGTCGATCTATTTATTAAGCGAAAGTCGAACCAGCTTTGAGGCACAGTAGAAGTAGTAGGCATGTCGGTAGCGCGACCTATTCCCAACCCTAGTTAGATAGATTGTTAGGCGGTTAGAAAAGTGTAGCTGTCACTTACTTTATAAATACTTCACTCTCAAGCTATTAAAAGCTTTAGCTATGAAAGTACACTTTTTTAACACTCTTTACGAACATTGGACAAATTCCGCACACTATTTAAATAAAATCACTCCCTAATGCCTTTAATTAAATGTGCATATGAATTAGTTTGACTTTGTTGGCCAATTTGACATTTTCATAAGTCGACGATATTTATGGTTGAATTCTCATACACTAATTTGATATAGCATTTTATGTTTTATTCACTTTAATAAATATCATTTATTAATTGGTGATGATGGATGATATCATTTAAAACACTTGATGCATATTAAAAATAATGAAATATATATAGAATGAAACTAAAATTTATATAGTATTATCGTTCATGTATAAAATTGTCTCACACAAATTTTTGTGTTTATATAGTGGTTCGGATGCCCAATAAATTAAGCAATGTATAATATATTATTATATATTTTGGAATCAAACAAGTCATTAATTTTATGATGAGTTGATCTTGTGAGAACTAATTTTTGTAAAATATATATATATATATATATATATATATAAATAACTAATATTATTTAATAATATAATTAATATCATTAAAACTAGTTTTATGATTAAACTTATTTAGGTAAGAATTTTGCCTAATTTTATTACTTGCGAAGTGCAATAATGTTCCAATACAATTTGAGATTAGAATCTGAGATTGCCAAACTGAAACTGGCATATGGCGTGCAATAAAATAATCTTACTTTTTTATATTTTTTTACAGGAAATAAAACAACCTTACTTGAAACCGATGTCTTGCAGTACGTACTCATATTTATATTTGAACTAGCGCAAATCCCACTTATTAGACATGTTATGAAATATAAAAATTAAATTTTTGTATTAAAAAATTGAATTTTAAACTATAATATAATAGGATATTAAATTTTAATAAATTGAAATTGCATAATTTTAGAAAATTAGTATTGTTGTAAGAAATTCAAATTTTTATTTATATTATGAATTTAATATGAACTTGACATATAGACAAACATATATAACATATTGACACATAAATAAAATTAGTTAGAAGACGACACGTAAACGAAATTAACCGTAAGGCGACACGTAGCGAAATTAACCGTAAGACGACATGTCATCAATTTTAAACTCTCTATTAGTATAATAGAGGATTACTATACAATTAAATTGATTTTTAATTAAAATATTTCAGCGATGCAAAATGAATTTTATCGACGACAATTTCTACCGAGTATCTAATTTTCTTGTAGTGAATTTTCTGCTTTCTTTTAATGTACTTTTTTAACATCTATTATCCACTATACGGTATCCCTAAACCTCGTAACGACAAATTGTACTAGGCGGCTGCCAGCTTTCAACTCAAATCATTTAATTAAAAGTAAAGTCATTGAATTCGTGAAAATAATTGCAAAAAATCTTTTAAAATCAATTTATCTAGAACTCTATTCCTTTATGGCCAGAAATTAACTTACTATTTAGAGTTACTATTATTGCTAATTACTTAGTTCTGTTAATTATTGATAAAACTACGTGGTATTTCTATAAATAGGCACACTCCTTCCACAATCCCATATCCACTACTGTCTTATTTATTTCAATCCATGGCTCTCAAACCTTTCCATTTCTTGTTCTTAATTTTGCTTCTCTTCATAGCCTTCTTTTCCATTGGGCATGCTGAGAGAGATATTATAACTGGAAAAAAATTCATCAGTTTTCGATTTCATCAAACAATTACGAGGATGTCACAAAGGTAATAAATCGAAGGGATCCAACGGCTCAGACTCTACCTCAAAGAATTTGGTTATCTCCCGAAGCCCAAACAAACTCCGATTATTTCGATTATGCCCTCGAATCTGCTATCAAAACTTACCAACAAAATTTTCAACTTAACCCTTCGGGAACATTAGATTCCACAACAAGATCAACAATGATAGCCCCACGATGTGGGGTCCCGATATTATCAACGGTACAAATTACATGCAACCTCATAGAAAACGAGCTCAAGCTCATTTTTATTTCATGCAAGATCTCACTATACTTTTTTCCTGGAAGCCCAAAGTGGTCAAAAAAACAACTAACTTTTAGGTTTTTGTCCTGGTTTCCCACACTCGCTATGCAACTTTGTCAAGCGCCTTTCGTAAATGGTCAATCGCCACGCAATATTTAGTTTCTCGAAGTTCAAACGAGTCAAGTTTCGAGATCTCGAGCATAGGGTTCTACCGAGGTTGGCATGGTGATAATGATCCGTTCGATGGGCGCGGCGGAACCCTAGCTCATGCATTCTCTCCAACCGATGGTAGGTTTCATTACGATGCATTTAATTGTGGTCTCATGGGGCCGATGCGAAATTATTTCGACTTGGAAAGCTGTTGCGGTGCATGAAATCGGACACCTTCTTGGGTTAGGACACGCCCAAGTTCGAGAGGCTATCATGTTCCCTAGCATTGCATACGGAACAACAAAAATATTCAATCTGATGATATTCAGGAATTAGGGCTTTATATAGGTACTAAATTAAAATATTGAACCTGAATTAAGGATCCTTATTGGAATTAAATAATTATATATATATTTATATAAATATATATTATAAATAAATGAAATTTATGAAATGAAAAGGTTAATTATGCAACGTTTGTTATTTTTCCATCAGCAGCGCGCGCATATATATTGCAATTTATATATATATATATATATATATATATATATATATATATATATATATATATATATATATATATATATATATATATATATATGAATTATCTTTGCCATATATTGCAATTTGAGAATTGAACTTTCAACTTTCTCAATAGTTTTTGCAATATTATATTACACGAAGGTCAAATTAAATATCAATATAAATAATAATGGATTGTTTGACAATTAATTATATATTAATTATACTGTAACTAGTAAATTAAGATAGTCGAGATTATAATAATACCAAAAATAACTCAAATGCATAGAATTTGAGTATTTTGAAATAATGAGTTTTGGAGTGATGAGGGTGATTCCCAAATAGTAAATATAAGATATTTTAAAAGAGGTTGGTAAAAACTTTACTATTTTTTATTAAAGGGGTATTTTATAATATATTCACTTAATTATTTGTGGGTGAAACATGATAGAAACAAAAAATCAAAGGAACGTAGAAAGAAAAAAAAATAAGAAATAAAACTAATAAACGAACTATATAAACAAATAAAAAAATAATAATCTAACGGGTCGATCTACCAAGCGAATACCATAGCTACGACATCGCCGGTGAGGAAATCAACCATTTGATCTAAAAAAATACAAATAAAAAAATTCTTAATAAAATTAAATGGTAGATCTAGATTCTCTTAGGTTCTCCCGTCGAAAACGAAAAAAAATGACAACAAAAGCGGTGGTGGTGGCCGTAGATTAGGAATATGCAGACAGAGTTATAAGTAAACGAAACTTTCAAAATGCTTATTAATTAATTTATTTATTTTATGAAGAGCAATTTGCCAGACATAATTCACAATTTGGAGATGTCTTGTCTTGTGTTAGCAAATTAAAGGATGGATTGGTTGTCTATACTACAATCAAGCATACACATAATTGCATATATTTGTGTAGATCAACTCGATTAATCTGAGCTTCAGACTTACTTTGGTTTTCATTTTGATGTTTTATATATTTTGCCCAACTTATTTTTATATATATTCTCTTTCGTTTGAGCACGACATATAAATTACAAGAGATAACTATTTAAGTTTAAATCCAATGATTTGTAAAATTTTATTTCAAAATAATTTTTACCTTTTGATTCGGTCGGATATAATAGCTAGGTTGAAGATGACAGGGGATGTTCTCATTCCTCTTTCCCGCGAGGTGAACAATAAATTCATTAATTTTTTAAGTATTTATTTCTCACAACATGAGAGAAGAGAATACAATGATGACTAGTCGACAAAAAGTATCAAGTAACTCAATTGCAACTCTCAAGTAATTAATCAAGAGATAGGTCAATTTATTTCTCAGTGTGAAGGCACATATCTAATCTGGTACAAGTGCTTCAAATGGTTAAACTTTTGTATGGCAAACAACAAAAATATCAATAATTAATTATTGTATATGATGGGAACGGTCAGGAGTAAAAATGATAGAAAATTACGTAGTGGTTTATGAGTATATGTGATTTGGCTAATTTGGAAAAGGGGAATGATTTGATTTTCAAAGGCAATGAGTTCATCTTAGAAAATCTGTTCAAAGATGTCAAAGCTCGTATGTGGAGTGGAGTGGAGAGTGGAAGATAATATACACAACGAATACAAAATTGATATATAACAATTCTATTCTATCATACATGTATATAATTGTGTAATATCTTACAATAATAAAAATATATTAGTAATAAAATAATTATTGGGTCCCATAATAAATTGGACGGGGATATTATCCCAGTACCCGCCCGTGGAAAAAATAATGAGAGATTCTCATCCCTTAAATTGTGTTTTTTTTTCTTATTTAAAATACAATTAAACGAACCTCTGAGAAATCAAGGCTTAATTATTTGGTCAATTTCCTCCTCATTTAAGTGGGAGGCGACTCCCGAGTTTGATTTTCTTTAGAAATGAATTGGAGTGAAAGGTGCAAAGAGATTAGATCCTCCGGGCAAAATACATATTTAGCGAATTTTAGGGGAGGAAAGTATACGTAGTCCGACTGCCCGTAAGCCCAGATCGAATTGCGGGACAAGATTGTTCAAGTATCCAAACATGCCCTAATCGAAGCACACATATTTACTCTATGCTGTGGCATTTCCCTCGTTAACCAATCGTTCTGTGTTCCTTAAACTCACCCGATTCGATTCAATTCTCTTACGCGCAGGTGAATCTTCCTGAAATCCTTTTCTTCCGTTGGATAATTTTTTTAGCTGTTAATTAGTTGTTTATTGGAAATCGTTGAGAACTAGATGAAGTCCTAGATCCATTCCGTTTATGTTTAACTAATTGTGTTTCTTGCATATTTAATCGATCATTCTGATGTTTTCTTTAATGACATTTTGATTATTTTGGATTAAATTGTTGAAGAAATTTATAGGGTTGTTAATCTGCCTTTTTATGGATTAACATAGTTGATCTGGACGATTTTTTTAAGATTTGCGCGTTTGTATATGTAGTTTCTTAATTGTTGAGGATTTATTTATTCGAACGACCAAAAGACTGTTAGGGGAATTTTTCTCAAGAGATTTGGTAGTAGGTTTGTGAATTTGCTGTTGTTGAGGAAGACATGGATCTAATATAGCTCAAAAGAGATGTTACTACGATTTGTTTTGGAGTCGCTTTTGGTTAAATTCTTAAATCGTATAGATTTTCTAGAATTTCATATTGATGAATGTTCCAATCATAATTTTGCATCTAAATCGAATAATACAGATTTGAGATCAAAATATTCAGCAATTCAAGGAAATTGATTTGAAAGTATAACCTCGAAGAAAAGATGCCTCCACAGAAGATAGAAACAGGTCACAACGATGAAGTTCATGATGTATCAATGGATTACTATGGAAAACGTGTAGCCATGGCTTCATCTGATGCCACTGTAAGAATAATCGGTGTGAGCAGCAATGCTACTTCTCAGCATCTGGCTACTTTGACTGGACATCGAGGTCCAGTCTGGCAGGTATCTTGGGCCCACCCAAAGTTTGGCTCAGCTCTTGCTTCCTGTTCCTATGATGGTAAAGTCATTATATGGAAGGAAGGCAATCAGAACGATTGGTCCCAATTTCAAGTTTTTGACCACAAATCATCTGTCAATTCTATTGCTTGGGCGCCTCATGAGCTAGGGTTCTGTTTGGCTTGTGGTTCATCAGATGGTAGTATTTCTGTCTACACAGCTCGATCGGATGGTAGCTGGGAGTCTACAAAAATTGACCATGCTCACCCAGTTGGTGTGACTTCGGTTACATGGGGCCCACCAACTGCCCCAGGAGCTTTAGTTGGGTCGGAACTACTTGAACCCGTACAGAAGCTTGCTTCTGGTGGGTGTGATAATACGGTTAAAGTATGGAAACTGTCTGATGGTATCTGGAAAATGGACTGCTCTACTGCCCTTCAAATGCATACTGAATGGGTGAGAGACGTTGCTTGGGCTCCAAATTTGGGTCTTCCAAAGTCAACTGTAGCAAGTGCTTCTCAGGATGGTAAGGTTGTGATATGGAGTGTTGGAAAGGAAGGTGATCAATGGGAGGGTAAAGTTTTGAAGGACTTTAAAACTCCCGTTTGGAGGGTCTCGTGGTCTCTGACTGGAAACTTGTTGGCTGTGGCGTCTGGAGATAATGATGTCACGTTGTGGAATGAAGCAGATGATGGGACATGGCAAGAGGTCAACAAAATCGACCAATAGATTTCAGGTTCTTTTCTGTTTAAAGATTGGCATTTGTTTTGTTTGTTTACCTATACATTATTTAGAATTGTTGAGGCCTGTATGGTCCAGCTTACCTTTACTCATTCATTATGATTGAATCATTTCTGATGCGGTTACATAACCTAATGAGAGAAATTTTATTGTGAAATATGTTGTAGCTGAATAACTTTAGTATGGTACTTGAGATAATAATAATAATAATCTTTTTGGGAATAATGGAGCATAAAAATGGAATTATTGCACAGTTATTTTCACATTATTTTTTAAGGTATCTATTGATGTATGGGACACTTGGAGAAATTATGATTTAGCTATCTGCTTATTATCTTGTCACTTTAAGAGACATCACCTATGAATTTTTCTACGAATCACTAGTCTAAATGGATTTGTAATAGAGTTCTGGCTCGTGGCACTTTCTTTGTGCTCTTGTTTTCATGTTTATGTTGTGTTAGACAATGTTCTAATACGCTTCAAGCACTATGTGGGTGGAAAACTGAGGTCTAGGCGGTGTAGGGATGGTCAAGCTACGGTTAGCACCAAGGCGGGTGTTGGGGAGACTAGTCTAGCCTTTTAGGACACTGTTGTTTACGGGAAGCAGTAGAACTGCTATCTTTAAGTGTGTTAAACTGTTGATCACCCAAATATTGCAATGGTTTAAGCCTCTCTAGGTATGGAGCTCATGGTTTCCCTTCTTTAACAACGTTTGTGTTTTCCAAAATGGGCTATAAATGTTTTCTTGTGCTTGAGTTAATTACTGGAAAATTAGTTTTTTTTTTTTTCCTTGTGACTTGCTCTTATTTTGGTGTCAAGTTCCGTTGATTTTCACAAATGAAAATAGTTTGGTAACTTACTTTAGTCTGATAACTGATCATAGGATTTCTTGTTGACATTGATATGACATTTTTATTTGTCCATTTGTCAGACTCATAGTCTAACAGGCCAACCAAATGTTTCATCACTTATCAGATTAAAATATTGAAAAATTGAAAGATTCAGGACTATTTTCGAGTCTTGAAAATTAAGGATACTAAGGATACTACTTTCTATTCTCTCTCATTGTTTACAAAAATATACAAGAATCTATAATGAATTTATTTCAAATTTAAGCAACTACTTTTATGAGAGTTTCATACATGAAATAATTTTTATTATATCGTATGATTTGTGGATTTATGGAGCTTCAAACTAGTTTAGACGTTTTAAAGGGAAGCATGACTCAAATAACAAGGTAGAGCTCTGTTTCATACACAAGATTGTCTCACACAAGACTCTCGTAGGTTTATATCAGATATCCACCCAAATTAATAAAATGATCGATCTCAAATTAATATCAATCTTGACAATTACCGATGGATTTACCAATTAAGGAAAAACAAGAGTTATCTTTTTGTTAAAAATTGATATTGAATCTTTAGCAATGGCTATTCTCAACGATCAACCTTAGTATTAGCAATGGCTATTCTCAACGATCAACCTTAGTATTAGTACTGTCAAAAATATCTTGATGTACATGTATATACAAATTACTAAGTACATACTTATTTGTTATACCACGAAAATTTTCTATATTAACATAGACATGTGACAGAATATAGATCCAATTTTTGTTAAAATCATATTCTAATTTCATTTTACCAGCCCAGCATAATGCTATCCATTACCATAGTTGCACAGCACGTCATACACAAGCTTATAATCATGCAGTCCTAATTATCCAAGACTGCATTTGTATTGGATGGAGAGAGAGAGAGAGAGAGAGAGAGAGAGAGAGAGAGAGAGAGAGAGAGTCATTTCAATGATTATTATTCCAAGCTCCAAATAAAAGCAATTACCAAACATAGTCGCTATGTTCTGGGCAAAGGAGTATTATGAATGATTTTAAATGATTGGAAAATTAATTCTTAGGAGGATCAGCGAAGAAGCTGTTAATGGATGGCATGATCTCTGGAGCTCTGTTTCTTACATACTTCCTAAGAGCATGTTCAGCATACTTCTCCCCCTCTGCATAGTTATCCAACACACCAGCACTTCTGTTTTCCTTGGTCACCCTACATTTTCCACTAATTATTATCACCAATCCAATAAATCATAATTTCTTTTTTGAGTAATTTACACTTTTAAACTAGCATTTTGAGATTCCAAGAATTTTTGCCACAAAATTGTGTAGAAGTTGGGTGAGCCACGTGGGCTGGAATGGGCAATTGCAACTACGGGGAAAATAATAGGAATACACTCTTGTGAAAACGTTTCACGTGAGTTAATCAATCAGTTAGAATTGAGTTGGTATTATGTGAACAAATTTGACCGTAAATTAATTTACATCTAATTCTTCTTAGTAAAACAACTAATCTTTTTAACGAAACAACTAATATTATTCAAAATTAACACCTTATAGTAAAACAACTAACATTATTTAGTTAAACAATTAATACTGTCAAAATAAATTTACGGAGCACAATACTTTGACAAATCTCAAACATGATTTTGAACTTTGCCACATAAATATGGCGTATTTATACATCTTAACCACCAGTCTATAATCTCATGCGTTGAGTACATAAATTCGACACAATATGATGTATCCTAGCGGTTGGTAGGATTTTCTAGTCTGAGTATTTTATGATTCTATCAAACCCAAAGCAGATTTTTTTAACAGAGAAGTATTGATATCCATAGGCAAAAGGAATAATACTAAGGATAATCTCTATTAAGTTAACATAATATTCCTAATTGACAATATTTTCTTCTAATAATAGGAATAGGTCAACATCTATTGTTCATGAATTTTGGAAATGGATTCTCTACATTTATTGTGTAAATTTTAGAGAGAAAGATATATATTAAATTAATGAGTGAAAATACAAATGTATAGAACCCACACATTTTGTCTATTTCTCCAAAATTGTTCATGAATTACGGAAATGGATTCTCTACATTTTTATTTTTTTGTGTTAATTTCAGAGAGAAAAAATATAATAATAAATTAATGAGCAAAAATACTAATATGTGGAACCCACACATTGGGCATATTTCTCCAAAATTTATAAGAAATTATTAAAAAAAAACGCAAAGTATCTATATCCATGAATTACATGCATTGGAATGGAGATATGCAGCAAACCAATAAGTTAAATAAAATAACGTGTAATAAACAATTAGACAAGCGGGATCCAATATTTCAAATAAATTCCAAATGGCTTTACTCGCATCTGTTAAATGATTTTATCAATATTATAAACGTTTGTGTGTAACACGGTTTGCGCCAAGGAATCTGACTAAGAAAACTTCGTTTTATATGAAAAAATTGTGACAATTACACACTCAAAAGTTATTATGAAAATATTCCGTAAAAAAAAAAAAGTTATTATGAAAATATTCACATACTTCGTTCATAATTTTTCAATGAATATAGGATATAATTAATGGATAATAAAAATGAAGTTCATCATAAATTATTATCCCAATTTGATTAAGTATCTATTTTTCGATAATAATTTTTCCTACTTATTTCAAAATTAAAAATAATATACTAATTTTGTAATCATCACTTTCATTGTTCATCTTTATCCTAAGGTTTCCAAAATATTCTCATTGAATAATTTAAACCAAGCATACACATACTTCATCAAACCAGAAAAGAAAATAAATATCGCATGAAAATAACCAAATTTCATTAGTGATTCAAAAAATCTGTATTTCTGGACAGAAAAGAAATGCCTCCATCAGAATTGTTGCACAGCACAGAACAAATATTGGAAAATAATTACCGGACTTCAGGGTTGGTGCAAATATTACGGACCAATTGCATCCCGCAAATCCCAACAGCAATTCCTACGGCGGCGAACAATGGATATACCTAACGTTTCGCGCACAACAAAATCAAAACATCAGATCTGAAGATTTCTCGATCAAACAATCGAAAAAAAAATCACTGACTGATTTAGAGAGAGAGAGAGACCTCGGGCCTCAACCATCGCTTGAGAGTGGAGGATGAAGCCATGGAATCGCTATTGAGTGAGGCGGAACACGATATGCGAGTGAACGAATTCTGCGAGGAAATGGAAAACGCACTTTCCGACTGCAGTCGAGACGTGGAAGAGAAATTCCGCTACTTATAAATACTGAAACAAGTTCTGCAATAATTAACATTTGGCACACTCATGTTTACTTTATTACACTTATCGCCCATAATTTTTGAATATCTGCATTTTACACCCTTGAATTAATCGAATTACAATGATCCATATGCCAAAAAAATGAATCGATATAGTAACCGTCTTGGCCAAATTCATAAGATTTTTTGAACGGAAGTTCTTGTCGTTGAATTATTGACTTGAATTGAATAATTATCCATAAGAGATTATATAATGATGTATTTATTTCTGATTAATTTAATTTATGTGTAGCTCTTTAACTATTAATTAATTTTTAAAAAAATATTATATTAGATAATTTAAATATTAATTCAATTTAATTATAGTCATGTTTTTTTAAGAGAACATATTATATACACCTTGTGCACAACACCCCACCTAATAACAATATTATTTTTACAAGCAATATTATTAGTGGTATATTATAGGCACATAATACAACAGTATTTTTTTAAATACTAGTATATTATATATGCAATATATTTTCTTTCAAATTTATTTTTAAATTTTAAATAAATATGTTTTTTAAATATAATATATTTTCAGTTGTAGATATTAATTAAATCAAATAGAAAAAATAATTGGCGCAGTAAATATTTTAATTTTTGCAAAATGTAGAGTGGAACAGTTTCACACATTTTTGAGTCAGCCCTAATAAGACATGTTAATTGGAATGAGTTAAATACACGTTTCTTGTTAATTTTGATAGAATGAAATTTGTTCATACCCACTCTTTAATTTTATAATTGATTGACTGTAATCAAGACTTCACTTAATTAAATTTATGATTGGAATTTTAAAAGACGGTGTAGTTAGCAAAATTAGAAGATTTGGGTAGTGTCATGTAAGATCGTATTGAAAATGGAGTTACCACGTAGAATTGAAAAAATTAACAATAGATGTAAGGAGACATTTGAAGATTTTAATGTTTTGAGATGTAATTTTTTTTTTTATTGGTTTATATTTAACACGTGACATTATATTTATATTTTTTTTTGATCGGATTATATTTATATATTAATATTAGTCTAATTTAAAAATATATAATCCCATAAATTTTAAATAACACCTCATGCTAGTCCCATTTACAAATTCTTACATAATTTGAATAACTATTTTATTTAACACTTCCAGAAATTTTAGATTTTTTAAATGGATGATCGTGTTAACACCCTCTATTAATCTACTTATATTGGTAATGGGTCTAACAGTTCCAGCTTACTTTTATTTTTATTCTGAAATGTTATTTTTTATTTTTGTATTATATAATTTTGAATAACATATATATAAATGGCATAGTTTGAAGATTTACATAAACGGTATATTTATGTCGCATGATATATTATTTAAATAAATTTATAAATTTAATTTATTTGAAAAACTAATCTTTAAAACTAATATATATACATATAATAAAGATAAGAATATTATATAATTATATACACATATATTATTTGAGTATATTTATTATGTAATAGAATTATAATATTTTACCCAATGAAAAATTAATTTATATGTATATGCATGCATTGTGTTGTAAAATTTATTTTTACCAAAATTTCGCGCAATACGTGAGTCTCGTATGACTAAAAGCACATAACAAAGTTAACAATTCAAATGTTGATGTCCGGTGTATTTTTACTCTTTTGAGTTGCAATTGTCAGATTCCATTTGATATATTTTTTTCTTTCTTTTTATATATATATTTGTAGAATACATTTATTAGCATTTAATTAAAATCTTCACTTCGTACATTTGGATGGGGAGTATTGTGTGAAACGGTCAAACTCCACTTTGTTTACTTTTAAAATATGTTGAGGCTCAATAAATTCATAAATCATATAATATGATAAATGAAATATGTTTCATGTATAAGATCGTCCTAAATACATTTTAATTTTTCAAAAAAATACATTTTAATTTTTGGGAATGCATTGACATTTAATTAAATTTTCCATTTTGCATTATGCGAATATGTTGACATTTAATTAAAATTTCTATTTTGTTTATTAGGAAAAAACTTGTATGAGAGCATTATTAATTTTTAATAAAAATGTTATCACACTTTTAACATAAAGTTTATGATTTTTCAAAATTTTATCTTAAAATGATACATTTTATATATATTTTTTTAAAAAAATAGTACAATTTATTCAATTCAAAGTGTATCACTTTTGAAAATTTGTCTTAAAATTATACATTTTGTGTATGTAATTTGAAAAGTGATACTACAATTTGGCTTAAATTAATAATATTTTTATTAAAAATTATAATAATCTCATAATGGTCCCACAGCGAAATAGTCTACCACTAAAGTTACTCTAATTAGGAGAATAGTTGACATTTAATTAAAATTTCGAATTTATTTATTTGGAGAATATGTTGGCATTTAATTAATATTTCCAGTTTTGATATTTGGTGTTTGACAATACAGAAGAAAATTAATCATTATTTTCCCATAAAAATACATTATAATAAATGGAGTAGTATAAGTATATGGACATCCTTCTAACTTATTGGAATGGAGTTTAGGGGTTCTAAGATTATAAATATTTTGAGGAGTATAAAAAATTAGGGTCGTGGTGTCATATAATTGTTCAAGAATATTAACATTAACTAATTTTTTTACTATTTAAATTATTCATATAAATATATATATATATATATATATATATATTATAATATTTAAGTTTAAATTATCAAATTAAAAAATATTTAAAATATCAAATATTCGACAAAAATATAAAAATTGGATGGTGTCACGTAAACTCGGACTGAAAATTGGAGGATTAATATATATAATACTGCCACGTAAGAGAATATTTAGTAATAGATTTAAGGGAAAATGTTAATAAAAACTAATAAATTATGTTAAACGTGCAGCAACCAAATCCCTCTTTATTAAACCTTACAAAGATCCCTATTTATTAAAGGAAATACGGAATGCAATCCATTTATGCTATAATTAATTATAATATTTCCTCGGATATTTCACCTTTTCCACGTGATTATTCACAATGTTCATTTAATGATATTTCTTGTATATCATGTTATTATACATGAATGTAATGAAATAACATACGTAATATTTATAAAACCACTTCATTACAATATAAATTCAAGACCGTCTTCAAAGACTTAATCACACAAAAATGAAATCTTTAACAAAAGATCCAGAAGAAGTGAAAGCAAAAACAACATGGAAAGATGCAGTAAAGTGTCCACACATTGCAAGCATCGTCCTCATAACATTGGTCGCCATTGGAACTCTTCGTCCGATGCAAAAATATGACAATTTTTTTGGCATATCAAACCTAGTTCTTCTCAAAGAAGAGCAAATTGTCAATAAAAATGGTCCAATTCCAGGATGTGACTTGTTTTCAGGTAAATGGATTTACGACAATGTATCGTATCCGCTTTATAAAGAGGAACAATGTTCTTTTTTGGGCCCCAAGTTTCCTGCTTGTGGAAAAAATGGAAGAAAGATCTTCAAATATCAGAATTGGAGATGGCAACCTCATCATTGTGACATTCCCAGGTTGTTAAATAATTAAATGAAATATTTTTAAAAAATTATCGGGTCGAGCTGTAAAAATCATATTAATTCTTTGTTTGCGCATATAATATAAAACATGTAGTATTACTCTCTAAGACTTTAAATGAGGCAGAATTTTTTCAGTTACATTCAATTAGTAATATTAGTGTTTAATAGTAAGTTAGGTAATACTAGAGAAAAAAAGGTTTTTGTCCCATAAGTTGTTGGGTCTCCAATTTTGGTCCCAAAAAAGTTGTCTGCCCAATTTTAGTCCCATAATTTTGAATTTGTCCAATTTTGGTCTTATTTTCACCGTAAAATTTAAAACGACGTCGTTTATGGTCACGTGACTTTGGAATTTATCCAATTTTGGTCTCATAACTTTTGAATTTGTCCAATTTTAGTCCCAATTTTTGCCGGCACCCGCATGTCACATGACCAAAAATGATGTCGTTTTAGATTTTACAGCGAAAATGAGACCAAAATTGGACAAATTCAAAAGTTATGGGACAAAAATTGGACAAACTCAAAAGTTATGAGACCAAAATTGGGCCGACAACTTTTTGGGACCAAATCGAGACCCATTAAGTTATGAGACCAAATTTATTTTTTCACGGTAATACTATATGGACATACAAGTAATATTGTTATATATGACTTGATTTTGATACACGATGCATCTGATTCGACTTTCATACAATGGGTTCATGAATTGCAAATTATTAAACATTAATTTTTGTTGCGATTCAGTCACATAGCATGCAGAATATGCCCAAAGTTGAAAATTAGTGCATTGATTTTTTTTTTTTAATTTGTGAACTTGGAGATGAATATATGATTAAAGGACTAATATCATAATTTTGTACAGGTTTAATGGAACAGCGTTGTTGGAGAAATTAAGGGGAAAAAACTTTTATTTGTAGGAGATTCATTGGGTAGAAATCAATGGGAGTCGTTGATTTGTCTAATTATAGCACCACTACCACCACCATCATCATCCGTTAAATCATGGAAAGTGAAAACTAAAAACGACTCGTTTAGTTTCCACGCATTTGTAAGTCCTAAATATTTGTGTTTTTTTTTTTTTTTTTTTTGGCAAAATTTTTTAAAGTATTTAAGTAATAGTATCAAATATTAGGATCAATAGTGGTATCATATTATTATTCAGAATATCAACAATATTATTTAAATTATTAATATTTAATAAAAAATTTATAGTATTTTATGTTGGAAATATCCAACATATTGAGTTTCCACATGTTAAAATTAAATGTGTATAGTTGTTGTTAAGGAGACCTAAATTAAAGTGATCCATTACAGCTTAAATTATGGGGTTATGTGGGTATTAATTAATATTCTAACATTATTTTTTTATCGGTAAATGTTAGTTATTAGTAATTAGTTCACAAAGCACCCAAACATTCCTAGATATCTCCAAGCCACCTTATAAATTCATAATTAGTTCCCAAAGATAATCGAACATGGATCTCCCACTAAAGTGAAGAATTCAATGGCCGGATGGGTTAATTAGCAACCTGGTTTCCTAACATTAATATTTAAGTTAAATATCAAGTTTAAAAAAATATTTAAAATATTAAATATTTTATTAAGAGTATGTGAATCGTAAATATTTTATTAAGAGTATGTGAATCGTGATGTTCATATAAAATCTACTCTTATTTTTGTTTGGTGAATGATTTGTTTTAATTTGTGACATATTTATGCATGGGTGGATGTAGGAGTACAATGTGACAATTGAATTCTACTGGGCACCATTTCTTGTGGAGACTAATTGTGATGTCGGTGGAAACCACAAAGCAATTAATGCAACTGTCAGAATAAAGTCAATAGAAAAACATGGGAGACACTGGATTAATGCAGACATTCTTGTATTTGATTCTTTCGCTTGGTGGGTCTTCGGTCACTGGTTCACCATCTTGTAAGTATTTAATCGTGTTACCATGAATCAATTTTAAACTGGTTTGCATTTTGTTAATATTTTATTTTTTTAATAATATTAGTTTGTTAATATTAATTATTTTATTAAAAGTAACTAATTATTTTATTATAAAGAAAACAATTTTTTAAGAGCGTAACTTAGGGGTGACAAAATAAGGACTATAACACTTTTACCGATAAAATAGGGCTTGTAACTCTCCGAACTGGCAATATTAAGACAATGACTTTTAAAAATCGCGAATTTAGGTCAAATCTGCCCAAATTTCAACTCCGAATTCAGCCCAAATCGGGTCAATTAGCTCGATTTGTGTTGATTCGATCCGATTTGACTCCAATTCGTGTCTTTAAAAGTTATAGCCTTTCAATTGTCAACTCGGAGAATTATGATCCTCTTTTACCATCTCCTCAAATAAGAGTCCTTAAAAAATGATTCTTAATTACTATCGGTGATCATTGTGAACTATACATTAAAATTATTTTACATAAGAATATTTTTTTCTTTATATACTTATCTCATTATTTTTCTTAATCTTCATGTATTTATATGTATATAGTAAAAAGTTTACTATAATTTTTATGTGTATATGTCGGGTGGGGCTCATTTGAGGGGTCGATGCGGTATACAAAGTCGCGAGAAATAAATCCACGCCTATATGAAATTGCTTTAAATACACTGGTCGGATTGGCTGGAAATGCAAATCAATCCCAAAAAAACCAAGATGTTCTTCACGAGTCATTCACCTTTTCATTATGGGTACATATATATGTTCATAAAAATAAAATTTCATTTATAATATATAATTAATTTATTTATACATGAAGTTGATTATTTTGTAGACCTATGGTGCCGAGTAATCACCATTGTCTCCCCACGAAGAGCCAATTTCGACGAGAAACATTGGCCAAGTTACGTGAAGCGCGACTTAATGCAAATAGTTGAATCCGTCATAGATAAGCTTGAACAAAAGGGGGTAAAGATTGAATATCGAATATCACTCAATTATCGGGATATAGGGTAGATGCACACCCGGGCTTGATCAACCACACCATTTTAGATTGCTTACATTGGTGTCTTCCAGAGTACCGATATTTGGAATCGATTCTTTATGCTTATATTATGAAGTCTTGATACTTGCTTTTTCTCTTAGTTTTAGATATATCTGAGTTTTTAAAATTTATATTTAATAGTTTGGGTTCAATTTTTGAGTTTTTTTGCCAAGTTCACAATATTTATTTTTATCAATAATGGTGCTAAAATGATATTTCCTCTGTTTTTTCGATTGTCCCTTTATAAAAAAATACCAGTTTTCCGTTTGCCCTTTCATAAAAGTTAATAAAGTGCATTCACTTTTTATAATTATATATATATATATGTATATCTCTCTTTCTCAACTAGGTAAAATATTAAAAGAGAAAAAAATTTTAAAAAAATTAAAAGAAAAGTAAAAATAGGGAAAAAATATACAAGGAGTTTGTGTTTTGAACTCGAGACCTACACAGTCTCAAGCCGTAGAATAATAAAAAGAATCCAACTCAAGTTGCAATAAATGTCACAAAATAATTGCAACCTTTATGTTATATATATATATATATATATATATATATATATATATATTATATTTATATTGATTCTACAATTTAATGCCCTTCCAAAAAAAAAAATACAATTCAACGCTCCATTTATGAGGTTGTTGGTTTTACGGCTCATGCCCTTTTTATAAAAAAATCTCAATTTTATAGTATATGTCAATTTTCCGAGAATGTCGTCTTACGATTCAATGTCCTTTTTATGAGAATGTTGATATTATGGTTCATTGTTCCTTCTATGAGAATGTTGGTTTTATTATTCATGCCTATTTATGGAAATATCAGCTTTATGGTTTATGTCGCTTTCGAGAGTGTCGATTTTACGGTTCATTATTCGCTTTATGAGAATATCGGTATTATAGTTCAATGCTCCTTTTATGAGAATAGCGATTTTAGGATTCACCATCTTTTTATGAGAATGTCAATTTTACGGTTCAATGTCATTTTTTATGAGAGTGTCGATTTTACATTTTAATATCCCTTTTTATGATTCAATGCCCCTTTTATAAGAATGTTGGTTTTACGGTTCATGCACCTTTTATGAAAATAGCAATTTTATGGTTCATGTCCCTTCTACCAAGAATGTCGGTTTACGGTTCAACGTCCCTTTTATGAGGAATGTATTTTACGGTTCAATGTCTCTTTTATGAGAATGATGATTTTACGGTACATATCCCTTTTATGAAAATGTCGATTTTATAATTCATGTCCATTTTTTGAGAATGTCGATTTTTCGGTTCAATATCTCTTTTTATGAGAATATCAGTTTTACAATTCAATGTCTCTTTTATGATAAAGTTGGTTTTACGGTTCAATGTCCCTTTTATGAGAATGTCGGTTGTACGGTTCATGATTCTTTTATGAGAATGTCGATCTGATGGTTCGTGTTCCTTTCCCGAGATTGTTGACTTTATGGTACAATGTCTTTATTTATGAAAATGTCATTTTACGGTTCAATGTCCATTTTATGAGAATGTTGGTTTTACAATTCATGATCATTTCTCAAGAATGTCGATTTTACGATTCAATGTCCCTTTCTATGAGAATGTCGATTTTACGGTTCAATGCCCCTTTTATGAGAATGTTGATTTGTGGTCATGTTTTTTTTTTTTCGAGAATGTTGGTTTAAATGTTCAATGTCTCCTTTTATGAGAATGACGGTTTTACTGTTCAATGCACTTTTATTAGAATGTGGTTTTATGGTCATAACTTTTATATTAAAAATATGTTTCACATGTTAAATAATAATTATTAATATTCAAATATGTGTATTTAAAATACAATTGTAATTTTTTAAAAAAATTAGGGAATTTTTAAAAAAAAAAGATTGAGCGTACAATTTAAACATGTGTATTTAAAATACTTGTGAAAAATAAAAAAATATATACATCATTTGATTGGTATGAGTCCAAAAATTAGGCATAGAGTACAGAACATTTCTTAAAAAAATTTGCTTTGGGCTATCATTACCCCTTGCCGCTTGCTGAATAAATAAGGATAGCAATAATATAAATTTGCCACTTTGGAACCAACTTGAAAATTATTTTGATGAGAGAACATTTAAAATTAGGTTCGTTTTGGGATTTTTAGTTTTGAAATTCATTATTTTAAATATTTGAATAGTAAAATGTGCATTCGAATTTTGTATATATTTATCAGTGTGGATTTATAGGATAGAGGGTATGATTTGAAAAATAAGAAATTGGTGATGGTGGAAGTAATACATTATAAAAATTAATTAAGTAATGATTGAGTCATTAAAAATGGGAAGGCCGCATCTAGGCAGGTGGTTTGAGGTGTGATAATAATTAAAATATTTAAAGTGATGTGATAGATTTGACATTTTATATGTGATTTGTTTTATTAAATTATACAAATCATATGTTTATTTATTATATTACCGGATTTGATCTTATCTTCAAAGGTGGGCCACCAATTTATATGTAATCATGTGGCGTATCAATCACCAATCATGTGATATCACATAAGTAATTAATTAAATAATAGTGGGCTCCACTTGTATATGTGGCATCACATGATAGGTGATTAATATGCCACATAAGCGGGACATATAAATTAGTGTCCACCTGTGGGCATAAGATCAATTCCGTATATATTACTACGACATAGTTTAACACGAGTCATAATATTTTCAAGTGTTTGTATAGAGAATTAATTCATGTGATAAGTTAAAATTTTATAATTATATTCTCATCTACTATTTCTGTTGGAATAAAAAATATTTTTATCAATTAACTTGATAATATAATGGGTGATAATTGTATTCACTCATGAAGGGATGTATATATTTTCACTCAAAAATGGAAAATATAGGTCGAATTTTATTTTTTCAGACTATAGATAATACAAATTAATAATAATAAGCACTTGAATTTTAGAAAAAATAAATTAAATCCCAAGTAATTACTCAAAACAAAAAGGATCTAAGTGTTAAATGTTGGTTTGTGTATTAAAATTATTTTGAAAATATTTATTATAGGTACTAATAGAATAGAATTTAAGAGCATTTAGTGTCCTATATTGAAATCAGATTTGACAACACAAATTTAAATTTGAAATAAAATAGTAATGACAATTTTCCTTATAGTAATCGGGTTTTGTCCAATTTGAAATAAAATAGTAATGACAAATTTTCCTTAAAGTAATCGGATTTGACATAACGAAATCTTAAAACAGTAATGATAAATTTCCTTAACAACCAAAACAAAAAGTTCAACATGGGAAAATTATAAAACTTGTCTATCATATTAGACAATTATAAAATTTGTCCCTTAGGATAGCAATTTATGTCCCAACTTATCAATTTTTCGTAATTTATACTCAATTTTACTAGAAAATGTAAAATTTGTCATATTTTGTTGTCACCATTTTCCAACAAATTTGAAGGACAAATAATATATCATATTGTTCGTCTATCCAATTCTGTCAATTTGGTACCTCCAATTACTCATTTTGTATACTACAAATTACAAATTCATTAATTTACTTTGTGTATCAATTCGCGGTCATCTTTTTCCTGGCCAAAATTCGATCATTTTCATGTGAATCGGAGGTCAAGCCAAGTATCAAATTTTTGTCTCTCCAAACCCGTCATTTTGATATATGGCACATCCTTCAATTCGTTGTTTTCCAACCAAAAATGTTCGGAAAGCAATGTATCGTGTTGCTCAAAATCTATTCGTGATCGATAATATTTTTAATCTTCTTTTACCATCGTCAGGCGAATCGAAAGACATGCCTATATCAAAATGAGCAACTTGGAGCGACGAACAATTTAATACATAACTTGACCTTTCATAAAAAAATTATCGAATTTTAACTAGGAAGAAGATTGTGAATTGATGTGAATGAGCAATTGAAGATGCCAAATTGATGGGATCAGAGAAATGTATAATTTAGCATATCACTTTTCCTTCAATACCCTAGAAAATGATGCTAATGGCAGTGAAAAGTAGATAATTTTTACATTTTTGGTGATATCTTAGCATAAATTACTAAAAAAATGATAATTGAAGGACATAAATTTCTACCCTTTAACATGACGGTCAAATTTTTCTACCACTTAATCGATGGGCATGTTTTCTACTCATTGAAGCGCCTCGTCAACCATTTAGCGGCGTTGGTCCGAGCGCCCGATTAGTCGCCGCCTAGGCGCTAGGCGGCCTCATGCCGTACCATTTTGCCTTAAAACGTCTAGAAAAAAATGATATGATGATTAGTCGAACTAATCCCGATTAATAGCGATTAGACGGGTCTAATCCTATTTAATCCGCTAATTTATTTGTGAATTTTTGTTAATAATTTTTTTATTAAGTTTAATACATCAATCTTTATTTCATTCTTTGCGTTTTAAATTGCATTGCATTTTTTTGATGTATTACTACTTTGCTATTACTTACAATTATAACAAATTGTAAGTGATCTTGTTAATTTTAATATTCTTAAGTATTTTTTTATGTATTATTAATTATATATTTTTAAAATTGTTATATTATGAATTTTAGGTGGTTTTGACTAGGCCCCGTCTAGACCTCGACTAAACGCTCTAGATGCTAGACCCTAGTATTCCGTCCATCTACCGACTAGCGACTTTTAGAACAATGGCATTTAGACTTAGTTTTTGTAAATATCTCCTCATCTGTTTAGAATTATAATTCTACAACAGAAATTTAAAGTCACAAGTAACTAAGTTACTAATAATAAGAAAATTTTGAATATTTATATCAAAACAAGTAAATATTACGTATACAGAAGAGAGATGCATACAAGTCTAATAAGTAATTTACCCAGACAACCTACACAAAGCACATCGTCAACAGGATTAGGTTTGCAAACTCTACAAAACGACACAGAATCACTTTTTAAAAAAAAAAAAAAAAATTGAAAACCATTGGAAAGTATTTCCATACACAGCCTAAGTAGTGCAGAATCAGTTTCTTCAAGAAGCTGATAGACCCAGCTCTTTTGAAAAATAAGTTATTTTAAAGCCTCCATTTGTGTTTACCCTTGCTAAAATTTGCACAAACCATAAACCACATTCGAACTAGCTCAGACCAATCTGTTGCAGAATAAAATGTAAACTCTCATTATCATCCCTAGATATCAATTCATACCTTTTCCAAATCCTAGCAAAATCAATACTAAATCTAAAACAACCACACACAGACTACATCAATAACATCAACAATATACATACGGGTAGGTAAGAAACAAAACGTAACGTATATCAACACAGTCGTCATTTCAAAGCGCTTATAAAATAAAATGTGATATAAATTGATATCTAAAAGAAAATTTCGTCCTGTGACAACGTTACAACACAAAGAGTATTCATCAGATGTAGTTTTGAAATTACATAAAATGCACAAAGTTGGCATATCAACTCTATACACATTACAAGAACAACAAATTAAGCCCTTCCATTACACCTTATCCCCATCCAAACACGTTATAACCATTCCAACAGAATATAACCGCTAGAAACCATGCCTGCTACAAGAAGAAACAGGAGACGGCAATACAACACAACAAAACAAGATTCTACAATTAACATTATGGGACCGAACCTTTTTATATACAGATCAACAGCACAGCTACCATTGGATTAAATATCACGATATGATCATGTCCAGCCCACTGGTTCCTTAACAGTTATTTCATTTGTTCGATTAAATCCACCAGGGCGATTCTTTATGGGACAGGCGACAGCAAAGACTGAAAAGAAACATGAGCATAAGGAATGGGGAGATTTTCTTTCTCTTTCCTTTTTTACTCCAAATGTCATTTTAACTTTTTTTTTTTTTTGGGGGCATATGTCCAAAAATGGTAAATCCGTACCTAATGGCATCACAATGAGGGACTCCCGCCAAGAAGCGGTGGAAAAGTTGCACCCTCGATTGATCATTGCACAAAGACTTTGCTGACTTGTTTTCCCTTCTTCGTCCTAAACGAATGAAGTAGTCCTCTGTGTCTAGGACATAAGAGATCTGGAGGACATCTTTTGGAATCAGTAGATGAAATAACTAAAATACGAGTAGTAAACAAAATTAGATGCGCATTTGAGAAAAACAAACATCGAATTGGAAGTTTTTTAATTCAAATCGGAAGGAAATACATCCTAAACAAATAACATAGTCCTCTGTGTCTAGGACACACGAGATCAGGACATCTTGGAATCAGTAGATGAAATAACTAAATGCGCATAGTAAACAAAATTGGTTGTGCAATTGAGCAAAACAGACTTCATATTGGATATGTTAAATACAAAGGGAAGGAAATAGAGGCAATGCTGAAGCTACGTACTTGGAAATCTCATGGCAAAGAAAATAAAAGAAATTAATTGAGCAAAGCAGATTTCAAATTGGAAAACAAATCAACAAAAGACAGAAACAAATCCATCATCTGTTTTACATTAATTAATTACTGAATACGCAGACAATGAGTGGAAACAGGAAGTCATGAATGCAGACGGAATGAAATAGAGGCAACTTGAAGCTCGAAATTAGAAATATACAGCAAAGGATATAAAGTATCTCATTTCCTTCATCTCATACGTATAGGCTCATTGAACTTTCCACAAGGATTAAGAAAGTCACCGGAAAAGTAAAGTAAACAAACCAATTACGTCCAAATTTAATGTGTATTATGCTCTCTAATATCATATTTTAATAGTTCATATTTTCAAGACTAAAATTTATAAATTGATCATTGATAACACAAATTGATAAGGGGTATATTAGTAAACTGGACTATACATATAAGACACACACACACACACATATATATATATATATATATATATATATATATATATGGGACGGAAGGGGTAATTTTCAATGAATGCTTGAAAGAATGTAATTTTCCACAAGGGATGTAAGCGCCATGGCTGCTAACTCAGCTTTGAACCCAAGAATTGTCAATTTTAGCTACTAAATTAATATGAAAGTTCTATTAATGTTGACCGCCATTTAGCACAGGTACCAATATGCCACTGGGTTTAGAAAGTAAAATGACTACGTCAATAAGTTCTTTATCTGAACTTCCAATGTTATCCCTGGTCAACCGTCATACTTTTAACTAATCAAAACGTCTTTTAAAAAGATTTGGAAATTAGAAAGATAAAAACAAATTAATAGAGGATGAGGCAGGATTCGAACCCCTGACCTTCCCTCTACTAGAGGACGGCAAGTACATATTGGACCAACTCCCTTAGGCTTGTTTGTTTTATGGTGGGGAAGTCTAGATTTTGAAAACCTATGCATTTAAAAATCGGGACAATGTTATTTTTAGTCATGTAAGTTCGCCAATTTTTGGTTTCAGCACACTCCATTTTCCCAAATTGAATTTCGTCCTGTTCGGGAAAAAATGTCCTAAAAAACAAAAACGGGCAAACTTACAAGACTTAAAAAACCTTTTCCCTTAAAAATCCTTGTGAACAATAATAGTATGTGTTTGTTTGGGGATTTTATTTTGTTCTATGTCAAATTAATGTGTAAGAGCGATTGATGTTGTATTAATTAAGTGTATAAAGAGTGTTATAATGGAAATAGGGATAATAGAGCTATCGGTCTTTTTAGTGTGGATCGCGAGTTTCAAATCCTTCCGAATGATATCACAAAACAAACATACTTAGCACTTGTCAACAAAGGACTTGAATTGATACTTTCTGGTGGAGACTTATATTTATGTAGAAAAGAAACTCGTAACTTTTTCTCATTTTCTTTTACTTTCTTGTTCTTTCATAATTAGTTAATTAACTTTTGTTCCCTATCACTACTTTCCATTTTGAGGATGGATGACCTAAGATTTTGAACAGCATAAGATATATTCACGCAGATTGACTATATTGAAATAGCGATTGATCTAAAGTGACGAGATTTATACCTTCATTGAGGAGGCTGACATCTTGCACTCCAAACCATTCATTATCAGAACATTGTCTGTAGCCATAAATAGTGCCGTAGATTCATCAAGATTAGCGTACTTCCGCATATTCCTGCATGCATTACAAGTAGGAAAGGTTTGAAATAAATCAATCTATATTTTGTAGGGCTAACTAATTACATTATTATGTCTTGAAATATTTAGCCGAGAAGAATCCTTTATTTTGTCGTTCATTATTCCCTAGTTAAGAGTTCGGTTTGAGAAATAATCAACAGTAGGGAAAAGCCTCACGCATTGTCAAGATTCTCAAATATTTTACTTGTACGAAAACCAGACATCTACGGAAGACCGACCAAGCAAGTAAATAATCAGAAAAGCTGTACCAAAAACAACCATATTTCAAATTGCACCAAAAAAAAGTATATTGATGCCAGAAGAAATGGCCAAATTAGTAAATAGAAACTGTTGCATAATAAAATATGAAAGTATATAAAAAACGGTTGTCTAAATCCTAAAACTCTAGCATCCATAAATACAAAAGTAAAAACTCAGGGCTTGGAACCCGCGGCTCACTCCAAGTAATCAAGTTGTGCCATAAATGAAACAAAAGGCAATCTGATTACGTGTCTTGGAAACAACTGATACCGTATGTGATGTCCCAGCTGAATTTGTTCATCTTTTCGTTCATAAAAATACACAGAATTACCCAATTCCTAAAATCAAGTGGGGGAGCTCCTGTATTTTAAGATTGTACTGATATCAATACCTCTTCAGCATTACTGCAGAGGATAACTTTTTTCCATGAGCAACCGAAAGATAATCATTGTGGAGATAGGATGCAAAGTTAGGATCAACTGAGACTGGAATTACGTCAGACTTCTCATTTTCGTCATCCATTAATTGGATAGATAAGCGGGTAGGTGAAGATATCTACAATAAAAAGGAAACAAATCAGAACCATATTTGTAGATAATATGCAAATAAGTAAATAAATTTATAGAAGATATTGGTTAAAGTGAAACTTACACATTGAAAACGATAAATGTTCTCTTCATGCAGAAGGACATGAACATTTTCATAATAAACCGAATCAATATACTTCTCTGGCTTCCTAGAATTCTCGTATTCGTACAACTGAACAAGCTTACAGTCCACTTCATCACTTGAAACAATTTGGAGCTGTAGAAGAAACACAATGCACAGTAAATATGTGGATATAGAACTCAACTACTCAAGGCAACTGTAAAGGAGGTAAATAGGGAAAAATAGTTATAGTCCTGTAAGTTATTCTTATATTGGTTTTAGTCCTATAGACTGTCACAAATTGAAAAGTCTTGTAACTTTCATTTTTGACATTGTGGTCCGGTAACTGGCTGTTGAAGGAGAAACTTCTGGTTGATGCTGACGTTGCAGAGTTTGATTTGTTCATGTGGCAGAATCTGATTGGTCAACCGCATGTTTCACTTCTTACAACCAGTTATCGGACCAAAATATAGAGAGAATTACTGGACTATATTCATTTCATGAAAGTCGACAGGACTAAATCAAAATAGGGGTAACTTACAGGACTAAAAACTATTTTCGCAGGTAAATACTATTAGAAAGATTACCTGTTTAACCAGCTTATATATCAACTTATCCAAAGTAAATAACATGTAAGACTGGTTTCCAATCAGTGATCGGCAATCATCTTCAAATCTCGTATTATCAGAAGACCCATCGAGTAAATTAAATAATGCGCTCATAAACCTGTGAAGAATTTAATGCAAAATCAGTAATGAGCAATGCGGCTTCCTAGATCTTCAAAAACTGAACCATACGACTAAATAACCTTTCATGGGGATTAGAACTATCTTCCTTTGTTGTTCTCCACTTGGATTCAGAAGAAGCTGAATTCACCTTAGCAGACAATATTCTCTCATACAGTGTCTGGAAGCATTAAAAAAATAGTTATTTATCATCCAAAGAATATTATTAAAAGGTTCAGTATTTACATTCTCTCTCCCTCTCTCTTGATGATAGGGTCTGCAAATGGGGTAGAAGAGTGGTTTTAATCTCTGAGACTATCCCTCCCTCCCCCTCTCTCCACATGCGCACGAACTCATACTCCCTCCATTCCAAATCAATTGTCGTTTTAGAGAAAAATAATTTGTTCCAAAATAATGTTGCTTTTGGTTTTCCAAGAGAAATTAAATATTTTATCCACCTTTGCCCTTTTCTTAATTTTTTGTGATACGTCTCATTTATACAAGAATCTATGTGAAACACCCAAAAGGATAAGTCATTTTATACAAATAATTATGGGTATTAGATGACTTTTTTAATCAATGTGGAACACCCAAAAGCGACAGTTAAATTGGAACAGAGCTCCTACTTGATATAGAATTCAGCATACGAGAAGGAAAAAAATCTAATAACCAAACAAACAACATAAACAAGAAATCACAACTTTACCTGATGCAGCCTAAAAGCACATAAAAGGTGTCGTTTCCATAAAAGAACTGCTGATCCTTTTTCTCACCACCTAATGGAAACAGAGATGCCACATGCTTCGACATAGGTTTACAAGTGAGCAGAAAACTCTCAGATTGTGGGACCGAAGCACCATCTGCTCCAGCTTCACTAGTATTCTCTGCCTCTCCTTCACTTTCAGCTTTACCATCAACCTCTTGCACTCCATCTTCTTCTTCTTCCTCACGTGAACACTCATCAGCTGCAGACTCACTGCCTGAAACGTCTTCTCCAGCCTCAGAAACATTTTCACTTTCCTCATCATCATCTGCACAGTTCCCTTCATGGCTCCCTGTTTCATAGGCACGATTTTTCTTAGGCATGGCTGGCGAAGTGCCATCCTGATAGGCACCAAAATTATCTTCAAAATCACCATTAGGGGACAGCTCACCCTCTTCTTTCTCGGTTTTAGAGCGACCAATACAATCTTCCTTGTATGCAGTATGTCTAGAGCCTTCTGGAAACTCCCCATTTGTCGGTTGATACAATCTTGATTTTTCAGCAACCTGTTCTTACAAAAAGATTAGCCCAAAAATAAATACAATAATACTCACAGACTGAGATCCAAAATCGAAACAGAAGCATATATTTGTACCTCCAAAGAGATTATATCTGCTGTAATAGGTTTGACTCCATTATTTTCCTCTATGTGTCCATTATTCACTCGAGAGGAGTTTGCACCATGACCTTGAATTTTTTTAAAAAAACACATAATTATAAAATGAAACTAATTAAAGAAAACATCAAAGATACAAATAATACAATTATCTTTCAGCAAAAAGAATTCATTCTATATGTCAGTCAATTTTCACACAACTTTAGGATATAAGCAGACGTAGAATCCTTCAGGGTTTCTCCTAAGAACATACCGTGATTAGCATTTGATGCTGAAGTAAGAGCTACGTCAGAGTTGATCAATCTTTCAGCAGACACTGCATTCTGCCCTTCTTTAGCCAAAGTATCCATATTCCTGAAGGTATTCCTGCTGAAATTCACTAGTTGAGGTGATGTAGTTGAATCACCATTACCATTTGCCTTTGGTTGCTTTAAGGCTGTTGCAGCATCGCCATTGGGACTATCTTCACTTTCTAAAGTGCTTCCCATACTATTTTTTACAATTCGGTCCTTAGATGCACCATCATCTTCAGTAGCATGTGGCCGGGAAAGAACACCTAGCATCGGCTCAAGAAAAGTTGTCCAAAACCTTAAAACTTTATGCAATTGTTCTTTTGTTGAGCAGACCTCTTTGCATGAGTATTGAATAATCTTATAAATATCATCATGAATTTCAGTATCAGGGTATTCGAATTCAAGGTCGGGAGTAATTGTGTGTTTATTCCCAGCAGTAATACTAATAAGCACATTGTCCTCTTTCTGCCTTTTCTCCTTGATTTCTTTGATCTCTGCCACTAAGGCTGCCCATCGAAAGCATGAAACAATAATTCGTCAGCAACAACACAAAGATAGAAGAAAAATGCTCAAGCAGCATCAAAGACCCGTGTCATAATCATAGTCATGAATACAAGTGGGATCATAAAAGCTACATTGTCAAACTTACATTTAGTGCTCAAGTTCTTTGAATCTTGTTGCTTGAAATAGAAACTCCGATGGTCAAGAGACTTGTAATGGTTCTTAGAATATATGTCGGCCCAAATTTTGTTAAAATCTGAGCGAGACTTCATCCATTCCTCCTGCTTCTGCTTAAGGCGGGTTAGGATAACAGGCAAAGAAAGAGATGCATTTTGCGCAAAATGTCCATCACATCAAGACCATGGTCACCATATAGGCGTTCAATGCATCTTAAATTCAGAGCTACATTTGAAAAAAAAAAAAAAAAACTTAATCACTGATACACATACCTTAATGATAAAAACAAAATAAATAGAAAGAGAGATTAATAGCTCCTGAGGCAGTATATAGCCAGGAGTTTTCAAAGACAAACCTGTGAAATGGTCCTCAACTCGTATGTGACTGTCGGAACCAATTAAATTGTTATTAATACTGTTCAACAGTTCCTCTGCTCGCTTTACAGTTGAACTGACAGACTCCAACAACATGTCTAGCTCAAACCTGAAGCATAAATTAAATCAGAAAGGACACAGAATCATATCAATGTGAGAAGAAATAAGATGTAGACTTGGAATATAATGGGATATGATTTGTACCACACTAGACAAAAATCTTATGCTTCCATTAACCTTATTTGAGATAGACGAGACACAAATCATTAATACAAGAACACCACAACAATTTATTTTTCCATAGTTAAGCATACATGCTATAAATTCATGCAAGAGGGAATAGGATTGCAGAAAAGAAACAGATTCATTACCTATCATCTTCACATCTAAATAGGCTTTCTTCATATTGGTTTCTTCGCATGTGTTTAAAAGAATAGTCCTCACTGCCAGAAGTTACCGACACCCAATGATCATTTAGAACCTGGTTGCCAAGTTCTGACCTCTCCCTAGCTTTAGGGATTGGATACTGCAATGGTAAAATTATTATTACGAAATTTGAAGATGATGTATTCAATACCACCTAACAACAATCTCAGAATGAGCACCATAAATTCTTACATCTTCTGGAAGAAGCCGATAACTGGGAGAGCAGCGTTCACAATTGGAAAGGTCGAGCTCTTGAATGGACTTTCCCCAATATTTCAAATTGAATTTATCTTTTTCTTTTCCTCCTTCTACTTCACGCTTCGGTTCTTTGTCCTTTTCCTCAATCTTCAAAGCCTTGAAGAATTACCTTCATTCCATAATGTTTCTGCCATCAATAATAAAGGTTTATCAAATACGAAATCCAAAAGGCTGAATGCCAGCTGATAGTAGCCTGATACTAATAAAAAATTACTATTCCACTGAAATAGGGAGGGGCTGGTATGATGCTCCGGAAAATCAGTAGTGGGAAAGTTACTTACTTTTGCCCATTACACCAGCTAGGAATCCATCTGTACAAAAGGAAATTGATTAGAGGTGAATGCGTTTTTTTTTTTTAGAAAATATTACAAGCTATATAAAGCAAAAATCTGTGACTACCAATACGTTCGCAGCGCTCCAAAAACTCATTAAAGCCATCCATAAGATCAGGATGTTTTGGAGTAAATCAGCAACCTGAAACCACCTTGTATAAGAACTGGATAGAATGACATGTCTCAACCAAATGAATACAGGAGATTTAATTTATCATAAATAACTTGTAATACGCTGGTTTAACGAACAAGATTGATAAACCAATACTTATAGAAACTCAATTAGGAAATACTGGATTTTCAATGCAAATGGAAGCCTAGATAAAAATTAAATATGGAAACACAATGGAGCAGAAGTCACTATAGTGTCTAAAGTATGAAGAGACTAAATAATGCTTGACGTAACCAAAAGATCCTAACAAATTTATGCCTGCCACAATGTTCATACCAAACTCTGCAATTCCTTTCTTGTGATAATTTCTGTACTGTAAATGTGAAGACATTTCAAAAATGCCTGGTAATCATCTGCACTGTGCAACCGCTCTTTGACTTTTTCACAAAATTTGAACTCATAACTGTACAAGCCTGGAGAGATAAAACAGATAAACATTAAAAGTCTCATTACGAAGCCAAAAAGGCACACAATAATATTAAATACATCATTTTTGGGGGAAAGGTAGTGGGCCCATTGTCTTTTTCCCATCTTTCATTTTATCTTTTTTTCCCTAAACGTGTATTGAAGATTATGGTTATTGAGTGCATCGTTGGAATAATCAACTTACATTATTAACAAAAGTATATTATCCAATTCATAACTAAAATTAGAATATGCAGATCAAATTTTCAAATTTCTGGTGTCTTTTTAACATTAACAGAAACAGCTTCCGCAACAATCAACAAAGGCATGCACTGTGGTAAGTGGTAACTGGCAACTCACCTTTTGATGCATCTTTATCATCATAAGAGGCTAAAGTTGAGTCTTCCATTTTCCGAGCAGATTTTCTTTTCTCAGAATGTCGATGCATGGTAGCCTCCCCATTATTCTCAGCACCGGGATCTCTGTCATCATGATCACGATGTTTCCTATCTCTATCAGTATGCTTCTTCAGCTCCTTGTGCAACCTCATAACTGTTTTATCATCCTCCATATCTGGACGCTCGACACTTAGATCTCTTTCTCCATGGGGGCCCATAATCCTGTCCCTGCGGGACCGCTGCTGAAAAAGCGGTGGGAGCAGAGAAATGCAATTTTCAGTAAGAAAGCAACAAATCAGAGATATAGATACATGTATGGATATAGACCTTATCCATGTGAGACTGACGCATCTGAGGTACAGCAGAGCTCCTCTCGTCATAACGATGAAAAGAATGGCGGCCAAAAGAAGCAGGAGGAGGAGCTGAAACGGTGGATGAAGTATCTGGCAGAAATCTAGTGAACTCATCAAGAAGATCTGGATGATCATCAAAAAGTGCTGCGACCTCTTCGTAGACCTCAGTTATACCCTTGTGTTCCTTCCGATACATATTCAAAATGTCCAGGAAAGATTTGTAAACATGATCGTCATTTTGAAAACGTTTCTGCAGATTAAAAATGTCACAGATATTATGTTACAATATTGAACTTTCTCGTGAAATAAACTGAAAAATCTGATAAAAACTACACCTTTATCTTATTGACAAAACTGATAGCCTCCTCGAACTCAACTGTCCTTTTGGCAGGAGCTTCTTCCTCCTCAGTGAGGGTAATTTCGTATCCCTTGGGCAAGAATGTGTTAAACCCAAGTATTAGATTAGGATGTCCTTTGAACAACTCTTTCACCCTACCTATGACACCAGCGGTGTCAATTCTGCCAAAACAAATAATTAAGAGTTATAATCATTTCTCAAAAGCATAAACTATCTTACCAAGTAAACATCATTTACCTTTGGGCCTTGAAATCTTTCATGACATCAAGGAATCTGTCATATTTTTCTCTTTGATCTTGGAACATGTCCTTAACATCCTTCAAATAAGACAATGCATCATTGGTGGTGAGTTTTGCTGTACCAGCAGCTGCAACATTTGTACCAGTACCACCGCCACTACCTCCACCACCATTAGCACTTGCAACAGGGCCAGGGCCAGGACCAGCACCTCCTCCACCTGTTCCACCACCACCAACCCCATTTCCAACTCCGCCTCCACTTCCGCTTCCACCTCTGCCTCCACCACCGCCACCACCTCCTCCAACGGGAGGATTTGGCTGCTCATACCTAATATGAGAACATTAAAAAAATTATAAAAATCAAATTTAGATCAGAATCTAACAAAACACATAAAATTCACCAATGTAAAAATACAAGTCAATAAAATTGCTATGACAACAACTATGCATTGCTCATACATAAATATTCAATATTGGTTTTCTTCTCACTGTTCAAAAGATTTATTTTACAACCAATAATAGTCACATTCAGTTACATCTTATGTGCCTTACAATTGCAATTTGCACTTAATCTCGTTATAGAGGCATTCGTTTGTAAGTAGCACCTGCAGTTCATCTTGTGTCTTACAATTGCAATTCACAATTAATCATATGTCAATTTCCCCAACCCCCACCCCACTCCATCCACGCCCAATCGGCCTGAGAGGAGAATGTAAAGATCAAAAATTTCTATCTAATTCTGCCCCCATATCAATCTCAGCAACCCTAATTGGCATGTAATGGGAACCTAATTCTTGTTTATCTTCCATTCCAATTCTTGAATTTCCCACCAAGGAGGCAATTTAATTAGAATCCTGATACAAGACAAGAGTTGGCACCAAATAATTCTGATGAAAAAAAAACGACAATAAATAAATTCCAGTTCATCGAGTTACACTTATATCGCCTAAACCACACTGGTTTTCAGAATAAATGTTCACCACCGGACCGCAAAATAAAAATTGACAATAACGCAAAATCAGATACATTAAACACAATTAAATCACTAAACTTAGAACCTTGATATATGAAAAGTTGAAAACCGGGAAAAGAAAAAAGAAAGAAAAAAACTTACGTTTCTCCGCGAGGATTAGAGCCATACGGCCTCTTAAATTGAGGGTTGGGGTTCAAAAACATATCATCTCGCAACCGCTTCATCCTTCAAGGATATCAACTCGACATTAACACCAATTAAAAAAAAATTACATGATTTTTTTTTACTTCAATTCAACCGAAACAAAAAAGAACACACAATTACAGTGATTTCTGAATGAAAAAACAACCTGAGAAGCCCCCTCCCTTCAGAAAAGGGAAAAGCGAACAGATCTAATCTCCGGAGCCAAGAACTGGACAATCAGTTACAAGTTCAGAGAATTCTTGTTTCTCCCTTTGTCTCCCTAATTTTTTCCCACCTCTTACTCTCTCTCTAACGTCGGGGAAAGAACAATAAACAGGGTATGAGAAACCAAATGGAGGTTAAAGGATTTCAGAAAGAATTTTGTGAAGTTTTATGCTACATAAATTGAGAAAATGGCTGCGATGTGTCTTATTACGTGAGTGGAGTCCTTTTATATATAGATATATATGAATTATTTTCGAACATGTTATGTTTCCGTTCAATTTTTGTTACCTACGCCATGATTTTTACATATAAAGTGACACATTTATAAGAAAATTTAATTTAATTTATTGTAGGAGAAAAAATAAAATATAAGATATTTGGGTGATTGTGCGAGATAAAATGTATAAGAAAAAATAAAGTAAAATAAATCAAGAGTAGCATTTTTTTTTTGACGGGCAAGAGTAGCATTTTTAAATATAAATGATATCGTGAAAGTGTAATTTATGTTGGATATTTCATTTTAAGGGTATGAAAGTAATTTTGAGACGGACGAAAAATGAAAATGTAAAAGTAATTGTGGAGCGAAAGGAGTAATTTTTACTTTTTCCATCCAATATAAATTCCTAATTATTTTTATATAAAAATTAATATAAGCAATATTATAATCGATATAGTTATTGACAGGAGATTTAGGCAAAATGAGTATAATTGAGTGACAAAAAGTGTAGATAATAGTGAATATGGTAATAAACTTAAAATGTATTTGTCAAAAATAAAATGAAAAACTTATAGTAAAGCGGAATGAATGAAAAAATATAAATTTATACCGGAATGGAGGAGTATCTTTTATGTGATGTGGTTAAATTTACTTCTTGATTTTCAAAAAGAAAAATTTAATATTATTACATCTTTTTAAAAAAGACGATTTCGTACATAAAACAAGTTCCAACCACTTATATTATATTATTCGTAGATTTATGATCTTATTCAAATTGTATTTTTAAATAAAATAATATCTAAATATTAATAATCACATAATACTCCCTCTTTATTTAGAAACAAGTTTTTAATGAAAATTGAACAGCAAGTAAATGTGACAAAAATAATTTAATGTCTCGACAAAAATTAATATTGTCTTGCCTCATATGAGTTGATAAATATAAATTTTTTAAATAAAAAATGAAATTAAGCTAAATGATGTGGCACGATATGTGGGATGATAGGAAGACACCTACAAAGAAAATCTTATGAGTTTTAAATTTTTTTAATTCAATATTTTAATATGTCACGATATCTCTGAATTTGTACAGAGCAGATTGATTCAAATTGTGAGAATTTAGATTATGTATTATGGATTTTCTTAGTTTGAAATAAATATTATTCAGATTGTTAAAGTTCATCAGGATTCTAGATTATGTGTTATGGAATTTCATAGTGTGAAATAACTATTACTCCTTAATTCCATTCAAATTTAGTAAGCATAAAACTTTTTTATGAATTTTGAAAATTAAATATATAAAAGGTATTATGCGGGTATTGTGGGATCCATTTAAAAATAAGATGATTATTTATAAATAAAATTAATGGTAATTTGAGTAATTAATGAAAGGTTTGAAATGTGAAAATAAAATGTTATATTCCACTTTATGACATACATACTAAAATTGAATCGTCGAAAAGGAAAACATACTTACTAAAATTGGACGGAGTATGATGTTTTGTTTAATTTTTTATCGGAAATAAAAGTACTCCTCTCTGAGATCGGTTTTAGATTGACTTTTTCAACGATTTTTGTATGACAATTATTTCATGCAATATGTGTCTGAAAAGTTATTTTATATAAATGGTATGCTAGTTAACCTTATTAACTATCATACAATTCATATAAAATAACTTTTATACACATATTACTATGAAATAATTTTCACGAAAAAATCGTTGAAAAAGTCAACTATAACCGATTTGGGATGGAGGTAGTATGATATTTTAAATTACTCGGTGGGTGTTTCCAAAAGCGACTCCATATAGATAAATGATAATTACTTTTATTTTTAAAAAAATCACTTATACAAGATTTGTAACCATTTTTTAAACATTTAAAATCAATTTTGACAAATCAAGTTATACATGTTTTTGGATTCTCTAGAAGCAATTCTCATTGTGAGAAAATAAAAAATAATAATTATCTTCACGTGCAACTACTCCACTATTAGTAAAAGTGATTTCTTTTTTCAAACATTCACTTTTTCAATTTGATTTAAAATTATTTTTCAAACACTCTTACTTTTAATTTTACCATAAAATCAATTAACATCACTTTTTAAAAATGAATAAAGTTTCAAAACACACTTATTATCATATATGGAGTACTTCTTTTAACAATTTTTTTTTAAAAAAAAGGTATTTTTATTTTTGGGCCAAAAGATTGCAACATTTCTTGAATTGCTTGGGCTTTGCTTGTAGGGGCATTCCAGAAATAAGATTGCCAGCCCGTTTTGTGCTGTTGTGAGGACAGGCCAGGGCTTGGGATAGCAGGCGGGTCGGGTCAGGGTTGAGATACTGGAGGATCATGCCATCCGGTCAGAAATAAGTTGGACCCACTCCATCGTCCAATTCATTCCTTCTCGTTATTAATTCATTTCTATATACACTTTTAAATAAATTTTGAAATACAAAATATTTTATTTAAAAAGACTCTTGTGTAATCGCCTCATACTTGGAGACGGACACGAGCAAATCACTTTTTAATAAATTATTATCACTTTTTCATAATTTGTTATCACTTTTCATAAATTGTCATCACTTTTCATAAATTGTTATCACTTTTTAATTTGTTATCACTTTTTAAAAAAGTGATAACAATTTATTAAAAAGTGATTGATCTCATCGTGAGACAGTCTCATACAAGTTTTTGCCTTTTATTTGGTATCAAATTGAGGTGTATAGTTGCATAATATTTAATGCTCATTTAAAAAATAACATCTGCTAAAGTCATTCTCACTCGTAAATTGCACTCGCCAGCTATTATTCCTATTTTTTAAAGAACAAAAATAAACTAGTTTTTGAATTTGTTTTGGCGGAGCTTCTCTTTTAGTATAATTTTTATTTTTATATAAGTATAGATTAATTTGAAATGTTTTTTTGTATATTATTATCTCAAGTTCATTTGTGAATTATCAGTGTAGGTCCTTTAATTTTATTATTACTCTCTTAATCTTAATTATATAAATATGGTTTATTTTATAATTGTCTTAATTATATAAAGTTATTTTCATATAGAAATAGTTTTTCTAATTCATTTAATATTATAATTCTATGTATTAATTATTTAGAAAGTATAGTACTTATATTTAAAAAAATATAAGAAAGTATAGTACTTATTAAATAAGATTATAATAAGAATTTTACTTATTAAATTTATATTTAAAAAATTAACTTTGTTGCAAATCTCAGGCAAGCCTATATAATTACAACTGTGGGACTTTTTTAATCGGCTCCTTTTTCATAATTTGGGATCTCAAATTTAATTGCAGAATTTAGTCTTACAATGTGAATTTCATCTTTACCTATCAATAAATAAATAAAAATAAATAAAATAAAGAACGAAACATAAACACAAAATTAGCATCAAATTGAAAGACAAGTTGCATTGCGATTTGCAACAAGACACCATGTCATGTCCATACAAAATCTCAAATAATTAGGATTTAATAAATAGAACAAAATTCTTTCAAAAAAATAGAGCAAAATAAAAACTGAATCATGGAATTCATTTTCACATAAACACAAACTTAGCATAATAAAATCACAAATTTATACATGTAATGTTGCACGTGCAATTTGCAACCCGTTTGTCTACTTATTATACCATGTATAAATTTTCACAAAATTGTACATATTTTCGATTTATTAATTTTCCGGTCAAATTTTGATTGGATTTTAACAATTCAAGGGACAATTCACATATTAATATTTTCATCTCTCTGATCCGGACAATTTGGTACCTTGTTCAATCAATTTCATATATCACACTTCGTGAATTTATATTTTAATTATGTTACTATTCACTCCGATTCGGAGATTTCTCGGCTAAATTTTGGTTGATTCACGGTAATTCGGCGACAAGTCTTGAATCAAAATTTTTATCTTCGAGCCCGTCAATTTGGTATTATTATATTGCAAATTGCATGTGTACCACAACTTTATGAATTTATTTTCAGTGGATTGTGTTGCAAAGATCATATGTTTTTTTCTGGTGTATTTTATGTGTTTTTTATTAGTGTAATGGTGTTTTTATATTGTTCATGTAATATCACTTTTTTTTTTTTGTCGATAAAAATATTATTTCACCCTTCCGGTAATAAGATGGATAAGAGGATTACTCATCCTCTGCTTCAAATTGCGTACGATTTGCAAATGTTAATAGCTTCCAACATAATACACCAAGCAAATATTTACTTTACAATAGTGAATGAATTATTCATTCAGTCTACAAATAATCTGCTTATCTTTCTCTTCTTGATTGCATTTTATCCAACCGCAAAGACGTATTTTCAACTCCTCTACTATCTTTATTTATGCCTTTTTCTTTTTAATTTCAATTGTGTAGTTTTTAAAATGTATGAATATTATGTTGCTAAAGATGTGTAAAAGCTTAACACGCATGGAAAAATGACATTTAGAAGGAAAAATGATCAAATTTAATTTCTCCACTATTATTAAAGGGTTTTGACGGTGGAACATGGTGCACAACAGAAAGGAGAGAGACAATGCCTGGTGGGAAGCATATCGTAACACGTCATTAAATTTATTAGTATTTTTATTCATGAGCAACCAACAATTTTGATATCTATCCCGAAAAACTATTTTGATAGAAAATTCAAATCATCATGTTATAATATTAATTTAGTAAAATTATTTTTTTATAACTATGTAAGGACATGACTTGCTTGATCGGTTAATAAAAGTCCGCCGAATTTGCTACTTTTTAAAATTAGTGAATATTACATTGGCAATAATATTTCACATAATTTCAACTCTAATAAAAGACACGGTATAAAAATAGGAGGACACTTTGTCCGTACAGAATCTGAAATAATTTATAGGATTTAATAAAACAAAATAAAACTTGAATTTTAGAATTCATTTTCACATTATTCGTTGCCTGCCCCACAACCTTACCTCAACCTTATTCAGTTATTTGCGGCTGCTTGGGAAGACGGCAGGATTCAGCATGGGTCATGCCCATATGTACAATTATACCCTTAAAAAAAAAAAAAAAAAAAAAAAGATCATTTGTTTCCATTGTGATTAAAAAAAAAAAAAAACCCTCTTTTCATTTTCAATTAATTATTAAAAACAATGTTTTATATAAAAATGATTCATAATTGATTTACTATTTTGAAAGTTTTATAATATCGGATATTTGATCAAAAATATTAAGAATCTCATTTGAAAATATAAAAATTAGGATCAATAATATTATATTATTGTTCAAAAGTATCAACAACAATATTGTAATAATATTATTTTTAAAACGGTCAAGAAAAATTCAATAAATCGAGTACAAGGGGTACTCAACTAAGAGCTAAGAGTAGAATTAAGCAAGGAGACTTCTTTACATGATATCCAATGTCAAATTCTAATTTTTAGAATATTAACCACCTTATCAATCACAACATTACAATTATTGAAAATGATTTCATTTCTCATACTTCAAATCGACCAAACAACCCCAATATTGTAATATTTAAATTTAGAGCATCAAATTAAAAAAATATATATATTTAAAGTATCAAATATTGACAAAAAAATATCAAAAATTTGATAGTAATTCATATTGTTGAAGTGTTAATGCAATCGAGTCATATGGTGTATGGTGGATTCGAGCCGGTCTAACTTCTCTCGGAACCGGTTCTTTAAGCTCTGACCGGACCCAAACTAACCCAGGCAAGCGGTTAAGTTTTTATAACGAAACTTAAAGCTGTTATGCATGGTTTTCGAAAGTGCCATTGGATCTTTGAGCTTAGATTCGATCTTAGCCAAGCTCTTGGGCTTTGTTTGTTATGTTGTTACGATTCTAATCCATCGGGAATCATTGGTTTTCGTTTAGTAGGAGAGAGAATTTACGTGAAGATATTGATCGCGAAATTAACACACGCAATTAGGGTTTCGGTTTTTTGATCAAATCAGTATACGTAATCATCTTGATTGAGTGAGTAAAGTTCCTCCCCTTATTCTCCCGTGGATGTAGGTCTTGTTTAAGGCGAACCACGTAAATCCTTCGTCGATTTTCTTCTGTTTTGCGCCATTTTCATTATTTGTTCTTGTTCTTCAAATTTACGAGTTTTGTTAAATCATTTTCACACCCGATAGGATTTGTTCACCACCGTGACTTATTCCTAACAAGTGGCGCGCTGCCTGGGAAAGCGCTTGTGGTTTTCAAAGTGAGAAATGGTACCAATGAAGGCTGAGGTGGAGAAATTCGATGGGAAGAATGATTTTGGCTGTGGAAGAGAAAGATGATGGCAACATTATATCAACATGGCACTGGATGAGGTTTTGGATTCAGTGGAATGAAGCTTCATCATCTCGATCAAGGCAAGAAAAAGGAGATGCGTAAGAGGCTTTTGGCCTGATTACTTTGTGTTTAGGAGACAAAGTGTTGAGGGAAATTCAGAGAAGACAAACTTTGGAAATATGGAATAAGCTTGAGAGTTTGTATCAAACCAAGTCAGATTACTAACCGATTGTTTTTGAAAGAGAAGCTCGTATCGTCAATCAAATTTGTTGATAACAAATCGATGGATGAACAATGGATGAGTTCATCAAAGCTTTGAATGATCTTGAAGGGATTGATGATAAGTTGCAAGATGAGGATAAGGCTCATGATGCTTAAGGCTTTGCCAAAATCATATAGGTCATTCAAGGATACTTTGTTGTATGGCGGGGAAAGCGATATTACTTTGAGGAAGTCTTAAGCTGCTCTCAAGTCTAGGATTCTTGAAGAATCTGTTGATGACAAGAAAGTGGTCATCACAGGAGAAGGCTTGAATGTTAAGTTCAAAGGTGGAAAGAAGAAAACTCAAAACAAAAGAAAGATGGAAAGGAGTCAAGTGATCGGAAAGAAATCCGGTGATTTTGTTGAGAGGAGGAAGTGTTTTGGCTGCCATAAGATTGGACACTTAAAGAAGAATTGTCCAGGATAAAGGGAAGAAAACTCAAGAAACCAATCAGCGGTGTTCTTGTTCTTGATAGTGGTTATGATAGTCTTTGAAGTTCTCACTATTTCTTCAAACAAGATGCAATATGAGTGGGTTCTTGATTGAGTTGTTCATTCCATATGTGTCCCATTGAAACCTGGTTTCATAATTTGAAAAGATATGAAGGAGGATCTGTGTTACTTGGAAATGATGAAAGGTGGTGTCGAAAGGAGGAAGGAGAAATCAAGATCAAGATGTTTGATGGGAAAGTCAAGATTCTATCAAATGTGAGGTATGTACCGGTTTGAAAAGAAATCTCATCTCGCTTGGATCATTAAATTCAAAGGGTTTTGGTTTTAGAAGCGAGAATAGTCGATTCTTGTAACAAAAGATCGAGAGGGTTATCATGAAGGAGAAAAGGAGAATGGTTTGTATGTTCTAATAGGGAAAGCTTGATTCTTTGGTGATGTTGAAATAACAATGAACACAGAGATAATGCTATATTGTGGCACAAGAGGTGCATGCTCCGGTGAGAAAGGTTTAAAAGCTCTTTCATCAAGAGGAGTTCTAGCGGGAAGGACGGTGAACAAGGCGGAGTTACGTGAACAATGTGTTCTTGGTAAAGCCAAGAAGCAATCTTATGGTAAAGGAGCTACACTACATCCGAGCCTCTTGATTATGTTCATTCCGATATCCTGGGTCCAGAGGTTGAAACACATGGAGGTGGCGAGATATTTCATGAGTATCATTGATGATTTCAGCAAAGGTATGGATCATTATCTTGAAGCATAAGAATGAGGCTTTTGCAAAATTCGAGAGATTGGTTAGTGGAGCAAGAAAAATAAGAAGGGAAAGAAGCTTAAACATCTTAGAACAAACAATGGATTGGAGTATGTTTGAGGAGTTTGAAGTTTCTGCCGAGGACAGGAGGGATAACAAGGCACAAAACAAGTGCCCGGACTAACCCTCAACAAAATGGCTCGCGTAAAGAATGAATAGAACACTTTTGGAGAGGGTAAGATGTTTACTTTCGATGCAAAACTACCAAGATCTTTCTGGGAGAGGTCCTTGAAACCTTACCAAGTTATCCGATCAACATGAGTCCTTCTACTCTTGCTATTGATCTTAAAACTCCAAATGAAAGGTGGTATGGGAAATTATCCGATTACACAAAAGCGAAGGTGTTTGGGTGTATGGCTTATGTACATATTAGCAAGACAAGTTAGAGCCTAGAGCTTTGAAATGCATTTTCATTGGTTATCCTAAAGGGGTGAAAGGGTACAAGTTATGGTGTTTGGAAGTGGAAATCGAAATGTATTGTCGGTAGAGACGTGGTGTTTAATGAACATGTGATGGGGTATAAACACTCGTAAGACTCTCAAGAATGCGATGGAAATATTAGTCGATTTCTTACCAGTGGAGGTGGAGACAAGCACTAGTGATACTCACATTCACTGCGAAGAGGAGCGATCAAGCGATTTGGACATCGATGATGGAGATGATGAAGCGACTGTGGATGATGCGATCAAGGAAGAAATCAAGGAGATTATAGTGATTTGAGGAACTATAATTTGGCGAGAAACAGGTTAGGAAGGCAGATTCAAGCACTTTATGAGATTTGGACATGCCGATCTTGTTTCATATGCTTTGATTCTTCGCCGAACATATAGAACAGTGAGCCAAACACTTTCAAAGAAGCCATTGGTGGTCTGAGAAAGAGAGCTGGTTATTGGCAATGACCAAGAGTTACATTCACTTGAAAAGAATAAAACTTGGGTTACGGTGGAGAAGAAGAAGGATCAAAAGGTGGTGGTGTAAGTGGGTGTTTAAGAAGAAGATAGAAGGTGGTGTCAAAAAGCAAGTCGGGTTCAAGGCAAGACTTGTTGCTAGAGGTTTTACACGGAGAGAAGGAGTTGATTACTGATGAAATTTTCTCCCCGGTTGTGAAGCATTGTTCTATCGAGCTTCTTTTAGCCACATTGCTCATGAAAACACGGAATTACATCACTAGATGTGGCTTTTTCTACATGGAGATCCGACGAAACCATTTATATGAGTCGGCTGAGGGTTTTATTTTAGAGAATCAAGAGAAGGTGTGTTTGTTGAAAAAATCTTTATATGGATTGAAGCAAAGTCCAAGGCAATGGAATAGGAAGTTTGATCGGTTTATGAGCTCTGTGGGATTTATCAAGAAGCAATTATGATAAATGTGTTTATCTAGAGAAGAAGGGAAGTGAAGTGGTAACATATCTTTTGCTTTATGTAGATGATATGTTAATAGCCGATAAAAGCATTGAAAGGATCAGATTTTGAAGAAGAGGGTGAGTGAAGCTTTTGAAATGAAAGACTTGGGTGAAGCTAAGAAAATTAGGGATGGATATCATCGTGAGATAAGAGGGTCGAAAACTTTTCTTGTCACAAAAGGAGTATATTACATGAAGGTCCTCGGGAGATTCAATATGCATGAATCCAGAGCCGTTAACACCCCTTGGACAGTTTAAGCTATCGGTGGATAACTACTTTGGCCAAAACGAAAGAAAAGAAGATGTCACATGTTCCTTATGCAAGTGGAGTTGGAAGCATAATGTATGCTATGGTGTGCTCTAGACACGATCTAGCTTATGCAATCGATGTGGTTAGCGGGTTTATGGCGAGATCCGGGGAGTTTGCATTGGGATGCTTTGAAGTGGACATTGAGATATCTTCAAGGTGCTTCTAATTTGGGATTGTTGTTTGAAAAAAGGCCGAAAAGGGAGATCGAAGCAAGGGATATGTTGACTCGGATTTTCTTTGGCAACATTGACTCAAGAAAATCAATCACGGTATGTCTTTACACTTCATAGCCTGCAGCCGATTAGTTGGAAAGCATGTTTGCAATCGGTTGTTGCACTTTCAACAACAAGGTAATATATAAATTTATTCTTGAGGCAATCAAGGAAAGCAATATGGTGAAAGGGATTGTGAAGGACTTTGGAGTTAGGCGAGATCGGTGAAGGTACTATGTGATAATCAAAGTGCGATTCGTTTAGTGAAACATCAAGTGTTTCATGAGAGATCAAAAAGCATATTAGTGTGAAACTCCATTTTGTGAGAGACTTAGTGGAGAAAGGTTCGGTTGAAGTTCTAAAAGTGAGCACCGTGAGAATGCGGTGATTTTTTAACCAAGGCTCTTCCTAGCGTAAGTTTAAATCTTCTTTCGAAGCTTAGTTAAGCTTGAGGCCCTTGGTCATTGAGCATGTTTTGATTTGGAGTTGGGATGAATATTACTTACTACATTAAGGTGGAGTTTGTTGAAGTGTTAATGCGGTCAAGTCATATGGTGTATGGTGGATTCGTAACCGGTCTAACTTCTCTCGGAACCGGTTCTTTAAGCTCGAACCAGGACCCAACTAACTTGAACCGTGATTAAGTTTTTATAACGAAACTTAAAAGCTATTATGCATGGTTTTCGAGTGCCGTTGGATCTTTGAGCTTAGATTCGATCTTAGCCGAATCATCGGGCTTTGTTTGTTATGTTGTTACGATTCTAATCCATCGGGAATCATTGGTTTTTCGTTTAGTAGGGAGAGAGAATTTACGTGAAGATATTGATCGCGAAATTAACACACGCAAATTAGGGTTTCTCGGTTTTTTGATCAAATCGTATCTCTGTAATCATCTTGATTGAGTGAGTAAAGTTCCTCCCTTATTCTCCCGTGGATGTAGGTCTTGTTTAAGGCCGAACCACGTAAATCCTTGTCAATTTTCTTTCTGTTTTGCGCCATTTTCATTATTGTTCTTTGTTCTTCAAATTTCGAGTTTTGTTATTTGTTTTCACACCCGATAAGGATTTGTTCACCCACTGTGACTTATTCCTAACACATATCATGAATAAAATTTATTCATTATTAAATTATTGTATTTATTTATAGATGAGATTGTATATCTACAAATTTCCTCTGACAATACCATAGACGCTAAAAATTAAAACTTATCACTCAATTGTAACTGATTCAAATGTTGATATTTTTTTACATCGAAGTATTTGACTTTAAATATTACATACCCTTCAATTTCATAAAAACTTTTATATTTTTTTCGATATGTTCCAAATATAAATTTTTACATACTTAAAAATAAAAGTACTCATATAATTTAAAATTAAATCCTTTACATTACTGATTTTATTTTAAATTTATTACTAAAAATATATATATTTTTTAATTGTTTGTTTTTTTACATATAAAAGTTTGTTCGAAAGGAGTAATATTTTGCCATGTATTCATATTTCTTAATTCAAAATTGTAAATCCACCACTGTTATCATTATAGTTGTCCCTTCATAATTATAAATTTCGCTCCATTTTCCAGACTCTTCTCTACACTAGCTACCAACTCCACCTCAAAAATTTGTAAACCTATTCTTTATTATTTTTATTTATATTAATAGTATGACATAATAAATCGGCCGAATTTGGGCATTTTAGGTTGAAATTAGGAGAACACGTGCAATTTAGTCAAAGTTTTGTAATTCGGCTCAATTTTATCCAAAATTTGTCGAATTTAAAAGGCTAAAAATCTTACATTTAAACCGTCCAAAGAATTTTGTTCTATAATTATCGCCTTTCCTATTAAATGTCTTAAAAAAGTGATCCATCCGCTATAGTGTAAATTAATTAAAATTTATTTTGTCGGTATTTTTAACATGTTTAAGAAACTATTCTAAACATGACATGTATATAGCTTTTTGTCGCAAAACTAAATCAAGCAAAGCACACTCGGGTACGTATCAAAATAGATATTTGATTTTTTAAAATATTTTAGAATTTGAATATCTGTGTCTGTACCAATATTTTTGTTCGAAATAGTGCAAATATTTTGATTTTCGGTACGATTTGAATCAAATTATTTTTCGGTAAAGGAAACGAGTTGGAGCGGAAATACACATTTTTAATATATGTTTTTTCAATATTAGTAAAAAAATAATAAATAACTTAAAAAATTAATAACTGAACGACGTCAGTAGAGCAAAAGACAATAAATAAAATTGAGATTTATATAATTGATTATGATGATTTAATAATATGTTGAATGTACAGTTTGTTAGTTTTTACATGAAATTATTATTTATATTAAACTAGATTGAGATAATAATTATAAATTAAAGATAATGAATAAAAGTTATGATTATAAATAATTACAAATGTATAAATAATCACACTTAATAGTTTACAATATTAATTAATAACGAAATTATGTATATGATGCCTGTCAAGAAAAAAAAAGAAGAGAAATTATGTATATGATGAAATTATATCATTGCCTAAATTTAACATGTGTGTGGTTTCATTATATTACTAATTAATTGGATTCCGAGTGAATCTAATGATTAAATTTATTACTAATAATTTTCTTTTTATAAAATTGATAAATCATATAATTCTACTTGACTTAAGCAATATTATAAATTTATAATATAAATATAATGTATTGGATATAAAATAAAATAATAATTTAATTTAAATACTTCCTCCATCCAATTATATAAGTTTGTTTTATTGATGTCTCAATTATTTAGGTTTGTTTTCGGATAAAGTATTTTTTTCTAATTTCATTTATTAATAATAATTTTATGTATTAATTAATTATATTGAAAAGTATAATACTTATTACATAGAATTATAATATAAATTTTATTTGATAAATTTGTATTTCAAAAAAAAACATATAATTTTTATATAAAACTCAACCAGCCTATATAATTGGAACATATGAAGTACAAATTTAATTTGGTTATTCAGTACAGTTGAATAAGTTTTCAGTGCAGCTAAGTGAATAATATTTAAATTCATTCTTAAAAGAAATTTGATCCAGTTTCATACGATTATAATAAAAAAGTAAACAAATAATTTCAGTTCGATTCTTTTTAGGTGTGAATTTTGTTACGAATTCAGAAATTTTCCCATCTGAACATCCATAATTTAGGACTTGCTTTCTTTGTAAAATTAATGATTCATTATGGAACTTAAAATGCCACTTTAATATTTCTTTAATGTAGATTTGGTGCAGATGCAAAAGTATTAACTAACTACTACAATGGCTTGTTTGGTATGATAGCAAAAGTTTACATGCGATTGCCTCGTTTAAATGAGAATTGATTTTATTTTTGCGATCTACTCCATTAATTTATATAGAGAGTCACTTTCTTGTAGCGGTTTCGTAGTATGAAATTGAATGCCATTAGAATCACTCACTGATACCATTAGAATCATTCGTCGATACCATAACCATTTTATCTTGTGATATCGGTTTATAAGTGTAATGGTATCACTAAATACATGTTATAGTATCGATAAATGATTCTAATGGTATTAATTTCATACTATGAAACTCTTCATACAAGATTTTGCCATTTATAGAGTAAGAGAATTAATTTCTTTTTATTGAATAGAGATTATACCCTCATTCACAAGATATATAAACGTTCTATGTAGGGTCTAAAATAAAACAAATAATATAATATTAATTTAACTTAAATTTATTTGACATCTCTGACAAATTTTATATACATCATTTGCATTGTGCAGTCGTGTAGAATAGTATTACTCATTTTTTTAAATAGCATTGTGAACACTAATTAAATGATATTACTCGTTTCCATAAATAGTATTACTTGATATCTCTGATTTTATTTACACTAATATGTTAAAGTGAATACCCCATCCAATTTTGACAACTTCACTTTCTTTTTTGTTTGTCTGTCTAATTTTATCATATTAAAATAGAGTATTAAACATCTCTATAATTATTTAAACTATCATTGACTTTATTTCATAAACAATCATTTTATTTACAAAGAGACTCCACAATACCCTATAATATCCTCCAAAATATTTACTTTATATACAAACTACCAATATTATTTAAAATTCTTGTAAATTACTATAATTAAATTGGACAAAAAGAGTATTTATCTTTTCAATTTCGAATGTTTTGAAACTAGAATGAACTTAAGTTTAATTCATACTTATGTCTAATTTCTATTTTCATTCATCTTACAATGATAGGTCAGTTAATATATTTAATGTTTTTTTTTCAAATCAATATTGTAAGGGCAAAAAGAGAAAACAAAACAAAAATTTTACAGGTTATTGTTGTTAATTATTTTACCAACCGTTGTTGTTAATTATTATTATTATTTCATTTCATTTTATGTTATTTATTGCGATTTTGTCAAGTAGATATATACACGAAGAAAATAAAATTATTTCCCCATCCGAGACCAAAGCTGCCTCATGGGCCTTGCACTAATATAAATTCCATATGACTTATGATCCAAATATATTCAGCATATACAGGGATTAAACCTTTAAAAATCAAAAGTTCGTAGATACAAATTGAAATAATTTCATCTCATCAAATTCGAACAACGATGTGATATATTTCAAATAGTTAGAAGCTCCATTATTTATCTTTGTAAAATTATGAGTTGAGTAACCATCAACGCGATTAAAAACTAATCTCATAAAAGCACTTAGATACTCATTAACACAAGAAACATGCAATAATTTAGCCTACATAGATTTGAAAACAAAACAAAAATTTCTGATCGCATACCATTTTTTAAATCTTTAATGTATAATAAAATCTCTATAAATTAATAAATTTTTAAAATAATAATTTTTTCGGTCCAATTGTTCTAGTGTTAAGTTCTTAAATTACACCAAAAAGTTGTATAACATAATAAATGATATAAGTGTTTTCTATCTCCTACTCTGTTTTCAAATGTATAGTATCATTCTCGTCGTTATACTTAGCATCCAGTCTCTGTGAGCATAAACAAATTAGGTCGACACTTTATTTGAAATTATTCAATGAAAATGAAAATAAGAATAAATATATGTTAATTTTAGTGGTTAATGATGATAAATGATAATTTCTTGTATTATTTCTTCCTCCAAAATAAGTTAACCATTATTTCATTTGATTATTTTTTTCTACTCCTATAATCCTCCTCTTCAATCATTCTCCTACACTATATTCAACAATTTTTTTATTTTTTAAAGTTAAAGCACAATACAAATAATGTAAAATAATCTCCAATATACCAAAAAATGTAGAGAGTAAAGAAATTTTATTCGCATTTCATTAAATAGTCAAGCGCCCTAAATTATTTTTAGAAAATGAAAACTCTTACAAATTGCTGAACTGATATGGAGAAAATGTTCTATAAATTATTAAATTTAAATAAGGACTTTTGTATATATAAGAAGATCTCATGTATAAGATCAGACTCCACTTTAATATTTTCATTTCACTTTACATCAAAATATAATTTGAGTATAAAATTATAAACCTACAAACAATATATTATATATGAGATAAAAAATTTGTTTATGTATTAAATTATTTCATAAAGTTTTTGTTAATTTAAATATATAAGTCGTTTCAAAAGTGTAAAGAATTGCTTTAAAAACTAAGGTGTAAAAATTCGCAGGTAATTTAAAAAAGGCGGTATAATCTAACAATTTGAATTATAAAATTGCACGACTACTGACGTTTTCTATAACACAAAACACGTGGCTTTTAATAATATCCATGATGAATCATTAATTTGACAAAAAACAATACTGAAACAATTAATCTTCATTAATCGAAACAAGTAGTATAATTTAAGTACGTGACTATTAACAATTAATTTACTGATATATTTTGATACGTTTTTTACATTTATGTGTATCCTAATTTTTAAGTTTACATATATGTGTGGAATGAGTGCATATAATAATAAATTTTATTTTAATTATCATGGTAATGTACATGTACCGTTATTATTTGTCAATTCGATTCCACAACTTTTTATTATTTGAACCAACAATTCAGGCGGGTACATAGAGTAATTTTGAGGATGTCAATTGTCAATTGAAGAATTCATAATTTAAAAATAACATTAAAATAACTCCTTGCAAACCCTCAATCCCATCTATAACCTTCTTATATAATTGCACCATCCCAGAAGAATGAATAAAAAATTACTAAAATGCAACATTAAACAATTTTATGGATCTAAAAAATTAAGCACTAATTTTTAGAACGATGTAGCTCCTCATTCAAATACTAATTTCGAAAACTAAAAAAAAAAAAATTAACAAATCACAAAATTGATTTCGATTAAAAAAAAGTCACTCACGTCCTAACATACTTTGGCAGTCTGCGAGAAACGATGTCGTCTTGTCCGAAAATTCTTGGCATCGGAAACCAAATGTTGTCTAAACATGGCAATAAAAGCCTCCGCCCTTTTGTTCAATTCCTCCTCCGAAATCTGCTCATGCCCTTCTTGCTTCACATCCTTCTTCTCACACTCCGCATCGCCGCCGCTCGCCGCCGATTTCACACTCTCAGCGCCGCCGCCGCCGCCGCCGCCGGCGGCGGCAACCACAGGGCTTAACTCTTCTTGTTTTCCCTTGAACGCCAGACGGCAGTCATCTTCTTCATCAACTTCACTCGAAGATTCGATTTGAGATAATTTGGAGGTGAAGAGAATTGCTAAGAGCAGGAGATTGAGCGCTAAGAACGCCCACACGCGCCAATGAGCGAAGAGGGACACCACGACGGCGCGTTCGATGCACGCCATGAACGCCGCTGTACCGGCGGCGAACCACACCGCCTGTAGTTGATCTTCTGCCGTCTTATCAGCCACCATCGACACAGAACGAAGAAAAAATTGGTGTTGGTAATTTGGAAGAGAGAAATAAGTGAATTAGGCATTTTATAGAGGGTGAAATGATATTTGAAAATGTGTGATAAAAAAATGAAAAAGGAAAAAAGGGTTGCAGGCTTTGTGATGATCAGAGGATGTGAGGTGAGAGAGGGACAAGAAAACATTCTCGTTGTGACAATGGCAGCAGCATCAATGCTTAGTCCTATCATTACTTATGATTTTTTTCTTTTCTTTTCTTTTCATGTTTTGTTTTGTGGGTTAAAGCATGCACCCCTTTTTCGCACAAAATTTTTATATGTTGTATTATTGAGCAGGTGTTATATGATGTTCAATAGTAAACCTTAATTGAGACTTTAGGTGAAACAAAGGTTTGTGATGGTTATTATGAGGATGATGACAAGATAATAAATTGGTACATATTATTCATATTAAGAAATTGATTCCACTTTTTCGTGCTATTTAATTTCTTTTAGAATTCGAACTTAAGGCTATATTTATTTCGGGATTTAGGTGTGCCGAGAAGTTATGACTTTAAATTTATAAGATGTAAATTTTTTATGAATAATAAAAATATGTGTTTATTTTGAGATTTTGGTAGAATGAGATTTTACTTTATGTCATATCAATATTTAATAGATTGATGTTGTAATATTTTATTATATTATGTAAGAATAAAGTAGAAAAGAAAATATATGAATGATAGGAAAGATATTGATGTTGTATTGTTTTATAGTATTATGTAAGAATAAAGTAGGAAAAAGAATAGATGAATGGGAGAAAATAGATTGATGTTAGTATTATTTTATTGTATTATGTAAAAATAAAGTAGAAAATAAAATAGATGAATGAAGGAAAAGAGAATAGATGAATGAAAGAAATGTAAATTGTATTGGGAACGATAATAATAACTTTTATAGGTGTAGATAAAGTATGAGATTTGAAATTTAGATTTTAAATCTATAACTTGTATGGAACGGAAGTCGAAAAGTCCAAATTTCATCCGTGTGAATACCAAGACAAACGCGGTCAATCTAATGCACACTGACTAGGTCTAACTCTATCTGAAAACTATGGTCAAAAAGTGAGGTTTGCTCTTAACCCTTAATTTAGGATTAATGAGTTTATATCATAATCGATGTAGGACACCTCCTTAACTTACCAGTCACGAGGGAGTCCTTTCTCAATTTTCTAAAGACTAGGATAGTGTTTACTTCATTTTTAATGGTTAACCTTGGATAACCATAGTGAAAGGTGATAAGGGAGTGTTAAAAATTAACCTAAGAAGAAAGTGAGTTAATAATCATGGGTTAAAGAGAGTCAAAGCGGGTCACAAATCCGAATCGGATGGATAACTTTAGTAAATTAATTCAAAATATAAACATGAGCTACACCTCTCCCATGAAAAATTATCAAAAATTAACTTTCAAAGTAAACACGCCCATATGTCTGTTTGTTTTTCGTCGTGTGATTAAGCTTATCCCTCATTGTATTACTGGTTGACTATTAAATATATTTTGAAGTCAAATCAAATATTTGGGTTAGGCTTGAATTGATATCCTTTTTGCAGGCTTGAATTGGTATCCCTTTCTACACAATTAACTGTTGCGCCTTAATGCATTTCGAGATGGTTATCCTAGCTTTTAGTTTTAAGTGACTTTTCACCCTTAATTAGTTTAACCAACCCAAAGTTATATATGGATAAATCAATCTAGTGCCCGTTTGGTAGGCGTATTTAGCTTGATAAGATAAGGAAATTAGGTCCTTATCTTATTGCTAAACATGCTTTCTACCAAACGGCACCTAATGACCAAAATATGTGATATGATGTGATTTGCGATGAAAAAAATGAAAATTTTACTAGAGACGAAATGTGCAGAGAGGGAAAAATAACTAGAAATATTTATTGGAATTTCATATAATATATAATGTAATATATAAAATTAAGTCATATTCTTTTAGGAGTAAGTCTTGCGTGAAACCGTTTTATAATGAAATATAATTTTAAAAGTGATAAATATCAATTTGTGTTAATTTGTGAATCACTTCACCATGTGACAATTAAATAAAGTTTTTGCCTTTTCTTTTAGTACATGAACGATTGAAAAGTTTTGCCTTCTTTTTAGTACATGCATGATTGAAATTGAGGACATCTTACTCTTTGCAATTATCTGCACTCCCATTTTCTCATTGGCATGTAATGGTCATAATGACCTCTATGGTGTAGTATCCATTATGCTCTAAATGATATATAATTGATAAAATACCTAAAATATAAAATTTATGGCCCTCTATTTTTTTGTTTAACTTGGAACGCCCAATATATATCCACAGGGTGTCCAAAGTGTAACCTCACAACTTGCGTAGGATATAAAATGATCAAGTATTGTTTGCAATTTGCATCACACAATATTCTCTATTTTCTAAAATTGTAATTAATTTTACTAACCTAAATAATAATGGCAATATATTTATATTATATATATATTTTTTTTTTTGACAGGAAATTTATATTATATATTTAAGTTGAAGAAATGAAAGAAAAAGAAAAATAAGAGAGTGAAGACAGCGATATTTTTGCCGGAAATGAAAGCTGACTTAACAGAGAGAAGGGACCCTTCTACTGGTGGAAGCACGCCTTACCAAATTACCATCACAAGGCCCCACATGTCCGCTGCTCAACATTCAAAAATTACTCTTTTTGTTTTACATCTCTTCATTTAGATCTAAGATGAAATTTACGATCAATTCTTGCATATTTGTGCGACAATTTTTCAATTTACAGTATCTCATCATCTATCAAATACTATTTTTATTCTTATAAAATAATACGCACTTTTTTCACATAATTTAGTATATTATGCATGTAAAAATGTTAAGATATTATTTTATAAGTGTATAAATATTACTTGATAAATGATAAAGTATTGCTATCAAATACATGAAATACGTACAATTTATGCATAAAAAAATTAGTAAAATTTTGTTTATTTGGGTAACAGAACTAAGAGGGACAAAATTTGCCTAAGTTCATTGCAATAAAGATAAGGTAGGATAAAAAAATATACATACTTTTTTTTTTTTATAAACAAAAAAATATACATACATTTAACAGGGGAATTTCGGGAGAATAACGTTGTTAAAATAAATAAAGAAAAGAACAACCACTCAACTTTTTTATAACATACCTGTTAAAAAAATTATTTAATTTTCAGTTCAAAATATTTTATTTTATTTTATTTTATTTTTAATAAAAATATTATCTCACACTATTTTATTATCACACTCTGAATAATACACATATATTTTATATATTTACTTTTTAATAAACTACTAATATTTATTAAAATTTGTGTCAAAAGATGAGGAAATAAATTTTAAAGATGAAGGAAAACTAACTTTTTCTATTATAGGGTTGGTTCGACTCTGGCAAATTTATCAAATAAACTCTTTGTAATTTGTACGCTTGCGCGGTTAATAAATTTAAAATTCTACTCCCTCCGTCCCATAAAAGCTTTCACACTTTCCTTTTTCGTCCGTCCCAATATAAATTTCACACCCTTAAAATGAAAAACCTTTTATAAACTCCACCCTCATAATTTTCACTAATTTACACAAATGTCATTACTTTTACTCTCACATACACATAACCCAATAAAGTTTTTTTACTTTATACATAAAAGTTTACAAATTTATCCCTTAAAACTTCAATCATTACTCTTTTTTCTTAAAGTGTGTGCGCCACCTACATATGAAAGTTTTTTCGGGACGGAGGGAGTACTTCTTTAATGCATTTAGCAATTTATATTTTATATCATTCTTCATGATAGGGTTGATATGATCCTTCATATGGCGTTCATTATTTATGATTGACGAAATTTTATGGAAATTGTTTTTTTTTTTAATAATTGGTCAGCACTTTATGTTGAAATAAAGTTGATTGTTTTATTAAAATATTTTAATTTATTACTATTAATTATTTCATTTAAAAATTTACTGATAGTTGTGAATCATTTACATTGAAAATTTGTTTTAGGTCATAACTTCACAAAATAGAGACTTACTAGTAAAATTACAACTAAGTGATAGAGACTTCACAAAATTGTTTTAGGTCATAAAATTACTTATAAAGTGATAGTTGTGAATCATTTACATTGGAGTGGGAGGTATAAGGAGGGTTGGAGAATTTAGAATTGTAAGAGGACTTGGTGAACTAATTTATAACCACTAACAACTAACATTTACCGATCAAAAAAAAAAAAACTAGTAAGTAATCACACGTATTACGCAAGAATACACGAGATTAAAAATAAATTAACAAACTAAAAAATTTACCAAATAATTGATCTTATATGAATCGGTTTTACCGTAAAATTGGTAAGTCGTAAATATTCTGAAGGCACAAAATCCTCCACTTGTATCAGAGGCCCCTTGATTAAACGGATTGTAAATCGAGGGATGTGCGCGAGTGACAACCACATACAAGGAGAAAACTTTCGGAAGACACGAATCTAAGAACAACCCTACAATATTTCATCAAAGTTAATTGACACCATGTGGAATCGAATCTGAGATGTCGAAATGTATGTCTTTCTAATCACCTTGCCCACTTACCATTTAGGACGTACAAGAGATTTATTGGTTAATTAACTCGACGACAACGTTTAGGCTTGCTGATAAGCGCGAACACATGCGATGGAAAGCGCGGCAAGTGTCGCTGCCAATGGACTCTGCGAAACTTGGGTTCTTTAGTTGGGCCCATTTTCCTAAATATATGGGCCTTCACTGTTATTGGGTTGAACCGGACTATTAAGGGCCAGGTTATATTAAAGACCCAGGTTATACGCTCACACTTTTTTATTGAGAACACACACTTGACATAAGTTTAAAAGTTAAATATATATGTAATGATAAAAATATCCTTATCACTTTATTTGTATTATGTTTATGTGTTATTTGTTATTTGTTGCATTAATTTTGTTGTTGTGGAATTGTTTTCGATGCTAATGAACGTAAATACGATGATAAATATTTTTTTGGTGTTTGAGTTTTATAAATTTTTCTGAGTCCGATTTTATGAGAATGTGATCAATTTTTGTTTTGTTTTTTTTTTTTTTTTGCGAAAAATAGCCTAATTTTTGAAAAAAATGACATATTTTCGTAAAATTTTTTGAAAGGTTTACAATTTTTCAGAAATTGAATAATAAAAGGTATTTTAGGAAGTTAGTGGTGGTGTATTCAATAATTAGTTGGGTAGTTTTATCATGTGGGTGTTCTCATTAAAAAAGTGAGGGCATATAACCTGAGCCTATATTAAACCTCTAGTTCATTCCTTTATTTATTTTTTATATTTTAAATAATGAGAAAAAGATCAAAATACCCCGAATTTCCAGTCATATCAGTACTTAGTTCAACACCGGCGATTAAGAATGCTAAAAACCTGTTTTATCACACAACTAATCGTATATTCATTTTTTTCCAACATTTAATCGAACATTTTGTCTGAAAAAATCACAAAACAATGATCGAACATAGTAAACTCACGTATATTGATTTTTTGAGTAGTTAATTTTTCACCAGCAACTGAACATGGATAAAATTTAACCAGCACACTTTAGCAGGCCATCCGGCAATATTCCGGCGAAACTTTCGGCGAGAATGGGGAAATCGGCGAGTTTGACGTCGGCGTTAGGGCGTTTTGACGAGGAGGAGATTGTGGATGCGCGGCGGCCGGAGACGGTGAGGGAGAGGGGGAGGCTTCAGAGGCGAGGTTAATGTTATTAATTATAGAAAATAAATAAAAAATGATTTAAAATTAAAAATCACACAATATGTTGGACCTAATGTCTATCATATGCACGCCGCACGCGATCAAATTTCAATTTTAAGACATCATTCTTTTGACGTTACGTAACACGTTTATAATTGATTATCATTAATATATCAGTGGTAAAATTAGTAAAAATATAATTCTTTTTTAAAAGCATAATTTGCATAGAGCAACCAAATTGGAAAGGTGAGGCGAGCAATAACTAGCAGTGGTTACTAAGCATTAAATGGACATAAATGTCATGAAATATTTCAGGACACACAATCATGTCGACCCAAAAGTTTTGGCATTCTGCCAAAAGCACAACAATGATCTAACTCAAGATTTAATATCATTTAATTAGCCATGAGCTGTTGAGACTACCCATTTAATGATCTTTCATGACCAATTTAATTATAAACATGTTACTCATCTTTATCTTATGTTTAATCAAACAAACAATGTCTCTCAAGAACCAAACTTTTCAGCCATCTGAGCTTGAATCAGATCAACAAACTGATTCCTTCCAATACATAAAAGCTGCTGTGAAGCTTCAAAAGGTTTACAGAAGCCATCGAACACGACGAAGATTAGCAGATTCAGCAATTGTAGCTGAACGTCTATGGTGAATATCCTATGATCATACATTATATCTTCTAACATGGAAAAGTCTCTAATGTGAAGAATTATATGAAGGTGGCAAGCGATAGAATACGCTCGTCTGAATCATAGTACGACGGCCTTCTTCAACTTATTTCAACACGAAAAACCATCTTCGCGTTGGGGCAGGATCACCTGGAATGCATCTAAGGTGTGATCATGATTCATGCATTAGTACTTTAAATTGAACTTTTAGTGTTTTTAGGCAATAAATTCATGATGCTTTATGATCATTTACAGGTTGGGAAAGGACTGATCAAGGATGCCAAGGCTCGAAAACTGGCTTTCCAGCATTGGATTGAAGCTGTAAGATTGTCACTTGAAATCTTTAGAACAAGTACAGATTGTTATGATCATGATTCTTGATTTTCAGATTGATCCTAGGCATCGTTATGGTCATAATTTGAACATATACTTTGATGAGTGGTGCAGAAGAGAAACACATCAACCATTTTTCTACTGGTAATTAGTTCTATGATTCTTATCGGTCTTATGTAAAGCAGTTTTACCGTGCAACTAGTTTGCAGCTGTCACTTTATAGTAAAATAACTAATACTTTTTAAGGAAACAACTAATATTGTTTAAAAGTACACACAATATGAAAACCGGTTGCATGGTAAAACTGATTTACTTGAGAGCATAACAAATTCCAAGTATTATTAACAATCGTACCTGGTTTAGGTTGGATGTTGGAGATGGAAAAACTGTTGATCTTGATTTATGCAAACGATCAAAACTTCGAGAAGAATGCATCAAGTACCTAGGACCTGTAAGATTATCAACACAACATATATACGTCTGATATGAACTCTGTTTATTGATATTAATCTGTTATCAATCTTTGCCTAAGAGAGAAAGAGAGAGCTATGAATACGTGATTGTTGATGGCGAACTGATGCACAAGCAGACCGGAGATCCTCTAGACACCAACGAGCAAGTTACAGGCTCAAAATGGATATTTGTTATGAGCACATCTAATAGGTTATATGCTGGAGAGGTTAGAACAATATTAGATATGAATGTATGCTTACTTTCTTGATGTAAAGTGATGCAATTTTTGCGTTTTTCTTCAGAAAAAGAAGGGAAGTTTCATCACTCAAGCTTTCTAGCAGGCGGTGCCACTCTGGCAGCTGGAAGACTCGTTGCAGAACGAGGAAAACTCAAGGTACAGTGCAAATTTAGTATGATAAAGTGATAACTAGCAGATGAGCTTGGAAGAGAATTTAATGATGCTGTATTTTTGCAGTCTGTGTCTGCTTACAGTGGACATTACAGGCCAACAGACGAGAATCTCAGCGTCTTCCTCGCCTTTCTAAAGAATAACGACGTTAATCTTGAACAAGTTAAGGTGAAGTTTTCTTACAACTCTTATCATGTAAGTAGAAGATGTGTAAACTATGTAGTCTGAGATCTTCCATTTTAGGCAGGTGAATTTCTACACAGAGTTTCATCAGAAATCCGCCGATGAATGCAACAGAGGAGTTGTAAATGAATCAAGGAAGAATGTCTATCATATTCAGAACCAGTCAATGAGAAGACATATCAAGAATCACTAAGTAAATAGCAGAAGCAATGTCGTTTGCAGACGAATACAAATCGAGCATGAATTTATGTATCTTGTGTACGAAATATTAACGAAAACTTCATCATCACCCAACATCTGCTTCAATTTCTTGAACAAGTTATTATGCATTACATAAGCTGATAAGATTGGCAAATACAATCACACACTGAATTGTTCCCATATTGTACTTAAAATCTAAAAGGTGGGATTTGTTACATAGTAATCATGTTGTAGAGAGAACAAGTCTATTATGCAGCAGCAACTGTCTCGGTGGGCTTGGATTCTGGCTCGACTGGTGGTGGCTGGGCGGCAGCTGGCGCCTCAGCCGGTGGTGGATGGGCGGCTGCTGGTGCCTCGACCGGTGGAGCTTCCCAGAAGGAAGTCGCCTTCCCGGTCTTGGAAACAGTCTGGTAAACAACGTCCGGTTGGACATTGCCTATCACTGTCACCTTTTGCTTCTCAATATCAATGTCAAATGATTCCACACCTGTGAATCAAGAAAAAACAAACTTGAAAACTAAAATATTTACCCCTTTACTATAACCATTTATAATGAAACTATAGCCTCAAATGACTTCATAATCCAAAAGAACATCAGTCAAAAGCATGATGTGTGACCCAAATATCAGTAGACATTGCTACAAAATTTCAATTTTTTTGATTCATAATCATATATCTAAAGAAAACCAATTATCTATGCACATAAAATTAAAGCATAAAATGTCGAACCGTCCAATTTTCCGAGAACCCTTTTCACAGCTCCGACGCAGCCTTGGCATGACATGCCAACCTTCAGCTCAACAGTCTACAATAGAAGACAGTGTCATTAGAATTAAGATCATCATAATTCATAAAATGATTCAAAATAAATTGCCTGAAAACTAATACCATCAATATGACACAAATATACCATTGATTCTAAAATAAATTTAAGTAACTTATAAATCAATATTTGAAGCTTTTATTTCATTGATTTAGCTCAATGGTTTCCCACCTGATGATATCAGAAATCAAAATTAAGAATTTGCAAGTAAGTTCTGCTGCTTCCACAAGCAAAGATAACATCAATCCAAATATAAGAAACTAAATAATCATTCAAACAGAAAAACGTCAAGGAAAATCGATGAACAATGAATAAAAAACAGAAATTATTCCAGATTTTGTACATGTTTTACACCAAATTAATGATTTCATGGACTAAGTTCAACAAAATTATAATACCAAGTTCACTCAACTAATTTCAGAGAGGAAAAAAATCAAATGATTACAAGAGGCCTCACCTGCGACATGATGATTAATTTTTTTCTAGTTGATCAAAAGAAACTCACTCCTCCCAAAAAGTCAGAGAAGATTATGATAATGGGATGAGACTTTGACGTTGGGATGAGGAAGTGAAGGTATTTATAGGCAGAAAATTCTTGAGAAGAAGAAAAGAAAAAAATGAATAATTGTCAATTTTATTGGTTGACCACCCACCCACCCCCAGCAACATTTTCGTAGCACTAAAAATTATTCGTTGCTGTTTTGCGGTTGAATTTAGTCCATATTTGATATAATGATATTATGAAGTCACGATTTTTGTATTGCTACTTTTTATAATGATAGAGATGAAATGAAAGAAGTGAAAGAAAAAAATAAAAAATTTGAGAAATTATTGAAATTGGTAAACTAAAAAGTCTTCTATTTAAAAGGTTCAAGTGATATGAAATTATTTACATAAAATTTATCTTTACGAGGCAATTGTCATGAATCCCAAACTACTAAAAAGACAATTTTATAATTAATTTTGTTTTAATAATAAGAAATCAAGAAATAAAATTTTTTAAATATTTGATACGATTTAAAATTACTTTTCGAGATGTCTAGCATTAATGCATTACCAAATACAAAAACTCCTAATTCATATATTGTTTAAAAATATCACCAAAAGAGAATGTAAAAAAAAAGGACATGGAAGATGAGTATTTAACACATATAACAGTTGTGTTCTTTCGTAATCTCAAAACATCAACAACATTTCAAAAGCTATTGAAATAAAATTGCGTATCCAATTTAAGAACGACACATCATCCCACGTAAAGCCTACTCATTTTGTTATTTTTGTAGTATGTTTCCTTAAATGACAAATTGTTTTTTAAAAACTATCCAAAATCTTTAATTTTATTACATCTTTTATCACTCAATTAATATTAAAATATACCCCTTTTTAGCTTTCTCTCTCTACCTTTTACTTTCTCATCATATCTCAACACCAAATACACTTAAATATTATTTTTCTTTAAAAAGTGTGCAAAAAGCAAATGGGTAGCTTTATTTGGCACTACAAAAAAAATCGTGAAATACCGACGGACCCAATTCCATCACAAATACCGATAAAATACCGACAAAATACCGTCGAATTTCAAATTTCAAATTTACCTACAAAAATATTGTGAATTTAATTAAGTATTTTCCGACGAATATTAAGTCGGTAATTCTGACGGAATAGGTTAAGTCGGTAATTACCAACGAAATACCGACGGAATTAATTTTTGTCAAGATTTTGTGGCGAGAAAAATACCGACGGATGGCCAGTTTTATCGACGAAAATCCGTTGGTAAATGACTATTTTTTTTTGTAGTGTGGTGGGACGGAAGGAGTATATGTATATTACACGTGTCCGCTTATTAAATTTAAGACATAAAAGATAATTATAAATAAAATTAGTTAGAACAGTCGAAACATACCTAAAGGTGTTGAACATGAGAACATCATTGCATAATTTGGTGATGGGTGAGCAGAAAACATGGCATCTCTTAGAAGCAAGGTATATTTTCAATTAGTTAGTGGACAAGAAAAATACTTCTTCCTTTACATCAAGGGTCGTATTATTAGTAGTACACAATATATGCTATATACTCTAGTACTAAAAGAAAAATGTACTACCACATTTCAAGAAGTACAAGAATGTGAAATAAGTTGGAATCATTTAAAAAAAAATCCAAGCATGTTTCCAATATTAGCAATTATGGAATTGCTTTGCAAACAATTATAGATTTTTATATCATGATAAAAACTTGAGCTGGTAGCGTGTGATCTAGTTTTATAATGAAATTGATATATAATTAATATTTTTTTAGTGAAACGAATACCTATTTCTTTTGGGTATAAAAATTAAAGTAAGATAATAAATATAGATATAATTTTTTTGATCGGATAAAGGGCGAATCAAATCAATGACTTTTGGCCATAGGTGGTGAAATTTCTAACCACTGTAATTATATCATTGCGTCGATTAATATAGATATAATATAAATATTGTGATAATGATAGAATAAAGTAAGAGATTTAAATAAAAATAAAGGTAAATGAATGACATATATGTAAATAATAGAAAAATATAGAGATATAAATTTAATAGGTAGTTATAAAAAATAGAATGAATAACTCATACGACATACCAAAATGAAAAATAGATAACTTGCACTAGGACCAAGGAGTATCTTATAATAAAACAACTAATATACCCTTTAATAAAACAATTAATACTTGCAAAAATTTCTCAATGAAACTTATTCACGCGATACTTTGTCTTAAAAAAATTAGGCTCCAATTATAACATACAACTAATATAACTCTAGTATAATAGGTCATAATAAAATTTATATGGATACATAAAGGTTGAAAAATCAACCTTTTTATCTCGTGAAATAAAAGACCAATTTATTTAATTCTATTATTGTTGTTATATAGACACACAAAGGTTGAGAATTTAACACTTTATCCCATGAAACAAAATATCAATCTATTTATTGTATTATCGTTATTTTATTATTTAATTACAAAAATTATTCTGGTGAAAAACTTCACGTGAAATTATAATATATTTAAGGATGGGGCAAAAAAATTGCGAAACTTGAGCGGGTCATCAAGTTATATGAATTCTTTCAAAAATCATGTTAATGCAAAATAGAATACTCGCTCTATATATGTGTTATTATAAGAACAAATATGTGTATAATATCAAATATGTGCTACTAGTCCTTTATAGAAATAAGACAAAAACTTGTGTGAACCGGACGCATACGATGAACTCTAATTTTACTATCATCGCATGCACATTCACTATCATTGTCATATTTACTTATAACAGGCATATTCATGATGATAAGTGCATGACAATGATAGTAAAAATAGAGTTTATCGTGTGCACCCGGTTCACACAATTATTACTCTAGAAATATATATATATATATATGTCCTTATAGTAACTATACGGACAAATATGTTCACAAGGGGCAATATGTGTTTCTTAATGCTTTTAAAATCTAGGATTTTTTCGTATTTGTATTGGTTTTATTAATATAGTAATATATCTTTCTTCATAGAGTAGTAATATATTTGTATGCATACTGTAACATATTTTTCAATACCTTGTATATGTTACCATAAAGACAAACATATATTATTAATTCTTGCAGCAACATACATTTGTTATTATAGTAACATATATTTTGTCTTTACAATAACACAATTTAGGAGGGAGTTTTTGTTATACTTTTGTGTGTTTAATAGACTCACTTAAAATTCTCGAATTTTCTCACTGAATTATAATTTTACGGATTTTTAATCTGTGAAAAAAATTCATACAACATCGTGGTTTGAAACTGTAAATTCTTTAAGAAGGCATTGAATATTTGTATGGTTTTTTTTTAATCAACATGATTATTGACGACAATGCCCTTCAACAAATGGGACATGCACGTGACGTTAGTGAGGTGCATACTTTCTAAATTATTCAAACTGACAACTTAATATAAAATATTACCCAAAATAATAGTCAAAAGTATTATTTTGGACCAAATGAAGAATATTATTAATTAATCAGATAAGGAAAAGTATTACTAGTATTTTTGTAATTAGTTGTTGAGTCGCCGTCACTTTTTTTTTTTTTTTTGGCAGAAGTCGCCATCACTTAATCGTGTATTAACCAGAACTTTATTTATAAAATCCCAAATCCCAATCGTTCGAGGTTGACCAAAACAAAATTTAAATTAAATAATGTATTTTGAATCTCGGAAAAAATTAAATACATTATAAAACAATTCATAATAAGATATTTCTACATGAGAAACACTTGTGTGAAACAAATGCATACAATAAACTCTAATGTGATAGTAATAGTGCGTGTTCGTGACAATGATAATCTTGAATGTTCATGATAATAATAAGTAAAAATAGAATTTATTATATACACTCAGTTCACACAAACAATGTTTGTCTTTTTACATATATTATACGTGTCCCCTCATAAAATTTGATTTGATTAAGGTTTACATTGGTTATGTTGTAGGAAAACATTTTAATATAAAATTACATGTATATTCTTATTAATATAAAATTCATCTTCACTTTTTCTCCATATAATATTTTAATCATAAAAAATAGTTTAGACATTCATAATTACATTAAAATAATATAGATATAAATAACCTGACCATGAATAAATTACGATGTAGAATCAAGTCGAACTTCAAGAAGTGGTTTCAAAAGCCAAGGCCCAATTTACTGGAAGCCCAAGCCCATTAAAAAATAGAAAAGTCCTTTACATTTTATTTAACAAATTGAAGTGTTCAAGTTTACCCAACCACAAATTACACGTCTAGGCTTGCTGATAAATGCCCAGGCCAATGGGCTCTGCCAAGCTTGAATTCTTTAGTTGGGCCCATTTTCTAACACTTTATGATGAAATAAAATGAATAATGGTTAATGAGAACAAAAATTAATGACACTATTTTTTTCTCTTAAATGAGGTAATTACTATTTATTTTGATTATTTTTTTCTCGTACAATCATCTTTCCTCAATCATTTCCCTCCACTACCACCATCACCAAGTTTCTTTTGTCTCATTTTTTTCTAAAATTAGAGCATAACAAATGATATAATTAACATAGAGACATTCATTCCTCTAATATATCCGGGGCAAAAGAAAAATATTTTTATTCTCATTCTCATTGAATATAGCTTGTAAAAGTGCCTCCTAATATTTTTTGGCCCATCACTCTCAATTTTTTTTAAAATAAACACATGAAAATTACCATTTTTGAAGAATCTTTGCCTCATTTAGATGTACGAACTTGTAGATATGTGTATAATTAACCACTTACATTAATACCCTCCCTCACTAATTATTAATAAATACACCCTCTCATTTCAAACATCGAAACCATCGATCATGCTATAAAAAATTTCGATATATTTTTTTAAAGACAAAAATTCCCCTAAAACCCGAGCAACCAACGATTTTCTCAATTATCCCATCCCCTATTTGACCTATGTTGTTAGGAAGGTGAATACTCCAAATTCTGAATACGTATATGTAAGCATTTTTATAAAATTAGTTTTAATTAAATGATGAATAGGATAATATATGTTGTTCATATAATATTTGGTTATGAATATTGTTGTAGTTTGGATGCATAAAATGGTATGAGCAGGATAAAGAATGAGTGTTTCACATGTTTTTATTTTTATTTTGCAATTGTAAAATTTTCATACACAGTTCGCAAAAATTCTTCCGAATTTTGAAAAAATCGAGATCATACCTCTTTTTACAATTTTAAATGCTTGTTATTAGTATTGACTAATTCAAAATTTTTATTTGTATTAGGAATTCAAAAACTTGACACATGGACAAACATATACAACATATCGACAGTAAATAAAATCAGTCGAGAAAAGACACGTAAATGAAATCAACTTGTAAAACGACATTTCAACCATTTCAACCCCTATTAGTAATTACCTTACATACATTACTATTCTATTTATATTTCGTATTATAGATATATGACATTACTGATAGATTCACTTATCAATTTGGTGGTACAATTACGCCACAGAAAATTTTCCTTTACGATATACTACCAAAAAGATTTAAAAAATAAAATCATACCCCAATTTATTTATTATCATTATAATATCAAATTTTCATTTGAATATTATGTAATTTTATAAAAATGTTATGCATTTTATTAATCAATTCATTATACCTTCAAAATTAGGGCGCTTAGTTTGTTACAAGAAATGAGAAAAAGAATGATAATTATAGTAATGAGGAATAAAATTAATATAATCCTTAAAATTGTATTGTTTGGTTAATAATAAAAATCACTATCATAGTTATTAATTTCGTTTGGTTTCTTTCAAATTCTATAGGAATGGAATCAAGATAATGAGTATAAAAACATTTTTATTAATGTGTAAAGTTTTACCTAAAAATTTAAGGAATGAAAGTCATTCCAACCCACAAACCCAAAAACAATGAGTCCTCACTTTTAGTATTTAATTTTACAAGAAGCAAGTAATCAAAGTTATCAACCAAACAACTATTCTCGCATTATTAATCAGTAATTGCATGACATTTGTACGATAATATACTGGAATAATATATTATATACACGTATTATGATAATACGATCATAATTTGGGGTATATAAAAAGAAAAAATCGGGTCTATTTTAATTTTTAACGGTACGTGTAGAATATAAAAAGTAGGGAAAAGAAAAGGTTGGAATTGCTTAAGAATAGTATACATAAGTCCGCGTTACCGTAACCTAGATTGTAGTATAAGCAAGTCTTTGTTGTATGCATTTATGTTAGTCAAACATGAAATTCCACTAAAAACATTTAATTAGTCAAATTCTTTCATGGAGGCTTTTGTGATAATCCAACTTTAATCACTTTCATCATTTTCCACTAAACCACCCCTCCCCCACCCACCCCACCACACACAGAAAATGCATCTCCATTAACTCTTCATTATCGTCAAACCCTACCCGTCTCCACCACCACCACCACCGACGATGAATCGCCTTCTTCCCAGTTGCAGATCCGTGTTCGTCTCTCTACTGCTCCTTTCCCTGCTTTTCTCTGCATCCTCCGCCGAAGATGACGTCAGGTGCTTACGAGAAGTGAAGAGCTCGTTCACTGACACGGACGGTAAGCTCAGCTCGTGGAACTTCGCCAACACTACCGTCGCGTTTATCTGTAAATTCGTCGGCGTTTCGTGCTGGAACGATCGTGAGAATCGCCTCATCAGCTTGGAGTTCCGCGATTTCAACCTCGCCGGAGATATTCCGGCGTCGTTGCAGCTCTGCCATAGTCTGCAGACCCTCGATCTCTCTGGCAACTCCATATCCGGTTCCATCCCTCCGCAAATCTGCACCTGGTTGCCGTACTTGGTGACCCTTGACTTGTCGCGCAACGGTTTGACTGGTCAAATACCCGAAGATCTCGCTAATTGCTCCTATTTGAATAATTTGATTTTGGATGATAATAAACTCTCCGGTAATATTCCCTACCAGTTTTCGAATTTGGGGAGGCTGAAGAAGTTCTCCGTTGCGAACAATGATTTATCAGGGACAGTCCCGTCGTTTGATTCCGACTCCGTGGAGCTTAATTTCGGCGGAAATAGCGGCCTCTGCGGCGGCTCGTTAGGGAAATGCGGTGGACTAAGTAATAAAAGCTTGGCGATTATCATCGCCGCCGGTGTATTTGGCGCCGCGGCTTTCTTTGTTGTTAGGGTTTGGTTTGTGGTGGTGGTATTTCACGAGCTCAGGGAAAAGAAGAAAGAGAGGGGTTGGGGTCAGAGGAAATGATCGTAGCGGTAGTACTTGGGCTGATAGATTGAGGGCGCACAGGCTTACACAGGTTATGCTGTTTCAAAAGCCTCTAGTGAAAGTCAAATTAGCCGATTTGTTGGCTTCAACAAACAATTTCAGCTCAGAGAATGTCATCGTCTCCAGCAGAACAGGGACGACTTACAAGGCGGTTTTACCAGATGGGTCAGCTCTTGCAATTAAGCGACTCAGTGCCTGTAATATTGGGGAAAAGCAATTTAGGATAGAGATGAACAGATTAGGCCAATTGAGGCACCCCAATTTGGTTCCATTGTTAGGTTTTTGCTTGGTGGAAGAGGAGAAGCTCTTGGTTTATAAGCATTTATCTAATGGGACTCTTGGCTCGATGTTATCAGCCAAATCTAGCGATTTAGATTGGGCGACTAGGTTTAGGATCGCTTTGGGAGGTGCAAGAGGCCTTGCTTGGCTTCACCATGGATGCCACCCGCCAATCTTGCACCAGAATATCAGCTCCAATGTTGTTATGCTCGATGAGGATTTCGATTCAAGGATAATGGACTTTGGTTTAGCTAAATTGTTGACATCTTCAGAATCTAATGAGAGTAGTTTTGTGAATGGGGATTTAGGTGAAGTTGGTTATGTTGCCCTGAGTATTCAAGCACAACGGTTGCTTCTTCGAAAGGAGATGTTTACAGTTTTGGGGTGGTACTTTTAGAACTAGCAACTGGTTTAAAACCTCTTGATGTTTCAAGCGTTGATGAGCTTTTCAAGGGTAATCTAGTGGATTGGGTTATCCACCTCTCTGGTTCGGGACGAATCAAAGATGCTATCGATGAACATCTTCGTGGGAAGGAGCAGCGATGATATTGTGAAGTTCTTGAAAATTGCTTGTAATTGTGTGATTTCTAGGCCCAAAGATCGGTGGTCGATGTATCAAGTTTATGAATCTATGAAGGGTATGGCTGAGGAGCATGGCTTCTCAGAACAGTATGATGAATTCCCTTTATTGTTTGGAAAGCAGGAGTCAGCAAGTCCTATTTGAACCAGGGAGATTGGATTTTCTTATGAAATTTGAAAGATTCTTGCACATATTTCTGCCAATATGAGGTGAGTTCTAGCAAGCAAATTGTGTGATAAATGTTCAAGTCTAGCCATATTATTACTCACTAGCAAGAATTGTACTTCAGATGCTGTGTTTATTTAATGTTTGCTGTGAGAAAAGCTACTTCCTTTGGTTCTTGTTATTATTCATTGTGTTGGTCAATAGGAATTCTAAATATTGCAATCATGATTTTAATGAAGCTTTGTCCATACCTGAGAGGCTGATTACCTTCTCTTTATATTGTTTTGTGCATTATACTTATTGCCATAACTCTGTTTTTTAACAAACAATCAGTTTCTTTTTTTTCTTTTCAAAATGAGGATATTACTGCACAACTTGATAACGATAGTTACACTAAGAAGAGCAAACCCTGCAACTCTTCTTACAAAAATCCACCATGTAGCGAGGATTTTTCTTACATTCCCCTTGCTCAGCCCAAGCTAGGCAGTCTGGATTTTTATCAACGCACTTACTGCTGTCAATCGAGCTAGCGTAAGACCGCACGTGAATCCACTTTGTAGCTGACCATTTCTCGCCTTCAATCACGGGACAGCTCCCGTGTAAACTTGAAGGATCAGTCGTTGCATTCGGGTGGAGGCTGAAGAACAGTAGCGCGTCGCCTTTTCTAGGTTTCACTGTCCAAATAAAGAACAAGACAAAATTTACACCATATAAACTTGTAAACTCAGGGCATCTAGTTCTTCAATGTTTCGTTCCAATTTTTAAATTAAGCTGTGATAAAATTAATTGTTAGATGAAGAATAACAAATGATTGAGGAGATGTAGTTAATAGGATGAGAGATGATTAATCAAAATGATTTAATGATTAATATATTTTGAGCTTCATTGAAGTTGAATTGATCATTTCATATTCAGATATTCTCAGAAACCCAATGAAGAATTTTGAACCTCAATTGTAATATAATGTACCTGCTTTGCCTTGTTTTGCACAATCGGACCAATCATCACCCTTCATCTGCCTATAATCTGGCTGTTCATTCATATAACGAAATAGTGATGAAACAACAAATTGATTCATATTAAAAGATGAAGAAAAAAGAAAATCTTCCCCACCCTAAAAGAAGAACATCACTTACCTTAGCCATGGGAAAAACCGTCTCTCCACCTTTTTTACATCTGACAAATACATAAGAACAGTTGCTGTCCTGTGACCACCAATTTCTATATTGTACTTGTCTGCAAAATAATCGAAATGTGGCTCGTATTTTTGGCCATGCTCGTAATGCAAAATCTGCATTCCCTCGGCATTCTCTGGACGACGGATTATTTCAAAACTTATCAAAATAAGCAAATGATAGAAGGTCTTGATTCATAAAGTGCAATAACAGAAAAGAATGAAGAAGCTGTTGTAGAATACCTTCTGGGAGAAAAGTCCATGCTGCAACCCTCGCCTCAACATTCGAAACTATTTCATCCTATAATGATTTTGAATCGAAGTTTCAAAACACTAGCACATAATATGTGACGGTGGAATAATTCAAGTGATTAGAAGTCTACTATCTATGTCGTAAAGTAATGAATTTGAGTCACCATTTGACCAAAAAAAAGCACGAAGTATGTACAAACGTAATTGCCATTACCGGGAAAATTTAACACTGACTAATGAAGGTAAACATAATTGATGCTTTGATGATCAAATGACATTGTTTGAATCAGGTGCCAAGTATCCAAACAAGAATGTAATACGTGATAGTTTTGGTCACGTGAAGATCAATTCTATCAAAGTTCAGTGAATTTACATAAAATTTTGAAAAAAAAACACAATATTTAAGATTGTATAAATTTGATGTTTCGATTACCTGAGCCTTGGATAGAAACATGCCAGAACTTGTCCGTACTTCACTTTCTACGGACTTCCCAGAATCGTTGTCTGCTACCATAGATTTCTCTAGCTTATCTTTAGCCTACACACATACTCATTTCAAACACATAATATATCAACAATATTTGATATGTGATATGGATCTCAATTTCAATAATATCACTATTCTTATAATTTAATATCATAATATTTTACATATACAAACACATCAAATTGTATGTGATATTAATTTATAAGTATATTATTATTATCAAATGAATATCATGATATTACCCGTTTCATACGGTAAATAAATTTTAAGGGAAACTGGTTCCTCAATTTCTAGTTCTTAGACTCAATTTTAGAGCAAAGTACTAGACTTTGAAATACATGGAAGGATGTAAAATTTTGTTTACAAGCAACTTTTTTATTATAAATCAAGAGAGAATCTCTGATAAATTAAAGGTATATATATTATTTAAGTTAATGAGGAGGAAAAATTAAGGATGCTCAACGAAAACAAAATAAGAACTCCCTACTGCCTATTCTTAACCAAGGGGCTTACTTGGCCAGCACCCCTCACTTAAGTGGGAGACGCAGGTTGATTCCTTTAACGAATTGGAGTGGGAGGTATAAGGAGGGCTTGGAGTGTTTGGAATTGTAAGGAGACTTGGTGAAACTTCTAACCACTAACAACTAACATTTACCGATAAAAAAAAAAAAAAAAAGAACTCCTACTGCCTATTCTTAATTGCTCCACGTGTTTGTCATAATTCATTATTTATGCTGGAATATGAATAAATAAATTCAAATTTGTGGACCAATGAGCAAAACAATAAAAAGAAACTAACCAAAAAATTAGGTGATCACACTCCTTATCAGTCAAAAAGCCAGTGAACAAATAAGCCCTGTAATATACAATTTATCATGATTGTACGATTAAAACCACAAACAAATTTGAATAAGTGTATGCATATATCAAGATTTTGGGAAAAAAAAAAATCAAGAACACAGACATACCTGGGTTTCCGAGAGATTTGGGTGACACGGGTCGGGTCAAGTATGCCCGAAGATATACCACTTGTTAATTTTAGCACGGATTCTCTTCTGATTAAGAAAACAAATCGAAAAAAAAAAAGAAAGATATTAACCATGCTCTACATTTTGAGAAAAAATAAAAAAATTACATATTTTTGTTGTACATACCCACAAGAGGATCGAATAAGAAAACACAGTAAAACCAAAAGAATTACTCTTGACTCCATCAAATTAATTCAAGAATGACAATCTACTCTTTTTTCGCAAAATAAAAATAAAAATGAATAATCAGTGGATTTTGTATGAGATGACGAGAACTTTGTGTGGTTTACAACGATAAAGTAAAATTCCAAGGATTTGGATCGTTTGCTGCACTTGATCTGTAATATTGCTTTAAATTTAATTCTTTTGTTGTAATATGCTGAATATTATTACAATTAGAAAGCTTTACGAAATCTATGTCTTCCTTATAATAACAATAAATAGCAAATTAAAAGGAAAAGCTGATTTCCAATTTATGAGCAGATCTCTGAGCATTTAAGACATTCTTAGCCATCTTAAATGCAGAGGGACTCGAGGCTTCTGGTCTATTCCTTTATGGGGCTTTCTTAGGTCGATCGAGTGTCGCCCGACTAACATTACCGCTTTTTATGGCGAATTAGATTTAAGATCTAATGGTTTTAAAATTGATGACCGTCAATTGCGGCTAAGCCGCACTAATCATCGCTTTATGTTGCGATAGTTTTCGCCTCTATAAAGACTTTTATGATTTAATTAAATTTAATTATTTAATTTAAAAAATCAGATTTATTAATTTTTATCATCCCACCCACTTCGTTCATCACCTCAATCGCATCTCTTTCTTTTCCGATCAATTGATGGGTCAGTTGGAGAAACAACAGTAAGAACCTTGAAATCTGATTCGCTGCGGTGAATTTTAGGGTGAGAAAAGGGAGTTTGGTTACTGGGTTTTTAATGTGCGTATGTGATTTCTTGCAGGAGAGACAATTCACAATAGTTTTAGCGTCGCCGACATCATCGTTCTTCGCCACTGCCTTCAACGTCAGCCGCCACCACTGAATCGATTAGATGATTGTTGCAAGGCCATAAATTGGAACGGTAATTATTTTATTTAATTGGCTTTCTCGAATTCATCATCCTAGAGAAAGACTTGTCCCTGTTCCTGGCCGGTAATTTAATTTAAATCATCCTAGAGAAAGACAGGTCCTATTTAATTGGTTTTTAATTTTGTTGGGTGTTCAAGTAATGGTGAAAATTTAAATCTAGTTTTTCTGTCAAATCGAGTGATGCTAATGAGGGTGAAGCTGTAGCAGAAGACGACTCTGTCTCTCATTTTTAAGCCTGGTTTTTGTCGTGGTTTGCTCCATTCAATGGGGCTGTGAAAATTTTTGACAGCAGGTTATATGGGGAGAGAAGCCTTGCTAATGACAATGATGTGAGAAGGTGATGGGCATGGAGGAATTTCAGTCGCATTTGTTCTCTGTTTTTAATTTTTCACAATTTGATTTGTTTCCATATCATAATGTGTGTTTGATAAGAATTATTTAGCTGTGTTTTTTTATCGTATATTGTTTATTGTATTGTATGTTCACCTGTGATGGGTAATGGAAATCAGGATATAAGGAAATTAAGAGAGAAAAGGTAGAAGATTGGGTTGATTCAATCCCTGAATTCAAAAAATTGTTTAGAGTTTATCGAGCCGAGTCGAGCTCGAGTTTATCGAGCTTCTCAACGAGTCGAGTTCGAGTTAAAAATTTGAGCTCGAGTCGAGTTTTGAGCTTCGAAGTTTTGCAGTCGAGTCGAGTTCGAGCTTGGAACTACTCAACTCGACTCGGCTCATTTACACCCCTAGTCTTACAAGTTAGGTATTCATTTGTTCTACTAGTTAGGTTCCAGATATTACTATTCTGTTTGATTGTTTAGGATTGAACAGAGAACAAAAAATTGATTTGGTCATTTGGCGTATATCTACTGATAAAGAGCCAAAATGACTAAAAGAGACTTACATAACTCTCTTTATCATCACAGTTATAATATCATCTATATATAAGTGTAATAGATATGAGAAATACATTAATGGAAAGAGTCAACATGTATCAATCAAGATTAAATCAAATGTTCTGGTCTGCCAAGCATAGAGCATTTTAGGTGAACAAATCCATTATGATTCTCAACTAAATCATTACAACCACTTTCACAAAAAAATCAGTAGAACCCTAATTAGTTTTCAGACTCTTTCTCCAAAGACACGTGATAAGCATCATCTGTTCCCGACGGTGTGGTGAAGTTTATCATGCTTGAAGTAGTATTGTTAGACAAAATTGGGTTCTTAGCATTCTGGTTTTTAGTTGCTGCTTGTAAGCAGCCATCTCTTTCTCATATCTCTCCTTTTCCATTTTACTGGCCTCTATATATGGCTGAGAGGGGGATTCCAGAAATGAACACTTGTCTGTCAGAACATGAAAATTTTGATTCCTTCAGGAAAATAATCATACCAGTAACAAAATAGTATAGTATAATACCAATTTTGTTCCTAAAGTTTACCTTCTTCTAGTTTCGGTCCCCATCTTTCACTCACTATCAAATTTGGTCATGGATGTACACTTTTGGCACCCCCAAAATAGTTGATTCCGTCAGTGAATAGACGGTCTACTAACAGTGGGACCAAATGTGAGAGTAAAAGTGTACTTCTAAAGTTCCAAGACCAAATTTGATAGTGAGTGAGGGGGACCAAACTGAGAAAAAAAGAGAGTAAATTTTAAGAACAAAAATGATACTATGCCAAAGGTAAATTACCAGTTATAGAATGAGGATTAGCACAAGGATAGTTACAGACCTTGTCCACAACAAATCTGGGGTCTGATGCCCAATTATACTGATTCAAAAGTGGCAAAGATGAGTATTAAAATCACCAGATGCATCTTAAATCAGGATCCTCGAGATATAAGTTTATAAGGCAGCAAGATTACATTCCCACAAATTAGGAATACAAACACCATCTATTGGTATCTTTCCTATTGAGATCAGATCTAGTTCAATAAGGATTGAACCACGTCTTGTGCTTGCTTTGATCTTTGTTATATAAAAATGTGAAAGAAGGATATTGATTAGCATTTTTAATTACAGTTGTGATTATCCTAGTTTTGTTATTTATATTGACAAGTGGTAGCACAATCTTGATTTGAAACTTCATTTCTGCAAGATTGATACGAGCGGTGCCTGGATATCCACGTTTTCTGATACACTTCATAAAATTCGACAAATAGTGGACACATTGAAACTACAATAGTGTTATATTTTCTAAGGTGAATGAAGCTTAATGGATCGATTCCTGCCTCATATTATGTTTAGATTCCTCTTTCTCTTTAAAATCTTCATTTTGATTTTCCTTTATGTCCTGTCTCCTATATATGAAAGTGACCTGAAATCTGCACCAGCAATTATATCATCATAGTTTGATAAAATTGATGGTGAGATTACACTCTGGAGTATTTGAGTTTATTTCGGTATTTTTCTAAGATGAAGCAGATATATGGTCAACCTTTCTGAGGTAGATATATGCTTTTTGTTCATTAAACATTTCAAATCAATACTTTCATTTGTTATATTTTTGTGCTCTTTTTATTTACTAAGTATTTTACCTTTTATTAATGTGTGAGCGGAAATATATTAAATTGTAATTTTATATTATATTGAGATCATGGAAGGATGTTTCTTGCATACTGGTTAATTTGAACATTTTATGTTGTATTAATATCAAGTATCCAAAACTATTGTATTGTTTTTATTTTCGATTCTACAGATGTGTTGCAGAATGTAGTTATGTATTCAGGCTATCACTCTGAATAGACTCCACAAAATTTAATTAATGGCTAGTTTGTACTTATGAGTTTGGATGATAGGAGGTCGTGGAACGTGTCAATATCTCACACCTTTATCAGTTTGACTTGATTAACTCTTGATAACTAAAGTATGTAACAGATTACAAAACAACTTGATGTGTACATTTAATTATGCAATATTTGATTGTATCTCAGCTTCAGTGTGATAATACAGCTTATTGACCAAGCCGGCAATTGGTTCCTGCTCTGAGTTTTTACTTATTTTTCTCTTGAAAAAGCAATAGGCGATTGTTATTCATTTGTTCTACCCAAGGTTTCTGATGCATCCGTATCAGTCAGTCTTTGGTTATGAATTGTACTGCAGAGATGTATTATCACTGCTGAGTTGCAACATGTGTTTACTAAAACTTTTGCCAGTGCTTGGACTAAAATTACACTTCAGCATTTTATGAAGTCCTTGGATGGTTTATAATACTTGTCGAATATACTAACATCAGCTAAATCTCATGATTTATGATTCTTACTGGATAACCGAATTCCAGAGCAGTAGACAGCACAAGGGAAAAAAATTGACCAAAGAAGAAAGAAAATGAAAGCTAATCAAATGTCGTTAATTGATATGTTAACTTTATGAGCAGCCCAAGGGCTATGTTAACTACAAAAAGAGAAAAACCTCAGTTGTAGATATTAAAAAAATTATATTACTTTATTGTTGCTAGAATGGAAGTACTATTATGATATACTTTTATTCTCTCTGCAGATTCCTCCTCAGGATATACAGTGGGATGGTGAAGATCCTGGAATATCTCAGCATGTGGGCTATGGTGGGCATGGACTGAGTAGACCTGCTGCTCCAGGTGCTGGAAGAGGAAGAGGATTGGCTAAAAGTCATTCCAGGAAGGACTTCCAACCATCGCAGAATGGCGTTGGAAAGAATGGACCGAATGACATTCAGTTGCTTCACACTGATTCCCTAATTAAGGAGGTATAGAATGATGGTATACTATGTAGATACATAAGTATACTACTTTATGTTAATTGGCTGTTGAACTTGGCAGGTTGAGAGGGTTTTTGGTGCTAGTCATCCCGACCCTGTAGAGATAGAGAAGGCGAAGAAATTACTGAAGGTCAGAGAACAATTCCACATCTGTCATTTGTTCTTATTTAAAAACTTTTTAATGGAAATACAGGAGCATGAACAAGCTCTTTCTGATGCCATTGCAAGGCTTGGAGATTTACCTATGCCGTGAGGTCATGATTTTGATGAATGTACATAGATTTGGTAAAATAAGCGTGTGGGGCTAAAAGAGCTGTTGTGTGTTGATTAAAGAGAAAATCTCTCAAATTTTACCAGAATCCAATTGTAGGGTGCTTTTTTATTTACTAGCCTCTTATCACGTGCGTTGCATAGTTAAGTTTACAAAAATAGTTCACATGTTTTTTTTTTTTTTTTTTTTTTTTTTTTTGACGGGGCACATGTACAACTTGCATGAGTTTTTGTTATTAGTTGACAATCCTTGATCTAAACTTGAAAGACACAATTGGAAATATAATAAGCACAAAAAGTTCGCTTTAGACATTGACAAAGAACCAAGACAAATGCAATTTTCCAGAGTAGTTTTTTTGAATAATAAACATGTTTTCGAAGAGCAAAATATTATAAGTATAGATGTGGATGAAATAAAATGTTGCCACCACAAAATAAACATCAACAATAACTTCGAGGCATTTTTAACTATGGACTATAGCGCACCAAATGTAAATAAATATTCATCTAAGAAGAAAATAAGATAGATTACTAAATAATTGTTTTAAACTACACACATTTTAGCTCACGCAAGTTAATTTGACCCTTAAGAATTAAACAGACACCCTCAATTATGGGTGTATTGACATTATATATTTCACATGTATATCATATATTCTGTCAAATACCTCACTCATTATGGCATAAGTGCCACACATTCAAAAGCATTTGTGACTATTTCTTCATATCAGCTACAAATGATATTTTCTATTACAAAAAAAAAAAAAAAAAAAAGACAAAAATATGGTTGCTAAATAAAGGTTACATTCCCATATCAATCTTGCGGTATGACAGCTGAATAAATCAAATCTCAAAATGGAGATATATCTTGAGCATCTCGACCTCAGTATAGAAAAGGGTTGCAAGCCTGCATCTTCCAGATGCACTCCTGTATCATCGATGTCCCCTTAATTATGCATGCACTTTCTGTCAGAGAAACGATAGGTGAAATGGGGGTCAACAAATATTTTCAGAAACAGGTTAATCAAGATATGCAATTAAAAAATGTAAACATAATTCATACTAATGAGTTTTGAATCAACAACTCATCATTTCAAAAACAAATAAATCACTTACGTATTCAATTTTCCCAGTAATTATACCATACTATAAGATTAAAAAGTTTCTTTTGGATGACAGACTCTCGGAAATTATAATGTGACTAATATCTTAAACAACTCATATGATTACATTTCAAAAGACCAAAAATCATTTAGCTGATGAGATTATTATGCATCTACAAAGTTCCACTTGAAATTTTGTTAGCTTTCAATAACTAAAATCCCAGTATTGGAACCCAGTCAATTAATAAACATAAAAATCGTCAGCTAGTTAAATGAATTAAACCGGTAAAGATACTCAGAGAAAATGAAGATTCAAAAGAATCGATTGAATATGGGAAGAAATTAGTTGAAGATTCGAAGAAACCAACACAAAATCAGTGACAGCCTAGCTCTTAATACCATGTTGAAATGTGAAACTGAATAAAAAAGTGTTTCAAATTAATTAGAAAAGAGTGTTTACAAATATATGTACAAGAGTTCTAATTATCTTGTGTGTTCCTAACTTGCTTCTGGAAACTGACTAACTATCTTTTCTAACAAAATAACTAACTGCTTAACAACTCTTCCTTTTAGCTAAGATCAGTTTGCTGAGAATGAACGGCTAAGATCAAGCTTCTGATATTAATCTCTAACACACACATATTAGAAAAAAATCTATTTTTTATAAATCAAGCAGGAAGTTATGCAATAGAGAATGAAATCCTCCAATATTCATTAAATAATGTTCCCATATGTGAGTGTGCAATAACGCACAACTGAAAGTCATCTTTGATATAACACATGTAAATCACATTCTCAGACTAATGGAAATCAGGTAAGCAAAAATTAAAAATTAAAGTCATGTCTCGTAGTTTTAAATCTTCATACTTACACGACAAATGCGGCTGTGACTTTGTTGTGGGCACTCAATACACACAACAGTTTCGAGACCAAAGGATGAGCAATCGTCGGGCAACCTCAAAAGAGGAAGCGGCAGCATCTCACAAAACTGGAAAATCTGCAGTGCTGGAAAGAACAAAAGTCAGATTATAGAGAGACAATATCTCCACCAGCTGAAATTGCCCCAGATCCACCCTTCAAGAGTATCAGTTAAGAGAACATCCATAAGTCAATATAGAAGTGATTGATCCTCAATAGAACAAAGCTTCATCTCTCATTTACTACACATGTACATGATTAAGAATAATACAATTTCTCTTATTTCTTCAAATGTTGAATACTAATCAAACCATAGAAAGACTGTCACATGAAATTTCGACAGAGAAACCCTTTTAAGACTAAAAATTAAATAAAAATTAGAAAAATTGATATGAGCTATATGTCTGCTGCTGCATCCCAACACCACAAATATTAGAAAACAAAACACAATTGATAAGCTTAGGGAAGAACGTGTTAGGAAAAAAATCAGTTAGTTTTACTAACAATAATTGAAATAGAATAATGACACGGTGGAAATTTTCACTATCCACATAAGTGATGGCCGCTTGCTTACTATCCAAATTTCAAATGCAATTAGTTAAACTCATCATTTCAAAAACTCAATTGTATCAACAGAGCATTAAAATTAAACATGCAATCACTAACCTTTAAATTACAGTTGGCCAATTTGATATAGACGGTTGCAGCTGTCCGCTGAAGAGCAAAAGAATTGAAACTCAAATGCTACTCACCTCAATTGAGTATTAGAAAATTTGAGGGGAAATAAGGAAATCATAAGTATGAACAAGCTAGTTACATGATTCAATATGCTAAAATGTGAATCATCTTATTGAAACTAGCAAAGTTACTACAAGATTCAATATGCAAAACAATTGCCATATCACCATCTCAACAAAACTATGAATACTAGGGCTGTTATTTCAATAATGGACATTAACGGCGCTTCTTCTCACAACCAAATATATATTGCAGAATACATTTTTCCGTACTATGAAAAGCTTTTAAACATTCCAAACTAGAAGACTCTCAACAGGAACTAATAGTAAAATCAGTGGAAAGATCATTACCTGAGTCTAAATCTGGTCGGCGCTGCCCGGATTGAGAGGCCCAACAACAACCTTTCTCCTACACCAAAAACAAAATGGATTGAAACCCCTAAATTTATTTAGAAAAACATAATTTAATTTATAGAATATGTAATCTGGAAGACAATAGAGAGAATAATAGTAATTGTAATATAAATACCTTGGAGAAATAACTTAACCAAAAATAAATGGAAAATTCTACACCTCATCAACTATTACAGATTTGACAAACAATGATCTTGCCCTGAAAAATTGAAAACCAATCAATTGAAAGATGTTATTTTGTGAAAACCTACCTGGCTCAACTCCTCTTGCTCACCATCTCAATATTAATAGGAGGAACAAAAATATGCGATGGAGTGTACGAAACGAGAAAGTTGCAGAGAATTGCGAGAAATAAATTGAAGAAGAAGAGAGAAATAATTTGATTACCAATAACCTATAGATTACCAATGGAAATTTGGGTGTTTATATATTACCTGAACTCAAATCTAATACCGAAGCTCAAAGTCATGTCTGCAATTTGGATAAGAACATGGGCTTCTTCTTCATTCATAATATGGAGAACACGGCAAAAACTGCTCTATAGGCAGAACTGTGATCGTGGCCACGCTATAGCGTTTTCCTTTCTCTCGTTGGCGCGTAGGTTAAATCGTTCTCCCGCTCTGTGTATTGACTGTATTCAATTTTCCCTCAAAAAAAAAAATTCCTCTTTTCACTATGCTCTGTTTTTGCTTATATGGTAATAGTGCAAAAATAAATTTAATTTATAAATATAATTTATTTATTTCTATGAATCAATTATGAATACAACCACAAATATATATATATATATATATATTAGAAGGTATCTATAAAATTCTCAAAACTGAAATGATGAGGTTTAAATATTTAATGAGTATTTTAAGAATATAGGTATCTTGAAAGGGATAGTTACTACCAACTACAATCTCTACACCCTTATTACATCCCACTACAAAAACCATAATTACTCTCCACTACAATAATATGTGGCAAACTTCCCACATTACCCTTCTCCCTTTCTTTTTTACGCATGTACAGATTGCTTTTTCAATTCCCAAGAAAATACTTTTCAATTTTTTTCTCTTTCCAATTTTGATGATACAAAATATTATTCCGTAATTATATCTTCAATTTTTTTCAATTTTTAATTTTTCTGTTTCCAATATATATTATTTTCAATTTTTCTCTTTTCGTATATCATTTTTTTACAATATTAAAATTGACAAATACATTTTTCTCGTTTATTTTTTTGGTTACATCTTGATTCAAAATAAAAAAACGCAAAAATCATCACAACAAATCAAAAATAATGTGCAACTTTAATTTTTATTATCAATTTTTCTCTTTTCAATTTCTAGATTGATCAAGAATTTTCACAATCTCATAACCAAAATTTCTACATTAAAAACCTCTCGATTTCTCAGAATCTCTGCACACGTGTGCAGATTTCGCACATGTGCAGTAGATCTCTGCACATGTGCGAAAATTCTCGCACATGTGCAATGAGCGTAACTCACTATATACGTAACCCCTTTGCTCCGAGAATCAAAATCACAAAAATTCTCAAACACAAAAATCCCTTGCGCGGAATAAATTTACATGAAAGAATTTACGCACATGTGCGAAAAATACGCACATGTGCGTAAAATCTGCACATTATCATTTTTCTACACATTATCAAACACCGCAATCTTGACAAAATATCAAAGATCAACAATGAATTCCCAAAAAAATCAAACATCGAGATATCATTGCATATGCGAGAAAAAATAAAGATTTACGCACATGCGAGAAAAAATCTGAGAAAATGGTGGATTATCTAACATCGTATAACCAAAAAAAACACAAAAATCACAAACTATCCATACCCGTGTCACTTCACAACTTATCACAAAAATCACATCGTATACCCGTTTGAGATCTGGATCTCTTCACAAACTATTAACAAGTGAAGCTATTTAAACACAAAACTTAAACACACAAAAAAAAATCGATTTAAAGAATTTACTGGATCTCTTCACAACCGCCATGGCCACGATAGGCGGCGGCGATGTAACACAAAGGACAAAAATCGCCGCCGCGGGCCGGATAGCGATGGGGCGGCGGTGGCGGCATCGGCTAGCCGCGCCGCTGGAGCATGTGATCCGTCGTGCCGTGGAGCACGCATCTGTCTGCCGCGTGGTGGAGCCTTGAATCCGCCGTCGCCGCAAATCGCGGTCCTCCGTCGCCGTGGAGAACAGATTCGCCGTCGCGCGCCTTCGCTGCCTTCGTCGATCTTGTAGCGGCGGTGGGGATGCGTCGTCTCAAAGCGCGGTGGTGGAGGGCTTAAAGGCGAGCCGAGAAGTCGGCAGTGGAGGACTCCCGCGAGTGGTGGCCGACGGAGGATTGTGAGTCTGCGACGACGTCATCGTCTTCTCCCCATCGTGGCGAGTCACGTGATGGCTCAGGCGGTGGCGGTGCGGTGGTCAAGCGAGCAGATCTATAGGGCGTTAGGCGGTGGCGTCGCCGGAGCGCATCTATGGCGGTGGCGGTGGCGTTCGCTTGGGGCCGGTGGGCGGTGGCGTTCGCTTGGGGCCGGTGGGTGGTGGGTGGTGGGGCGTTGTATGAGAGAGAGAGAGGGACGGTAGAGAGAGAGAGAGAGAGTGGGGAGAATGACCGAATGTGAGAGAGGATGCTGGTGAATATCACGTGAGAGTCCGATATGCTTGTGTACCTTTTCTCCTTATTTTTAATGCAAAAAGTAAAAGAGAGGGCAAAATGGGGAGTGGATTGACTCCTAGTCATTTTTTCAAAAGTTAGTACCCATAGTCATTTTCTTGAATATATAGTACCCCATAGTCATTAACCCTATCTTGAAATGGTATCTCTCTAAAACTAAATTTAATTTAATTTAATTTTTTTGAATGGATCAATAATATTTAAAATTTAGAAATATATATGACAAAAAAAAAAAGAAATATATATATATATATATATATATATATATATATATTTAAAATTAGTTAAGGGTGTAAAATTTATTTTATGGTATTGACAAAAAGAAAAATGTGATGATTTATATGGGAAGGAGGGAGTATAAATAACTTAATATAATCATAATGTGATATTTATTTGCAAATATATGATATATATTTTTCTAATTGTTATACGTTGATTGTATAAGATTTTTTTTTCTATTAACTACCATTTTTTTATTTACTTAAAAAATAAATTTTATAGTAGATTTTCACATAATTATAATAATTCTAATAATCGACATGAATTATTTTTAAAAAGGTGGTCGATATTAATAAAAATAAATTAAGTTTAATCACAACCGATTTTGATATTGCAAGCATCAGTTTTAAAAATTGTAAAAATTGTTGGTGTCGTAACGTGAATACACATTTACAAGTGAATCGCGCGGCACATATATTAATAAATTAAAAGATTATTTTATTAACATGTGATTGTGTATAAACAAACAATAAATATAATGTTGCAATATCACTGCACATAAAATCCATACTACAGAGACAAAAAGGCCTAGTTATATTTATCTTCTGGATTGTTACACTTACAAAACACTTTCTCCAAATCCAACCTATTGATTTTCCCTTTATGTTTGTTGGCGGAAAAATAAGTCTCTAGCAAGTAAGATGGAGTTCTTTCGTCAACAACCACTTCTTCCATCACTCCGATATTTAATCAAGTTATTAAAGTAAATTATTCATGATTTTGTGTGTCTGCACCCATCTTAACAATAGTTGATAAAAAGGTGGTATCCAACATCTATGGTCCTTTAAAGGAACACATGTTGTTATGGGTATAAACAAATTTGTATCTACTATACAACCTCCTTATAACTTCTATCACCCTATATTCGACATATTTAAAAGATTTGGATGCATTTCGCCATATTCATCGACATACACAATTGTACAATTAAAATATCCCTTTCACATTATAACATTATTGAAGAAGTGAAGAAATTGGATACTATTTCTCAATTAGACTCAATTTTACTCTTAAACTTAGTTTTCTTTGAATAATACGTTCCAAAATCGCAAACTAAGCACATCAGAAAAGTAAGTATTTGATTTCACTCGAAATTCAAAAACAACATGTGTGACATTGTTAGGATAAAAATGTTGTTTTGATAAAGTTAAGATAAGTAATAAAATAATATGACCAAATTTGAAAAGCTTTGTATAGTCAGTGAAGTAGTTAGTGATAATATACTTTGTTGTAGATTTTACTTTCTTAAGATTTGATTCTCTAGGACCAACATATATTATAACGACACGGATGTCGTTATGATGTCATATCCATTTACGACTATAAATTCACCACTTTTCACCTTATCACGTTCTCGACTATTTTGAATATAAACATACAAAATAATTGAAACAATCAAATTTTAATAACGATATAAGTGTTATTATAACAGAACGATTGTTGTTATAAACACTTACAACTTGAAATTCATCATTCTTCCGCCTTCATATGTTTTTTAATATTTCGAACATAAATAAATAATAGTTTGAAATCACTAGAAATCGTAATAAAGACATAAGTATCATATAACCGGACACATGTTGTTGTGGATATTTACGACTAAATATTGACTCTCGATCAATCTAAATACATGAAAATACTCCAACATATGATATTCATCAATGAATTTAAAAATAATCAAAATGATAGTTGAAAGCATTGTTTTTCAAACCTAGTAGAATCGGAAAACAACCATGTGACTCAATCAATTACCTCCATAAAATAATTTTTGAAGTTGAACTAGAAAAATCGGTCAAAATTGAAAAAAATCGCTTGAACCGGTCGAACTATTTTTTTCTTAAAAAAATTCATTGTTTATTATATTTTAGACAATAACATATTTTTTATTTTCTTTTATTTAATATTTCAATTATTAAATTTATTAAATAAGTTTCTCAATTTCTAAAATTTTTTGTTGTGTATGTATATTCAATTCTCTCTCATTAGCAACTATTAAATTTTAATATTCTAAAATAATATTGTGTTGTATATTATTTTATTGTGTTTATTTTAATATGAAACTTATAAGTTATAATTTTATAAGTGTGTATTTATTTTTTAATCTCACATAAAAATTATATAGAAATAAATAAAAATAGACATAAATTACTTTAACGGTTTAACCGCCGGTTGGACCGACAATCGGTGTCCAATCCAATTTGATCGTCGCTCCGATTATAAAAACACTAGTTGAAAGGACTCAAAGGACCAATATACTTTAACTCGGATAGATTTTCGTAATAATTCTTACGACGACAATTTATAGCCGTTATAAATTAAAATATATGTTGTAATAATCATTACGCAACAATACTATTATTGTAGGTGTATATTGTATATCTATATATTTTGCAATATACAATTTTATGTAATTTGAATAAGATAACAAACAATACATCATTAAATCCTAATTAAAATAATTTTAATATATCATTAAACTCCACAAGAATATAGCTACTAGTTTCAATATCGTATCTTCCATCTTTGGTCTTCTATCTCAAGTCAAGTCATTTCTACAAGGAAAGTCAAAAAATAAATTAGCCCCATCAAAACTAGCAGTTATAAAACATAAAATATTTACAATGATAAGTGTATTAACAAAAATATACAACAACAAGCCAAGTATTCATAATTTTACAATAGAATCAACAATAGAATCAGAAGTCACAAAAAGATAAAGATTGTTGGACATAGTATAAGACCTTGAGAATTTCAGTTACACAAGATTGCAGCGGTAGAGGATGTTAACATCACTTGTTTAATACATGGAACTTTGTTGCACAACCTCAACAAGTTAAGAGTTACTCTCACTGTTGCTTCTATCAGCTATTCCTAAATTATGCACGTAAATTAAAGAAAAACGTTAATCTAAAATATAATTATGGAGATACAATTATAAATTCTTGAAAGAGCTTTAGTCCTCAAAAAAATTTCATAGATCTGCAAAAATGAATCCATAGAACGATAAAAAAATGATACAACAGTTCCTTAAAACTTCAAATGACTTTATATTGGGATTTAAATTATTTTCATCCTTTAACTTTTCACCTTTATTAAAATGGGTCCTCTAATAATTTACTTTATCAATTTAGTCCACTATGTTTACATATTTTGCCAATTTAGTCCAAATTAGTCGGAAAACACATTAAACGATGACGCTTTTGATCACATGTCCGTCAAAACACAATGCAATTAGGAAATAACTGCAAAAGGAATTGTAATTAATAATCAGAGAAAATGGAATTTAGCGGCCTTAATCTGACCAAACAAAACAAAAGCACCTGGCAGTGCCCATGATCAAGAAATTCAAAACAATATTGGTTCTAAGTAGCCACATAAAAGCACTACACAGCTTGGAACAGAGAAGATTATAAGCCAGACTTGAACAAAATGTGTGCAGTCCTAAGGCCACCTCACTCTTCTTCCAACCTTTGGAGTGGAGGAACAAGAAAATAATATCTTTCAGCTACTACATGAGTTCCCATACTAAAATAAATTTAACAGTTGGTTTTCAGGGATGGACTGCATACGCAAACTCTTTCAGCTAATCAATAAATAAAACACCAAAAAACAAACACCCATCTTTATAGTGTCCTACTTTTAGCAGTGCTGCACGATATTTGTCCAGGAAAGAGAATAGGCAAGTGTGCTAGGTAATTAAACAATAAACCAAATTTCCAGTATATTTTACAGCAACTGAAACATTTAAAAGTATATTTATACTAAATAGAAATTAAAATACTAATTCCAGCAGCAACTAATTGACTTTGCGGCCAAAACACCAGAGAATTGTAAGACATCTTGCTTATTATAAGCAAGGAGAACATAATGAAGTTTTAGAAATACAAATAAATGCGTCCAAAGGAAGACCACACTGAGGTAAGAGTCCTGATAAAACAATCATATACAGAAAATAGGAGAAAATGAAAAGAAAAAAATGGATAACAGAATAGTGCAAAAACCCAAGCTTATGTGCGTAAAAAGAAAATTATAATTTAATAGCTTGCTAGAAACATGTAAGTAGTTTAGACAGAACAATATCTGCAGTTAAGAATTGAAATGCATATAAACCATGCCTTCAACAATGCCACAGTAGCTAACTATTTTTTTCTTCTCTTTTATAAACAAAAACGCATGGTCTAGACAATACTTTTCTAGTTTTGATTTTTACAGCTTAGTAATACGATAACTGAAATGTTATTCTGATATTTTCTGAACAACTAAACTTATAAACAGACAAGGAGAGACTACTACTATGATTGATTAACAAGACAAGCTAGTATTTGATTTGTGAATAAACTAACTGATCAATAATATCTACAACCAAACTTGACAGGGAATAGTAACAAATCAAATTACATAAGAGAAATCAAAATTATATATGATAACTTAATATTAAATAGCTAAACATTTTGTTCTTCTCTTTTACAAACAAAAAACATGGTCAAGGCAATAATTTTTCCAGTTTTGATCGAAAAATTCACAGCTTAGTAATGAGATAACAGATTAAAACGTTGGGACTGAGGAATAGGTCCTCAGATTAATTATATTTTCATTCAGGCATTAAATCACACAGGTTGTCTACCATATTATCATTACCACTACAAGCAACACAATAACTATTAGAAGGCCAATCCAATTCAACCTGCATCATCTTTTAAAGCAAATAGAAGTATGAATTGCAAAGTGGAGGTCCGTCTCATATATGAAACCGTCTCAAACAAGACTCCATCATTTATATAATATCCAATACCAAATAATAAGATGTAATAAATGGGTTATAAATAAAAAAGAATTTAACCCATATTCATGCAATCATCACATAATTTCATGACTACAGAATGCGTAGAAAAGTAGAATGATAATTAGTACATCATGAACATAACAACAATTCAAGAAATAATTAAATAAGCACACTTAGTTCCAAACGACCAACTAAACAATTAGCAGTAAGTAAGAACTTAAGTGTTGGACATAGTAATGGAATCAAGAAATAAAATGGAGTGAGAGGCCATATAGATATGGAGAAAGAAAACTCATCATTGAAGACAAAAATAGAGAGAGTTTCAATATAATCATTCAAGGAGGAAAACAGATACAAGACAAAAACTAAATATTCATGAAATGGAGGTGATCATAAATTAAAGGTGCAAGAGATGTTGTATCTTTTAGTTAAATAAAAAAATGAAACACACTTTTTTTTAGAACTTCCACAGAACAGTTATAAGCATGAGTCAAATAGCTCAGCCTCACATTATTAGGAGAGCATATAACTTTATTTGTCAGTTACTACAAATGTTTGCAATACTTGCACAAACATATAAATACATATACAGACATTATGCATAAATTAGATTTGGCCTTTTGCTTCCTACAATTGGATACTTATCATTGAAAGAACTACCTAATGAACTTCAAGGTCTTTTCAATACAAATGGTCATCAATTTAATTACACCAAATAACAGACAAATGTTGACAAAATGCGAGACAAACACACATACATAGAAAAACATTTATTATTCCCAAAATGAAAACTGGGTTTCAATCGCCTATTTTATATATGCACATCAAATATCTAAGCTTACAAAAAAATAACCATACACCAAGAACAGAGAAAACCTTACGCCGTCTCGTAATCATAAATCACAAATCAATAAAAAATCATATGATCGGTATCCATAAAAACTCTAAAAGCATTCCAAGTACTAAATTGAGAACTTTAAACAACAAACTTACCTGCCAAGTATACCCAAGGGTGATGGTTATTCGAGACCTTGAAGTCTCTGACATTTAATATTCTGAAATCTAATCAAATAAAAACTTAAATATACACAGAATTGAACGAAAATTGAACTAAATAAATCCAGAATCCTTAATCAGATTTTCATCTTGGATAACACAAGCTCCAAACTACATACCGATTGAGAAGATAGGGCGACGACACGACTTTTAAATAGATAGTAACGACGCTGAGGAGGGTGGACGTGAAGAACGACACAAGTTAGGGCGACAGGAGACAGAAATCGACCGAAGAAGGAACAAGCCCTAAATGCAACGGAGATGAAAACTGGTGGTACGGTGAAGATTGTGCGAGGAGCGTGGTTGGAGCGGCGGGGCTTCGGGCTCTGGTGGAGTACAAATCGTGAAGAGAGGGTCGATAGAGTTTTTGTATCTATTATTTGATTTGATTGAAGAGAGGGTCGATAGAGTTTCTATTTATTATTTGATTTGATTTGTTCTAATGTTTTAATTAATTAAAGTTTTTAATTTGTTTAAATAAAAGGGTAAAATAGTTAATAAATACAGTTTATAAAATATTTTAAAAGTTAATATATTAGTGTAATGAATAGCGAGTTAGTGCGATAGAATGCGATGACACTTGGCGTAATTTTTAGACATTGCTAATGTTAGTCGCGACACCCGACTAACCTAAGAAAATCCCTTCCTTTATTTTATGTTGAAATTCTTTATATTATTTCATTATATCATATGACTTTTTCTATTATTGATATTTCTTCATATAAATTATATTTGAGTAGGCTTTTTCAATCAGTTTTAGTGTACAATTAAAACGTTATTAGTTATTTTTATTATAGAATATTAATTCTATTAAATTAAATTTAATGAAGTAATTAAAAAATGTGTAAATATGCACCAAATGCACAAAAATGATTTATAACATATTTTGCTTTAATATTTATATAAATATATTACAAGATTTTACATACTCCCACCGTCCCATTATATAAGTCTGTCTGGCTTCTCACAAAAATTTAAAAATTATATTGGTAATTAAAGTAAATTAGATAATAAAATATTTACTATACTCCTATTTAATATGTAATTAATACATATAAATTATATTAATAAATTAATTGAAAATATTACTCTATATAATAAAAATTAATTATATGTACTCATTTCGTCCGAAAAAGTTTGCGGAATTTTTTTGCACAGAGTTTAAGAAAAAAATGTAATGAGTGGAGTATTGATTAATAATTTTGTATTTTTATGAATAAAATTAAGAAATTAATTAGACTGACTGTGTGAGTGAATTTTAAAAATAATGACATGAAAGGTAAATATGATGTATTTTGAGGGTTAAGGTTGTAATATTTTTATTTTAGGGTATGCAAATTTTTGTGGGACAAACTAAAAAGAAAGTATGTAAACTTTTATGTGTTTGAGTGAGTAGATTGAGATGAATGGAGTATCGTATTACAATTGATATTAGAAATCATAAAAACTTGTGTGAATCGGGTGCATACCATGAACTCTATTTTTACTATCATTATCATAACAATGTATAATAATGCATGTACATAACAACAATAGTACATGTGCATGACAATAATAGTAAAAATAGAGTTCATGTATGCATTTATTAATTAAGAGTTAAATTATCTTATTTAAAATAATAATCATTTTATAGTATAATAATTGATACTTTTAAATGAAACAATTAATCTTGATAAATTGGAATATGTTTTAATGAAGCAATTATTATTGTTTCAAAATATATATAAGATGCAAATCTATTGAACAGTAAACCTTTTACTAATTAACATAAAATTTTGTCATTATTTAATGCTATTGCGATAACTTTTAATTCTATTTATTTTTTCTAAGGAATCTATCTATATACTTTAATTTTCTTTTCTAATAAATATTTTCTTTGTTTCAATTTAATTGTCACTTTTAAAAAAATTGTTCTAAAAATATGTGTTATTTTTCAAGAGATATTAAATGTTATATTTTCAACTCTTTCCCTTTTTTTTCGTGATATGTATGATCAATGATCATAAGTATATTAGTCATTTTATATACATACTATACTAACATTTTAAGATTAAGTGACATTTTTTATTTGTGTTAAAAACAATTGTGACCGTTATATAAAATGAAATGGAAGGAGTATTAAATTATTACTTTTTTTTTGGAAAGAAGTATTAAATTACTTTGATACGGCATGCATTAGCATTAATTGGCTGTGTTGAATAAAGTGTGTTTTATGTTGATTCCTCATTCTTGTAATCTGAATATTAATTATTTAAGGGATAAAGATTGTAATGGAAAAGCCATTCGTGTAGTTTTTTTTTTTTTTTAACAGATAAAGAAAATATTAAGGGTACTCAACCCATAGACAAAGGAGAACAAATGTCAAAATTGTTCAAACTAACAAACGAAAACAAGACTACTGATCTCCCGACCACGTACTAATATTAAAATTCAACAGGGAGACCTCCTTACATGCATGAGACTCAATGTCAAATTCTAATTTAAAGAATACTAATCGCCTTTTCTAGGGCAATATTACAATTGTTAAACATCGCGTCATTACGCAAGTTCCAGATCGACCAGAACGCTCCAATCTAAATAGTAACATACTAGAGAGAAAATGTTACAAGTGAAGAATAGGTGACCTGCGCATTCATCTTCCACCTGGCAAAGCATGCAAATTTAATGCCATTCGTGCAGTTTAATGCCATTTTATATGGAGTATTTAATAATTTTCGACTGCTATTATGAGTGAAATATTTAATTCTTGAATAATGGATTAATTAACATCGTGGGAAAGTGATCAAATCATGAACTTAATTAATTGTGAAAAATAATGAATGTGATGTATACCATTAATTATTTTTTCATTATGCACTGTGAAACCAAATAGAACAAATAATCTCATTCGGTAGGGTGACATTCGTGAGGATATATAGAGAAGGATTACAATATTATAAAATAAAATTTGAAAAGTATACTACTTGAAATGAATTAATTAATTTTACTTAATTCTATATTAATTATTTGACATAGTGATTATATGATATATTGTTGGGCTAAATTGTAGTTTTGGTGAAATGATAATTTTTCAACAATAATTTTGATCATATGTTTATTTATTTATTTTATTTTATTTTATTTTATTTTATTTTTTATAAAATTGGTTCCAACCACTATAAAAAGTGCAGTTTTATCACATTCATTTGGAATTAAAGCTGCTATTTATCATTCTCTTGGAATTAAAACCGTATTTTTTTAAAATAAAAAATTGTCAAAATAACTAAGAGATTAGAGGTGTCGAAAAAAATATCATTTTACATACCAACTCATTCTCTTAAAATTAAAAAAATTCAATTTACTGTAAGATTTTACAAGAGATTAGGGTTGAAAGAAGTGTGTGAAGTTCCCTTGGTGATATGGGGACTCGAATGGATGCCAAATCTGGAAGATCTTATGATAAAAAATGGTGTACAAGATTTAAAACTGCCTCACCAAATTCTCGATGAATATCAATCTATGTATAAATTTAATCCAGGACAAATATTTGTGTGCACATCGTGCACACTAAAAATAGTGTGCACAATATTTTTATCTAATACTATCTTGTAACTAAACTAATACTATACAATGTTGCTAACTAAACTAATATTATACAATGTTTGAAATAATACAACACCGTAACCAAACTAATACTATACAAAGACCTAAAATAATATTATACTATAACCAAACTAATACTATACAAAGACATGAAATAATACTTTGTACACACAATTTTTATTGTGCATAATATGCACACAAATACTACTCTATGCCTTTTCCTTGACGAGAGATTTACTCTCACTTATACTATATACATCTTGTATCTATAAACGTATGAAAAATATATATTTTCCCTATTCTATATGGTATCAAGAGATTAAAAGATCCTAATTTTCATATAAAATCAGTTGTACCCACTATCTTCCTATTTTTAAGGAGGCACTATTGTGTGATACGTCTTGTGCATGGGTGAAATGGACATGATACATAGTCACTTTTTAATAAACTAGTTTTTGTCGCGTGCAATGCAGTATGTAGATATTCATTTAGATAGATTTATCATTGTTTAAAAAAAAAGACTATATGTGGTTAGAATAATATTGTGTTTGATTAACTTCTTACATCAAAATAATTGTGTTGCAAATTTGACTAACCCTAATGATAGAAAAAGTCTTATGTTATCGATCATATACTCAATGAAATGAAATTGTGTATATCCAAAATAATCATGCTAATCAAAATCTACAAATACAAAAGAATAACCAAAAATAGAGGGAAATTCTTACATCAAAACATTGTCGGTCTTAATGTGAATGATAAATACGCTTAGGAATATCTAATTCAAAATTCATTAGGACATGTAATATAACACATATAAGAACTGTAATAGCTAGTAACTATCATAATTAAGTAAAAAAAAACACGAAAAATCCATCAAATGCAAGACAACAGAACACTGTTCTCCCATCAACGATCTTAATTTAACAAAAACAACATTGCAATAATGGAACCATAAATTAATCAACCTACTAATCGATAGTCTGCATAACACGACGAAGTGGGCCTTTTGGCTCTTGCGCTAGGAAGATGAGACGTGCAGGTTGAACTTCATCCTTGCAATCGCTTCTCTGTAGCGCCCGTTCCGAAACGCCGAGCCCTCTCTGTGACCTATCTCGAATCGGGAGTGAGTTGCTACTATAATAACTAAAATTTAAAACTTTGAAAACTTCATAAAAATAAAAATTAATACATGGAGGATGAAGTTCAAAGCTTAAATAATAACTAAATATTATAGTCTCATGATAATAATACATTCATATTATAAAGATGGCGGATCATAAGATTTATTACAAACATAATTGGAGTTCGAACTTAAATGTCGTAAATATTTGACTTTATTTAAATATAATATCTTAACCGGTTAATATGGGGCTCTCACACTGCAGCCTTCCGAATCCCTTCTTCAAAACCTGAAATATTTATTGGGTGTGAGATAAAAAATCTCAGTGGGTAACCTGCAGCTGTTAAGTCGTTTGGCAATAAACAAAATATATTATTACGAACCAAACTCGTCGGTCATTTCATAAATTTATATTGTCCAATAGATCCGTCGATCCTTAACCCGAAGGTCTAAAGGCTCTATTGATCCGAAGATCAATAGTAGTGAGTACATAAGACTCGGTGAGCACATAAGGCTCGCCCGATAGACCCGGTCCTCAACTCGTCGGTCCAATTGGCCACTTAGATCCGAAGATCCGAAATAATAGTAACTTGTTGGTTAATATAATAAATACAATTGCATATACCAACATTTGACAAAATATTTACAACGCACCGCAGTATAATGTTACCCACCTTGTTACTTTAAAGATAAGTTAGAATCGTCTTTTAAAATTTGTAGGGATGTCCCGAACCTTTGGTTTGCAAAGACTTCACCTATCACATTTGAATGTTGAGTATTTATTTATAATTTAGCACTAAAATTAGTTAAGTAAGATTCCATTAAAATTAAAGAAGAAAAGAAAAGAAAATAATTTATTAACTTTTGTGCAGTTTGTTTTTGGTTTGAAAGTGAAAGTGGTGGAAGTCGTGAGTTTAGCAATGAGGAAGGGAAAATGGAGTTCGGGTTTGATCGGCAAAACGAAGGAATTTATTTATAAGACCATTTTCAAGGAATTTGGTTGGGGAAGAGTAATACTTTCGACTTGATTGTGGAAAACATAGGTTGAAGATGGAGATTGAATAGTGAAGGTGCCAATTTATATATTACATACTTCAAAATGACTAAGCATAGCTATGAGGCTATTTTAGGTGACTAAGCATAGCTATAGCTATAGTTTTGATAGGTGTCTTATGATACTTCATAACTTAGTGGTCAAGATTATGCCACCTCACTCTTAAAAAAATGTTTAGGAAAAGAAAAGGAATTGGATTTCCTATTCATATATAATATGTATATCGTTTGTTTACCTATTTATTTTATATTTAATTAATCATAGGTCTAAATAATATTTAACTAAATAATATAAGAGGTATTATTATTAGTTCTTAAAAATTAGTCCTTTATTATTTTATTTATTTATTTATTTATTTAAAAAATTTATCCACATAAGTTTCAATTTAACTATTTATGGATTGCACTTAAGTTGCATTGCTTATAATTAAGTTTCGAACCTTTTTATTTTATAAGTGCTAGGAGTGCTTTCAAATCCAAAGAGTTCGTTCCAAATCCCCTAAAAATATTATTTCTTGAAAGTACTAAAGTTTGAAGTTAGTGCGAGAATAAAATTTTAATTTATAAATAACTTATTAAAATCGAGATGCACTTAATATTTGAAAAAAATGCGGTGGGGGTATTACATTCTCCGGCTCTACTTTGTTACGAAGGCTCATAAGAACTCTAATAGAAGAATACACAAATTAGTAAAGAAACAAATCGATTTTGACAGGAAATTAGAAAAAATGAATCGATTTTGCAACCAAAATAATTGAACAACAATGAATTTAACAAAACTCAGATTAAATAATTGATGAAGCCACAAAGAAATCAAACTCATACAAACCAACTTAGCCTCAGCCGATCGCTTCCTTAAATTTGTTGCTTTCTTCATTAGAATGCATGCATGAGACTGAGATTTTCTTTTGAAATTGAAATGATCTCTTCTTTTTGCCCTCTTGAAACTTGTAGGAAAAGCACAACCAAGTTAACTGGAAAATCCTAAACTAATCTTCAAGGTCTTGAATTTCTTACTCAAATACTTGCAGAAATGGCAATGACCATTGAAGGTTTGTCCCTCTCTTCCTTCTTAGCTTGAGCCACACGTACACTATTTGCTTTTTTTCTGTTGGATTGCAATTTTGGAAGCATTAATAAATTGGTTCTATATTGTTGTTCTCTCATCTAGAAATTAAAGAAAATTATTAGGCTAACCTCGAACACATACCCCATTCTTAAGTCGTTGCATTTGTCTATTATCCTGTTTTTATCATTTTGTTTGTTTCGTGGGTTATAGTTTTTTTAACTTGTTCACTTTATTTTGCTTCACTAAATGGAGGATGCCAAGATAATATGAGTTTTTAACAAACCTTTGAATAGTCCTTAAGGTCAAGGCAACTCTGGAAACTCTAGGCAGGGGTTATTATTGGTCGAGTGTGATAAAATGAAGATGATGGAGACACGAGATAACGTAATATTACTGAAATAAATACTCCTCATATGAGGCCACACTCTCTGAGAGAGACTCTCTTTGCCACATGACAGTTGCCAGCAATTCTTCGATTGCAAGCAAATGTCTTGAACTTGGCAGATTCGAGAGAAAAAGTTATTTTTTCATGAATTAATATTTTTCTCTATATCATCGTTAACCATACTGTTATGATATCCTACATGTGTTCCACATGAAAGTGTGGAAGGTTATATAAGTAGGAGTCATCCCTTGACCTTTAACCATGATTTTGTGTTAAGTTAGGGCTCTCTATCTTATATTCCTAACACCATCACATAAGGATTGAGGTTACGAAGCTGTCTTAGTAAAGTTTCAAGATACATAGGGCTTAGATGATAAATAAGTTAGGCATAACTTCAAGTGTTCAGCCACTATTTCGCTTCTTTTTATCTTTATGGTGGTCTTTCTCAAGATCATACATATTTAAACGAGAATATTTCAAATACAAAAGACAAGTCACCTATTCTGCAAAAGATGACAACAACTTACCTGCTCTTCATTATTATCTTTTTTATGTGCAAGCGAAGTACTCTTGAGCTACGTACTCATGTAGATTTTATTTTCTATTAGCACCAAAACAAAACAATATAATTTCGGAGGAAAATTTGTCTGGAATAACTCACTTGGTAATTGAATGTACGAGTGTATAGTGATAGACCGAGAAAAAAGTGCGGAGACATAGTAACTTGATTTTATTTTGGAAGCTTAATAACATTAAATTATACAAGCACAAAAATAAAGAATTAAAAAAAAAGGAAAAATTCATCACATTTTTTGGATAAGGTAGTTAGAATTTGCGAGTAGTTTCACTCCCCTCGTATCAAATCTGGCGACAAAGAGATGAAGCACTTACATATCGAAAATGGCGTCGATTTCTTTGTCTCTTTTTCGTATATATAATTTTACACGTATGCATTCTTTAGGTACATCTTCTAGACCATAGCTTTCTTTCCCTTACGTAAATGTCTCAAAGAAACCCCAGCGAATCTCCTCCCTAAAACTCTCACTCCCAAACTAACCGCTTGGGCCTTTCATAGTTCGTTTTTGTTCCGATCTTTAATTTCATAATCTTATGATTCATAGACTTAATTATCAAAAGAAAAGCCACGACTTACGAAGTGTTCTTGTCGCCTCCATTGGAAAGACCGGCGGAGAAAGCGGTGGAGCGCCGATTGCTCCGATTTTGATACCGCTACTTGAGAAACTATCGAATAAATATGGCTTCAGGGTAGGCATAGTAAAGGGATCAAAGGGGAGTTGATGCGGCGATCGGCCGAAGCATTCGTTGAGAAAATAATTAGAGAGAGTGAGGGATTTTGGAAAAAAAAAAATTGTAAAATTGTGAATGTTTAAAATGACACATGTCGGCGGATGAGTCTTGACACTTGGCATCGTTGAAGTAGGGGAGATCCTACTTTTATGTATATAGATTGTTATCGTTTTTCTTAAATTGTTATCACTTATTCATAAATTGTTATCACTTTATACTAATTTGTATCACTTTTTTTTAAATGATAACAATTTATTTAAAAGTGATTCGGTCTGCATGAGACCGTCTCATACAAGTTTTTTTCTTTTTGAAATCGCATTTCCAAATTGCGATCAGTTTATAGATACTACACGAGTTGCGTTATTTACATGCGACTTTACTTATTTACTTCTACTTTCAAACTCTCACTAAATTTTTGCAAATAAATTTAAAAATCACAATATTATATATATTATAATAATACTAAATATATGAATTTACAAGTTGAGATTATTTAACTAAACTCATATAAATATAATCATGCAACAGATATTTCCGACGAAGCTCGATAAAAATTAAGTGTTGCAGTCCTTACCAAATAGGTAGAGGGATTTTTCTATTGAGCGATTACGGAAGAAAATACTCATTATATCCTTGAGTGGATACGTCAGCACCTCCATCACCTGACCCGAACACAGATTGACCCGACCCGACTTCGATTTGCAGTCCCTGGAGCTCCCTGCATGCTTGTATTTGGTTGTTGACACTGTGCAGTTCTTCTGTCAGAAGCTCCAACTGCTTAAACAAATAGATTATAATTCCAGTGCTTCCATGGACGGGCAGCAAGCTACGAAAACCGGCTTCCTTGATTAAGGATTCCATAGCCTCATCTCGTTGGGCTTTAGTTTCCAATTGCAATATGGCTTTTGTAACTTTAGACACACCGAATAAGCGGTGAACGTTATCAAAATCGTTGGCTCTTGAGGGCGGAAAATAGGGGGCGAGAATGCAATTTGGGCCGCATTTTCTTCTCTGTAATTTGCATGCACAGCATGATGGTGCACTGCCTGCCATCTCCAATACAGGGAGAGACATAGGAGGGATTGGTTGTTAATTTATAGGATTTGGCCGGTTCTGTCAACAAGATTTGAATTAATTTTTTTTTGAATTGTATCAAAAGATATATTTATAGGATTTGAATGGCAATACGATTTTGAACAACAGGATTTGGGCGCCTTTGAATTTGAATTAACTAGATATATTTTATATTAACCCATGCCATTTTTTATATTATCCATTCAATACGATAAATAAAATTTCTAGTTCTTAGACTCGATTTCAGAGCAAAGTACTAGACTTTGAAATATACGGAAGGATATAAAATTTTTGTTTACAGAAGCAACTATTTTTATTATATTTATCTATAACTTTATAAAGTTCGAACCTACGAAATCTTAATTCAAAATCTCTCTTCTCTTATTTATCTAAGTTTTAAATATTGGTTTCATCCATCAATTTTATAAGTTTTAATCTCATCCGTCCATTTATTTATATATTAGTCTATAAATTATGAGTGAAAATACCAAATCTACGTTTAAAATTTTGAAATTTTAAATCAAATTGTTCAATTTATATTCGAATATTTGAAAAGTATATATTTAATTTATTTGATAATATATACAGATTATATAAACATATTCAATTTATTCGATGATATATACAAATTATATAAAAAGGGTGCGTAAAGCAAACATATATTTAATTTATTTGATGATATATATAGATTATATAAATAGTCAAGAGAAAACGATATTTAATTTATTTGATGATATACACGGATTATATAATATATATTTAATTTATCTCGGTAATATACATGATTATATAATATATATTTAATTTATTTGGTGATATACACGGATTATATAATATATATTTAATTTATTTGGTGATATACACAAATTATATAGGTTAATTTATTTGGTAATATATACAGTATTATGATATTTCTCTTTTTTCATCTTTATTTTGTTCTATAATTTAAATAGATCGTGTATTATATATAACTATTAAAATTTAATTTTTTATTATATATATAAAACTTCTCATTCATTATCCTGCGAAATTCGTGAACCCTAATATATATATATATATATATATATATATATATAGTCATGTTATAAATCAAGAGAGAATCTCTGATAAATTAAAGGTATACAGATTATTTAAGTTAATGAAGAGGAAAAATTAAGGATGCTCCACGAAAACAAAATAAGAACTCCTACTGCCTATTCTTAATTGCTCCTAACTATTTCTTTTATGTGCTTGTCATAATTCATTATTTATGCTGGAATATGAATAAATAAATTCAAATTTGTGGACCATTGAGCAAAACAATAAAAAAAAACTTACCAAAAAATTAGATGATCACACTCCTTATCAGTCAAAAAGCCAGTATACAAATAAATAAGCCCTGTAATATCCAATTTATCATGATTGTACAATTAAAATACACACAAATTTGCATAAGTGCATATATCAAGATTTTTTTAAAAATTCGAGAACCCAGACATACCTGGGCTTCCGAGAGATTTGGGTGACACGGGTCGGGTCAAGTATGCCAGAAGAAATACCCCTTGTTAATTTTAGCACTGATTCTCTTCTGATTAAGAAAACAAATCGAAAAAAAGGAAATTAACCATGCTCTACATTATGAGAAAAATAAAAAGTTCACATATTTTTGTTGTACATACCCACAAGAGGATCGAATTGTAAAATGTAAAATGCATTATAATACACGTTATTAATTGTAATTAACTCTCATATATAATTTACTAGTTAATTTTCATGTAATTTTGACAGTTTTTTTTTCCATTTTTAGTTATTTTATTAATTTTTAGTTTTTGGTGTCAATTTAAATTCTAGTCATTTCTGGTGGAATTCAATTTTCCCTAAATTAATTTGGAAATTCTATGAGATTCTGAATGTTCTGAAATATCAAAAGCAATATGTTTAAAACAAATTTAATAATTGAAAATAAAATTTCAACATTAAAAAATAAATTGTACATGTTTTAAAAAATAAAAAATGCACGAAAAATGTGTAATAAACCTTTGAATTTTACTAATGAATACAAAAATATTAATTAATCCTTGTAATTAACAAAATAATTAATAAAATAGTTTATAAACATTAAAAAAATTGGTCAAGTAAAATAAGTATTTAAGAATAGTAACAGCCTTAAAAGTAGGGTATATGGGTTGGGCCGGCAGCCTGGATTGGGTTGTTTCAGAATGTGATGGGCTGTGCCAGTCTGGATTGGGCTGTACAAGCCCACTCTATTTAAGGTCCAAAGAGTGTATAAATTTCAAGGCTCAACTTTTTTGTTTCGTAATCAAACTTGGCGCGTAGCAGGAGGAGAAGCAAAAGTCTGCACCAATCCGTCGTCATAGGCTTTCAATGGAGGTGTTCGATCTCAGTCTACACCCTCATTTGCCGTATTCAAACCCTAGCGGGCACATCTCCAGCTCGTCCTAGAGAGTGCACGCTTCGGTGGCTGAGAACAACGTCTCGTGAACCAAAACCCTAATTTTTGGGGAAAAACGGAGCAATTAAATGACAATAAACCCCAAAAAGAGGTCCGTTTTTGTTAGAATATTATAGAAAGGATATCGTTGAATTAACAAGACTTCTAAGCTTTAATTCTCATGAAATTCAATGTCTGTACTAGTGATCCAACTCACTTTACAGGTGATGTTTCTATAATTGTGGCTAAAAGGTAACTTCTTCCTCACAGGGTGGAAGGAAATGGCTCGGAAGGGCTTACAAGAACCTCAACTGCAATCCGTAAATTTAACTCTGTTGATCAAGTTCCTACAAGACCATTTCCCAATTCTCCTATGCGTTTCAAGTGAATCCAGGTCAGATACTCATCCGCTTCATTTTAATCATCTGCATACAGAGGTTTTAAAAGGTTGATAGACTTATTCACAGTTGAAGCTGGTTCACATACCTTTCTCAGTAAGCATATAGTCTATGTTCGCTGATTTTATGCAGGCTGGTAGAGGTGGAGAACTGATGCATGATGAAACAATGTTATTGCAGGGGCTCTAGAACTAAGTAAGAAAACTGCTGGTGATGTCAATTGCTGAAACTTTTGTCATTGATATAAATGCAAAGCTGGATAGGTGATGCATGATTTTTTATTCGAAAACATTTCCTTATTCTCAGCTTTGAAATGCTGATGATGATAATGTTTGTTTGTTATGTTACGGTAACTTAATGAATAAAATTTTGGAGAAAGGACACAACAGAGTGCCTGTCCACTATGATCAACCGACAAACATCATTGGGCTTGTTCCCGTACATGTTCCACTCTCATCTTTGCAGTTCAACTATCTTTAATTGAAATCGAGCTTTTCTAGAGAACTGGGTTTGGTACTCTTACGAACTCGAGATTGTTCCCTTGTTTATTTAGTTGCATCTGTCATCAGATGTTTTTGGGCTTTACAATCTTAGTGTGGAAAAATGCATATGCAGCAGTCTTTTGTAGCAAGTCTCAAACCTAATAAAGTGTCTAAACATGATCGTACTTTGGGATAACTGTATTCTCCGAAGACAATTCTATGACCTGCTTCTTATTAAATTTAATTAAGGTTCTATCAATGTAGACTAATCTTTCTGTATTAGGCTCTTAACTGCTATATGTGAATATCCCTGGTATATCCTCATGGGAAGGACATGTCTTACAATCAACCTATCTGCTTGGAATTTCTCAAGCTAGTGTTTGATGATCTTTAATTAATCTAGTATGTATAAGCAAATTACATGCAAGAAAGACTTGCCTCTCACAGTCTTTACATTGAAAGAATAGTTTTCTTAAACATAATAGTAATTATGACATTAACCTGTGTTTTTTCAGTTCTTAAATACTCTCACAGCAAGTTAGCCTTCCATTTAAATGCTCTGTGTTCTATTTTCTCCCTCATGTTTGCCATCAATGGTATACAGGTGGAATAACTATTCAACTCTTTGGTTAATTATTTATGTCCTTTTTTGTATTAAAAATAAAAATAAAAATGCTTGAGCATGAAGTCCTAGTATACAAAAGAAATAAACTACATTTTGAACTAGTCCTCAGGCTCCTCACTTATTCCACACATCACCTTATAGCACAACTTGATATTGATAGTTCCACTAAGACGAGCAAGCCTTGCAACTCTTTCTACAAAAACCCTTGTCCACTTTAGAACCCACCATGTAGAGAGGATTTTTCCTACATTCACCTTGCTGAGCCCAAGCCATGCAGTAGGGATTCTTATCAATACACTCACCCCTGTCAGTCGATCTATCGTAAGACCGCACGTGAATCCACTTCGTAGCCAACCATTTCGCCTTCAATCACGGGACAGCTCCGTGCAAACTTGAAGCATCGGTTGTTGCATTTGGATGAAGGCTGAAGAACAATAGTGCGTCACCTTTTCTAGGTTTCACTGTCCAAAATAAAGAACATGTCTCATTGAATTTTTGAATCAGAAGTCCCAGTTAATTCAATTGTATTGTGATGTACCTGCTGTGCCCTGTTTAGCACAATCAGACCAGTCATCACCCTTCATCTGTTTATCATCTGCCTGTTGATTCATATAATGAATTAGTGGTGAAACAACAAATTGATTCATATTAAAAGATGAAGAGAAAAGAAAATTCTTCCCTCCCTAAAAAGAAGAACATCACTCACCTCAGCCGTGGGAAAAACTGTCTCTCCACCCTTCTTAACATCTGACAAATACATAAGAACAGTAGCTATCCTGTGACCACCAAGTTCTATATTGTACTTGTCTGCAAAATAATCAAAATGTGGCTCGTATTTCTGGCCATGCTCGTAATGCAAAATTTGCATTGCCTCGGCATTCTCTGGGCGATGAATTATTTCAAAACTTATTAAAATAAGTAAATTATAGGAGGTCTTGATTCATAAAATGCAATGCTAGAAAACAATGAAGAAGTTGCTGTAGAATAAAATACCTTCAGGTAGAAAAGTCCAAGCTGCGACCCTCGCCTCAATGGTCGAAACTATTTCATCCTACAATAGTTTCGTACAAATGTATACCAGTTGAAAGAAAGAAAATTAGAGGAGGAATAACAGAAAATAAAGAGAGCTGGAGCTTAACTTTTGAGCAAAGAAAAATACAAATTGTAAATTATTCAATTTTGTTTACATTATCTTTTCAATCATACATGAATTGTCTGAATCAGGTGTCAAGTATTCAAGCAAGAACAGAACGTGTGAGAAATATTATCAAGAATCGTCGTGTAACTTAAATCAGGTTCAATTTTAGTCTTTTATATTTTTACCTTATTAACTTTGATTCTATTGATGCATTGATTAAACCAAAATTGAAGAGAAAGTAAAAACATACAACTAAAATTTTGGTTATGTATTTACTTTTTTAATATTGGTCTTTTTCTGTGTCCAATTTTATTTCGGTATATTTTTATTTTTAGGACTAAAATTGATACTAAAAAGATCAAAATTTAAAATATATATATATATATATATATATATATATATGTAATTAAAATTGTTCACTCCCTAAATTACATAATTTTGTATAAACTTGGCTTTTTCGATTACCTGAGCCTTGGATATAAACATGCCAGAACTTGTCCGTACTTCACTCTCTATAGGCTTGCCAGACACGTTGTCGGCTACCATAGATTTTTCCAGCTTATCTTTAGCCTACTCATTCAAATACATAATATATCAATAATAATGCAATATAGATGTCAATTGCTATTTGTAAAGCTCAATTTCAACTCAAATTATTAATGAAGTTTATGAACGAATCTATAATTTCAAGCTAAGTTTTTATATTATAATATCATATATTAAATTTAGAGATGTGTCTTATAAATTAAAGGTCGACAGGTTATTTAAGTTAAATAGGAGGAAAAGAGGATGCTCCAATAGAACAAAACATGAACTCCAACCGCCTACTTTTACTTGCTCCTAATCATTTTTTTCATGTGCTTGTCATAATTCATTATTTGTGCTGGAAAGTGAATAAATAAATTCATATTCATGAACCGATGAACAAAATAATAAAAAGAAAACTAACCAAAAATCAGGTGATCACATTCCTTATCAGTCAAAAAATTAGTGTACAAATAAGCCCTGTAATATCCAATTCACAATTAAAAACACAAAAACTTGCATAAGTGTATGGATATATCAAAATTTTGAAAAAAAAACTGAGAAAATTAAATTTTAAAAAGAACACACACACACACATACCTGGGTGTTCGTGAGATTTGGGTGACACGGGTCGGGTCAAGTATGCACGAAGAGATACCAGTTGTCAGTTTTACCACGGATTCTCTTCTGTTTTAGAAAACAAATCCAAAAAATAGGAAATTAGCCATACTCTGCATTTGAAAAAAAAAGATTACATTAATTCTTTTGTTGAAAATACGTACCCATAAGATGATTCAATAAGAAAACACAGAAAAACTAAAAGAATTAATCTTGGATCCATCAAATTCAAAATGTCAAGCTACACTCCTTTTCCCAAAAAATTAAAATAAAATTGGTAACAATAAAATAAAAATTCATGTGTATATTACAAGGATTTGGATAGTTTGCTGCACTTGAACTGTAATAATGCTTTTTTGCTGGAATTTGCAGGAGATTATTACAATTTAAAAGGTTTACCAAATCTATGTCTTCACTTAAAGCAACAATAATAACAACGCCCGATTTTTACAAAAAAATCTTGATTTCGAATTTATGAGCCGATTCCGGCGCATTTAAGACATTCTTAGCCATCTTAAATGCTGTGACTCAAGTCAATGCTTCTAGTTTACTTTATTTTATGTTGAATATTATTTCATAAAAATATAATTACATATTATTGGCATTTCGTCATATAATTAAAATTTACATAATAATAACAATATAATACAAGATATTATGTACTATCATATTGTGGATTCGATCTCACAACCCACAAATATTCCAAAACTAATGGACAGATGAAGAAACTATCTCATCTAGTAGAAGAAGAGATTAGAAGAACTACAAATTTTAATATATATATATATATATATATATATATATATATATATATATATATATATTGATACGGGTGTATTTTGTAAAGATAAACGATCTTTAACGAAGGGAAGACAAATATAGTTTCTGAATATATGACTGATCAAAAGTTCATTACAAAATAATGATTCACCATTTTATAGGTGAAGAAGGAAAATGAAAAGACATTCAAACAAAAATTAATTAAAGGATGAAAACATAAAAGTTGTTCAAACTGCTGTAATTTTTTATTTTTGACCGTTGAACCCGATAAGTCACCGTGAAGCAGTATCTCTTCATCGCCTCGCTGCTCCGATTTCAAAAGATATTATAATGAAATTTTTGAGCCAGAGTCAAAAGTTATGCTCGATTCTCGTAACACAAAGTTGGGGACTCTCTACGGAATGGGCCCTGTGTGGTGGCACAATGATGAGATTCCATTGTAAATTAGAAAGGATTAGATATTTATTTAGATTTATTTGATTTAGATTGATAGATTTTTTAATTGATTAGATTAGATATAGTTCTTAATTAGATATTTGGTCCACGTCTTTAAGTTTATTATTCAAACTAAATATTTTGTACCATTGAAGATTATTTAGGAAGAATGATAATAAATTAGTCTTTTAACAAATTTTTGTCAATTTATCTTTTGAAAGCTTGCTAGCATGAGCTACGGCCTCGATTGTGATTTCTTTAGCTTGTCGGCTCGAGTCGGAGCAACAAATTTATGATGTGGAAATCGTTGTTCGCATCACACAACCGCGCATCAATGGGTATAATATGTGATAATGTCACCTAATGAATTGACCTTTTTCTGTGATATTTTTCTCCCATATATCTCTACTTTTTTTTTTTTTTCATTTATATCCCTATTAGCTATATAACACCTATTTTACGGTTCTTGATATACATACACAGAATTACGTCAAATAATAAATTATAATTTTGATACATGTTTAGGTACACTTTACTAAATTCCTTTTCTACATCGATGTTCTCTAGATGGCTTAATGCCATATTTAATCTAGTCTCAAATTTTCTGGTGCAATTTATGCCTCATGTACGTGCCTACAAAGTTGAAGTTATGTTTAATTAATTATGATTTGTCATAACCTACAAATGTGAAGTTGCTACTACATGTTAAATTCATTACTTCGAAACTGCATGCATTAGCTTCGATTGGCTGTTTTGAATATAGTGAATGTTTAAAAGTGTATTTTTAATGTTTTTTTAAAAGCAAATATAAGTTAATAATGCTGAAAATCAACAACGATCAGAAGTACGGTTATATTTAGCAAAATTAGCAAGAACATGCACATAAGTATTCTGAGAACGAGGTTATTAGAATACTCCTCCCAAAGTAAGCTTTTGGATGATAGAAGAAATAACAACGTGTTGATTATATAGTGTGTTTCAAGTTTTACAAAATAACTTATAGAACTATTTTTCAAAAGTGTAGAATATAAATTTAGTGAGTGAATAATTTATATTGGGAGTATTAAACCTTGTCTTTATATTAGAGGGATTGAAATGGATATGGTGTAGCACGCATCACCTCTTTCCAATTTTCGTTACATTCGTATTTTTATTTGCAATCAATTACAGATTTTTCATCCCGTCAAAAAAATATATATATATTTACAGATTTTTCATAACTTAAAGATCATTTTAGCTTCTTTTCAATATAATTACGTGGTTAATCGAATCATGATTTTGATGAGCAACAACTTTTAAATTGATTCGATGTTTCTTCAAAATAGAACTAAAAATTTTGACAACTCTAGTCTTGTAATAACTTATAAAGGTGGAATTTCTTTAAATAGGTATTTACATATATAGGTCTTTGAAAAAAAAAAATATATATATATATATATATATATATATATATATATATATAGAGAGAGAGAGAGAGAGAGAGAGAGAGAACTACGAACCATTGTAGGAAAGCCATATTACAAAACACTTTATTAGTTTATAAATTAAACAATATTCAAAATTATTTTTGAATAAAAGAATGATTTTAAAAAAACTATTTTTGAATGTATTACTGCTAAACAAATTTTAGCTTACTTATTTTTCTTAATCAGTGGCTCGTGAAATTTGAGCTGCATCACGGTGAAATTTATCACAATTCTTTATTTTATACAATAAATTGCACAAAACACTACATAGATAAAAACATTATGCAAATAATTTTAAAAGAAGTAAACTGCGTTAGAGCATCCCCTACTTTGGAGTCAATTCGTCACTACTGTATAATAAAAACAATGTTCCAACCCCAACAGTAAGCTCTATTTTTTGACACTGTAATATTTTATTTTAAATTACATATTACATTTGTTATTTAAATTAATGAAATATTAAATTACAATAAGCACCACTTATTATGTATTTGAATATTGTTCCAACAAATGATTTTAATGTATTTCGTTCCTTTTCAATTGTAATCGTATTATATTGTTTCAATTTAACGTGTAGTATTTTAAATAAATGAGCAATATTTGCATTTAATAATAATAAAAACAAAAATTATTTTTTTCAGGCAAATAGCTACTTAAATAAATTAGTAAAAAAATAAATAATAATAACATATGAATGGCGCTGGAAGGGCGGAACGCCAAAAATATTGTTGGAGGCTAAAATGTTTGGTTGAAATATAGGTGGTGGAGCCTTTAACCACTTAAACTAATTATTTTTGTGATAGTGAACATACATAACAATAATAATATATAAAAATATAATTTATGTTATTCAGGCGATTGAAACAAATGTTACTCTAATTTAAATAATTTGACAAACAGGAAAAATATCTTCTTTCAAATGTCATTATATGTTGGAAAAATCCCAATTAGAATCTGCTACTTAAGAAAAATCTTCGAACTACCTGGGTACCTTCTACGAATTTTAACAACCTTCCCCTTTCCTTTGTTTTCTTTTCTAGATTTTCTTCATTCAGAGAAATTAACAACGTTGTTCACATCATTTTCTTTTGAATTTACGTAAGATTCCTTCTATAACCACAATAAATTATTATCTTGTTGAAAATTTTGAGCATTATAGGGTTTCTAGAAAATGAAATGATTCCAACAAGAAGTCAAGAAGCACATGTTTCTATACGTCCACACCAATTTTTGACTTTTCAAAACAACTAGCACAAATTTGCAATCATACAAAAGGTAAAAGATTATTTTTGTAAATTCACAATGAGTTACACAATTTTTTAATATTACCCTCTTTTAGAGTTTGACTCTAATCATATATCAATAATTTTTTAAAGAAATTTTAAAGTAAATCCTTATTAAATTAATCCATGACCTTTTTAATGATTATTTTCATACAATCACTTAACAACTACTTTCTCCACAAAAATTTATTTCTCAAAAACTTATTCTCATTTCATTTTTAATAGTATTTCTATCTCACACTATATTATCATCACCCTCTAATATCATGTATCTACCACATATTTTCACTTTATACATATATTACAAATATTCATTAAAATTGTGTTGAAAAATTGAGAATTAATTTTTAGATGAAGAAAATATTATTTTATAATAAAATAAAATAACTAGCACTTTTAAATGAAACGATTGTTACTAATAAACTAAAGGATTCTTGGTTTATTAGAAGGATTGAAGGAATGACAATAAATATGAATATAATAGTAGCGTGGAATTAAAGTCATACTTTATACATTTAAGAGGTATGATTATTTTCTCAAGAATTAAATATATTAATTGTAGCACTATTGTTTCTTTTATACAAATAATTTTTTTCATTTCATTTTTATTCCTCTCCTTGCAAAGCATCTAACTTAGCATCCCTAATATGTTCTAATGTGAAATAACTTAAAACGGTTTAGAAGTACATAAAAAGATGCAAATCAGTTACAAGTTGAAATTGGTTTACATGAAATTTTGTCATATTTAATTTCTTTGATTATCAACACTAGGCAGTTAAATATATTTCTTTTTATTAAAAGATGATAATATAAAATTATTCATCAATAATTATATGTGTAATGATATCATTATATAAACATTATGGTATTATTGAAAGAGCCCAATATTATATTGTGCACAAATTTTACAAGAAAATTTGACTTGATAACGTATTTTAATTTACGATTTGTTTGTGTAAATAAATAGCATTAATATTATTATTATTAGTTATTCCCTCCGTTATATTTTTTATTGCTCAAAATTCTAAAATTGGTGTTATATTTTATTTTTTCATACTAAAAATAGCAAAAAACAACTTTGTTATCTCAAACAAACTCTTACAAACATTATTTATTTACACCTCATGAAATCACTCAATTTCTCACTATATATAATTAAAATTTCACCACTTAATTACTAATTTTAATAAAGTTAAAAAGTTTTTTTACCAATTTTTTTACTGTTTTTTAACATTTTTATTAAAACTAGTATTATTTAATTTTGAACAATCTAAAACATGGAGTATATAATATCACAATCGTCGGCAAAGAGTAGAATTTTTCCAAGTGAAATTACTCAATATGAGAATATAATTGCTGATTGGCCTTTATGAGAGAAGGAAGAGAAGTAACAAGGAAATTACAACAATTCTAAACATTGTCATTGTGGTTATCTTAGAGGGAGAAGAAATTGTTGTCTCAAGAGAGACAAGAAAGGGAAGTAACAAGGAAACTACAACAATTCCAAAAAAAAAAATAAAAAAATTAACAGTATAAATAGCTGAGACTTGCTATAACACAAAATCAGAAGCAATACATTTGAAGAGTTATATTTCTTTTAAAGAATTAAATACAAGTATAGAAGAATTTGAGGAATCGACGTCGCAGAGAGATGACACTTTTATCTTTTATTATAAAGGTCTAATTTTCATTAAAATGAAAGTGTCATTTCTCCGTGACATCTCTTCCAATAAATTCTGGCGTTTCCGTTCTTTCAAAGGTATTTGTTTATGTATCAAATTCCCCATTCAATATTTTAATTCAAGTGACACTAATCTTGTTGAAATTTTTAGATTTTGGTAGTTTAAATTGTTATACTCCTACATGTCAATACGGCGATATATAACTATATAGTGAAGCCATGTAAATAGTTTGATTCTTATGTGAAAATAAACATGAGATGACTTTTTAAATTCATACGTGAAATCTTAAAATGGAATAAGATGGAGAACGTAAATAATGGTGAATTTTTTTCCCTTACTTTCTAGGGATCTATGGTGTGACTTGCTAAAAATTGATCTGATTATTTAACAAATGAGTTAGACAAGGTCTAGACTTTAAAATATTGTTATGTGGAATTTTTTTACATAACAATATTTTTGTATGTTATGTGGATAATAGGCTAATTTATTTTTATACTGTGATTTTCAAGTTTACTTGTAAGAATATAGTGAGATATTAAAAGTTTATATTTGACAATTACCTTCACAATCAAATTTCAAAGTTTGGTATGTTATATATCTGTTTGTTTTCCTGTTCCATTAACTGAGACCCAAGAAACGTTAAATACAAAGCCTCCATATATTATTTTTACCCCCAACAAAGCCTCTGTTCTTAAGTTCTATAATCCATCACTACTAAACCTTCCCCTACAAAAATGTTTTGTCATTTTTACCACAACAGAAGATTTCAGAATTTAGTTTGTATATTTGAAATATTTAAATTATTTTGAATAGGCCTAGAGCTGCTAAAATAAACGAGCCTGTTCGTGAGCTCGGCTCGGCTCGTTAAGGCTTGACTCGTAGTGTTAAACGAGTTGAGCTCGAGCTCACGAAATACTTGTTTACTTAACGAGCCGACTTGAGCTCGACTCGTTAGACTCGATAGATAAGATTTTACTTTATGTCAAATTAATGTGTAAGAGTGGTTGATATTATATTATTATATTGTATTTGTGTAAGAGTGATTGATATTTTATTATTATATTGGAAAAATAATTTGTATTGGAAAAAGTAATAATATGTGTATAGGGTAATTATAGGTGTGGATTGAGTGTGGAATTTCAAATCCCTAACTTACATGGGACGGGGCCGGAAGTCCTAAGTTCATCCGTGTAAATCCCGAAGAACATAGCCATATAATTATTTTTGCTTTATATATAAATTTTTATATAAATATATCGTCAGATTATTTATGCCACGTTGTAGAAGGTGCATGTTGTATATGCGATTATGCTTATTTACATAATACATTAAAAAATTACTATACTTTCAAAAATAAATTTGAAAATCATAATATTTAAATAAATTTACCTTAGAATAATTCTGTTGCTCGTGTATTTCTGGAGAAAATAAATTCTCAAATTTTCAGATCCGTGGTTACTCTTCGTGGCTAAAGAGAGGTTTCTTGGTATTTATTGATAGAAATAAATAATAATGCATATATGAGTTTACAAGTTGCGATTTACGTGTAAGAAATTAACTATATTCTTGAGTGATTACGTCATTGTTCGAACTCAAGGCCTCCATCCATTGACCCGACCCAGATTGAATTTGCGGTCCCACTTAGGCGCGCTTCTATCTGGATGTTGATGTTACGCAGTTCCAACTGATTAAACAAATAGATTATAATTCCAGTGGATGAAGGATTCCACAGCGTCATCTCTTTCGACTTTAGTTTTCAATTTCAATATGATTTTTGTAATTTGGGCCGCATTTTCTTCTCTGTAATTTGCATGCCATCTCATACAGAGATGACCAAGAGGAAGTGGAGGATTTGGCGGTGGTGTCAACAAGGTTTGGATTTTTTTTTTTTTAATTGTATCAAGAAAATTTGGAGGTTGTTATGAATATTTATAGGATTTGAATGTGTATAATGTGATACGATTTTGAATAATAGGATTTAGGCGCGTTTGAATTTGAATTAACTAGATATATTTTATATTAGCCCGTGACATTTTTATATTTTAATATTTATTCCACTTTATGAATCCGTAATGTATGAACCCAAAATTATAATAGTTCATTGAATATTTTTAATATGTTGTCCATTCAATAAAGGTAAATATTTGTGTGCACAATATTTTCTTAATATTATACCGTAGATAAACTAATACTATACAATATTGTTAATAATATTAATACTATACAAGATTTAAAATAATATTACACTCGTAACCAAACTAATACTACGTACCTATAATATTATACTGTAACCAAACCGATACTATACAATACATGAAATAATATTATACTACAACTAAACTTTGTGCACGCAATTTTTATTGTGCACAATATGCACACAAATAGTACTCTTCAATAAATTGTGTTTGATAAACCGTAGCCATTTTATTAACATTTGATGGATGGCTCTTTTCACTTTCAACCAACGTACTACGTACTATGTGTTTGATAAATTGTGCGAGTGATTGGCGATACTTTTTTTTTTTTTTTTCTGTAGTTAATTTTTAAATCTTGTCTTCATATTTATATTTTGTGAACAGTGGAAATTTTTTGTTTAGTTTATGAAGGAAATTTGCCTGAATTATAGAATAAATATGCAATTAATATAGGATGAAACATAAAAAATAATATTGATGATATCATTTGATTTTATCTACTCATTTGATATTATTGATTAAATACTACATATGAGACGATAATTGGAGACTGATCAAAATTTAGACTTCTATTTACCTAAATTAATTCTAGTGCAAAGATTGCTTGAATCCTGTTCTAATATTGTGTTTCATCTACTACTCCACACTACAAATCAATGATATATGTCTTTTTTTCTAGATAAATTTTTATAAGATTTGCTATGATCTTCTAAATATATTTACTTGCTATTTTTTTTAAGAAAAATTTAAAATTTGGAGAGAGAGAGAGAGAGAGAGAGAGAGAGAGAGAGAGAGAGAGAGAGAGAGAGAGAGAGAGAGAGAGAGAGAGAGAGAGAGAGAGAGAGAGAGAGAGAGAGACGTATCATTCATTCGTAGCATGAAATAGTAAATGAAACACAATGTTAGAATAAGGGATCCAACCAAACCAATAAAACTATATGTGGTCACCATCGTCATTTTTTTTTTTGAAAATAAAAGAAAAATTCTTATTAAAGAATGCAAGAACAAACGTCACGAGGAAGTCGAGCCACAAAATATGGCGGATCATTCCAACAAAAAGACTCTGAAAAGACCGAGACTCCCTAGCCAAAACATGTGCAAAAGAATTAGCACAACGTCTAACACACCAAAAGTCACCATCGTCAATTAAATATGTGTACTTCAATATATTTCACTTTTCAATTTAAATAAATTTAAATTTATTTAAAAGTATCTAATAAAAAAATTTAAATATTCACTTTTCAATTTTATCCAATTTTTATACCCTTGATCAAATACTCTTTGTTAAATAGTTGAATGATATTTTTTAAAAAATTTAAATTTAAATTTTATAATACTATATTTTTATATTAAATATGAATAATTTAGATAGTAAAAATATTAATTTGTTATTGATACTCCTTCAAAAGTAATATGATATCGGTGACCCCAGGATCTTAATACTCGTGATGAGATTTTTAATACTTTTATTAAATATTTGATATTTTAAAATTTTGCAAAAGTGATAAAACTATAATAAATTTATTATGTATACAATACACAATATACATATGACCACAATATAATACGACCATATAAAAAAATATTGCTTCTAAAATTAAACCAAAAAGAGTAATTAATTAAAGATTAAATTACTCATATTTTTGCACACGATTTTAAATTTATGATTTGAAGTTTCATAGGGCACAAATTAAGTGAACATTGAAAATATTTTATTAAGTAAAAATTTGAATGTATAGAGATATTTACTTTTCAGCTCACCCGTTAAATTTTGAATTTTTCAAGGTGCATGATGTCAAAAACATTGGATAGTAGGTCAACGTGTTAAACATATTAGTAGTACTCAGGCAATCCAATTTACCAAAAAAATTATGAATGATGTGAACACTTTTAATTTGGAGATAAATAAAAGAACTATAAACGGAACTAATTTTCACATTTCCCCATTTTACCTATATTTTGATTTTAAAAATTCCTCATAATTTTGAATTTACATTTATTAATATCTCTTCTTCATTCTTTCTATTTTCACATGGTAAATAAATCTTCTCCTAAATTAATGAATGGTAAAAATTATTCATTATTCACTCATTCTTAATTCCACTGACAAATTTTAAAATATCAAATAACAAAAACTGAGGAAGTATTTTTTCTTGAATAATCCGAATTAATTCTCCTACTCTTTTTACTTTGTTTTCCCTATTTTTCTTCTTGTATTATTTTATTTTATTTGAGAACACGCATGTCGATTTTAACTCAATCAATTGTTGGCTAATATGGTGTTTTACCTGATTTTCAGTACCATAGCTCTCTCTCCCTCTCTCTGATCTACTCCAATTATATACTGCAATTATACTATTCTTCTTTCAACAACGCATTATAAGAAATTTGTAAAAAAATAACAATTTTGAGGTTCACTATCACTAAAAAAAAAAAAACTGTCACTTGTCGAATTAGAAGTGGTCACCGACGGTTCGGTAATTACCACGGAAGTGGTTCGTTAGTATTTATAAAAATACAAAACAACACACAAGAACCACCCCTCAAAATATCCTTTTTAGTTTTTTTTTTTTTGAAAGGTCAAGAAAATTCCACTAAAATTGGGTATAAGGGATACTCAATCCAACCCATGGTTACAAACAATTCACATTAGCGAGTTTAGGCAAGGCATGAAAACCGTGAATTAGGCTCGATGAATTCGACGCCAACCTCGAGTTGACAAAGAACGAACCCTCAATCCCATGTAATTTCGATGCCCCAACTCGGGTTGACAAGCGAAACCCGATTCAAACTCTAGCTCGGACTAGCAAGCTATCGAATCAATTTACAAAATAAGAATTTGCTTTAAGAACTAGTTTGCTATCTTTTCATATCTCAAATGAACTTATACAAATTAGTTATATAGATTTCAATTCTACCTAACCAACTAACTAACAACTAACAACTCCAACTAATAACTAACAAGAAAATACAACTCTTGCAAAATAATCCCTAATATGCAATATAAAAGTTAAAGGACTAAATGCAGTAATTCATGTCAATTTAATTTCTTGACTTGATTTCTAAGTTCGCATCACAAGCCCAAGGATCTCCTACCCAAGGATCCTTTTAGTTTAACATGTGTAGTTAGGTGCGTGCGTGTATAGAGATGCATTGACACTAAAACAATATTATAATTTATTTATATTTTACCAAACAATATATATTTTGTTTTTTATGTTTTTATTTCATTTCTTTACTATACAATTACATGAGATTTTTCTTTTATATTCAATTCTTTACTATAATTATTTATATAGACTAATAAAAATTTATATGCTTTGAAATAATTTTTCATTAACTAAACATATATATAATCACATAATTATCTACAAAATTACTGATGAAATTATATTTTAAAAATTATCTACAAAATGACCGATTGGTTTTTACCGATCAACTTATATTTTGTCGGTGAATCCATCCCTAATTACCGATGGAATGAAAAATCGTTGGTAATTACTCGACCAACTCTTATTTCATCGGTAAATCCATTGGAAATTACCGACCAATTCAAAATTCATCGATAATTATCGACCAACTCATATTTTGTCGGTAAATTTGTTGGTAATTTCTTAAAATTTAATTTTATCGGTAATTCATCGATAATCTGGCCGGTATTTGTGACGAAAATAAGTTCATCAAAAATCGTCGATATTTCGTACTCCCTCCGTGACTCCGTCCCAAAAAGTCAGTGCACACTTGTTAGGACACGTAAATTAAGAAAAATTAATTTTATTGACTTTTATGAGAATAAAGTGTAAGAGTATTTTGAGTGATTTAATGAGATAAAGTAGGAGACGGTGAATAAAGTAGAGTGTAGAATAAGAGTGATATTTTTGTGATTTAAATGATATTGAGAGTGTATTAATAATATTGTGTAATGATTCCATTTTAGGAGTGTATAACTTAGCGCGGTAAAAAGGAAAGTATGCATAACTTGTTGGGACGAGGAGATTAATTTTTTTGTAGTGTATCAACTCATATGTGGCGTCCTATTGAGGCCAAAATTAGTGTTGATGGATGATGCAGATATTAAAGATAGATTCAAAACATGTTGAGGAAGGCAGTTGATAGTCGAATAAATATAAAAACACATAACATAGGATCAGAATTCATGTGTTAGGTTGAATCGAAAATCCGTACAATTGGTTGGTGCATGTGAATTTTTGTTACAAATGTATAATGTGATTTTGTTGTTCCTTTGTTAACGTATACTATATAAAAAAAAAAATTGAAGATTTAATTCTCTTAAATGGATAGATGTAAAATGATAATTATTTTAGAACAAAATTATTCACTTAAAAGGGACCATTTGAAATTTTTTCCAAAAAAAAAAAAAAAAGGGACCATTTGAAATGAAGAGTTAACATTTTTAGTCGACATGATGTATTCAAATGACCCCTCAATTCAACCAAGTTGCATTAAATTTATTGAATAACACCACCGTGTACGTACAAGTCAATGATTAACAAGCATCTTCGAAATTTCATGGTCAACTAATCAAAGTTCAATCCACATAAATCAAGAAGAAGAAACCATACAGTAACATACAAATTTCAGCTTTCCCAAATCCAGAAATACATGATCTTGGATCTCATGTCATGGAGTTCTTCAACAATGCAAAAGCAGTGAGGCTAAAAGGCCATCTCGACAAGTACCTTGTTGCCGACGACGATCAAGAAACCGTCCGGCAAAGCCGGAACGGCGTATCAAAGAAGGCGAGATGGATGGTGGAGAAAGTCGACGGCAACCCCACGCCATCCGCCTGAAAAGCTTCCATGGCCGGTATCTCACCGCCTCCGAGGATGCGTTCTTGCTCGGAATGACGGGTAAGAAAGTGTTGCAGTCCTTACCAGATTCGAAGAGGGATGCTTCTGTTGAGTGGGAGCCGATTAAGGAAGGGTACAAAGTGAAATTAAGGACGAAAGGGGGAAATTCCTGAGGGCTAATGGCGCCATGCCACCGTGGCGAAATTCGGTTACTCACGATCTTCCTCATAGAACTGCAACTCAAAATTGGGTGATGTGGGATGTAGATGTGGTAGATTTGTCGGTTTTAGATGATGAGTTGCTCAGCAATGCGTCGAGTTTTAATTCTGTAAGGACTGATGTTTCTAGCCCTAATTCGCCGTCGGAAAGCCGTCCGGTGACGGCGGTAGAGCGGCTGCGGAAATCGTCTTTGGCGGCGGAGAAACGGTGGCCGTCGATTGGGTCTGATAGATCTGCTCGCCCTAGCGGTAGACAGGTATATATATTGATGAATGATGAATCCCTCTGTTTCTCTCTCTCTATTTTCTCTCTCTAGGTTTTGAAACCGTTGAATGTAGGACGGAATGGAGTTTTTCAGCAAAGCAAAAGTCGTACGGCTTCAAAGCCACCTCGGCAAATACCTTGTCGCCGACGATGACGAATCGACCGTCCGTCAAAGCCGTAACGGCGCGTCGCACAAGGCACGGTGGACAGTGGAATTCGTGGAAGGAAAACGTAACAGAATCCGTCTGAAGAGCTGCCACGGGTTGTACCTCACCGCAGCAGAGGAACAGTTTCTGCTCGGAATGACGGGGAAAAAGGTTCTCCAAACCTCGCCGGAGAAGAAATCGGACGTGGCCATCGAGTGGGAGCCAGTTAAAGAAGGCCTGAACGTGAAGCTAATGATTGGCGGGAAGTTCTTAAGAGCTAACGGCGGAGCGCCGCCGTGGAGAAACTCTGTTACACACGATGTGCCGCATAGGACGGCGACGCAGAGCTGGGTGCTATGGGGAGTGGATATTTTGGACATTTCGCTGTCAGATTCGGATTCAAATATGGGTAGTTTGTCGCCGGCATCGAGTTTTTCTTCCATCGCCGATGATTATTCGGGTTCGCCGGATACCGGGTCGCCGATGGTGCAGAGCAACCGCAATGGCACATTTAATAATATGTCTATCAAACAGGTATACTTCATTTTCTTTATTTTCTTTTTCACTTTATTTCTAGTAATTTATTTATGATTTTTTTTGAAGGAGGTCCACCATCCACGGTACTCCTATTTAATTTTATCCAAATCTTTTTTAATAAGTTGGTCAGATTCATTTATGTTATATTGTCAAATTGAGTTTATATGAACAATTTCTATTTTATCAAATTCCACCTTGGATTCCAACAGGCAATTTCAAATGCTTTCTACTTTTTTTTTTTTTTTTTTATCGGTACTTTTTTTTTTTTTTTTGAAAGGCTTTCTACTTATTTATTAACAATACAAAAACGACATTGATTGACCTAATAAGATTCTTTTTGGAAGAACCTAATAAGATTTTAAGAGCACGCATTATAAGGTAGTCTCTCAATTTAATAATATTATAACAAATAATATTATATTTATAAATTAATATTATAATATTTATTCATACAATTTAATATGTTTATGTATAAAATAATAAGATATTAGTTTTTAAATATAGTGATACTACTCATCAATAAATATAGTGATATTACTAATGAATCGGATCTATATTTTATACGGTAATAATATGATGAATCTCAATAAACTCTCTTGGACTGCAATTTCTATTGTAAATTATTATCAATCACTCGTAAGCTCAAATTAACAGAGAACACCACTTGTATTACAAAGTCATTAAAAAAGTTCAAATTGTCAACGGAATCCGAGAACGTGTGATATTAAAATAAATATTATTTATTATGGAATAAATAATTTCAGCTAAGATAGGCTTCAACAACTCAATGGAGGCACGCCGTGGCCAGTGGCTGCACGCCACTTTTTTTTTTTTCTTTTTTCCCCAAGAAAATAAAAGGAAAAATCTTTGATTGTTATATCACACAGATCTGATCGTGCCTCGAGTATATACTATATAGCTTAAGAATTTGGATTGGATAAGGAATGCCAGGGTAGAAATGGAAATGTGGGTTTATGTTGATCTAAATTGAAGACCAACAAATTAACTATGAATAATTTGTTGGGTAGTTAATAATCTTTAATAAATTGTCTAATCAGATATTATAATAAAAAGAAAATAAAAAAGCCAATAGTCTTTAATAAATTGTGGAAAATGTGTATCTGTCATCTTCATCATTTGGTGTTTGATATCTAAAGGTATTTCTGGTAATAATTTGTAAAAGTTAAGGAGAAATATGTAAAATATTTATTCTTATCATTTTTTTGACGGAAATATTTATTCTTATCATTAGTTCATGATACACTTGATAATTTTACGAGTCAAGTTAACATAATTTTTATCATCATGCCTTATATGTATTTGGTGAACGGATATTATATTTGTACATTCATCATTTTTCAGTGGCAAAAACTTGTATGTATGGATCCCATTTTGTGATACGTTTGTAAAATTATTATCACTTTTTAATAAATTATTATCACTTATAATGTGAAGTGTATCACTTTTCAATTACATTTTTTTTTGTAAAATTGTACAAGTTATTTAATATAAAGTGCATCACTTTTCATTTTTTGAATTAAATGTATATTTTACATATATTTTTAATAAGTGATACTCCTACAATTTAATATAACAATGATAAACTTTTATTAAAAATTGAATCTGTCTCACAAAATGAGATTCGTGACACACTATCACGCAATACTTACTCTCTTTTTCAGTTAATATTAGCCTTTTTCATTTTAATTATAATCTGTTTGTTTAACACATGTACTTAGCTGCATATTGCATTGTACAGTTGACTTGGTATATAATATGAGTTCCCTAGTTTATAAAGATTCCTCTATTTGACTTTTGACGATCCTATCCCATATTTTATTGTTTAGATTTTTAACCCCATTTAATATACATATTGTCAACTGCTTTTAAATAACATACTTCTAAGTCATCTATATTGATTGAACCATAAAATAGAACATAAACAAGTAATACAAATCATTAGATCGGTGCACACTTCTCATCATATGAAAAACAATCAATTCCATGCATGATCCACCCTACCACCCCACCAAGAATTCAAGAAATTAAAACTTTCTGATCAATCTCCCAAATCCCATTTCGGATCATACATAGATCACTCAAAATGCAGGTAAAAATCTCATATTAATACACAAATTTGCATGGATAGGTTTGCTGATCCACATTCATATAAATCATGCACATACATGTATAATTTCGATCATTCGCAGGTTTCTGGAATGGAGTTCTTCAACAAGGCCAAATCCGTGAGGCTTAAAAGCCACCACAACAAATACCTTACCGCAGATTCCGATGAAGAAACGGTCATACAAGATCGATCCGGCACGCGTCCAAATCGGTTAAATGGACGGTCGAATTCGTGGATGGAGTTGACAGCGTGGTACGTTTGAAGAGCTGCTACGGCAAATACCTGAGAGCTATGGATGAGGAGCATCTTCTGGGCGTGACGGGCCGAAAAGTCGTCCAAAGCGTTCCAAGAAAGCTGGATTCATCGGTTGAATGGGAGCCTGTAAGAGATGGCATGTTAGTTAAGCTCAAAACTAGGTATGGCAACTTCTTGAGGGCCAATGGGGGCTTGCCACCTTGGAGAAATTCCATCACTCATGATATTCCTCATAGACATCATGATTGGATTTTGTGGGAGGTTGATGTTATCGAAATTCAGCCCGATTCGCCTCCTAAGGTTTCCAGATCCGAGTCCTTGGATGAAGATTTGGACTCCAATTTTTCTTTCCGCCTTCGCATCCCAAGTCATAAGGTTCGTTACTTTTATTGCCAAATGGTCATTTTTTTAAACAGATAGTCCCAAAGGTGCAAAAAAATAGTTCTTGTGGGATCAGTTTGCAATTAAAATACGAGTATAGGTACCAAAAGTGCAATAATAAATTTGTTATGGGATGAGTTTTGCAATAAACCCTGTTTAGTTGTTTAGAAGGGAAATTTGCAGTTAAGTGAATGAGCAAATATGTACAAATGATAACTAGATGGGGTTCAAGTTTCATCTCTGTCTAGGTCATAATGTGGCTTACTTGATTAGATATAGCGTTTGCAATTGATCGTGTTTTTGAGGAAGTGATTGAAAATGAATAATGTTTGTTAAACTGATTTTTCTAACTAAAAATCAGCCGGTTAACATTGAGACTTGCTTCTCAGAATCCATCGGAAAGTTGATTTGTTAATTAGTTAAAACCACATTGAATCACTTTTATTTATACCAAAAAGTGCTTTTAAGGAGGGCTTTGTTCAAAATCTATCATAAGAATGGTAATGAGAGTCATTGAATAGTGAATTACAATAAGAATTGTGGTTATATTTTTCGTGTTTTGCTCTAATCTTAAAATAATAAAGATAAAAGATGATTATGGTTGAGAAATAATGGAATAATTGTAGGTGGGATGTAACTGATCAAAATGAGGTTATGATTAATTTATGTTGAGTCTCATTATCCCATATGAAGTATAATGGATGTGAATTGATTATCTGTTAATTATTTTCTTTAACCACTATAGTTATCACATGCTCTTTCCTATTACCATTCCTATTGAAGAATTTTGAACCAATTACTCTTGAATTCTTTCAAGAGCTTGCAAACACTGTATGTGATTGTAAAATGCAACATGAGATGCTGCACAATTTTGCTGTAGAAGAGCTGGCTTCTCCTCTCTCTGGATCATAATGTGGCCTTAGATATAAGTTTGCAAAATAACTCGTATTTATACGAAAAAGTGATTTTAAGTTGTTCGCTATATGATGCTAGTAAAGTGCTTATGGTTGGTAGTTTTGATGATCAGCATAGCGGTTCATCGGAAGATTCCCATAGGAAATCTGAAGGGAGGCTAATATATTACAATGTGGTGGATGATGACGGGAATATCAACGAGGCGAAAGAGGCTTCTTTTGTGTTTAAAGGGCATGGATTGGAGGGGTTGTCCCAGAGGTTGGAAGAAGAAACTGGCGTTGAGGACATTATTATTTGTTCTAGAAACATCGTCAATGGAAAGCTCTATCCACTTCGCTTGGCTTTACCTCCCAACAACGCAACCATGCATGTCGTCGTTGTCCCCCCTACGTCTACAGGTTCGTATATATAGTTTAATTCATACGTGATAACTGCTGGTATCATTTATTATGCGTGACCACTTGTGTTACTAAAGATATTAATACCTTCCTTTCTTTTTTGTGTGTTGTTTTGGTTACTAGGTCCCTATTCTAATTTCGTGTTTTATCTCATGTTTCATTTCTGTTTTCACCAAGTTTAATTGTTAAAATGGCATCTCTGTTGTTGTTTTGACAGTTGCGAATGATTTCTTACCACCAACTCCTACTTCTTCATGACATTTTAGTGTGTCATAATTAAGTTGCAAGGAATGATCAAGTCAGGATTTGCTCAGACGAAGATGGCTCAATGGTTCATCATTTAATACTTCAATTTTTTCATTGTGCATGCGTATAAGGCTATTCATTGATTTGTGGCAGTTTATATATATAGAAAGAGTACTCCAAATGGATTTTCTGTGTAAAAACGTACATATGTAAATGTTCATCTACGGCTGTACACTGTATTAGCAAGGGAAAATGTATTGTTTCAAATGCCTGTTTGTACTTTTGGATGATTTCGCATTAACGGCAAGCGTATAGGCCGTTTCAAATTGTGTATACGATCTTCTATTTCTAATTTTCTGTGCTAATATTATCACGAATGTACATTTAACCATCTTATAATTAGTATTAAAATATTAAACGAAACATCGTCTCCGTGAAAAAATTTCGTCTCATCTAAAAGTCCGGATTTATGAAGAATTTGAGAATTAATCAATTTATATCATCATCCTAATATCTAGTGTTGACTGTAGTTTCCTTTGTGGAATGTGATTGTACAGGAATTATAAGCACAATAAATTGATCGCCAAACAATAATTGTAAACAAATAAAATGTACTAAATACACTTCATAACTGCCCAGCCAGTTTTATTCATGAATGAACAGTTGCTTTACAAAAGAATTTACAATGGATATTCTTGCCTTTTCTTTTGAGTTGAACCTTCAATGAAAAATATTTTTTCACACTATTTTTCTAGCTTCTCTCAACTTTTTTAGCTTCTAAGTGCCTTTTTCTATCTCAAATTCATCTCTCTTTAAAATGCTTACAAAATGGCTTTTTACAGATTTCAAATGGTGAGTTGTCATCTATGTATGAAAGATGATCTAATTAACTATCAAGTATTACACAAATGCTATTTGCACATTGATTTGACTGTTTGGAATGACAATTGAGTGGGAGTGAAAAATGGTGAGGGCCGGCGTTTCTTGACTTTAATAACTATATTATCTTTGACATTTCGTGTTCTTTATTTTATGAGTTGTGTTATTTGCACATTGATTTGATAGAATGACTTGATGCGTGTGTTTTGAACGACGCCGATGGATTCCCTGCCACGGTGCTACTTACTGCAATATGCCAAAAGAAAAAAATGTGATTTAAAGCATAATAATACACATAAATTATTTTCTTTTCAAGAAATGTAAAATTATCATGACTTATGTATTACTCACTCAACCCCACAATATTTTTGAATTCTATTAATTGTTTATACAAATCTAAGGTTTCTTGTAAAGTGAACTCCAGCCATCAATACACTTTCCAGTCTTGTTTCAATTAATTACAATATTAATATTGGACTTAAATATAATAAAAATTAATCCACACTTTATTGTGAATAAACATAATTTGGAAATAATTAAAATAACATGAATTAGAGAAATTACAACACCCTCTTTTTTTTTTAAGATAGACAAATTAGTATATAGTATAAATAGATTTACTTAAATCTTCTAATGCACTAAAAAGAGCGTTTAAAATATATACCGATATGTCAATCCCTATATTACTAATAGGGAGTTTGATTTTGCTTAGGTGTCGTCATGAGGTTAATTTGAATGAGGTGTCACATTCTTATTAAATGCATATATATGTTAATAATCTATGTGTCATTTTTCTATTGATTTATAATTAATATATGGCATCTATGTGGCATTTTAATATAGAAATTAATTAAAAAATATATTTTTAAGAGGTTTGAACCTTAAACCTCTTGCACAATATGTATATTTTTTTAATAAATAAGTTAATATATAAATTTTAAATATTTTAAATATCTATTTTATATCTAAAAAGTGTTATCATATGACAATTTTTAAACATAAAATTATATTTAACTTAAGCCTATAAATGTATGTAAGAAAAATTGTGGTTGTATCAACTTTTATAAAAAAAAATACTTAATATAATCATATATGATATTTATTGTAAATATACAATATATATATATATATATATATATATTATTCGAGTAATATTTATGCATCAATTATATAAAAATTCACTAACATATTATAGTATAAATGTAATATTCTATTTGAAATATAAAATTTTAAAAATATATTATAGTATACACATATTATTTTTAATAAATTTATCATATAACATAACTATATTAGTTACATGATGGATTAAATGAATTTGGTTATAAAGAATGAGATGTTTAAATTAAATATGATTATTTTTTGTAAAAAAGATAAAATAATAATAATGACTAAATAACGAAAAATGAGAGTATTAAATGACAGAATTAAATTGCAATCCAATCCATTATTCATTGCCATCATCTTCCTATTCCTGGACACGAGAACTACAGAAAAAGAAAAAACTGATTATATATTATATATATATGTATATATATAAAGTATATAATTTTGCCATTTTGGCCGTAGAATTTCAAGCTTGCACCCCAATAAACAGGAATAAACAAAAGTCGTCATGTGAATAGAAATTTTCGTGAGATGAAGTGTGTCATTCCAAACGGTCAAATCAATGTACAAATAGATGTTAGGTGAGTTCTGCTCAAACCTTCGTATCAGTTCTTGGTTTGACTTAGGATTTGCTCGGAATTATGATAACAATAACTTTATTTGGCATTTTAGATAGGTCTTTGTAGTTAAATTGTACCACTTATCTGTCCAGCTCAATTCGTATATATCTTAGGGTTAGTATTCTAATTTTTTGCTTGTAATTTGAATTTAAATATTTAAATGATTTTATTGCGTGAAAATTGTAGTAGTAGTGTGATGAAAAAAAAAAAGTAATTGTTTCAGAATTTTGTAGATGAAGAAAATAATATTAGCTGACCCAAGTAAAGTTTCATCTAATAATTAATAGATGATAGATTTTATATGCGACATTTTGTTGTTCAAATAATTCGAGACGATTGTAAAAATATTACATCTTCGAAAACACTTCTTCACAGTAGAAATAGTAGTACTATCCAATAATTAATTGGTGGTTTATTAGTTTCAATAAAACAATAATCAAGAGTCGCATTTTCTTCTATCCAATCATCTACAAACTGGAGAAAACTGGATTGAAAGATACAGGATGAGTTTCTCTAAACCCCTTCACCCGAGCCATTTTATCACTGTTATGCAACTCCCGCCTTCGACATAACCGCGGCACAGAATGAACACATTACCGCGATTCGTCCTCCACACGCTGTTCCTTTCAAAATCCTCTACGCTCTCCAGAAGTTCTGTTTCTTTTCTTTTATCAAATCACAAAAGAACGTATTGCGCAGTTGCGCTTTCGTTATCCACGAAGGTGAACATTTTTCTTTTCCATATTATTAACATTTTCTTTTCCATATTATTATTTTAAATTAGTTTTGATGTTGAATGATTGGAGTTTTTGTGGGTAGGCAGCTGAAGAAACGTTAGTGGTAGTAGGCGGTGGAGCAGCCGGAGTCTATGGAGCGATTAGAGCCAAAACTATCGCGCCTGATCTTAAAGTTCTTGTTATTGAGAAAGGGAAGCCTTTATCGAAGGTTTGTAAGTTTATACAAGTTTTTGGGGAAGTTTATTTGATTTTATATGCGTAAGGGCCTTGAGGTTTCTGTTTTTTTCCCCTTCTCTGAATGCATTATTGCATTTTGCCAGGTTAAGATATCTGGTGGTGGCCGATGTAATGTGACAAATGGTCATTGCAGTGATAATGTGGTAAGGATATCATCTTCTAAAGAAGTTTGAGTTGCAATAGAGTTAGATGAAATAATGGTTGCTGGGAAAAATGTACTGGAAATTGCATATCATATGCACGTGTGTCAGTGTGTGTGTATATAAATACTTTGTGGAAATTCCATGTGCCTGGGATGTGCTTCATCAGCACTACTCCTGAGGATCTTTGTCATTTTCTGGTCATTGGAAAAAAATAACACTCACGTTTTTGTGTTGTATGAACTGATTTGCAGTGACTATGTCTTAGTTTTTTTTTTTTCTATGATCAATTATAGCTATATACTAATGTCTGCACTCCAATCTGTTAAATCCCTTTCTAAATGCCATGTTAATTTTTTACTATCTTAAAGTGACAACGGTAGAATATGCTTGTAGAGATTTTTATTCAAATGTATTGAGTGGTAAAGGTATTACGAACTTTGTGTTGTTCTTTCTCATTTATTTTAGCTTTGATTGGATAGCATTGTATTTCAGAATAAACAATTACAACCTGTAAGCATATCCCGTGAGTTTTGCTTTAGGTTTTGGTGTCATGATTGTTTGGTGGGTGATCCAAAAGCTAGCTTATGGGTGCCTGAAATGCTAATACGGACAGCTATCTGACGTAGGTTCTGGCAGGAAAATATCCAAGAGGTAATAAAGAATTGCGAGGATCGTTTTCAATACCCATGGCCCAACTGATACCATCTCATGGTTTTTGGATCATGGAGTGGAACTTAAGGTAATATCAAATTTTCGACCCTCATAACTAAAATGTTCACTTAGTATATTTCAACGTAATTTTGATTTTCACCTTGTTCCTCAGACTGAGATGGATGGCAGAGTATTTCCTGTCACCGACAGTTCATCTACTATTATAGAATGTCTATTGTCTGTTGCAAAGAAAAGAGGGGGTAGGTGTTGTGTTCTATGCTCACTAAACCATTTAGGATTTCTTTTTTTTTTTTTTTTGTAATTTTTGTTAATTCTGACTGCTTATTTCTGTCAGTTCTATTGCAGACTGGAAAACTGTTACAAGTGTGTCAACGACCACTGATGGAAATTTCTCCATCAAAGTTGAAAAACGCACAGTTGATTTTGTTGAGTATGTTGAAGCTAATTACTTACTGATTGCGAGTGGTAGTAGTGAGCAGGTTGCATCCAAGTTTCAGCTGTTCTGCTCATTAGTCTTTCTTATCCTCTTTATGAAATTCGTCTTTAACCTTTATGTATTCATAATATGCCAGGGATATAAACTTGCTGCTCAACTTGGTCATTCTATTGTGAAACCTGTACCCAGTTTATTCACTTTCAAGATCGACGATTTTCAGTTAGTAGAATTGTCGGGGTAATTCTCCCGTCTATATTTCCATATCTGCCTCTAATTATCTTTCAGAATTGGAAATATCTGTGTGTTTTCTTGTATTCAGTATCAAGTTCTTATGCTAGAAATTGCCAATGATAGTTGGGTTGCTTTGAGAATTGCTAAGGTCTAGACATCTTCTGTATGGCTGATTTGGGATTTAGTGGATTTTAGTGCATTTACAAATCCTGATAAATAGTAATGATGTGTTTGTTTTGAGATTTAAGTAGGGTAGGATTTAACTTTATGTAAGATTGATGTAAGAGTGTGTGATGTTGTATTATTATATTATTGTTGACTGTAATTGCAATGATTTAATGATTAGTGTGTTTTATTGGAAATTGTAAAAGTGATAATAAAATGTGCCAAAAGCGAAAAATAAAAGAAGAGTGGGAAAATAATTATATTTGCATTAATGGTTCATTGGGGAGAGTGTGATGAAGAAAAAAATGGCATGCATAGGATTTATAGGTATTTTAGGGAGATGAATGTTTTACAATATGGCTAGACTTCTAAACTAATCTCATCTGTTTGAAGAGAATGCTTGTGGCCTTTACTGTTCACAATATCAATATATCAACTTTAGAAAGAACTTTATCTTGTACTTCATTGCATCTCCAACTCATTTTTCTCATCTTTCAATTACTCACATTTTCAAGGATGCATGCTCACCACTAATAATTTCCATTCATGTGGATGGATTTATTGGTATTTTAATATTTGCAATATGATTTTTTTCTATTCCAGTAGGATCATAGTGGATATTGCAAGCAATAGATGTAGTTACATAATTTTGAAACACTTTAGTTTCATTTAATAAACTGTGTAAACTGATTGAAGATGTAACTGTATTATTCTTTGCTTGCCTTTTGAATCGCTTCGATACCCAGGTTACATTTCCCAAGGTGAGAGCAAAATTAAAGTTGGAAACTGTTCTAAAGAGCATACCTGAGCATACACAGGCAAGAATTTTCTGCTGCTATTTAGTTTTTAAAGTGAGATAGGGGCTAACTTGATTATTGAACAAAAAGGTTGGGCCAATGTTGGTAACACACTGGGGCTTTAGTGGGCCCGTGATTCTTCGGTTATCTGCATGGGGAGCACGTGATCTCTCAGATTCTGATTATAAAGGTCGGAAAAATGCTTTATTCTTCTTCCTCTCCATTGTGTCAGGATAGTTTTATCTTAACAATTACACAAAAATCATCCAGGCTCACTTCTTGTGGACTTTGTTCCTGATCTTCATGTAGAAGATTTGAATTCACGACTTATTCAGCATAAGAATAAGTTTGCGGTAATTTTTATTATCAAGAGTCTTCACTTTCGATACATTATTTTGCTTCCTTATTAGAATTGTGCTTTATTATCTATTAATGTTGTCCTGTATCTAATCTCTCTCTCTCTCTCTCTCTCTTTGCATTTTCAGAAGCAGAAAGTTGTAAATTCATTTCCGTTGGAATTTGGAATTGTGAAGAGATTTTGGAGATACATTTTAGAACACGAGGTAGAATGGCCACCAGTCCACTAAAACTTGATTTGATGGATTTTCTCAGTTATTTTCTTTTGTTCGTTGTTGATATATTTGCTTACACAGGAATCAACTGGAGATCTTTTGTGGGCTTCTGCATCCAATAACTTACTAACATCAATTGCTTCTCGTTTGAAAAACTGTACTTTCAAGGTAAAAGGGAAGGTATGATCTTGTGTATAATTTTATCATCAACCATCTTCTATTTTCTATATATTAGAGATAAATTCGTACTTCCATTGCAATGAAGGGTCAATTCAAGGATGAATTTGTCACTGCTGGAGGTGTTCCATTGTCTGAAGTGATTCTCTCTCTCTCTCTCTCTCTCTCTCTCTCTCTCTCTCTCTCTCTCTCTCTCTCTCTCTCTCTCTCTCTCTTCTGATCATGGAATTTTATGTTGATCCTACCTGTGATCTTTGCAGATATCCCTAAATACCATGCAGAGTCGAAAACAGTCGCATTTATTCTTTGCTGGGGAGGTATAATCTCTTTGTTACCGTATTCCTTTTGCACAATTTAATGAGGGAAGTGCAGGTCATACATCTTAAACAATTTGGATCAGTATTTTGCTTATGAAGGCTGATATATTGCAGATATTGAATATTGATGGTATAACTGGAGGCTTCAATTTCCAGGTAATGATTTTCGTACACGGTGTTGGGAGATGAATGTTTTACAATATTGTATCGCCTTATACATGCAGTTATGTTTACCTTCTGTAGAACTTATGCTTAAGTTAGTTTTCTGACTCGGAATTGTGTAAAGAGAAGGATGAAAACGAGTCAAATTAGTCAGGATTGTGTTAGCTTCTGAGAATTAAAGTTGTTTCGTGTGTTTACTCTTGGTATTATGGTTTGTCAAAACATGTATCATTTCTTTTGACAATTGGGATCAAGAATTCAAGAATTTGAGCTGATTTGGCTTGATACAAGCATTTGTCAGTTGCTGCATTCTTTTATTTTCTATCCATGTTTTGTGTAAATTTTTAATTGTTTGTTGCAGAACGCTTGGTCGGGTGGATACATAGCTGGAACATGTATTGGAAAAATAGCAACAGCTAACGTGAAGGAGGGAGCCGTGTAATTGTATTAGCATACACGCCAACGAAGTATGGTATCATTTCACGGAGTTATTTGCATTAGTACATAGGTTGTTTGAATTGATACTTTATTCCTTTTTTTTTTTTCTAAAAAAACGAGTTTAAAATAAAGAAGTAACCTTTTGAAGGTATAAATGTACTTTTGAGGATATAAATTTTTTGAGTGAATGAAAGGTAAATTACATAATTTTGTGTTGGAAAATAGCGCCGTCCAATAAATAATTACCATAGTGAAGAAAAAACTTTTTTTTAAATTTAAATAATTGACTTTATTAGGATTTGAGTCAATCGAATACTGTGCCTATCTGTGGAATCTGTGTCTCTGTGATTACCCAGTCAACAGATTTATAAAATAAAGCACGTTATCTCGCTCGCGCACCAAAGTATTGACCACACAATCGCTTAATTATCATTCAATAATTGTTGAAAAATAAGCGAAATCTGCCAAAAACACCGAACGCTAAATTATTATCACTACTTATGTTTATAAAATAAACTAGACTAATTATTCACAGCAGGCAAACCAGGATAATACACATTGATCACTATGTTATTGCAGTAAACATACAATATTCTCATTATGTCCACTTACACTCTAAAAAGTAACATACTAGTGAGAAATAATTTAATATAAATTTTAGATTGAAACCATTGGTATACAAAAGTAAATAAAACCTCTACAAATTAATAAATTTTATAAAATAATAATTTTTTCCGATCTCGATTTGTGTCAGTCCAAAAATTTACCAAACTTAATAAGATAATAAGATAATAATTTTTAAAAAAATTATTATATAAATTAGTGGTCACATCAATATCATAAATTAATAATTTTTTTTTTTCAAATCTTACAAAAATAACTAGTACTCCGTAAAATAAGAATCTATTGTTGAATGTTGTTTGCTTCTTGTTAAACTTCAAATCTACTTGAACCTCATATCTAACTTTTTTTTAATCGCATCTAATAGTTCTAGTGTTTTGTTCTCAAATTGCACCAAAAAGGTCCTAAACGTTTTGAATGTTATAACTGTACCATTTCTTGTAATCGGTTTAAAAATATTGTATCATCCTTATCGTCATCTTCTCGCATTATTCTCGAAGATGGTTGTTACACACATCATTATGTCATGTATGATGAATATATTTATTATGTTAGTAGTTCAATGAATATAATGTATATATTAATGCACTCATTTTTATAAAAATTAATTTTTATTCATGGTAGTGGAAAAAATCTTTAAATTAATAAATTATTAATTTATAGATAAATTAATATCTCTCTAAAATAATAAATTTTCTCATTCTCAAGTGAATCGTACAATTTAACTCTTGTATACATCATGTGAATCTTACAATTTAAGTGCATTTTTAAGTAGGGGTGGATAAAATCGAAAATATCGGTATACCGAGGTTGCCGTGCGGAAAAATATCGAATTTTTGGTGTACCGAAATTTTCGGTCCGATGATTTCGGTATGAAAATTTTGAATTTTTTTAAATATCGGTAATATTTCAAAGATATACCATACCGAATTATACAATATTAAATAATATAATTAATTATTTTATTTAAATACTTTCGGTATGACACGGTATATTGATATTTCCGTATGAAATGATATACCAATAGATCGATATACACGGTATATACCAAAAATTTCGATACGGTATACGGTATGTATTTTTGGTATACCAAATTTTCGATACGGTATGTTCGGTGACGGCACGATATGCCACCCCTAATTTTAAGCAATATTTGTTTATTTTCAGTCAACAATTGCATCCATTCAATTTTATTACCCTGTAGTGAAAACAGTAGTAACTATTCAGCAAAAATAATTAACATTATTTAAATTTGTACAATACACCGCATGAAAAAAGACTTATCCTATTATTTAATACTACTCAATAGTTAGCACCCAATTCAGTAAGTCGTGACCTAATTTAATGACTATTCACAAGTACCCTTTCCCAACTTTTTTACTCAAAAAATCAAAACAAAATGAATTTTACTTTTAGTTAAAACAAGCAAATATTTTAGAAGTCAAAAGGAAAATGGTCACATCCCACCATGTCTTTATCCTTGTCTATCCGAAGCTAGTGATCATCAAAACTTCATGGAATATAAAGGGTGTGTTTGGTTCGAGTTGTGCACATTTCAATGGGTATGAATTTTCCGTAAAAAAAAAAAAAAAAGGGTATGATTTTTTTCCCAATTTCAGTCACTTTTTGAATTTGTATATTTCACTCTTTATCTAAATATACATTTATTTCTATTATATATCTATACTTTTATTTTCAAATAACTCAATATTAATCTTATCAATTTTATCTTTCACATCAATTACACTATATTTTATATTATAATATATTTTTTAAACTAAGTGAAATCTTCTCGTAAAAAAATTAAGTACTAAAACAATCAAACACATTATAGATATGCAATACTAAATTTGAATGGAAAAAATAAAATATCACGACACCTAATTTCTTCCGTCACAAAAATGAAAAAGATAAGGACACGCTCTTTTTTAGTTTTAATTTAATGTATTTGATGAAAAAGGAAAAACAAACAAAAGGAAAAGACAGTAGAGCTCAACTACGATGGACAATGACACATGCACGCAATATAACAATCCAGCAAACCCGTCCTTTTCCATGCCCCCAAACGCTCCCCAATCCCTTTTTGTATATCCCAGAATCATCTCCTCCCATTTTCTCTCTCTTCTCGGTTTTGGTTGCTAAAAAGTTTGCAGCCTTTTCTTCGCTTTTCATTGCGTTTTCTCGTGAATTGTTGACTGCTTGGTAAGCAACGGAGTTCGCCAATCCTAGTACGGAGAACGGTTCGCTGGTAACGAATACGTGCTAATTTTTCGCTCGTTTGATGTTGTCCTCTTGTTTTTAATTATTGTGGATGTAAATGAATGAATGCCGATGCTCTGTGTTTTCTACTGGTTGAGTTTTGTGCAGGAAGGAAGAGAGAGGCGTAATTTATCAGATTTTCTTAGTTTAAAGTTGGAAATGGAGGGGGAAGAGGATTGTTTGAGTAGGAAGATAACTGTAGGAGTGTGTGTAATGGAAAAGAAGGTGAAATGCGGCTCCGAGGTTCTGTTCCTTTTGTACCGTTTTCACCTCACACAACCATGCACCATTGGTCGTATTGCTATCGATGAGTATTGATTTTCGTTTATTTTGGTTTCCTCCATTTTTTTGTTTTTCCTTTGTAACTATTTTGATTTGTTTAGGCCGTCTCAGCGCCGATGTTGCAAATTTTGGAGAGACTAGAGGCTTTTGGAGAATTTGAGGTAATTAGTGGGCAATTTTTGGTCAATACAGCCACTTGATTAATTGCACCAGTGATAAGCATGTTATTAGCAGTTTGATGTTTGTTGTGTGTATTATATTACTTTTGGTAATGCGAAAAAACTTGATTGAGTGGTGCAGATAGTGTATTTCGGGGATAAAGTAATCCTTGAAGAGCCTATTGAGAGGTGAATTTTCTTTTAGGCTCCATTTGGATGGAGTCATTTGAAATCAATGGATTTGAGGATGATATAGCATGCATTCACACAAATTAAAATGGAGAAAAACTAAATGAATGGATTTGATTCACTCAAACATTAAGCACAAGTGGGAGAAGTGGGAGGATTTCAAATGACTAGGTTTTGTTGGGTACTCAAACATTAAGCACAAGTGGGAGAAGTGGGAGGATTTCAAATGACTAGGTTTTGTTGGGTATTTGAAATCCTCCCACTTATAAGTAATATTTGTGTGAACCAAATCTATTCATTTAGTTTTTCTTCATTTTGATTTGTAAATGTATAGTGTATTATCCTCAAATCCATTGATTTCAAATGACTCCATCCAAATGGAGCCTTATTGTTACATAATTTACATTGATGTAGTTAACTGATTAGGACTGTTATGTTTGTACTATTTTTTTTTTTTTTTCCATTTCTTGAGTTGCCGAACTGTAAACTGATGCCTTTTTCAATAATTGTTAATCTTAAATTACAGCTGGCCTATATGTGAATGCCTCATCGCTTTCCATTCCAGTGGCTATCCTCTTCAGAGAGCTGAAGCATATGCAGCACTAAGAAAGTAAGATTACATCTGTTTTTTTCTTTTCAATTGCATCTGCACAATTATTTTTGAATCTCACATCTGGCAATCCAGAGTTGGCATAACCACAATTATTTTTGAATCTCACATCATCATTTTATGATTTACTTGAAATTTTGATGTAGCGTTTTGGAACTATAATCTATATACATCATTATATTTCTTTTTGTTTACAGATATTGAAACTGGAATGCATCTTTATGTTAATTTTCTGTACAGATTTTGAAACTGGAGAGAGTGGGAGGAGGGGTGGGGTGGGTGGGGTGGGGTGTGTGTGTTTATGTAACTTCTGGGATATACAGTTTCCACTTTCAAGGACTTCTTCGATTAAACTTTGACTCAAATGTTTTTATAAAACAGAGAAAGAGAATTTGTGGGAGAGAGTATGGTAGAGAAGTACATATTTGTGTCCGAAACTGTGGAGGAATATGTTAGTGCGGTCGGGAACCATGGAAGGAGACTGACAGCACTCAAGTTCTATGTTAGGTGATGTGGCTTGTGGGAGTAGAATTTGATAAATCTTCAACTGTTTGTAATGCCGTATTGTCAGAAAATGGTTGTTTCATCCCAGTTATTTGGAAAATAGTTGGCAGCCGCTTGGCTGTTTAAATGTAGGTATATCTTTTGCTGCTTTACAAGAGAGATCATTTTGCCCTGTGAAAAATGTGTCATGTTACCTTTGATGGAATTTTTTTTTTTTTTTTTTTTTATATTCTTAGCTGTTCTAGTTTTAATCTTTGGCAACTTTCTGGAACACTCGATCTTGCCTTTTCTGTTCTCATAGTAAACCACCTATGATGCTGCTTTATGACTTTATTTGCCAGGCCTTTCCTCGTAAATGAATTGGAACAACAACGACTTCTTCACGATCGAAGGAAAGTCTACGAGGTTTGCATATTTAAGTCTTCTAAAGAAATATAACACGCACATACCTTAGTTTTACCATCAGTTTCTTTTCATTCCTTTAATTCCCAGTACATGCCAATGCATATAATTCGAGATACTAAGTGTTGAACCAAAGTTACGTGGTTGGAGCATTGGAGGAGCTTGGTTGTAATTTCCCTTACCTTTTTGGGTGGTTGGGTTAGATAAAGTAAAGAGAATAACTTTATCATTAAAACATTAGTGACATTTTTGAAAATAAAGTGATATTATGAGGGTGTTAGTATTTAGTGGACTTTCCTTATTTAGGGATGCAGATTATGTTGGGATGTCCGAATAAGGAAAGTGTGCAGATTATCCGGAGGGAGATATATATATATATATATGTTGAAATGAAATATTTCGTTGAGTTTATTACTCCCCCGTCCGGAACTATCTTCATACTTTCTATTTCGGTCCGTTCCACTAATATCTTCACACCCCAAATTTGGAAATAACACTCATATCAATACCCTCACAATATCAATTTTATTTCAAAAATGTCACTCTTACTTTATTCTACTTTATTCTCTCTCCTACACTAATTTAAAGTTTTCTTAATAAGCGTGCCTCTTCACATATGAAGATAGTTCCGTGGGACGGAGGGAGTATCTTTTTGGATTTTTTTATAATTAATGACTTCTTCTGGTATTGACTGGCAGTTATTATGTTGAAGGAAAATTGCGTTTATAATTTCATTATGTACTGAACATTTATTTTCTTACTCAATGCCCTTCTGTTGTGTGGGGTCTGATGTTGGTTGTGATAATTTATCTGATGGTCATTCTAGCGGCTTGAAATGTATGGAATTCCTGTTCCGAGATATGCTCTAGTTAATCGGGATTATCCAAATCAAGACCTGGATTATTTTATTGAGGAGGAAGATTTTGTTGAGGTCCATGGGAACCGATTCTGGAAGCCATTTGTTGAAAAGCCTGTTGATGGTAAACTATCTATTGAGTATATATGTTATATGTTGGTTGTATGTCTTGGAGCCTCTTTGTAATGGTTTGGCCTAGTTATGCAATTCTCCATAACCCGGCATTTTTGCTCCCAGCTTACGAGTTTCTAAATTTGTAATTATCACTTAAAAAGTACACTTCCTTCTGTAACTACGACTTGGAAAATCTAAATTTGAAATCCTCTCCAGAATCCATATCGCTTCAAATGATGTAAATTAGCCGAAACTTGCACCTATTGGCTTTTTAAGGAATGGTTATGTTCCGATAAAGAGTGAGGTGTTGAAGCAGCTTTTTTGCCTCTATATCATTCAGGCCACATTATAAAAGAATCCATGATTTTATTAAATCTTGTGTAACAGTTGTCATTTTCAGCTCCTATATTGCAAAAATGAGTCTGCTAACTTTCATGGCATGTTGATGGACTGATAGCATGTTGTGATATATATAGTGTGAAGTTTGAACCGTTCAGAGATGTCAATATGGTGGACAATTGCTTAAATACTGCAAAGGATGCTGGATTACTTATATAAAATATAAAATGGAAACAAGAAATAGGAGATATCATGCGGGCAACTTAAAATTGCTTAAGACCTCTGTTCTGCTATATCAAAGTTTTTAAACCATAAGTACACATTATGCCCTTCACTATTTATACAAGATGAAATGTTAAGCTGGAAGTTTCCAGATAGAAATTACCATGCGCCTACAAATTGAGGTTTAGAAGAACTAGGAAATGAGAGTGAGTTACTATAATTTACTTTTTACATCTTTAGAAATCTATAAAATTGCTGTAGTATTTCTGGTTTAGGACAGTATTCTTTACTTTTCTTGTGTATAAGAACTTCAGAGCTATTTTTACTGTACATATTTCCTGGAGGAATTTGGGAAAATCTTTTAATAATTGGACTTGGTGTATCTACATTTAACAGTTTTACAGTTGTACCCATCATTAATGCTGATTAGACACGATGCTTGAACTTTTGTGAATCTGCTTTTGCCTTCTGTTATTTATTCAAATCTTGTTTCTCTTTCTTTTGTTCCTTTGCCTTCCTAAACTTATTATGAATCTGAACTTGTCAGCTAAGTAACAACAAACTTTCTTCTTACAATTTATTCTAGAAATGCATGCTGATTTTCATGTTCTATTTTTTGAAGGTGACAATCACAGTATAATGATATATTACCCTAGTTCAGCTGGTGGGGGATGAAGGAGTTGTTCCGAAAGGTGAGAGATTCAATGGAACTGTAATTTCACTGGTTTCAAGACTTTATTATGGCCTTTGATTTGAGTTGGCATTAAAGGTTTCTAGTCTTGTCTTCTGCTGAGCTTGGCTGCACTTCATAGTTCATTGTTTCAAGTATGGTTAAATAATTTCTGTCATCTTGAGCAGAAAAAATATACCATGTTTATTTGATATGTAATGAACATATAAAAGTGTGTAATTCTGTGATATATTATTTTGAGAGATTACAACAATATAGATAGCGTTTACAAAGAGATATCACAAGGAACCTAAATTCACTATCCATATAATATCTAAACTGAATATCTCACAATATTATTATTTACTAAATCAGTAGTATCTAGAATTATCTAGAGTATTCCTTCATAGAACAATCCCCTGAGTTGCTCCCAGTGGTGCAGTTGACACAATTATTTCCGAAATAACTGTCTCCCAGTGCTATATGACCTGTTAAATCCATTTTTTAAAACTTAGACTACCAAAATGTTATATAGAATCCTTGGGTTTATATACTATAATGCTTTGTCTTAAACCTGTTATCTAATTAAAAATATCTGGTCCACGCTGGTTATTTGGATAAGCTGTAACTTATACAAACTAATGGACTTTGTGAAACAAACCACTGTAATTACTGGTGTATACCCCTGATTAGGCATCTGTTGGTGTGCTGATGAGTGCTATACATCCTTGTTTGTTAATTTTAGTTAACAAAACTATCTGTTTAACGTTGCTCTTATACATATTTAATTTTTGATAAGTAACTTTGCTCTTGTTAGATAATTTCATTTTGTCTTTCTCTCAGGTTGGTAACCGCCGAGTGAATTTCATCCTGAGGTCAGAAGGGTGAGGCGTGAAGGGTCTTACATATATGAGGAATTCATGCCCACCGGGGAACAGACGTGAAGGTTGTTGATGTGCTTTGTGATGTTCAGTGAATTAGTTTTTGTTAAACTTTTGTATTTTAGTAAGTACTTAGAGATATATCAAATGAAATGGAAGATTTTTTAATTGAACCTCTGATTCTTGTGAACTTAATCTTGTCATTCCCCTTCTGCAACCACGAGCGGGCCCCTTCCCTTTCTTCTTCTTCTACCCAATCCCAAGTAGAGAAATATTGACCGAAAAAAAAGGAAACAAGGAAAGAGGTCAAGAGAAATTAGCGTTTTAGACTTTTATACTGTGACATTAGATATTATTTTGTCGATGTTTGAAATATATGCTTATTTAATGAAAAGACAGTTTTGATTTCTTATTGTATGATTGTATCATAGGTGTACACGGTGGGTCCTGAATATGCTCATGCAGAGGCAAGGAAATCTCCTGTAGTTGATGGTGTTGTAATGAGAAATCCTGATGGTAAAGAGGTAAGTGATTCATATATGTATGCAGCTAGAAACTTTGATAATGATTCCATGCATTTAAGGACTCCTGCCTTTTTAGGTTATTAAAAAATTGAAGTGAAGCTTGTCGCTTACGTACCGGTGGACACCAACTTATATGCCCATCAGTTATGGTGTGATGCCACATAAGTAGGGGAGCCCTCTATTATTTAATTGATTGTTTATGTGGCATCACATCATGAGTGGTGGACATACAAGTTGGTGCCCACCAGTGGGCATATGATCATTTCTGCTTCTCTACTTGCATATGTGTGTCTGGATGAGTGATGAAGTGTCGCAATAGAAGTGGAAAGTTCCGCAAGACTACCATGCCCCCAACAATGCTTTCTGAGATGGAGTGTTAGACCACTTCAGGACCACATATGCATAAAATGGCGTTAAAGCAATGCGGATGTTAAAACGTGTGTGCAGAAGAACACATGTGTATAGAATTAGGAATGAAAGAGTTGAGAGCTATTTCAGCTTAGCTGCCATATATATTAAGATTAGAGAGATGTCCTAACATATCTGACATGGCTCAAAATCTACAACAATTAGTTTGACAGGTTTTGCGGAAGGTGTAGGAAGGTTAGGACTTTCAAAATTCGGAAGAAAGTGGTTAAAAAGACATTGCAGATTTGGATTAAGTAGTTGTAGGTGGAAGTTCTTGTAATTTCGAAAACAAATATCAATGTACTTCACAAGTAGTGGGAAAGGGGTTCGATGATGATGATGAGGATAGCAGTGACGTCGGACTTGCATATGCATAACTATTTGGTTACAAAATAAGTTATGTTTGAAGATACTGTGTGATTTGCATTGTGGTATAACAAGACAAACACACTGAAATTTAAAATCTCTCCCATGCATACTCCACAATGTGCTTCAAGCTCAAATAATTTTATTCACTGTCATCAATTTGAATTGCCTTTATTAGCTTACTATTTACTTTCTCTCCAGGTCAGATATCCTGTCCTGCTTACTCCGACCGAGAAGCAAATGGCAAGAGAGGTGTGCGTTGCATTTAGGCAAGCTGTAAGTCAAAATGAAACTTCAAATGTGCCTTTCACTTTGAAAGTGTCATTTATTGTTTCTATTTGGATATCTTATTATTGTAAATTAACAGAAAACAATTATAGTAACTGAGTGCACTTTTGAGGCCTCCCTTCCTCCCCCACTTTTTAAAACATGTGAGCTTTTTGGACAAGCTATAAATGAAGATGTGGCAGTATGCCTCTCTAACCTGCATTGAGAAATTCAGACACTGCATATATTTTTCTTGGGTACTAATCATAGCTTATATTTCGTCCAATGATGCTGCACCAACTACTTGCATCCATATTCACTGAGATTTTTACTAAAATCTTCATTTTTGATTGGTCCCACTGAACTTGTTAAAATGTTTTATGTTTCCTTTGAACCAATTTTGGATCAACTTTAGGCTTGGATCTTATGGAGTGGCAATTGATCTCAGTGCATATAACTTACTGATTAAGACAATTTCATTTGCTTGTAGGATTTAATGCATGTTATACCACAAGGCAATTTTCAATGGAAAGCCACTATGGCTATGTAATAGGGATTGAATTATTTACATTTATGTTGTACAGGTTTGTGGGTTTGATCTTCTGCGTTGCGAGGGACGATCATATGTTTGCGATGTCAATGGATGGAGCTTTGTTAAGAACTCTTACAAGTAATATTTTCCTGTTGCTGGTTTTCTTTTGTGATTAAACTATTTCATCTGGGTTAGTAAATGGATAATTATTAGGATATACTTGTGTTTGTCTCTTTTGAGAATATTGTTTATGGACTGAGATTGATTTTGCATCAGTCAATCAAATAATTGCACACACTCTTGTTACCCTTATACCTGATAATGCCTTTTATTGTTTCATCTATTCCTTTTCAAATTTCCCCGTTCATTTTTCTTTCTGAGCTTAGCTGTTTTTTTATCATAGGTATTATGATGATGCTGCTTGTGTGATGAGGAAGATGTTTCTCGATGCAAAAGCTCCTCATCTTTCTTCAACAATTCCTCCAATTCTGCCATGGAAAGTCAATGAGCCAGTTCAGCAATCCGAAGGACTAACACGACAAGGAAGCGGGATAATCGGGACGCTTGGGCAAGCTGAAGAGCTACGTTGTGTGATTGCTATTATTCGTCAGTAAGATATATCACCTTTGTACCTTCCCTATACTTTTTCAATGGCTTAGTTCTCTCTTGAGTTATCATTTTGTGCTTGCAGTGGTGATAGAACTCCAAAGCAGAAAGTGAAATTGAAAGTTACTGAGGAAAAGCTTTTAAATTTGATGTTAAAATATAATGGGGGAAGACCTAGAGCAGAGGTAATTTTAATTCTTTGATATTTACTTTGCTTCACTGTAGTCAGCATTATGTACAGTTAATGTGTTTTAACTTTTTAACACCCCTTTTATACTTATGCAGACAAAGCTGAAAAGTGCGGTTCAGTTGCAAGATCTTTTAGATGCAACACGAATTTTAGTACCTCGTATTAGGTGTGGGACGTTTCTCAGTTCAATTTCTTTAAACTAATTTACTTGTGAATATGCTCTTCCTTCTCAACCAGGATGACTTGCCTCTATGTTCTTATAGGGAATAATACTTTTGGCATGATTTTAATTAGGTTTTGTGGGAAAAAGAAAAAGTAATGCGGTTTATCTGCATGTTAAATTTTTGTACAATCACTCGGTGCTGATGATTGAATTGACATCCAGACCAGGTCGAGAAAGTGATAGTGAAGCTGAAGATATTGAACATGCTGAAAAGCTTCGCCAAGTGAAAGCTGTGCTTGAGGAGGTCAATTAGATAATGTTTCTACCTTTTGAACATGGTGTTCTCCTTATCTTCTGTTTTTGGTTGATTAGTTGAAATTTTGGATTTTTAAGTTGGTTCAACTTTGAATCTCTATGGTCATGTGCCTATTGCTCATCAATAGTTTTCAAAAAAAAAAAAAAGACACGGTAGATATACCAACTACAAAAAATTGACTTTGTTAGCTGTTTGATGTGAATGCTTCTGTTTCATTCAATCCAATTCAAAAGTTTGTTTCAAGTAAGATATTATGAATGTATTTTTTCTAAGATATTCAAATATGCTGAAACAAGGTGAGAGTTAGATACTCATCTGTCTTTGAGAGCTAAAGCCTTTTTTCTGTATCCAAGTGCCAGAATCTCTCTCAATGTCTCTCTCCTGCAGTTTTCAGAAACTACTGAATTATATTTGAACTTTTAGGTACAAATTATGTAGTCACTGGTCTTGTCACTTCCTCAGAATGGAAGATGGGGGATCTGTGTGATTTGAGAGATCTCCAACCAAGTAGTCCATGCCCCAAAAGACCAGCCTAATAGCTATCTGTGGCTGACCTATTATTATTGTTAAGAATTTAATCCTTAAAAGTGATGCCCTGCATGTGTTTATGTTTTGTTTTGTATTTGCCCAAGTAAATCAATAGTACTATATTCCAATACTTAAAGTTTCTGGTGTTGGACCTTTGTTTTGAAAAACATTATCTCATGCCAGATTATACATTTTGCTTTTCCAGGGATTTCCTGAAATGGTTAGTTTGGTTAATATTTTTTATGTTTTGGTGTCCAGGGGGCATTTCTCTGGCATATACAGAAAGGTCCAACTTAAGCCATCAAAATGGGTCAAGGTTCCAAAAGCTAATGGCGAAGGAGAAGAAGAACGACCCACTGAGGCCCTGATGGTTCTTAAATACGGAGGTGTTCTTACTCATGCTGGGAGAAAGCAGGTCAGAACTCTGCGTATCATGCATATTGATCTATATAGCTTTGGTCTGTTAAATAATTCTCAGATTTTCTTAGTTATGAGACAATACAACACTTTCTGATTAGCTTATTTTATCACAATATTTATGTGCCCTTCACCACGATGACTCATCATTCTTTTTGCAGGCTGAAGAATTAGGCAGGTACTTCCGGAATAATATGTATCCAGGTTAGCAGTTGACTGTCAAGATCTAATAGTGTGCTTTGCAGCTCTGGCCTTTGATTTAAAATTTGGTTCACTAAACCTCATGCATATCATTTCGGGATAAAATTTATGCATTGAGGTTCCTTTTATTTTGAATGTCTGAACAGACATAGTAAATCCAAGATGCCTACCCTAAGTAGCTTGTTTAGTTTTCAATTCTTCTCTTCTCATATTGCATTGAAGTATGTGCAGTCAAGATTTTCTCTTCATATGTCATTTCTCTGTTGAAATTTTTATGTTGTTCTTTAGATCATGTTCATTTTACACTTGAACCTGATGGCATTGTTTTTCTCAGTTTTTAACTTGTAGCTATTTCTCTGTGTATGCCACTTCTTTTATTTATTAGTTTAGATTAAGTTTCTTTATGCTTCCATCACAGGGGAAGGTACTGGCTTGCTTCGGCTCCACAGTACATATCGTCATGACCTAAAAATATACAGTTCAGATGAAGGCCGTGTTCAGGTTATGCTTCCAAATATAGTTGGTGTATTAAATGAATCCACAAGCTCTGTTCTGTGAATGATATCTTATCAATGGATATTTTGGGATAGTTTTATGGATGTTGTAAATTCAGTTTTGGCTGTATGACGCGTCATCCAGTTAGCACATACTTGACTTCAGTTATTTGCTTACAATTGGCAGATGTCAGCAGCTGCTTTTGCTAAAGGTCTTCTTGACTTGGAAGGACAATTGACGCCTATTTTGGTTGGTAACCATCATATCCCTTATTATTCACTTGTTCTTTTAGGTGATCTTCACTCTTTTATTTTCTTTCATCTTTTAAAGGTTTCACTTGTCAGCAAGGACTCGTCAATGTTGGATGGGCTTGATAATGCCAGTATTGAGATCAAAGAAGCTAAGGTTTGTCTCATGAGCTACATTTGCTTATTTATGCCATGCTATAGGAAGTTAGGAAACATGGTTGAAGCAATAGATGAGTTGCATATTCGTTTAGCTATTTAGATGCTGCCACAGGCAATCACAGATTCTCAATATAAGCTGAATGCAGCTGAATTATTACATTTGGTATATTTCGTTTAATTTAATTTCTTTGTGCCTAGACAAGGGGGTTGGAATGGATCCAACTAGTATATAATTAATCAATATGAGTACAGAAATATGCTTAAATGAAAATGAGAACTACTTACCTTATAATTTTATATAAAAATTGGAATTGTGGCACAAATCGTCCTATTGAAATCATATTATATTTAATATGACTTTTTTAATTTGATTCAAGTTTTTTATTATCTTATTTCACACTTACTATTGATAATTTGTTTTGATCATTTAAAAGAAGAGAAGAAATTCCAGTTTAATTTTACTATGATAATTTCAGTTTGAGCTTGCTGGAGGGACTTCAAGAGTTTTATGTTTTTGTATATCCTAATGCTAGTTGTTGTGTACAGTTGCCAACTGGATAATCTACATTCTTAGATTAGCAAGATTAGCAGCTGCAGCCTGTTTGATTAAGCCCTTTGAAATCTATGAGCTTTATTTAGCATGAAGTGTTTCTATTCTTCTATCATATTAGATTTTCGTTATGTTCTTGTGAAGCTATTTGCTTTTACTTTACCCAGCCAAAGGAAGATAACCTTCAGTGCTGGTTTTACCTACTTTATATCCATTAATGTTTCAGTTGTTAAATCTTGAAAGGTACTCCACAAAAATGTTAAAAGTCTATAAAGTATAGTGTTTTTTTTTTTCTTCCTTGCCGTATCTGTTTGATGTATGCAGTAATTATGAAGCGTATCTACATGTTGAATATTAGACTTGTAGAATCAAATTGTCAAAAATGATCTAGTCTTAAAAATTTATGCTAATTTTCATCAACTTTGTATATTGATTTCTTTCCCCAGGCCAAGTTAAATGAGATTATAACTTCTGGCACGAAGGCTGTTCACAGCAGTAACTTGCCAGAGACCCCGTGGATGGTTGATGGAGCTGGACTTCCTCCGAATGCCTCTGAACTTTTACCCAAACTGGTAAATATCTGCTAATTTCCTGGATAAATGATTTAAGGCATTTATTAATACTACACGTGTATCAAGAAGCATGTTTTCCAATTATGCTGATCAACATGTACTCCTTGATAGCGAGAGTGCTTAAATCATCTTTGAATTCGAATTTGTTACCATGACCACTGCCAGGTCAAATTAACAAAGAAAGTCACTGAACAAGTAAGACTTCTAGCCATGGACGAAGATGAGGAACTTGCGGAGACAAGTTCATATGATATAATTCCTCCATATGATCAAGCTAGGGCTCTTGGTAAGACTAATATAGACGTTGACCGGATTGCTGCTGGTTTACCTTGTGGTAGTGAGGGATTTCTTCTCATGTTTGCTCGATGGAGAAAACTTGAGCGGGATTTGTATAATGAACGCAAATTGTAAGTCATCTCTGTCCACCTCCTTGATTTACTTTGCCATAATAATAAACCTGCAATAATTCAATTCTCATCTCAGTCTTCAGGAATTTGGACTAACTTAGTTTCAACTCAATTGCAGGCGGTTTGACATTACACAAATTCCTGATGTTTATGACTCTTGCAAGTAAGGATATAGTATTCATCTAATATATATATATATATATATATATATAATTTTTCATCCCCATTTTACATTCACAAGGAATAATGAAGTATTGTGCTTTTGATATGTGCTGAAATTTCGTTCAGTTTCCAATTTTTTATCAATCATTGCCTTCCTCTTGTGTACATTCCTTTTGCTTTGGCTAGGCCTTAATGAGAAGAGAGGACCTTGAAGGTGGGGCAGAGGGGATACTATATTTATTATGTAAATACACTTGGGCGTTCATTTTGTATTAAATAAACCACAGATATGAGGAATCATGCATATTACATGATGTTTGAACTGTAAATGTATAGCTAGAGAGAAGACTAATATGACACCCTTGCTGTGGTTCTGCTTATTCCTAATTCTACCTTCCTCTTTTACAGGTATGATCTCTTGCACAATGCACATCTGAATCTAGAAGGCTTAGATGAACTCTTTAAAGTTGCTCAGGTATGAAAGCAAATATTTTTTATTTCCCGGTTCTGTTCAGGGTTTAATTCCACTCCTGCACCTCCCAAAGAAAAAAAAAGAAACGTGAATCTTAATTTTTTTCTCACCTTAAAAAAGTCAAATTTCCCCCTTTTGGGCCCTCTTTCACATCAATTCAAGGGCAAAAGCATTTGTGTTTGGGGTTGGGTGGTTACTCATGCTTTGTACTCTGTGGCTCCTTTTTCCTTCAGTTACTTGCAGATGGTGTTATTCCAAATGAGTACGGGATCAACCCGAAGCAAAGACTAAAAATTGGATCAAAGGTAATAGCAGATACTGCAATATGTTAGTCAACTCAGATTACAGCAGTTTCCTCAATTTATATCCAACTCTGGATACAAACCAGTTTAACAAATAAACTTAAATAGGTAGAGAGACTGATGACAGGAGATAAGATGACCAACTATAAATTCAATATTTATAATGATGCTTTTAAATGTGAACGCCTTCACATTTATGTGATCCATTTATGCATTACGTAAATGCTGCTGCGGAGGCTTAAGATGGGTTTAAAGTTATACACTATCAAATTGACAAAATTCTGGTAGAGCAGTTATAATGGTGCAAAAGTTAAATAAATAGATTTTTCTACTTACCTGAATGTGTTGTTATATCATGTATTCTGTTATCTACAGCATCAAGTTTCATAGAGTTCATACAAAACTTTGTTTTATGAGATCTCAGATTGCCCGCCGCCTGTTGGGAAAAATCTTGATTGATCTGAGAAATACACGTGAAGAAGCAATCAGCGTTGCAGAATTAAAAGGTAACCAAGACAATAACCCAGCTGTCCCTAGCACTGGAAAGGAAGATACAGATTATTATTCAAAGTCTCACAATAAAACTGAAGGTTTAAGAAGAGCTAGTTTTACCAGTGACATGTCAATGGATCAAGATGAAGATGATGACAAAGAAATTAAGTACCGTTTGGACCCAAAGTAAATTTTCTCATGTGCCTTCTTTGCTCACATGCACATGCATGATGTTTATTAATTAGAATTGATCATTAATGATTTTATCTGGCCAAGAAAATTATTTTAAAATTTTGGTCGCCCTACACAACCTTCTCTCTAAATTATACATGTTCTTAATTCATCAGATATGCAAACGTGAAAACACCAGAGCGTCATGTGCGAACACGGTTATACTTTACGTCGGTGAGTAACTATTATTACCATCCTTTCTGTTTCCTACATTTGTGTCTTTTCTGTTTCATTAGTTTCAACTGTATTAAATTTGGAAATCTTTTCGACTGTGTCGTTTGTTCTGCAATCTGTATCTCTGTTGCATTGGGGCATGATACTTCTGCCCTTCAATCATTTTTAAGCACTGAGGCCCCAAAAAGCTTTTCCAGATATATGTTTGTCCTGCTGCAAGTTGCTTTTGTTGGGTCTGAAATCATGTTTTTATAAGTCTTAGCTCCAAATTGAACTCTCCTGTGAATATGGAACGACAGGAATCCCATATCCATTCATTGATGAATGTTCTCCGTTATTGCAATCTTGATGAATCTCTTCAAGGAGAACCTAGCCTTGTGTGTGATAATGCCTTGGAGCGCTTGTATAGGGACAGAAGGAGCTTGACTACATGAGCTACATTGTATTGAGGTTGTTTGAAAACACAGAGGTTGGTACTTTAAATCTAATGTTTCCATTTTTCTCATACATTCTTAGTATAAATGATTGAAACATGAAAGAAAGGCGTAGAGGCTAATAAAAAGTAAAGAAGAAAGATTATCTGCAGATTTTGTTACTTTGTTGATTGAGTAATGATGCAATCACAGATCATATAGCAGCCAAGAGGATAATCTAGATACATCCATGTGTTAACAATCTCTTGGTTACTAGAAGACAAACACAACTCAACAAACTAGATTCCATAGCTGTTAATCTACTGCATGAGGCTTCAACATCTTTACTGTATTCCATGAGATTTATTATCCCATGCAGACGTGCTCACCATGATCTCATGCTTTCCTATAACATTTGTTTGCGCTTCATTAAATTCTTTTCCTGGAATAATTCTTGAGAAATCCATTCCTATTTGAACTCTGTATGTAATTTAGTTTCATAACTAATAAGATATCAAGAAAGAATTTGAGAAATTTGCATGGGTTAGAGGTAAGGTGTTGGAATAGGATCTTAGGTTCATTTGGAAGTCATATTTTGGAAACTGACATGGGATTTTTCTTTATTTTGGAAATATATGAAAAATACAGATATATGCCCAGCTTAAATTAAAGGAGGGATACATTCTCTCCTGTTGTTTTGCCACTTTAGATACTAAGTGCAACATATCTATGCATCGTTACTTGTATAATTTTTGGCCATCACAAATTCAATACAGGTGGCTTTGGAAGATCCAAAGAGATTTCGCATGGAGATGACATTTAGCCGAGGTGCAGATTTGTCCCCTTTGGAGGTAATTTTCAAAAAGACATATAAATTGAAAAATAAAATTAAAAAAATCAGGGGTGATTGGGAATGGGAATGGAAATGGAAAAGGCTCAGTTTTTTATTTGTGTTTTTTTGTTGACAGGGAAATGACAGCGAGGCAGCATCGTTGCATCAGGAGCACACATTGCCAATAATGGGTCCAGAGAGGCTGCAGGAAGTGGGATCATATTTGACATTAGAAATGATGGAGATGATGTTTCGTCCATTCGCAATGCCAGCTGAAGATTTCCCTCCACCCTCAATTCCTCAAGGCTTCTCCGGCTACTTCTCCAAAAGTGCAGCTGTTTTAGAACGTCTCGTCAACCTCTGGCCATTTCACAAGCATGGCCACTCTAACGGTAAGTGAATCTTCATAGTTAGTTATTTTGTGCATACAATCATGCAGTGTACGGATGTTTGCAGCAACTCTCTGCTTTTGTCTATTATATAAGCAAATTTGGGTGTTTATGCTTTTTGCCTATATTAATCATTTAAATAACAAAAATTAAACCCTGGCAGAGGAATGTTACTACAATTCTGCTTCTTCCTAATATTTTACATAATTATTATTTTTTTTTTTATCAAGCACTAGATTTGTTTCAAACATTTATCACTTCGGTTATTAAGCAACTTCTTCACTCACTCAATTAAATAAAATCACTCATCTTATAAAAGCATATTTTTCTGCAAACACTCCTTGCTATACCTCAAGAGTTGGTTCTCCGGGTCAGCCTGGATGAATTCATATCGGCCCATAACTTTTCCAGTCTAGTCCTCTTCATTATTTGCGTAATTTTTCTTAAACTTAATTGTGTGGGTTACAAATTTATTTTCACTCATTACTTTATGATTGAGTCGTTCTCACTAAAATTCTATTACAAATTCTACCAAGAAGCTAGAATAACCCATTTCTGGTATGAAGAATTTGGGTGAGTGATGCCATAAAATGGCAATTCCAATTTCTACGCCAACATCTTTAATAGTTAATCGCTTGTTTTCTGGTTTCGCCCAGTCATCTACATTGATTTAATTTGGAACCTATAACGTGGTACTTGGGGCTTAAAAATCTTGATTCTTAGCCGAGCAACGAACTTTGGGATCAGGTCTCCCGTGAATTCACTTCTCTCTTTTCAAGTATTATTGTTTAATATATGAAATGCTATCGTTTAGCTTATAAATTATCCTGCTCTAAAGTATCACTTTTTAAAAATTGTTTGATTTTATTTGTTGTTTTTAAAATCATTTAAAAATTGTTTGATTTTATTTGTTATTTTTAAAATCACAAAAAAATGGAATGTTATATGCTAAATAATCACACATCATATACTAAATGATATTTTGAAAAAGATAGAAAAAAATTCTTATTCTCAATTGACTCTTCCAAAGCAAATCCGACAAATCTTGGACCAACGTTTTGGTTTTACCAAAACTTTCTGTGATACTATCAGACGCATTTAAATTAAATATACTATTTACTTATTAATCTCTACTTATTTTATTTTAGTCGACTAACTGGTACAAGAGGATCTCTTACATTATACAGTACAAACTCTATCAATGAGTTTACAGATCCTACATTCGGTGCTAAATGTATTAAAATAAAATACATACACATGTATACATTTACAAATCCAAACATTTTTTTTTTGACAGGTTTACAAATCTAAACGTACTTGCACACATATATTTAACTTTCACAGTACAATCTTACACTCAGAAGGATACTTCCTTCATGCACACACAACATATTCATACAATGGTGATGATAAATGTATCAGAATCAAGTCAATTACCAGCAATGTAGATATGAGAAAAAGCAATCTGCAGTTATTTCTATCATCATCATATAATTATAATATTCGTTTTCGAATAATTAAATTAGGACACAATAGGATCTTCTCCCTGCTCCATGATTTGATTGTGCTCCATGATTTTATTGTGAAGTTCATCTTGCTTAGCTCCAACAACCCTCCCCACTTCCTTCCCTTTCTTCAACAACACGAATGTTGGCATTGAATCCACGTTATTCTCCTTCGCCACATCCTCAACAAATTAAAACCCAAAACCATATTCAATATCAAAAAAACTTTACAAAATTTATATAAATAATTTATAAGGTTATTTATATAAGCTAGAAATGAGCTTATACATGTACATATTATAATCTAATTAAAATTAGGCGTAGTTTCATATAAAATAACAATCCCTTTATAAATTTGTAATAGGAAAACCTTTTCATAAATTGTAATTTAATTTAATTACTTTGTAATCTTGGTAAACAAAATAGAAAGGAATTAGATTAGCGTACAGGGAGCTCATCGGCATCAATCTTGACGAAGTCAACGTCAGAGAATTTGACGGCGAGTTGTATGATGGCCGGTTCTATGAACTTGCATGGCCCACACCACCCAGTCATAAAATACACCACCATCTAATCGATCATATATAAAAACCATTTAAAATTTAATTAAATTTTGATAATCAGAATATACCTGAAGAGAGAGAGAGAGAGAGAGAGAGAGAGAGACGAGCTGATTTTTTAGTTTGAATTGGTTGAAGTGGAGTTGGCAGCGGTGAGAGGAGTGGATGTGGCGGATGCCGGCGGTGGAGAATTCATCTTCCGGTCCGCCGAAGGCGCTAGATACGGCGGAGCCCATGCTTAAGAGTTGTACACTCTTCCACTCATCAATATTTATACTCCATCTCATTCACAAGTGGATCCCTTCTTTTCTCGGATAAGATTTAGCCACCATTATTGAGTTAGCTACATTTTTGTAGATGAATGATTATATGCCCATAGGTGTCTGTCCAAGTTAAATACTCAGCACTTGCGGTGTGAGGTCAATATATCATATAAATTAATTTAATTAATTATTTATGTGACATCAAAGAATAAATGATGAATACATATGCTCACTAGGACATGTGATTATATTTGAAAAGAAATATATGTATTACTCCCTACATTCTCGTGATTATTTGAACATTTTCCTTATTCGTGACGCTCCAATATTACTTTCATCTTAAAATTGAAATATCACACAATATTAATACATTCACAACACTATTTAAATTTGAAAAATGTAATTCATTTTAAAGTTTTATTCACTCTACAACATTTTATCTCATTCAATCACCCAAAATATATTTACACTTTATTTTATCTTATACATTTTATTATCACAAAAGTAAATTTTCTTAATATATGTGTTCAACAAAATGAGCAAATCATCACGGTTTCAACGGAGAAAGTAGTTGTTTTATTTATCACACGTTAACTACTTAATGTGCTCCTGTTGCATTAATGAAATAATACTAATGCTTCTAAATTTTTATCAGGCTTAGGATTCTCAACATATTCTCACTTTGCATTAAATAAAATGTTTATGTGTTTCTCTTATTCTTCTGTACACTTTTTTTTCTTAATGTTTACTTTATGTACATATTATATGATGGTAATACAAGATCCGATCAAGCGTTCAGAGATTCACGCAAGAATGTTAATTATTTTTACTAAATAATATTAGTTGTTTTCACAAGAATGTTAATTATTTTTACTAAATATTATTAGTTATTTTCATTATATAATCTTAGTTGATCTGTATTAGTATTTATATTAAAAATATTAATTGTGCATAATTTGTACGGTGCACTGTGCACACAGTGTTACTCCATCTAGAGAGAGTTACGCATGAGATAGTCTCATACGTGAGACAAAAATCTAATTAATTTAGGTGGTGCTTGTTTCAAATTATTTAATGTTATGAGAATGCAAATATTTTTTTCCTCTATGGCCCAATATGTAGGAGGAAGTATTGTTTACATGGTAGTTACATCATTAGTATTGTGCTCTAATTTCAAAGTTTTGATTACGGTGGAGGAGAATGATTGAGGAGAAACGATTATAGAAGGAAAAAAATTATTCAAAATGGTAATGATTATTTTATTTAGGAGGAGAAATAATGTCATTGATCATCTTTTATTATCAACTTATCATTCAAATACAAGAACTTTCAACTAATCGACACCTTAATATTGAAATCATAATTACATTTAAAACATGATAGACTTCATAAGCCTATAAATTATGGCAAAAATTGTATGACACCATCTCATACATGAATCGATCTCACCCCTCAAAAGAATATCAAATGTATATACGGGAGTATTAAATGCTTAGAAATGAGAATTGAGCAAAAATAAAATCTAAAAATTGCCAAATAGGGGATATCAAATATGCGAGTAGAAATATCAATATGTAAGATGACTCGGGGTGAGACCCGTCTCATGTATGAGACCGTCTCACCCAATAGTGCTCCATAAATTATATAACATGGTGATGATTGATCCTGTTTCATGTATGAGTGATACTACTTTATACAAAGTTTTATATTTATATTTAATTATAATATGTTATGAGCACTCTATAGTATCTTCATGCAAAGTGGTTTTGTTTTGAAGGTCCCATGAATTTATTGTGCGGCCATCCATTGAGTGTGCCGTTCAAATTGAAAATGAAAGAAGAGAAAGGAGGTTGCGATGTCGACCAAGAAAAAAGGAGAAGAGAAAGGAAGCTTGCGCATGCAAATAAAGGTAAAGAAAGAACCTGTCAGAAAAAAAAAAAGGTAAAGAAAGAGAAAACAAAGTTTTATATGAAAATAATCCATGATAAACTTTTTAAAAAAATTTAAAGTATGAAGTATTTAATAAAAAAATATTATGAATTTTATTAGGAGTATAAAAAATTAAAATCAGTTATATCATATTGTTAGTTAGGAGTATCGATAATTATTACTTTTTTACTATTAAATTATTTATATGTAATATAAAAATATAATATTATATTATTTAAGTTTAAAGTATTAAATTTATATAAAAAATATTTAAAATACCAAGAGTATAAATAAATTAAATAAATAATTTATAAATTGTTATATCATGAATCTTGTTTATATAAAAAAAAATGAGGTGAAGGTAGAGAAGAAAGAAGAGAGGAGCAAGTAACGGGAAAGAAGGGAAAAAGTAAAAGAGAAGAAGCATAAACATTTTGGGTAAATTTATACTATACAAAAACTCTAAAATATAGAAATTAAAAATTTGTGGGACAATTTGTTTCAGAGTCAAATTCGAATAAATAGAGTTGAGGTTGGTGTATAAATTTACATAAAAGTGTTTATGAGAGATAATAAAATGATGGGTAATGTGTGAGACATTTTTATACATGAGACGAAACTCAATTTTAAAATTAGGATCATATTAACTTTTAAACAATTATTAATATGGAGCTCCATAAATTCATGTATAATAAAAGAGCTTTTATCGGTGCAAGTCTGAAAGATATATATTAATTATCAATTCGGGATACGAAAGATAAGATTTATCAATCCGGGACTGAAAGATGTTTATATTAAGAGATTTTATCAATCCAGGACACGGAATTAAGGCCCCAAATTGATAATTTCCTATCTTTCAGTCCCGAATTGATAAAATCCCTTAATATAAACATCTTTCGGATCCCGAATTGATAAATTTTACCTTTCGAGCTCCGAATTAATAATTAACATATCTTTCATGACTTGTACCGATAAAAATCCTAATAAAAATGAATAAATTAGATCCGTCTCATATACGACATGTGCGACAATTTTATACAATTTTTTGTCTAAAAGAGTAACGAGGTTGTCTTGCATAAGACAATTATACAAATTTTATTTCGTTAAACGGTTCTATATTTGATCCACATAAAATTCAAACCAATCCAATCAATTGTGTTCCTTAATAACATTGATTAAGTGGAGTTCTGTCACGATCTCATTCCATGAGACGATATCACCCAGTGTTTGTCAAATTTACCCCGATATTACTCGAGTGAAGATGGTATGGGAATTTCTTTTAGACATGATCAAGAGAGCAGAGGGTATAAGAGAACTTTTGAAGCCAATTAAATAAACTTAAGATTAAGCTCAACTTCAGCAAAACCTAATCTGGGAAATTTACTAATTATTAAATTTAGGATGTTTTCAGTAATATTTAATTTAAGTTGAATTTTCCGAACAAGTTTGACTAATTCACGACCTGACTTGACTTGATTTGATTACTACCCATGGCTTATTAATACAGTTGAAGAATGTTACCATAATACCATACCTGCTTAAAGCTAAGCTCTTTGAGAATTTGGAATTTGGAAGATGCTATCCTTTGAATTTGAATCCTCTGCCCTTGAGTGCATATAAAATCCTGTATGCTAACGTGCACATAAATTCATTTGGGAAAAACAGTTGTACTAATAAAGATCCCCTAAAGTTTTAATGTAGTAAACTTAACACAAACTAAGTTGACCAGGAAAACCAAGAAGATTGTTTGAACACTAAGTTGCGAAAGAAAGACAAAAACTCGTATGAGACGGGACTTAGAATATCAATTATATTATCAGTGGTATCAAATGATTGGGAATGGGAATTGACAAAAAAATTGTCAATATGATTATTAAATATGTGAGTAGGAATGTCAACTATGTAAGACGGGTCAATGGAGAGACTCGATTTAAGTGGAGACTGGTTCGATTTCCTTCGGGAACGAATTGGAATGGGAGATATAAGGAGACTCAAGAATTTGGATTTGTAAGGAGACTTGACGAATTAACTTCTAACCACTAACAACTAACATTTACCGATAAAAAAATTGGAGAGACTCGTCTCACCCAAGAATGCCCCGTGAAGAGATTATTTGAAATTAAAAATGTATTTGGAACCCCACCCCAACTTTGATTTAAATTCCTTTAATCTTGCAGCAGCCTTACAATTGTCCATTTAATCTCCTAAAACACTTCCTCAAAACAATTAAAACACATCCAATACCCAAAGAATCTCAATTGCCTAAAGTTATGAATGTTAAACACTCTAGAATGGGATTGGTAATAGATGTATAAGAATCAAGTCATTGATCAATCTCATAAATCATTGCCATTAAAAAATTACACGACACAACTTCAATTTGAAAATGGGAAAACCAATCTGCAGTAATTTTACATCTTGATGCATAAATCATAATTCAAACTTACACAAGGAGATTAAGCAGCAAATTTAGGAACTTCCCTGTGCTTGATGATTTTGTTCTGGAGTTCATCTTTCTTAGCTCCAACAACCCTATCTACTTCCTTCCCTTGCTTGAACAACACGAATGTCGGCATTGCCTGCACTCCACACTCCCGAGACACATCCTAAAACCACCGAATAAATCATATTTAGTAATTGAGAGAGAGAGAGAGAGAGAGAGAGGCTTGATTATCATCGATTAACTTACAGAGAGCTCATCGACATCAATTTTGACGAAGTCAACTTCGGGATATTTGAGAGACATGTCATTGAATACCGGCGCCATGAATTTGCACGGTCCACACCATGTAGCCGTAAAATCCACCACCATCTATTCATCAAACAATTCCAAAAGAAAAAGAATTAATTGAATAGAGGATCTATCACTATCAGATCGAAAGAACTCATAAACACTTAAGATTTCGCTCAAATTTCCACCAAAATTTTATTTGAAAGCACATTCAGACCAAGATTTATAGAGATCTTAAAGTCGGATGGAATTAGAGTTATCCGGAGGGCAAAGAATCAGAGGCAGGTGAAGAGATGTACCAGTTTATTTAATTGCTTGGAGGCATTGAAGTGAAGCTGCCATCGGTCAGACGAGTGAAAGGCCATGACGCGTGACGATCCAGATGACTCTTCGGCGGCCGATGCCTCCGCCGCTCCTCCGCCCATCAAAGACGATAGGATGCCACCCATCTTTTCTTTTCCTTTTTTTTTTTTTTTTGGAGTCAATACTTAAGTTTAGGGAAGACAAAAGAAGTGATAAAGCCTGAGATGAGATGAGAAGTATGGGTCTTTTTTCTTTTACAAGAGTCAAAGTATGCCTGGCGGGTCGGCTTGGCCGGATCCGGATCCAAACTTGGTTGCAGTTGTTTATATTACCAAATTTGAATATAGCTCCATTAATTATTGGGTAGGGAGTATGACTAAGTGTGATTCATTTCGGAATTGTTTGCTAATGGGTTCTGTCCCGAGGCACTAAGATTACACTATTAACCCCAACCCTCACCATTAGGCTAACTCCCGAGGGTTAAATATTCTTTAGTAATCAAAATTAATACTCTTCAGCTTATTTTGATTAATACCCTTTAATAATATATATCGTGACCTTCTAGTTATCACGATTAATACTTATTTAATTATCACATGAAGTGAGAGTACAAATCATTCAATTGGATTCAGAGTTAAGAAGAAGACAAATTTAACATAATTTTACAAGATGTTCAAAGAAACAATCAAGAATTGAAAGATTATAAAACAAGATGTTCTAGCATAAATTTGGAAGCATAAATTTATAAATAATATGCATCCCTAAATATGATAATGACCATTATTTAAATGAATTTATTGTAAAATTTCCTAATTAAGGTTTCTTACTCTTCTTAATTTTAGACAATTCATTCAAAAAAACTATCACAGTCTGCATCTTCTAAGCATTAATTAAGGTTTCTTACTCTTCTTGACTTTAGACAATTCATTCAAAAAAACTATCACAATCTGCATCTTCTAAGCATTGAGAAACATAAACGACACAAATTCTTTGAAAAATGATAAAACAGAGGAGCATTAACCAACCCAAAAATAAATGAATCAATTCAAATTCTTGAACCAAATCCTTGAGAACTAAGATGATTAACAAAGAAGCATTAACCAAACAAAAATTCCTAACTGCAAAAATGAAGCAAATGAGAAGCATCACTACATTTGAAGCATTAACCAAACAACAAAAATGAAACAGAGAACCATCAATTTCAGTTTTTCAATCAATTCTTCAAAACTCAAATCTTAAGAATATATCTTTCAAATTGAAACCCAATAATACACAAATTGATACACAAATCGTGAATTTATCAACAATAATATGGTATTGGATGTGAAAATATGGGTGATGTTGTTCGGGTTGGAAAAATATGGGTGAATAGGTTTGGGTCAAGTCAAAATTCATTTAGTAAAAATAAATCCGCGAATCCAATTTCATAAATCTGCTTGTAATGATATCAATCTAATACTGTGAACAAATTTTAAAGAAAATTTTTCTTTAGAAAAATTACAACTTCTTATTTTTAAATGTATCATTATAAAGAAAAAAAAAAATTATAAGGTTGATTTCAGTATGTCTATAAATTAATTTTGCCTTCCAAAATTTGATGGCCAAATAGGTTCTTATTTTTGTAAGGGTAAGGACACTTGCTTCTGTCATCATTCTGATTTCTTATATCTTAACCTAATTTTTGTTTTACCTTTTTCATTAGATATATACAATTTCATTTTTCTATTCGAGATGATGAAAAGAATATTGTGTACACTTCAAATTATAATATGTAACAAAACATGAGTTCGATTTCAGACGTGATCATTATTGGGAGAGAAAAGTCTTGAAATTCTTAATTAATTAATTAAGAGAATCTCGATTTTGCAGATTTTCATTGATACCGTAGTTAACATGAGAAAATTATAAGACAAATTATTTTCTCACATCTATCAAATGTGACAGTCATTAAATATACATAAAACCAAAAAAATAATTACTTGTACAAGAATATATTTGTATATAATTAAGTATAATATATTTGTATATAATTAAGTATAAGAGGGAGAAACTTGGACGGACAATTCAACATCAGTTATTGATATAAATTTAAAAAAAAAAACAGAAAAGAAAACATATATATCATAAAATTTTAAAATATTTCAGAAAGATCTAGTGACCTCCCAACCTGGTATAGGAATAATTGTGAACTTTTTCTTGATCCTACCAAGGAATTGTCTTGCTAATGCTGGAATACTAACAATTTTGTTCACAATGTTCTCCCTTAAAAATGTAAATTTATCTCAACATGCTTAGTATCTTGTCATAACATTCTTAGCAATTACGGTTTGCTTACCTTGGGGTATAAACTCATAAGGCAAATTAATATAGGTTTGTCGAGTGTGTAAATTTTTTTTTTTTTTTTTAAATATAGGGAATGCCATGGGTAATTAACATATTATAGCAATGAATATCATTCATGAAAATTAATTTTCATTTTAAATTAGGGCTTTTAATTTGGTAAAACCAAGTTAATGGTCACTTTGTAACTTTTGGAAGTTACACATCTAAAGACCCATTTGGTTGGGGTATTAGAAGTAGGTAATAAGAATGACTTATTAATCATTCTCATTGATGATGCTTGGTAATATTTACAATTTGGAATTGATTTAAAAATAAAATAATCACTAATTTATTTTGATTACATAATCTCTCTCTTATAATCAACCATTGAACAATCATTCATTTTTCCTCCTGGTCAACTTTTTCTAGCTCAAATTTTTTTCGTAATCAACTTTCTTTTCAAAATTCATCAATGGGAATGAATCACTAGTCATTCTCATTTTAATTCTAATACCCCCAATCAAGCGGCCTTAAAATGAAACATCAATGTACAATCGAATATCCAAATTTGTTGTAGTTCAAATTCAAACTCATGGGGCAAACTCAATCCCAATTCCCAATTGACTTCTATCTTTTGGACCCGATTAATTCCACATGGACTAGACCTATTTTTCGAGTTCCAAAAAGATAAGTAGGCTATCATGTTCAAGTCCATCAAAGCCCAAGAACCAGTGTTTTATCTAAAAATTAAAAGTGTGTATCTATAAAAGACAGGTGTTTTACACCCTCATTAAATAATTACCTATTTGATTTAAAAAAAAATTAAAACCAATTTCCTCAACGACCAATTATATGTAGTGTGTTGTCCTCCTAATATTTATTTATCTACAAATTAAAAGTGTGTATCGCAGTTTCGTGACAAAATCCGTCCCTGGGCTTAATTAATGGCTACATTATTCACTATATTGTGTCATTATCTAAGCCCTGCAAATAGTCAATTTGTTACTTCTTCCTATCCAAAATAAATATTGTTTTGAATTTTTATGTTATTTGCAAATTAGATGATATTTTGTATTTTTATATACAAATTAAATGTATTTATTCCAAATTTACTCCTAAATTTATTAATATATTTAGACTAATATGTTTTTTATTAAAAAATCAAATATTTATTAAAGATATAATATAAAATTAATTATTTTTTTAATATGTGTACATAGAATATCATATATTTTGAATAGGATGGACTATTATTATACTTGCTACGAGAAATCCAACGTAAAAAAATAAAAAACAAATTTAATAGGGCTATAAGACATGTCGGTTGCCCTATCGGAAATGGAGAGGATGTATGAAGGATTACACTTTTGAAAAGATAAATTTGTTTCCACCGACAAAGCGCAACCATGGTCACCTTCATAAATCAAGTAAGCGTAGAAAATAAAAGCGGTGCCGCCAATCGCCATCGCGTAAAATATCGCCGCCGTGAGAGGGTCGTAGTGCGGAGCGGTCTGGCAGGCGATGGCGAATAAATTGCCGGAGAACAACACAAAAAGCGCAAATTTGAGCAGAGATTTGGTCAGCGATTTCTCGTTTGGCGGCAGTTTCTGAAACGCGCGTTTACAGTAGTGTACTAAAATCATATCGGCGTACAAGAACAAGCTGATTATGTATAGAGAGTAACGACGCTGAATCGTTGTGAAAACGCAGTACCCAATCACGATTATGGAGCCAACAATGGCGAAAGCGTGCTTCATTTTGTGGAAACTCGTCAAGGTTTTGGTGGACATCATTGATGATGAGAATCAAATTGTGTTGCTGTAATTTATAGTACTTACAAAAGTTGGAATTCGGCAATTTCTCATGATATTGCTAGGAAACTGCATCGAAGCTACACAGCTGTGTTTTTTTTTGTGTGTGTTTTTACGGGGAAGCTACACAGATATGTTGATGTGGGGACATAATGGGGGAGTTTTTTTTTTTTTTTGAAAGGGACATTTGGGGGAGTTTTGAAGGGTCAGTTTGACCACTTTATTTTTCTGCAATTTCCATTAAATTTCCTTAATTCTTATGTTGACTACTTTTTAAAATTCGACACATTCCAGCATCTATAAATAGGAATTCTCAAGTTAAGAATGTATCTCTGAATTCCAATAAAATATCAATTCTATAGTAGGAACCTCGTTTAGTCGTTTGTCTTCTGCGTTTTACTCCCGTGTCATCATTCCATCATAAAACATAAATTTACTTTTTTTTGACAGGAACTTTACATTTATATATATATATATATATATATATATATATATATATATATATATATATATATATATATGTAATGGTTAGAATGAATACTCCCTCACAAAGACATTTGTCTATAGTCCTGAAATATGAAATTTTATGAATCCATACCATTTAATCCAACATATGAACGATAATGGGAAAGGTGCTTTTGGGTTCGCAAACCTTTCAAGCTCTAATGTAAGGGTATAAATAGTTTTTAACTTTTAAAAAGATTTGGGAGAAAGAGAGGCAAATACGAAAATTTCATTAGGTTACAGGTGATAAGTTAATGGGTTCGAGTTTGAAACGGGTAGGAAAAAACAAAATAATTTTTAAATGGGATTGATATGAATAGGGGTAGTGAAATTTAAATCAAACTGTTGTCATCCTACCTAGACCAACAAATTTCTCAAAATAGCAAAAACATGTTGATAGGCTCTACGCATTCCCATAACGAGTGTCGAATGATATTGTTTTGCATGATGCATCTAGCGGGGCATCACGATCACCACATTCATATACGTGTCAAAGTATGTATATTTTAAATGAAGACAACACATACCAGTGAAATTAAATTTATTCGAACTAACTTGTCACTGAAAATAGTTTTGCAGCATGACATTCTTTAGAATACCTCGAAATAGATATGAGAGAGAAACCCTGATTGCGGAAAACTTCAGGCTCAAAGCCGATACCAGAGTTCAGCATCTGGTAAATAAACAAAAGGGAACTGAGAATCAGGTTTACGAAACCACCAAATTGTTTACTACAACCACCAGAATAACCGGCAGTAAGCATGTTAACCAACCCGGCCTGTAGACTCACGGCTTGAGGGCCAAGGCAAGTCCGAATTTCGCACTCTTGTCAACAGACTTGGTGTCCACTTCACCTGAGACAGTGATGAGCGATTTTGGACGCCATTCGTGTTGGACAAGAGCACTCACCTTCCCAAAATTGTTCAGTCGTGCTTTTACAGTAGTCAGTGCATCCAACGAATGCTGAGTGCCGATGGTGATGGTGTTCTCGTTAGTCGAGATGTTGTGGGTCACCTCAGCACCGACGGCAGTGTTGGTCAATGGAGTCACGATATGATAGTATGATGCACTCAATGAGTCGCCCTTGTCATTCCTAGACCAATAGAATAGATTAATATTTGGTTTCTGAAATCTCGAGTAAGTTGCAAAAATTAGTCCCACACAAATCAATTTTCTCAACTAAGTCGCATAATTTTTTTAAAACACTGCAATTTTAGTCCTGTCTTGATAATTTTTTGTGTTAGGAAGCACTAAATGAGTCGTCCTTGCCGTTCCTAGAGCAATAATAGATAAATTTTGGGTTGCAAAATTGATCTCATACCTATTGGGTGTCGGTGATATCTCATACGAATCAATGCTCTCAATTAAGTGTCGCAATTCTTAAAACACTGCAAATTTAGTCCTATATTGATAATATTTTGTTTTAGAATGAAAATTAATTTTTTAATTGAAATTAAATATTGGGGTGTCAAGTCATTAGTCCAGTTGCTACTACATGGAATTCCAGCAGCTCACGCGAGCAGCATGTTCAGAAATCCTGCAATCTTGTCAATTTAAAATTTATGGGACTTATTCATGCTACGATCAGAATAATCTCAAGCAAAATTAAGAGAAATATCAATTCCAAGCAATAGAAGCCCACTTACACTGTCAAAGAAGCAATTAGATCAGAATTTGTGAAGCTTGCTCCAACGTTACATTTGGTAAAGGCTCCTTCCTTAGTGTCAAACGACACATCACCTCCCAGAGCAAGCTTATTGTTTCCCAGAACCCCAGAGAAGTTCACAATGGGGTTAGCAGTCAACCCAACGCTTGAGGTTATCCCCGCAAAGTCGTGCAGGTATTGAAGTTCGAACTGCAACAGTCGATATAAAACTAAGAAATAAATAGGAGACCGACATTACACTAGTGTAAGGAGCTAAAGTCTAGCTTACCTTTCCAGACCTTTGATCAGGAACTCTAAAGCTTAATATAGACTTCAATCCAGGGGCAGGCTCATCAATTGTTACAGTGGTAAAGAGCTGCAATAGGTTCCATAAGTCAGTTGAAGGTTTAAGCACGCATAAATCCACTTTAAATATTGTTAAAACACTTGAAGCAGAGTGTTTAATATGGAAAATAGGATTTCGCCTTATATAGCATTAACAGAAAATAACTTCATTGAATGCAATAAATTTGAAAAGAATTGCACTCAATTTCTTCTTGGCAATAAGTGTAGAAGAAAACAAAAATGGAAAACTTCAGAAAGCGTAAAACAAGGAGAGCAAATGATTAGTCATACATTTGAGTTTGTGTCCACTTTAATATCAGTAGTGATGTTCTTGTTCTTCAACTGAGTGTTAACATCAGCCAGAAATAGTTCACCTTTCTTCGTTCCTGTTGATGTGAGAGTCTGCCACAAATAAAGAAATCAAACCCAAGACACAACATTAGCACCAACAGATATATAAGGAAAAAAGAACAAATGGAAAAAGAGAGAAGTTGTAATATCAATAATCCTTCATCAAGACACATATGTGTGTGTGTGTGTGTGTGTGTATATTTAAAAGTCAAAAGTAAGAAAATCCCACATGTGCATGGAAATAAAAAGAAAAAAAAAAAACTCTAGGAGTTGCACAATTGCTAAAAGTACTGACAGGTTCACAAATTGTGCATCCGCTGTAAACAAAATAATTGCATTCCTATGTATGTTTTTCCAGTTCATTGATACTCAATTTGGGTCAAGGGGTTTAGTGATGCAAAGTGAAAACAAGGAGACAATGATTGAAAAAAGTCCAAATTGTACTTCATATTAGGGCTACACATTTCCAATTCGAGCATCTCACAAAACATGTGTACTATGATAAACGAGATGGAACGGACAAATAATTATTAAGCATCCCCACAGAATATGGTTCACTGCAATGATTAATGAGATGAGTTAGATTTGAAAATTAATAAGCATCTCATGTAATCGAATACAAGGGAAAGAAATCAAGTGTTATGTTTAATATCAGAAAGTAGTATTTCCCTCACCAATATCCGAGCTACATAATTCTATTTTATAATGCCATCTATTAAGCAGGAGAAATTACCCCATCATCAACCCCTCTCCCTGCCCATGACTCACCTAAGGAGGAAGAAAGAGAGAGAGCGAGGAAAAGTCAAGTTACCAAACTTTCAACATAAAAATAAACTTGGGCTTAAATTATTTGAATGAATGCAAGTCCAAAAGATCAACAATTTAACAAACGAACTAAATCCAAGCTGGCGTACAAACGCGGAAATGTACAAGAGCAGAGATTTTAGCATGATACACAATCCAACATATTGCTCCCTTGGAGAAAATGCCCGATATAATACATAACCTTAAATATTCCAAACTCATCATTTACCAAATTAATCTCAATAATCTATTATAATCAGCACAAATCTGAAATGAAAATAGAAGAACCGTACAACATTTACCAAATTCTAAGCTATCCTCCATACCAGAACTTAATATACCTAATGAAGCAATAATAACAAAAAATTAAAATAAAGAATAACCAATATCACGGTATATCCAGGAAAAATAGCTTATGAGCTCAGACAAAATAAAAAGTTAAATTAAAAAAATAACCACAGCTCCAGCAACACAAATAGCTGCAATACAATCAGATCCGTGTAAAAGCACCGCCAAGAAAAAAATACTTACAACTCCAGTGGGTGAGTAGGTGGTGAGCGTAAATTTCTGGTCAGTGTTGTAATCCCTGTACAGAAGATCTAATTCCACAAAAAATAACAATGATTATCAAAATTACTACACTCAAATCGAAAAGGAATCGGATTAATAATACTATAAATCCACCATTAACAGTAAATAAAAAACTGCAAATCAAACCTCGGGCTTTTGCCAATGTCGGAGTATAGACCTGGACCCTTGCCCATGATGTTCTTCAACTAAGATTAGGAACCAAAAATTCACAGAGAAATGAACAAAAATGAAATTGCAAAATCTGTGTTTTTTTTCAGCCGCAATAAGATATAAATAGTGAGGCGAAGTTTATTTTAAGGGCGTGTGTGTTTAGGGAATTAGAACCGTTAGATTAGGTTGGGGGTGTGCGGCGATTGTACCTGAACCCTACGATTGAGTGGGGAATAATATAAAATTGAAATGGGTATATTTTGGGGTCGAGGGTTTTTGTTATTTTCATTTTTTCAACATTAAAAGGTGTATTGTTGCCCAAGAAAGTGGGTGTTTATCGACGGTTAGAATTTCTAAAGTGTATTGTTGCCCAAGAAAGTGGGTGTTTATCGACTGTTAGAATTTCTATGTCTTACTCTCCTATTTTAATATGTATTTTACTTTCTAAATTTTAACAAATAAACTTAAAATTATGGTGGATTATTAAATTATTTTTAATATATTTGTATTATTCATTTAAATTATAAAAATAGAATGGAACATAGAAAATGAGGGTTTATCAATTGGGAACTTCTTAAATTAGGTAACAAGTACCTTCTGAGCGGTTCAAATTAGGTTAGTTTTAAAATGAATTAAAGCATGTGGAGCAAATGATGACATCAATTAATATTTTTTTAAAAAAATAATATTTTAATATTTTTAATTTGATATTTTAAAATTAAATGATATTATACTGTAATTTTATATAAAATATAAATAATTTAAATATAAAAAATTATTTATTATTGATACTTTTTTAAATGTTCTTGATGAGATAAATTATTAATATTTTTACTAAAATATTTGATATTTTAAAATTTTCAAAACAATTTCATCCTCTTAAAGCATAGCATTTTTTTTAAATGTGTGGTTCCATATTTATAATAAAATACTCTATATTTTATTTTTCTTGCAATTTTTTTACTATTTTACTTTTCTTTATATTTTTCATCAATAATTTTACAATAAAATATTATATTAATTAATATTTGTTTATTCCTTAAATATTAAGGGACGGTAAAGTAAAATTTTGAAAAGATTTTTCATTATGCATACTTTTTTTTTTTGACAGACATTATGCATACTTTTGACATGGATTTATAAATATGTTTTGACTTAAGTAAATGTTGTAAAATTTATGATAGATGTGCGCATTTAATTCGGAAATTAATTGAAACTAGAATTGGCAATTTTACGATTCGCACTAGAACCAAAATCGTGGTCCTTTCAAAAAAAAAAAAATCGTGGTCAATGTTCCTGTCAAAAAAAAAAACATGGTCAATGTTGTTGCTCACAGCCACAGGTAGGGCTGTCAAATTGCCGGCCCGGCCCGGCCCAACACCAGCACATCAGTCCAAAGCTTTTCATTGGGCCGGCCTGATTCATGTCGGATCTATATTTTTGAGTCTGCCCTGGTCCTAGGCGGCCATTGTGCCAAAATATCCCTACTTTTTTATTTCATAAATAAATATATAAAATAATAATTTACAATTAATATCAATTTAACAATTCACAAATCAAAATCTAAACAACAATTCACAATTTAAATATAGTCAATCAATTCACAATAAAAATTAACTTCAAACATAATAAAGTTCAAAAATCTCACAATTAAAAATAAGTTCAAATAACAATTCACAAATTACAATTTTAATAGAAACCAAATTCAATTTCTTTTTTACATAACATGCTAATTTGTTAGTGTACAAATTCAATTTTTACATAATATTATATTTCATTTCATTATATAATTATATAACAATATATATTACCTTATATATAAAAAAAAGAGGCGAGCCAACACAAAGTTCCCAGCCTGGCGGGCTTGTCGGACCGGGCCAAATCATCCCGATTTTTTTTTTTTGTCAGAATTTTCTTGGCCCATCTGTCCTAAATTGCGGGTCATCTCGGTCAATCCATTGGGACAGACTCATTTTGACATCTTACTCATGTTAGTTTCTTTTGGTCTCGCCGTGAGACGCTTTTTTTTCGTTTATTATTTCGATACGATTGTAAACTCAATTGGGGCCAATTTTAGATACTTTTACTTAATGAATTATTTTTCCCTTTAAAAAAGTCGTGGTCAAAAGTAATGGTTTGATAAGTGATTCAGCTTTCGATTAGAGATTTTTATTTTCGAACAACAAAAAGTCTCAAATAGCCAGACTTTTAAAAGTCATATGCGACATTTAATAGCCATAGACTTTTTAAATAATTTGAACAGTAGACAACTAAGATCAAGTAATTTGTTGTCCCAGTGGAGACAGGTTCGATTCCATTTGAGAACGAATTTTTGAGTTATAAGGTGGGCAGAAATTCTTTGGAGTATTTGGGTGGGTGTTCGGTGATCTAACTACTAACAAACTAACATTAACGATAAAAAAAAAAGTAATTTGCTGCCCTTATTTAAAAATAAAAGTCTAATAGTCGGTATTAAAAAAAAGCATATTGTTCTGATTTTCCCTTCTCTACCAGCTAGAATCCTCAATTTTCAATAAGATCGTTGGCTACAGATGCAAACATATCAAAATTTTAATTTAACTTTTTTAAAGGAATACTATATATTTATTGAAATTCTTTTTTAGTTTTTCTACTTTGATATATATAATTCGAGTTTGGGCAAATTTGATGAATTCTGAGTGAAAATTGGTTATAATCCTTAATAAATGAATCATGCCCCGAAGTAGGAAATTAACATGATTAACACAACAAACTATCCTCAAAATTTTTTAGAAAAATATGTTCTTCTTCTTCCTGAGTTCGTGAAGAAGAGTGGCCCAAGCAAAAATATACACAGTCGTGGTGATATTGTTGATGAAATTGACGGACTTCGACGAGACAAACAAATTGATACATAACTTGCTAAGGACGACGATTTTGAGTAGATTTTTAAATTCAAATTTGACATTAAAAACGACACTAAAACATGAAATTGAGTTGGCCTGGGGGAAAACTTTACTGAGAGCAAGACATTATTATTAGGTGTAGTCAAGTCATGCTGAAAGAGGGATGGCCGGGAACGAAATCAACAGAGGTGGCACTACGTCTGCGTATGGTGGTTCTGATATCCACACAAATGAACTTCAATCAAAATTTTCAATTAAATAACTAATAAGTAATTCAAGAATAGTGTGTGTCAGTTTAGTTGAGCTAAAATTATTTTTGAATTTTTTATCGACTAAACAGAATTACTCTTATTTTGGAGGTGTCATCTTTGACATTCTTTTTTTTTTTTTTTTTGTCATTCTTTTGAGTGTTTTGAAGTTAGGTTGCTCCTTCGCGCAACTCCGTGGCCCACGATTTGGCTTTCCTGTGCTTGTCTTGTGGTGTGCCTTTCTTCTCTCCATTTTTACTTGGATGAGATTCTTGATTCTATTGTGATCGATCTTTCGGGTTTAAATTAATATATTTACTTTCCCTGTCAAAATAGATAAATTAATTTTTAAAAATATATTAAATTATATTTAAATAATCATTTTAAAAATAAATAATAAAAAAGATAAAAATCACCCCACGTACACTCACACAAAAATAGTTTTAAAAAACAATAATAGATTTGAAACTGACGATTTTTTACTAATAGCCCTAATTTTGGCAATCCCTCTAATTTGTTAGTTAACTTTAAATATATTTTAATGAAATATAATTTGCGTCATTTAAATAGATAGTTGTTTTAATTTAAAATAATACCAACCTGATTTTGGTATTATTATTCCCAAATTTTACGTACAAGTCATTGATTAAATGTATTTAATTAATATAGTTGTGTTCTTTTAAAATGACTTTTATTTTCAAAGCAAAAAGTACTTAATTGCATAATCAAAGAATAAAGTGGGAAATCGATCTCACCACAAAATCTGGTGGATCAACCCAACATAAAAAGCTCAAATAAGAAAAAACAACCCTAGCAAAAGTATGGATCATTGAATTAACACTACGTCTAACAAACGTAATAGAAATATTAGGAGAATCTTTAAGTAAAATCTTATACTGTTCAATATAATCTCCAAAAGATGACCTATTAACTCAACAAGAATTAATAAGCGTCAACCACAATCTTGGCATCTTTTTAATTGTCTTTTAATTATCAAATTCTTAATCCAAAATAAAGTCTACACAAACCCAATAGTTTCACCAATATCGACATGCAAAAGCCCCAAGATCTTCACTTTTCGGCCGCCATGAAGTCTCCGTTTGCATCACGACCCTTGGATGGTACGTTCAGCTTCCAAATAGCACTCCAACGACCTTCCTCCTCATACTCTTCGTCATAAACCAGGGTAGAAGCCAATTTAAAATGAAGTTTTTAAAACTCAAATATAATCATTCAAATTTCGTTACTATCTAATCCATCTAATTTTGATAATTATTAGTAAATCAATTTTAATGAATAATTTGTGTAATTTTAAAATTCCTTTTGTAAGACCATTTTCATTAGAGTACGTCACTTTTAAACTAGTTTTAATGTGCGACTAAAAATGGTATTATTATATATATGGTTATTTTCATTATATCATATTACTATCATACTACCTTTTAATATATAATTAATATTGTTAAAAATAAATACAAAATGCAAATGGATAAGTTTCATGATCAACATTGTATACTGTCTTTTATTACTGTTAAATAAATTGATTACAAAATAAATACACTGGCAGAATTAGATGCGGATTTGCATAATTTACTTTAAAGTTAATTTTTTTAATTAAATAAAATAGTGAAATAAAACAAAATACGATCCATGAACTATATATCATTATGTGAAAAAAAAAGAACTAGCTGCAAATCATGTATAATATCAAAATTATACCAAACAAAATAGGACAAGTAAAACACGGGTCGAATTTTTTATTCTAATATTGTATTTCATTTGCTATTCCACGTTTATAATATGTGTCGCTTTCAACTTTTTTAAATATATCTTTGATAATATTTGCTATGATCTTTTAAATATATTTTCCTGTTATTATTAAAGAAGATTTAAAATTTTAAAAAAACACATATTATTCATCGGTATTGTGCAATAGTAAATGAAATACTCCCTCCCTCCGTCCAATTGAATTAGTCAATATACCATTTTAGTTAGTCCAATTTAAATACGCCATCCCAAAATGGAAAGTTTTCACTTATCTCCACTCTCACAATATACACTTATTTACACCATTTGTTATTTGACACCTACACTATCTTCCCTCTTTTTCAATTAATTTCTTTCTTCTATTAATGATTTAACAATAATACTCTTATTTTTTATTTCTTAAAATATGTGTCAATTCTATTTTCCTTATTTAAATTGGACGGATTGAGTACAAAATTGGAAGAGGGGATACGAGCGAGTTAAACAATAGAAACGTTTTGACAAGTTTCAAAGCCGAATAAATACAGCCACATTTTAGCCGCCAAAAACGGTGCCATGAAATGCTCACAAACATGCTCTGAAAACCACTAAAATCATTAAATCGAGTGGCTATCATACTCCCACAATTCATATAAATACAACTTTTACATTTTACACACACCCCTTCTTCCCTTGCATCCTAATTAATTCTCCAAGTGAGTGAGCTCGGTCTCAGCCGTACCTCGGGTCCGAACAAAGAGAGTTCGACCCGACAGACCGTAGCCACTCAAATAAAAGAAAAAAATCCAAGCAAAATGGAAGGAATCAAGAAGAGTTTGTTTGTTTTGTTCTTTTCTTTTGCTTGGATTTTTCCAGCACTTGATGCTAATATTGCAGAATGGGATGAAGTTTGGTTGACACGAGCTAAGGAATCTTGGAACCGTACACTTGACACCTACGAATCAAACCCTGAAAAAGTTGTTAGCCACTTGAATATGCATGCCAAATTGTAAGTATATATATTAATATATTATGCACTATCATGCATGTATCTAGATTTAATTAGTTGCGTTTAATTTCTCGTTGCAATTTCATTATGCAAAATATTATATATTCAAGAGGTGATTGAGGTTAAGATAATGTGATCGAGAAAACTATTTAATTACATTTGAGTTGATGAAACCCCCTATCGATCATCGTTTCTTTAGGAAGAAATTAAAATTGCAATTTTGTCATTCTCACGGAATCAAAATTGCAATTTTATTGGGACCAAAAATTTCAAAAAATAACTATGGAACCAAAAGCATGAAAAAAATATAATTTTATAGATCACCCGTTCTCTTAAAATAAAAAATATAATTTACTGAATATTTTATCTCATATTTCATTACATGTGTTTC